>JAPDEJ010000006.1:0-1200000 GCA_027569045.1 Aspergillus biplanus | reverse complement strand
ATGATCTTTATGATGCGCGTGCCCAGGCCCCCAAGATGGCTCATCTGGAGAGAACAGTGGGGAAACCCAGCCGACTTTTGTTCAATGTGAACAATTTTGTCAGCTGTGTCATACTTTTGATGATCTGCTTCCAATCATCTGGCTCAATTATTGTTATTGATCGCCACACCCGTTTATGAATTTCTTCGGCGTCCCAGCATTCCACGGCTGGTTGTTTGGTTTCATTTCCCAAAGAATGGAGGCCACGCATGCCCACGCATCGCTCGGCGTCCTCCTTGGGACCTTAACTAAGCTCCTCATGCCCGCACGCACTCCTCCATATTAATTTTATTTTTTATTTTATTTTATTTTATTTTTAATTTTGAATGGACCCTTGTTTCAGACATTTTCCTGATTTCCTGACTTGAATTCAGTTTCCCCCTCTTTCTTTTCCCCCTCTCTTCGCACCTCCCAAACCCTTAGCTTCTCAGCGGCCGTGCCTTGAATTCGCGAAATTCGAAATTAATACACTAAGGATGGAAGAACAGTGACGTTGCTTCCGCCCGGATTTATATCAACACTCCCGCATACCCTTTCCTTTACTCTTAGCTTTGTTGAGGTGGCAGCCATGGCGTTGCCGACCCAGCCGAAAGGCAATGACCACAGCGACGGCCGTCGAGTTCGCGAACTCTATCGGTACTTTCAGCCCGAACGTATTCCCACCATACACCAGTTGGAGGACATCCAACCACCAGGCACAGCAACTGCACTGGAGTCCGCTATCCCAGGCCCTCCCTCACCGGCACTTTCTGCGCAGCCCCCGTCAATTTCTCCTGGGATTTTGTTACCCGAAGCCCTTGTTTTAGGTGAATATAATGCGACCTTGAATTCATTTGCACACCTAGCGGCTTTACGTCTCAATGTAGAGCGAGTTTTGGTCAGGTAAGATTGCACCCAATGAGCTGTCAAGCGTGCCGTGACGCTGACACTTTGGCCTGGAAGCGTCTCGGACCGAGAATCACAGTTCATCTTAGCCCAAAGCTCTCGGTCTCTTCTCGGCGTGAAAAAGGGCTATGAATCAATTATAGGAGGGGTGCCGAACGGTTGCCCCACGCTCTCTTCCTCTGCCTGGAGTATGTGTAAGGTAAGACTCTATTCTCGCAATGATCTCTTCCTGTCCAGTGACTGAGATGTTCCCCTCCTTGCGATCTAGGCGACTGTAGCTCTTCCTCCCTCGAATAAAGATCGGGGACAATTTAACTTTCTGGTTTTGAATGATTTGAGTGAGGATGATCGCTACAAACGCCTCCCGTTTGTGCAAGGGGATCCTCATTTTCGGTTCTACGCCGGAACTCCCTTGACGACCGATAACAACGTCAATATCGGCTGTTTTTTTGTTTTAGATAACAAACCGCGCTCTGGACTTAGCGAAAGCGAGAAGGAAACTTTGGGTTCGCTAGGAGTGCTCATTATGAACTTCCTGAAAGTCAGCCGACAGGCGTCGGAAGGCAGGCGCGCCGCCCGACTCTCACAGGGTCTTAGCTGCTTTGTTGAAGGTAGCTCGAGTTTTGTGGACTCGGCTCATCACTCATACGCTACCACCTCCCAGGCCCCTAGCACACCGCCGTCCTCTAGCCAGCGGGCCAATCATCTGTCCGTTGGCTCACTCAACAGTTTCGAGATGCCTTCGAGAAGATCACAGAGCACCGAGGCTCATTCGTCAAGCTCCGCATCGGAATACAAGGCTGATCAGGGTGTTTCTTCTGGCCCAGTCACCCCCCTTCCAGAGTGGTGGTCTGGTAGTCGACACAAAGACCTCAAACGGCTAGATGAATCGCATGGGAACTCGTGGGCTTTTCGTAGGGCTGCAAATTTGATCCGCGAAAGTCTCGAGCTAGAAGGAGATGGTGGTGTGGTCTTCCTGGAAGCCGGAAATAACCCTGCGGCCGATATGGATACGGGAAGCGATTATTCGGCTGATGCTGGCGACCCGGCTCCAGTCTTGGCTATCTCTACTCCCGACGAGCCATTTGCGCCATCACCAGGGTCGAAGGTTCTTTGTCCCGCTGCAAATCTCGATAGCGGCTTCCTTCACCAGTTGCTCCGCCGATATCCGAAGGGAAAGCTTTGGTCATTTCACCGGGATGGAATGTTATCTAGCTCGGATGATGATGAAAAAAAGAAACCCCTCAGAAGTCGCTCTCGGTGTGGGAAGTCCCCGGACCTGATCAAAGGCGCACCGAAAAAGTGGAAGTCTATTGAGAACTCTATGCTTAATCTCTATTTTCCCAACGCAAACCAAGTACTTTTCGTGCCGTTGTGGAATGCCGCAACCTCACAGTGGCATTCCGGCGGTTTTTGTTGGAATACCGTCGAGACTCGGGTTTTCACTTCGTCGGTTGAGTTAAGCTCCATTCTAGGATTTGGTTCTTCTATTATGGCTGAATGCAGCCGAGTTGAGTCGCTTATCTCAGACCGGCAGAAGGGTGATTTCATCGGGAGCATCTCGTAAGTTGAACGTTTCGGGTTTGATATTAATGATAAGGCTACTAATTACAGGCGTTTGCTACCGCAGACACGAACTACGCAGTCCACTTCACGGCATATTGGCAGCCGCTGAGTTTCTGAATGGTACGAACCTAGATGAGTTTCAAGGATCCCTCTTGGAAACCGTCAATGCGTGTGGTAGAACCCTATTGGATACAATGAACCAAGTGCTTGACTTCAGCAAAATTGTTTCCCTAGAAAGAACGAGCCGTCACATGAAGCGAAGCAGCAAATTCTCGGCCCTAGACGTGAAAAGCAGATCTGCCGCCCACCTGGACACATACGTGACGACCGATCTTGCACTTCTTGCTGAGGAGGTAGTTGAAGGTGTGTGTCTCGGGCACGCATACAGCCAAAAGTCTTCCGCCCCGTACAATCAGATGGCTCATATTGCCACTGATATATCGAAGGTTGGCAGCGGGGCGCCTACCACACCGCAGTTCGACTTAGAGGTGGTCATGGATATTGCACAAAACGACTGGCTCTATCAGACTCAGCCTGGTGCGCTACGGCGTATCATTATGAATGTGTTTGGCAATGCGATGAAATACACGGAATCCGGCCGTGTTTCCCTCCACCTAGAAGTGACAGAATCATCTGAGGGTCGCTCCCGCAAAGCCGTTCCGGAAGACCTAATAACGTTGACCGTTTCTGACACCGGAAAGGGCATTTCAGAGGAATTTTTGCGCGCACGCCTCTACACCCCATTTGCGCAGGAGGACACCCTCGCTGTGGGAACGGGACTAGGTCTATCAATTGTACGAAGTCTAGTCAAGTCGATGAATGGGAGCATCAACATACACAGTCGCCCCGGGGAGGGTACCATCGTCAAAGTTTCACTCCCTTTTGCCCGCCCAGAGGTTGAGGAACCACGTCCATTGGCGGAGACTGAGTTTCCATCCCTGCCCCCCGCCGGAAAAGAGGTTACAAACGAATGCTCTCTTCTTCGACAAGCCCACGCGAGCAGGCGCGCTGCTATTCTCGGTGTGGAGCCTGAGAAGGCAGCGGAACATCCCATGTGGTCCATCGTCGCCAGGTACCTAACGGATTGGTATGGCCTTTACTTGGTCCCTTGGCCAGCAGAAACACCCGTCGACATCCTGTTGGCAGATGAAGCCGGTTTGGCCGAGAATTTACCCCGGGACCCCGCGGTATCTCTACCGCCTCTCCTAATTCTTTGTAACCGAGCTGTTGATTACAGCTCTGCACAATATCAGTGGTCATCTATGGCCGACTTCACGAGCATCACGCGGCGCCCTTGTGGTCCACACAAACTCGCCCGTACCATTCGAAAAGCCCTAGATTCTCAAGTCGGTAGTATTGCTCCAAAATGCATTATCGACCTACCCGAACGACCCCGTCGCAAGGACACACTCTTGTCTAACCGCAGCTCTCAGCCTGATGGTAGGCTCCTTGATGTCTCCAGCGATGCTCCAGACTTGACCGACGCAGCCACCAGCTCAACGTCCTCCGTCTCGATGAAATCAGCCCCGTCACCACTAGAGATGCCTGACCCGCTATCAACCATTCTGTCCCCATCGCCACCTCTGGACTCTCCGCCTATCCCCCTGCCTCCCAAGTCAAAGCCGGGGCGCTGCGCGCGTGTTCTAGTAGTGGACGACAACTCGATCAATCTCAACCTGATGCTCACTTTCATGAAAAAGCGCCGCTTAGAGGCTCTTAGCTCAGCCGAAAACGGGAAGCTTGCTGTTGACGCAGTGGAGCAATTAACCGAGGGATACGACTTAATCTTTATGGGTAAGTCTAATATAGCTCCACGAAGAGAAGCCTCCTGTTTGGTCCCAATACTAACGAGATGATATAATAGATATGTCAATGCCCGTCATGAACGGCTTCGAAGCCACGCGGGCCATCCGCGCCCTTGAGAAAGAACGTGGCGAAACCCCATCCTCCTCTGCGGTCATCATCGCTCTCACGGGTCTCAGTAGTTCCCGCGATGAGTCTGAGGCTCTCTCCTCGGGAGTGGATCTGTTCCTTACAAAGCCAGTTTCATTCAAGGAGGTCTCTCGATTACTTGACGAATGGGAAGATAAAGGGTTAAATGATCGACGGTCTTCGTATCAGGCTGATATGAATTGAGAGGCTCTTTTTTTGCCCTTGAGAATCTTGACAAGCACATGGACACGAAATCATGACTTGTGGATTTTTTTTGGCGTTGTACTCCAAATATACTCTCTTTCATGCGTTACGCACGTAGAGGTTTCTGCATTGGGTGGTATTTTTGCGATTCTTTTTTTTCCCCTTCTTATTATCTGGGATTACTCCGTACATGGACATGAAGCATGAGTGATACCCCCGTGTTTATATTAGGAATTGGTCTTGATGAATATACAGAGACGACTACCTACCACATCATATAGGAGCTATGGCATAGATTATAGATTAAAATACCAATGTATTAGCGGGGCATAAAAACGGCGCCTTGCTCTCTTAACCCCGGAAATTACATGTTCGCCTAGCATAATGTAAATGTCTGATGAATAGATGTATGTTGCAAAATATCATTACCATAATGCGCGGGGTATATATCGGCTGGTCAGAAGCTCCTTACCAAGGAAGTCAGTCAGTGATTCGATTAGTACCGCTCCACAAGCCACGTTCTGCGTTTCGCCTCATCCATAGCCCGGAGCTTCTGGCTCTCGGCATGTTTCACCATGATATATTTCGTAACTAGGCCCGGGCCGAGGATATCCTGCAGAGTTTTGTTGGAGGCCAATGCAGCGAGACTCTGGGAGAGCGTCTTAGGCAGCTTTGTTGTTATGCCGAGGGAGCTACGTTCGGCGTCACTAAGTGTGGACGCGTCATCTGTTTGGCATAAGTTAGGGTATGACTCGTGCTAGGTTTCAACTGGGCGGGGCCCGGGGGCTAATATATCACTTACATATACAATCCTTGAGGGTGAGTGGCTTGTTTTCCTTGAGCCCCAGGTACCCGGCAGCTAGGAAGGCCGCCATGGCAAGGTACATATTAGCCAAGCCGTCGAGAGACTTGATTTCCCAGTGGCCGGGAGATATCTTCCGGATTGGAGCCTCGCGGTTCTGCGTTCCCCAGCAGACCCACTCGCCACCAGACCATATCCCTGCCGCGACACGATCATAGCTTGCATCGCCGGAGAGAGTGAAAGCTAAAACGGCGGAGTAGTTATCAAGTACACCGGCTATGAAGGAGTCCTCGTTTGCTGGTGGGGAGATGGAGACATGCGCGTGTGCAGCGGTACCGGCAGCGAAGGAATACGGGCGCGGGTGGAGGGTAGCACGAAGGCCATGCTGTTCTGCAACACAGGTAATGACCTGTCGGGCCTTGATGAGAGCGTCCACTGCAGCCACCGGCGGCCCGGGTGGAAGAATGAACTCGAATTGACCGGGGGAGGATTCGGAGTGGAACTGCTCCAAATATATACCGACAGAAGCGAGGGTTTCGGCAATCTCCTCAAGCAATGGTACCATCCGGCGGGTCTCGCGAGTCATTTGAGACCATGAGTGGTTAGTGGTAGTAGGGACGAATTCTTCCTCGCCGGTCGAGGGGTTGGTGACTATTTTAAGAAAGACCACCTCTATTTCGAAGCCACAAGTAACATCGATACCGAACTCCTCATGAAGCTTACTAGAGACATTAAGTAAAGTTGATCGTGGACAGTCCTCGAGTGTGCCCCCCTCCTCTGACCGCCACCAAGTCATTACAGTTGCACTTTTCGAATCAATTCCAACGTTACAGCGTAAGGTTGACAGATCCGGGACCATGTAAAACTGGCCCGTCGTGGTACCTCCAGCTGTGGTGTCGTCCTGCAACATCCACAGGAGAGCAAGGCAGATTCCAACTTTGCGCTGCCGACGCACAATTTTTGCAAATTCTAAAATCGGAAATATGCGTAGGCGGACGGTAGCTGTGTAATCAATGAATTGCATCCAAATGAACTTGACGTCCGGGTTACTGTGTATAAATGCGTCAAGTGCATTGGTAGGCGGTGGAGGGGATAGAGACCTGACCGCGAGATCTGATGCAATTCCTGAAGCGAGTCCTGATACGCCATCAAACTTGGGCGTTTCATTCAAAGCGTACAACCGATTTGAATTGTAGAAGAGAATGTCAGCAGATGCTTGTTTGGCTTGGTCAATGGTGTGGTCACCATGCTGGACATAGTCCACAAAGACCTATTTTCCTGTTAACTCCAGATAGATCTAGAGTGACATCAATCCAAGTATTGGTGGGAACGAACCTTTTCAAGCGCATCACGAAACTGTTTATTGGCCAGCCAGAAGGTTTCAGGGAAGAAGTGACCGTCGGTGCTCCACAGTAAGCGATTGGCTGGAACAAGTTCCAGGCTCTGCCGGATTATCGACTCTTGTGCATCTCTGCTCACCATGGGGAAAACCTCGCCCAGATCAAGGTAAACATTGGGGTAAACGCATGCCAAATAGCCGGCCTCGCGTGTATATGGATAGGAGGAATGCAGCAACACAAAATCGACCTCGGGGTATTGGGCGATAACGGCTTGCAAATGGGCCGGATTTGAGCGCAGTAAATTGATATCATTATCACCTAGACCGGTGTGAAGTTGTAACGGTTTGTTTATCTTGGCAGATTTCGCGACCGTGAGGAAATTTAGAGTTTGTCGAACAAGCCAGTCGTTCAATGGCTTATCTTCTACCCGGCAAGCGGCTGTCTGCGCTTGCCGAACAGTACGCGCAAATGATTCAAGTAGAGCTGGATTGTCATTATCGTCATCGGTCGGGTGGACATCTAACCCAGTGCGGTAACAAATGACCGATTTGAACCCCACCACGGCAAAGTCAGCGATAGCTTCCGTGATGAGAAGGGAAAAGCGGCGTTGGAATAAAACCCATAGAGGCTGAAAGGCAGCGTGAGGAGAGGATTCTGAGGGTACCGATTCGGAGCGCATGAGGGTGGAAAGTATGAGAGCGGCGACGGCCTCGATACGAACAATACGTCTGGTGGACGATGCGGTGAAGCGGTCATGCCAGTCGAATGCCTCGACATCTTGGTCCGTGAGTAGATCATCGAGGAGAAGTGTATGGGTCCCTTCCAGGCACTGGTGGATCAGTTCCTCATAGTCTCTCTCGACCCATTGGTTCCGGGCCGCCTTTAGCTGGTGCCAATCGGGGGATGAACACCGATAGAGCGAAGCTAGTTGGGTGGCCGCACGCTGGAACGGTAATGTCGAGGTGGCGTTGGTGAGGGCAGCCCCCTGGGCTTCGGAGATGACCTGCTCAAACGGATATTTGGTATAATTGCAGGCAGCAGACTGGGAGAGAATGTTATGTGCGTGGTTGTCGATGATGGGATGGGTCTGGATGAGCTGACGCAGGGAGGCGAGAGGGTCCATCGCGGGGATGGGCAGATAACAAACGAGGGGGGGGCTTGAATGAGTCTGTCGGGAGAGGAGGGGAGGGGGAAATCGACAGGACAAAGAACAAATTGCAAAACGAAAGAGACACAATTGAAGAGAGAAGAAAAAAAGAAAGGATGAATGGAGCCAGAAAGAAGAAAAATGATGGTGAAGAAAAAGCAACGAGACGAAGATGCTTACCCGACCGAGTAGGCCACAAATCACCTCAGCTCATCATTGCTATTCTTCCGATCGAACAAATCAGAAAAAGATGTGGACTGACTAGCTTCACCGTTAGATCACAGGTCGGGGTCGGAGAATTTTCCCAAAACGCTCTGGGGAGTGACACAGCAAGGACAACGGATTGAAAACAGCTTCCCATAGTCTTTTGAACATTCTTACACACGCAAGGAAGAGAGGGAGAGGCTGAAATGATGAATGACTGAACACCGTCTCAGGATTAAACTTCATAGTTAAATGGCGATCGTTGGTGAGTGCTTATAATTGCAGCTGCAGATCTATCTTCCCGATAATATCCCAAGGGCCATCTGCCAAATAATAATATATGCATTGTGTGACAGGAATCGGCCTCTCCTCTAGGGTACGTGCGCAACCTCCGCGGAGTCAAGACCAGCAAAAAAAAAAAATCGAAAAAAAAAAAAATCGAAAACACCAAAATTAAGTTGACGTGTTTGGAATCGCCTCAAAATCGACAGGGATAGATAATGCTACAGGGATAATGTTAATCATATTAAAAATTGGATTGGTCCAGAAGCCGATCGACTTGGCTCCCTAGCAAAAAACAACACACAAATAACGCTTCCATTCTAATTCCTCCCTTGCGACTCGCTCGTTATAAGTGAAAGATTTACCGAAACATTGCCCATATGCCCAAGACCAACCCGCTAATACTGCCCTTCTATCGTCATGGTGCCCGTCTTGGTCACCAAGTACTCATTCACGGCCACGTCCTTGCCACTCTCCTTGCCATATCCCGATTCCTTGATGCCTCCGAATGGAGACTCCGCAGCCGAGGAGTTGCCGGTGTTCATACCAATCATTCCGGCCTCCAGATTCTCCAGCATTCGCCACATCCGGTCAATGTTCTTGGTGAACGCATAGCTAGCGAGACCCATGCTAGTATCATTGGCCATCTTCACGGCCTCCTCTTCCGTCTCGAACCGATACAAGGCACAAATAGGAGCAAAGGTCTCCTCGCGGGACACCAGCATATCCTTGGTCATGTCCGTTAGGATGGTCGGTTCAAAGAAATACCCCTTCGTGCCATTGACGCGGTTTCCACCCAATATGACCTTTGCACCGAGTTTGCGTGCATCCTCAACTTGGCCGAGGGCCTTGTCGATGCTCCGTGGCGTCGTCACAGGACCCATGGTAGTACCCTCCTGGGCTCCGTGGCCAACCACCAACTGGGCCGTTCGCTCCTTAAGGAGCTGCGTGAACTTTTCATAAACACCGGCTTGCACATATACCCGGTTAGCGGTGATACAAGCCTGGCCGGCATGGCGCCACTTCAGCGCCATCAGCTGATCCAGGGCCTGGTCGAGATTGGCATCGTCGAAGACAAGGAATGGGCAATTTCCACCCAACTCAAGAGTCAATTTCTTGAGGCCGTACGCGCAGTGCGTGGCAATCAGCTTTCCGATGTGTGTTGACCCCGTGAATGTCACCTTCTTGACGAGGGGGTGCTTGCAGAGGGCCTCGCTAAGGGCTGGCGTGTTCTGGAGGTCGGTTGTGAGGATGTTGAATACACCGGCGGGGAAGCCGGCCTTCTGTGCGAGATGTGCAAGCACCAAGGACGTCAGGGGGGTCTCCGGGCTTGGCTTGACGATCAGTGTGCATCCTGCGGCGAAGGCAGCGCCTGCCTTTCGCAGAACCATGGCAATCGGGAAGTTCCAGGGGACAAGGGCGGCCGCGACACCAACAGGCTGTTTTGTAGTGAAGATACGGCGGTTGGGGAGGGAGGGCACGGAGATAGTACCCTGGATGCGCTCTGCTTCGCCGGCGAACCACCAGGTGAAGCCAGTGGCGTAATCGATCTCACCGTAGGACTCGGCGATCGGCTTGCCGGTCTCGTGGGTGAGAATCTTGGCGAGATCAGTTCGGGCCTCACGGATGAGAGCATCCCATTTCATGAGCCACTGGGCACGCTGGCGCGGAGTGGTTTTCTTGAACGTTTCAAAGGCATCGTGCGCGATCTGTACTGTGGCATCGACATCGTCGGCCGAACAACTCGGGCAGCTGGCCCAAGGGATATCGGTACCGGGGTCTGTGAGGGTTGATCAATACCCGCCGTTAGAAAAAGGCCTGGGGACATAAATGCGAGCTTGGATCATACCAACTACTTCGAAGCGCTCGCCGCTCTTTGCTGGGACCCATTCATTGCCGACGAAGGAGTCATAATGGAGCAACTCTGGGTTGTCCAGCTGTAGCAAACAAACCACGTCATCAGCGTTGTCATGAGATGGAGTGCGATGTACCTAAACCCCACGTACCTTGAACGGCAACTGGTATTGCTTTGCCATTTTTGCACTGTGCAGTATCTCTGTGTATGAAGGGAGCGATGTTGCAGGGGATCAGAAGAAAAGAAGAGCACAGAAAGGCAGAAAAGAGGCACGACCGGGAATGAGGCGAAAAAGAAGACATCTCTCCACCCCGCAACCCCTCATCGGCTGGTCGGGCATCTCGGCGATTTGGAGGAAGGCTGGTTGGAGTTCCTGTGACTTCAGCCACTGTTCCACTATCCACTACGTTTTTTTTTTTTTTTTTTTTCTCTTTTTCTTTTTCCTACCGCAGATGCCTGTATAAGAAAGAAGCCTGCATCTGTACAATATTCATAATAAACCGGGAATATAGAAAATAACAATAACAATGGGCAGTAAGATACATGATAAACCACAAACCACAGGCTAGAAATAGACCTCCGAGTCCATCTCTGCCAGCCGTTCCGCCCGTCCCTCCCTCGGATTTCCCCCGGGCTGCTGACGCCGATGAGAACCGTGATTATTAGCGTTATTAATATTGTCGTTATCATTATTCAGACTAGTAGTCGTGCCCACACTAGTCCCAACATCCTTTTCCCTTGAGATCATCTCTTGTGCTGGGACCGGACTCCAATCCGAAGCGGCTTCTCCCTCTGTCCCATATAACCGAGCTTTCTCGGCCCACCATCGTTCCAGATCGTCGGGGTCACGCAACGGGAACTGCGTCCATTCACCCAGGGAGGCGCTTCGCGTAGGGATTGATTGGGGATCATCAACGATGGGAAAGGATCGCGGAGAGATGGTCCGCAAATAAGCATAAACGCTGTAGAGGGCTCGTTCGGTGGTGGCGAGTCGGGTTTCAAGGTGGGTGATATAACCTTGGGGAAGGCCACTGTTTCATCATGCATTAGATATCATTCTTTTTCGGTTTCTTTCTTTCCCTCTCTCGCTTGTTTGAGTTTTGAGGATAATCAAAATCTATATATTCGGCACCGTACCGTTTTCCGCTTTCGGGATAGATGCATCGAACTGGATCGGAACACTGTGAGCAAACGGGTCTGGGGTTGTTAGTGCAGTTTACATAAATACACGGATGAATGAAATAAATAATATGCTAGGGGAAATATTGAGTATAAAGAGAGACGAACAGCAGCCGATCACACTAAAGTCCTGGTATTTAGTAGACGGCTCGCGAAAGGAAGGGGGAGAAGAAATCCATACCTTGCACTTCTTTTGGCGACAGGGCTCACAGGCGATGGGATTGTGCTTGTCAGCCATCTTATTTTAGTTTGTATTATATAGGTACAGTATTAAATAACGAAAAAAAAAAAAGAAAAAACCAGAAAACAACCTCTATGAAAAAATGGGTAAAGACAATTGTCTTATAATAAGAGATGGAAGAGTTGAATTTGCGGGGAAAACTCACGTTTGGGCCATCGGTTGGAAAATCCGGGCGCCGAACGTTTTCTTGACCTTCATGATGGAGATTATCATCACTTCTGCCCCCAGTTCCATCCCCTTCATCTCTTCGGCCTGTCCGTTTACCCTCACATCTCAGATTCATGGACTCGGGCCATTCCACCAATTCCAATCATGGTTCCCCCGCCAAACGCCAAAAGCTCACACCCAAAGCCCATGAGCTGGGGGTGATGCGCAAGTCCACAGACAATGGATCAGCCTCCTTCTTGGGATCTTCTAGTGGCATTCACTTTATTCGCGTTGTCTACAATGTCTTCGCCCGTCGATCAGCCCATTTAGCCCAGCCGCAACAGGCATCGAAGGACTCGCAAGTGCCCGGAGAGGACGACCAGCTGCACCAACATCATCACCATCGTCCCGACTTATGGCTTCCCCATGAGCTAGATCTTCAAGCATCGAGCACCTTCTCATTCGACACGTTGGTCCAATGGACCCGCAGCTACTTTGACAACTGGCATCCTATGTTCCCCTATCTTTCTGCACCCGCGTTTCTCGCCATTCTGGAACACATCAGTTGCAATGGCTTCAGCCACCTCTCGACCGCAGACGGGATCCTAGTCCGCTCGATTATGTCTATCTCGATGATGGACCGTCGCCAGAACAGCAGATCTGATACACAGAATCCTGTGGCGCCAGCTTTGGTCTTCCGTTCTGTCCATCAGGCCATGGAGAGCCTTCACACGCTTTTCTGCGACCCACCTACCATCCCCATTTTACAGGCCGCATTTAGCGTCCAGTTATTTCTCACCTCGCACCTCAGGCTCAATGCCGCATCACGCATCGGGGGTGTCATCCTTCGCACGGCCTTCCATCTGGGTCTACACCGTTGCCCCGTGCGCTTCTCATGTTTCAGTCCCCAAGAAATGTCCACGCGCCGTCGACTGTTTTGGTCCATTTATTGCTTAGAGCGATATCTTTCCCAAGCGTTGGGAACTCCCCTCGGTATTCGAGACGATGATATTGACGTGTGCTATCCGAATGAGGAGAGGCATGGTCTTGTAGACCAGGGTACGTCAACATTAATACCATACACTGCGATCTATATGGATAACTACCAACTATCCATACGCGTGCGCCACTGACCCTTCTCTTTTCTCCTTTTAGATCATCGCCTCCGACTCCTAAGCCATCTCGCCAAATTCGCCCGCGTACGAGGCCGGATAGTCGAACTACGCAACAAATCGATTCTTCATAGAGACGACTCTATCGACGGGACCCAAGTTCATGGTGAACTAACGCAGTGGTGGAACGAGGTGTACGATGACGTCTACCCAATCGAGCACGAAATTGGCAGCGGCGCAAACCCAACCCCTATAGCTCCATTCCACCGTCTACTCCTGACTGTCCTACGCCACGAGTCCATTCTCTCCATGAACCGCCCGCTGCTGGCAGCGGAGACCTCATCCCCCGAGTATCGGACCGCACTTCAGATCTGTATAGAGTCCTCACGATCTCTCCTTACTACACTTCGCCAGTATATTGCTTCTTCCTCATCCGGGGTCGACGCCCCAGAACCATCCGTCCCTCTAATGTGGCCATCTTTCACCTGGGCGGTATGGATGAGCTGCCTAATTCTAATTTACGCAGCATGGGAAGGCGAGTTCCCCCCATCATCTGCCTCCAGATACGCTAAAAGTGGCCTCTTGATCCTCAAAAACCTCTCTAGTCGTGGAAACACCTGGCCCCAAACCTGCATCGAAGCAATCCGCGACCTCGACTCTGCCCTCACAACCCCAGACCAACAGTTCCCTCCACCTCCAGGCTCCTCCACCACTTTCCTCCCCCTCGACGGAGATAGAGATCAAGATGGGGACAGCCAAGGCCTACCCAGCAACGACACCCTCGCTGATACCGGTCTACCACCCGATCTTCCTTTCGCTGCGTCCACCGCCGGGGGAGGGATCCTACCGGGTACTAGCAGCAGTAACCTTCCATGGACCAATTCATCCATGATCTTCGGGGACCGAGCAATGAACCACCTCGGGGCGAGTACCGGACTGCCCGAAATATTCCCGATGGGGGGAATAGGGGGCAGTGAGCTGGAAATGGGAATTGGGATTGGAGATTTGTGGAGTTTGGCGGATGGGCCATGGTTGATTCACGAGAGTTATGGTTTGAACGGGGATACCAATGTTAATTATTAGTCTATGTATCACTATTGAATATACCTTCAACCTTTCTCTCTTTTTTTTCCCCTGCTCCCAGATATGGGTGGAAGATGGCAATGAGATCCGAGTGGAGTAAAAACGGACAATGACATGTCCGACGGACTTGTCTCTGTCCGGTGCGGAGAGTACAAAGTTATAAACTTAACCACTTCCTTTTCCCGGAGGATTTTCCCGTTCGATACCACAGGGATTGGTATCGTCAACATATTAGCGACTTATTTCGCCCTAGCAGATGTCTTCGTGGTTGGGTGAGGATAATGCCGCCGAGGCGATCACCCAGTCATAACAATGTTGAGCTGGGTTCCCGAGGACACGAACCATGATCATTGAAACTGTCATGGTCATAAATAGAACACCCTTTCCTCTATATCCTGTTCATTCGCTCACAACGTATCATGTCAGCTGGTTGTAACAGCGTAAGCAAAGAAAAACAAGCCCCCTCATCGTCGACTCCGCCACCAGTATTTCGATTTAGTCGTCTTCTCCTCCCTCTCCCTCCTCCTATGGATCAACTCTTCTCTTTCCCGTAATGTTCTCCAGCGGTGTTTCTCCCGTCCACGCTCGTGGTATTCCTCCGCAGAGAAAGAGCGTGCGATGTGCTCAGCTAGCTCTACAAGACCTAGCGACACGGGGACCAAGAGAAGTAGGCCAGCCGCTAGGAATTCTTGCTTGTATCGGGTGAGTAAAATAAGAGGGTATTGCTCTTTGTGGAGGGTGCGGATGTAGTTGGGCGTTGCTGGTATTGTTATTGGGGAGGCATTGGGGAGGGTGTAGTTTGTGGCTAGGGAGGTTGAATCGCAATCGGGATATGAGACGTTGCCTGTAGGGAACAAAATCATGTGTTTATCTATCCAAGTCCATAGACGGGGCTTGGGAAGGGTAAAATTGAAGTGGATGGGGATTGCAAGGGAGAGAGGGAGGAGGGAGAGTATGATAATGGGCTTCATAGCTGTTGACAACTTTTTTTTTGTTCTGGTTTTGCTTTTGATATTGATGAATTGAAATGCCATATTTAAATAAAAGATTCGATTCTTCAATGAGCACCTTTAACTTCAAGACACCTTGTTCCCTTGCTCTCATGTTAGAGAAAAGAGTGGTGTGTCAACCCCTCAAGGGGATCTTCTCCTCGTGCCCATCCCCGCCTTCGGATTGGCCAATGGCGACTCAAACCCATTACCTGTATTTCAATGTGTAACTTGAAAACTTGAACTTGGAAAGAGAATCGATTGCAGCTAACAATCTAAAAATCTGAAGGTTTATAAATAAAACCTAACTCGCGAGGACGGAAGCCTATGACCGCTCTTTCACGCCCTCCTGCATGGCCTGCACATGCTCCCATTTCAAGGTATCCTCTCCCAAGCTCCATGCCATGACACCACCCAGTTTCTCCGCGTCAACGATATCCTTGAACTTACGCGCAATCAGATCCGTTGTATCCCATGTCCAGAAGACGTTTACTTCTTCATCCATGTAGTACTGCCCGCCTGCTGCTTCGTCCGTCTTCCCGTCCTTGAGAGCGCGCCGCCATGAATCTGTAATGGAGATGCCCTTGCACTCGCCGTAGTCCGAGAGACAGCCAGCCTGGCAGAATTCATCGCCAGTTCCACTATAGGTCCTTAATTAGACTCCGGATCCGGAACTAGGCGTACTAAACCATTGTGGGTTAAGGGAACATACCAGCTTCCATATTGACTGCAGCAGCTTCCAGCAGGGCACTTAGTTCCCTTCGCATATCCACAAGTTCCATCCGTCGAGGGCTTGAGATCCTTCGGGGGATCTGACATCGTGCTCTTTTCAAACGTCAGAACACCTGACTTCCCGTTGTCGGATCCGTCCGCCTTCTCCATGTCGACGGTAGGACACCCGATCGGGTGACTCCCGCAGTCCGAATCGGGCTCCGTCATGAACCATTTAGCGTAGTACGCCACGCCCAGATTGATCTTCGCCCCATTGAGACCGATTTCCTTGTACGCCTTGACAGTATCTAAGGACTGTGCGACGCCGCTGTGGAAGTTGGTCTCGTTATCGCGACGGTTCATCAAGTCGTACGACATGATGTTGACCATATCCACACTCGGCCAGATCTTGGGACCTTGTTCCTTGGTGAACGCGATCATGTCGTCACGCTTACCGGGAACAGCAATAGAGAGCAATTTATCCTTGCCGATGGCCTTGCGGATGGCTTCGAGGAACTTGGGGTACGTCTCGATCTCGCCCTTCTTGTCTGAGTTTGGGATTTGGATGTAATCTGCTCCGTTGCCGCCGGGATACTCCCAATCGATATCTAGATAGCTTCGTCAGTTCTCCCCATTTCAAGCCTTATGTGATGGGGAAATTGGCGGAGAAGCAGGAAGTAAATAAAACCTACCGACGCCATCAAACCCGGAGCTTTCCAACATAGCCGCTACGTTCTTCGCGTATCTTTCTCTCGTAGTTTCGTCCTTGGCTCCGTCCGAGAATCCAGAAGAATCACCCCACCCACCAATAGCAACCGTTAGCTTGGTATCGGGTCCGAACCGTTTGCGCATTGTCTCAACAGGCTCGAACGGTTCGAACTGCTGAGGGGAGTCCGAATTAAACAAGTCAGACTTCGCGAACGCCATGATGGCATGGCTGATTCCCTTGGTCGTGTCGCTGCTAGGCAGATCGACGGTATGATACCTGTAAGAGGGGAAAACGTTCTGTCTTAGTTTTTTGTCTCGCACTTGACCTCGTGGAGTTCGGTGAGTATATGGAAGGGAAGAAAACTAACTCGTCAATATACATAGCGAAACGGAAAGCCGCCACGCATTGAAGAGCCGCAAGGGCCAGAAAATAGAACTTCAGCATATTGATAATCAATTCTAGTTCTATTCTCAAGATTGGGAAGGTAAAAGAAGTGAAAATTAAGCGCGTAAGGAATGAGAAGAAGGAAACAAAACACCTTCCTTCTATCTCGAGAGTCGGGGGGAAAACAGCATTAGGAGAGAGGGAAATAAAAGAGCAAATCTAGTCTCCTTTTATTCAACAGATGGAAAGCGAAAACGCCCAAGTGCAACAGCAATTCGAACAAGTAGCACCAGGAACGGTCGCAGGGTCACAGGGGGCCCCATTGTCACATTGAATCCGCGGCCCCCAACACCCTGGATAGTGTCTGTTGATCCGTTCACATAGCCACATTCCCACGGAAGCGGCTGAACAAGAACACAGCAAAATCAAATATTGGCCCCCTGACGTGGGCTGTGATGTAAAGAAGTATGTTTCAAGTGTGGAGCTTAGCCAGTAAACGCGCTCTCTCGTTGTTGATCTGGAAAGAAACCAGGGTTGCTTTCTGGGGTCGGCTTTCCGGATCGGCGGTCCAACATACTCGGCCACACACGCACATTCCAGCTCCGGTATGTGGCCGGCTATAGATAGAAGTTCGTGGAGCGGACAACTTAGGGACGGGCATTTAACCCATATAGGGACGTGGTCTCCGGATCGAAATGGGGTGTGGTTGCCTGGAATTGGACATTTTAAAACCTAGTTCTACGCCAAATAGAAACAGAAATAGTCGTCACGTTTTCGTTCAAAGTCATGTCGTGGTCCGTCAACCTGGCGATTTAAAGTATACGAGAAGTGGAATGCAAAGAAAATGAAATAAAACTGAGTTTTCATTACTAAACGCTAATTATAAGACCAATTCATGGGTATCTCTGGGGAGGGGTGTACGTGGAGTGTGGCCGGGAAAAAAAAAAGAATTTCAGTTCACTCTCCAGGCGCTGCTTGCTGCATCCAATGTATCAGTAGAACGAACCAAATGTCATCATATTTCCCACCACAGAATGAGATCCAGTAGCCTAATCCCAATGCCGTCGGAGCACCGGACGCGCGGGGTCCCAGGGTCCTGTGACAACATTCTTGTACTTCTGGAGACTTATAAGCCACCAGCTGCATCCGCCCATGGCAAGTGCAGTGAGAATACTTCCCAGTATGGACCCAACAACTGCGCCAGCCCACCCACCTCGCAACGTAATGCCAACCGCTCCACCGGCAACGATAACCAGCGCCAAAGTGAGGAGAATATGCCCGGTCCATGAAATGTGGCGCAGTTGTCGACGGAATATGGGGAACAATCCAAACACCTCGATGGAAAACAGCATCAGGCTGAATACATGAGTGGTTGACGGCAGGCGAGAGGCCAGCACGGTGGATGCCATAACAGCAGCGTTCGTAGATAGAGATGCAGGGAATTTGGTGGCGCCTGCGCCCTCCCCGCTCCCATAGTCGAATGAAAATATGTTCATTATCAGCAGCCAGCAACTCATCGCCCAGATAGAATCGCTAGCCGTGGATTTCGTGAGCGACTTCAGAATGGGACTCAATCCAAGCAGTGCAAAATAAATCAAAAATGCTGATTTCACGGTCGACAGCCGTTGGCGGTTCCGTGAAGAGAAAAGTAGCGACTGGTCCGCATCCTGTGAGGCCTGCGTTTGAGAGGCGCCAGGGTGGCCAAATGCGCCATTCGCATATCCTGGACCGCCCGGCACTGAGTCTTGTGCACCATACGAATCAGCACTTAGTCCCGTACTCTGCCGTCGAAGTGGTGGTCCTGGTTCATGTTGCGACATCGTCAGACCGAGTCCCACTTGAGCCGCTTCCTTGGCACTATTTGCCCGCGTGTTCGACGACGATGGCGGATTCACCGAGCTTGTCCCCGAGCTCAGACTAGATCCATCGTCACCTTCCACTGCACGCTCCGACACCTTCGGATTTTCGGTATGCGCTCTGAAAACCCACGAGTCCCACAGGATCCAGCCCATCGCTGTGCCAACGCTACCCCAACAAACAACGGAGACGGGGCTCACTCGACCCTGGACGATACCAACGAAACAACAGACAAATATAGCCACCGAGCATACATGTTGAACAATTACAGTGGAGTCGGCGACTAACGGCCAGAAATCGTAGGGGCGCACACGGGGATTTCGCTGCAGGTGATCCAAAAATGTTTCGGTGTCCGTGTAGTTATCGGGATCTATGTCCCGAGAAGTTAGCGAAAATCGCTTTCAAGCCGGGAAAATGGTGGTGATTTAGAAACGGTAGAAGCATCATACATGACTGTTTGACCCAAAGCAATTTTTTCCATGCTCCTTTTCGTCTTCGCCGCCCGCTTGTGCCTCCTACCTTCCGGGTCTCCTTTCGACTCCCTGATCCTGGAACTGCGGGGGGTGGTCGCAGCGCTGCAACAGACGCGGCCGTCGCAGCACCATTTAGTACGCGTATAGACTCATCATAATTCGCAGGTCCCAGTCGACCTCGAAGGAGAGAAGGGGAGTAGTAGGCATCCTCAGGGGCAAGTCGGGTTGGGTCTGGGAGGGCGCGTTGCTCTGGCAGAAGTTTTAACCCGACAGCACGATACGGGTGGGTTTCGACGGGCACTGGAGGCGGAACTGGAGGGGGTGAGTGGGACGGAGAAGGCATCGAGTAAGCCCGGAGATCATGCTCGGAGCATAATGATGGAGGCAGAGATGGGAATTAATTTGCCGTCACACGCCTCGAGAAGAGAGCGGATGTTTTCTTCGCAGGCCTTCTGAATTTCGGGTCGAAGGGCGCTTGAAGAAAGTGTCCGCTTGGGGTTTAGTGTTCCGCATCGGGAATGGTGTTTCGTCCCCAGATTGCGTGTCAAAGCCCCAGGCCTTCATCACGAGGTACTAATTTTGGCAATTGGCGTGGAGCGCGTGGGATTGCGTGATTTATTTTATCATTTTTGTGTTTGGTTTCTTGGATGCTACTGTCGATTTTAAACGTCTCACATTATTTGCTTTGATTAGATATACACTAGCCCGCGGTTGCTCAAATCGTAACCCCCTCCCCAAGGAAACACATATAGTTACTGCTCCACTACATGCCCGATTTCGATTGTTAAAGGATCGTCCGGCTTCAGATCCATAGCTTTGACATGGTCGATCAGCAGATTGAACTCTCCCTCACTTCCTTCAAAGAGGTAGTGCTGTTCCCTCTCCGAGGAGATCTGACAAGACAACACCTTTACCTCGACGTTTTTGTCAAATAGCTTGTAGAAGAAGCGAGCTTTCTCAAACAGCATCTTCCCTGTTCTACATTCCCTCAGAGGGAAGCGGCGTATTGCCCCCGATTTGAACGAGATGAGCTTGAAGACTATATCGGGATAGAGCGAGTTGCTTGGGTCTGAGTTCTCTTGCTTGATTCTTTTAGTTGGTCGAGAAGGCACTTCTTCTTCTTCTGACTCTGAAGAGGTATCGGTCTCCGAGGAACTTCCATCACTTGAATCGCTTTCACTGGTGGCCCTAGTATTCCCTGTTGTGGTTTGAGGTGTTTTAGGAATTTGTTTACCAGAAACTCCCCTCTCCTTTCGTAACCGGGGTCTAACTCGAGGTTGTGGAACCGGCCGAGAAGCAGCAGTCGTTTTGGGGGTTTGATCCTTTAACTTCAACTCTTCGAGGTGCGACCAACATTCAGAATTGTAAACAATGTCACCAGTACCCTTTGCGAACTGGCGGACTGCACAGCAATCCGCCTCAAGCCCATCCTTTACTCCCAACCAACAGTGGAGAAAAGTGCCCGACCCTGTACCGTGCGGGAAAAACGGTTTTGCCAGCCTTGCGGAACCGTGTAACGGGTATAAAACGAGCACTTTGTATCTGGTAGGGTGTTTCACCTCTATTATATCCAGCTTCAGCTTATTCCCTTCCTTGTCAAAAACCTGTGACGGGTTTGTTGCTCGCGCTGATTGGATTGCGCATATTGGTGCTTTGTTGCCGTTTTCAGAGTGCCATTCGTCGAGGAGCGCTTGGAGATGGGGCGGTAATTTAGGCATATTTGACTGTGAAGATGGAAGACTGCCATTTGGCGGAGCTGGAGAGGTTCTGGCGGACGACATCGAAGGCTTTCTCTCATCATCGGATTCAATCAAATTAAGGGGGTCTCTGCTCCGAGAAGATCTGGTAGTAGCATATTAGCAAAATATCATTTTCCAGAACTCTCAGGGAGAGGCACCTCAAATCCATAAGTAATTGTGTGTTCTCCACAAAGAGGAGGAGGAAAGATAATATTTGGGATGTTAGGTTTCATCTAAAAAGGTATCACATCAGTGGCTATCACGCCTCACACTTTCAAATGCGAAGATGAGCTGAAAAAGGGGGTTGACCTTTCAGACAAACAGGTGAGGTGGGGGATCAGGGATGGTGCAGTGGCTGTCCATCAGCCTCACTGTAAACAAAGAAGCAGGAACTAGCTCCCAGCCACTCCAAGGTACACAGTCCGAGTGGATATTTATTCAGTCTCTCAATCTGTCGGGTACTCTCATCCCCTCTTAACAGTGACCAGAATCCCCGACACTACTCTTAAGCAATTGCTCCGTAAAATCCACACTATGGGGTTTATTTGCCCAGTTCAGCTCTTCTATTCTGTACAAGTCTCCACAGTAGTAGATTGAGAGAGGATAACTCTCTAACTATGTGCATTATTCCAGTTCAAAGAATAATAGTAATAGAATACCTAGGTAGTTTTTCCACTACCAGTACTTGGGAAACCGCCAAAAAACGGTCAATGCATAATTTTTCTCATGGATCGTTGATCATCAATATCTCAAATTTAGCGCCTACCACTCATATCTTCAAACACCCAAACTTAGTCCCAGTCTCTGCCAAATTCTGTCTAGTGGGAGTGATAGCCCGGAAGAGGATCGACCCTGTCTGGCTTGGCTGCCACCAATTTCTAATTCTTTGTTTGAACCTTGTTGAACAGTAAGAAGTTAGAACCCTTCTCATTATGTAACAACTCATAAAAACTTACGAGTTATTTAACGACTTGATGAACCGTTAAATTAACTTCTTTGCTTCAAAATGCGAAACATCAGTGAAAATGATATTGATATCCTATGAGGATGCTTTTTTTTCTCTATGTTTAATGATTTATTAATGCCGTCTATCCCTAAAAGCCGAAACAAAAATATAGAATGGCAGACGTGTCTTGGACTGCCCCATAGATGAAAAATGACAGGCCATCTTCAGATGATGTGGACACAATGAAGCCCGCTTCCGCCTTGCCCTGAGTGGATATGGATAAAATTAACATGAATTTCATGCGGCAAAAATGCAAAAGCCCCAGCTAAATATGCGGGGAAACCAAAAAAAATCATAAAAAAATGGGGTGTGTACAAAGCATGCTCACAGATGATGAACTGTAGAATCTGGCCTGCAGAGAATCTCAGATTCTGCAAGCATGAAAATATAGCGAGACCAACATGTATGAATATGTAAACAGGATAAACGGGTATCAAACGCTCAAGAAAATGGGCAAAGCGGAGGGCGATTTTTTTTCAATGCTCACTCACAGCCCGTTAATTGGGTATGCTGCAATGGGTCTTCAAGGTCGGGCCGAAACAGACGACCTGGCTGTCGGTTCAGTCTTAAGATAGTGTGCTCTCGTCGACGCTATTCCTGCGTCCCCAGTTGACTGGCTTCCGGTGCAAGAAGGCGCCGACTGCCCCAATATAACCTTCATGGCGGAGAAAATAAGCTTGCTTCTCGCCCTTGGACCAGAATCGGATAGCATAAGATAAGGTATTCATTGTCTGACGATGCCCTCGAATGAATGAGCCTCCGAAGTAAATGTGTTTTACTTGGTGTTTCTCAGATTGCAGGTAGGCAATCTGGCCGATATTATTACTTGAATGAGTTAGCGATCATGTCTCATAAATCAAAAGAGGCAAAACATACCTGATTGCATAAAGCAAGCTTCGGCTCATATCTTCATTTTTAAACACCACATCACCGTTCTTGTCATCCCCATTTATCGCATCCCCGTTTATGACATCCCCGTTTCTATGATCGCCGTTTCTGTGATCGGTGATACCATTGTGATGGGTACCATTAGGATTTTTTTCCTCCTCTTCGTCTTCTTGTGTGTGTCCACCATTCTGTAGGCGAAATACTTTTCCGAATGTACTGGCAATGGCCGTGCTCTTCAAACCGATCTTGTTGTAGTCCATGCCGTAGATATCGCCGACAAGCATATCTACACCGCTGTTATCTCCTCGGTCCGCCATTGCGAGCATATCGTCAAAGGTCTTGGCACCGGTCAACAGCGACATGATGCCCCAAAAGGTTCCACCCCCCAGATGCGTGCCCCCCACACGCTGGAATTGTTTGGGGCCTGATACCTTGATCATAGACACGCCAGATCCGATGTTTACCAAAAGATACGGATAGACATCCGGTCGGGCCTCGGCAAATTGCATCGGCTCGGCTTCGCTATAGGTAAACACTTCGTTCGGTATTTCGGTGATAAAAAAATCGAGGCCTGGGGAACATCACGTTAGTTTTTTCGTTTCGTTTTCTCTTTCTTTTTTTTCGGGTGTTCATGTAGAACACAAATCCCGAAACATACCTGTGATTAGACACTCCATCTCGTCTTCTCGCACAATGTCTACATTCAATGTCTCTTTGAGCTTTTCGTAATATTTGTACGCTCCTCCACCAGTAGCCACCACGCAAAGATCATCTTTCGAAGTTCCATTGAGTCTCACGTGCTCCTCCTTTAAGTGCTTGATGAACTCGAGGCAAAGGTCGATGCGCCCGGTTTCGAAATTGATAAAGTTCAGCCGGCCACCATTGTCAACGGAATCCAATTCTCGTGTGAAATAAACCAATTTGACGAGTGAGCCACCGATCTATAATTTAGAATAATGAATGTCAGTCGCATTCATTGCGTTTCTTGGAGGGTCGGGAAAAGTGCGATTGCGGGGAGGGAATAGGTGCGGGGAACCGCGGAAGCACGAAAAAAATGAGGGCACTCACATCAACAGCAACATGGCTCACCAGGCCGGTATGGTGAGGAAGGCGAATATCCTGTCCGTCGTAATGGACACCATCTGTCCGGACTGGGCTCTTTGAACGAGGGTCGTCGTCAACGATGAAGGCGCCTTTCACATTAATTTTGACAGCTCCCGGATTTGCGATCGCCTGCTCCAGTCGCGGAGCACGAGGGGCAGAGGGGGGGTCCGTGGAGGACATGGTGATGGAGCGATAGGGATGGGAATTTGAGAAAGCTGAAGAAGGGAAAGCAGGGGAAACAGGGGAAACAGGCGGTTCACATGAGAAGTATAAAATAGGGGACAGAAGGGGTTGCCGCTGGTTGTATGTCAAAGTCGGAGTAACAAGTTGCCGTGATAGTCCCTACTGCGTAGATCTCCTTCTGCCCGGGTCTGTTGAGAAATTGGGTGGAACCTGAAATTGAGCAGGCCGAGGATAAACAGAGGCAATAATTCCTTCCTTCGGTGACAGCAACAGGCAGGGTTTTGAGGGGGGTTAAAACCGCTGTAAGGGGCCGAGCGTAGACTAATAACTGAGCCTTTTATTCCATCAATATCGCTCCCAGCAGCCCACCTTCTCATAAAAAAAGTGATGATCCATTCAGAATGACGTCTGCCGCGGGCCAAACTGTGGGAATGTGGGAATCCCGATGCAATCCCGAATTGGCCTCAGGCACTAAATCCCCTCCCGTCCTCCCCCTCTTCTTCAACGACAACTGAAGATCTTCAAGACTACGTTCCAAGGGGAAACATCAATAATATTATTTTTAATTTCAGAAGGCTATAAGTATAAACTGTTTTGATTTGCGACTTACCCTTACAATAATCGAGATGATGCCCAGCCCCGATTGGCTATTCAGCATAAAGTTCGAGAGCAACAACAAAAAAACTAAAAATAATATATGAAGACTGGGGAGAAAAGAAGTAAAGAGAAGTGAAAAGAAACAATAACAAAATTCATAATAATAATAATAATAATAATAATAATAATAATAATAATAAACTGCTTATGGACAGATTTGGATTGTTGCATCAGAAAAATAGAGGTAGTTCTTCAAAGAAGGCAATTTCCGCGAGGAAAGACTACTTGATGTATGACATGCTACCATAGCCAAACTAAAATCAACTAGTTACTAGATAAGTGCTTGGTCACTGAAGCTTGTTATTTAGGAAAGAATGAACTGTTGAAAAAAACGACACAGCAAATTATAGAGAGTATAGGATATTTTAGCTTATAGTAAGCCTTGGTGTCTCACAAACCCAGTTGCAGGCAAGATTTGAACCTCTTACTAGTAAATGCTACCAAAGGAATGGATTGATTAAATTGCTTTGTAGAATCACTAGAGGATAAAATATCCCTTTAGGGATCATTTGACAAACAAAATTTTATGTGTGGTAGAAGCTTCTGTGGCGTTCATGGCAAACGCAGGCAAGCACATTATTTGCCTTTGACAAATGCCACACCTACTTACATAGCATTGAAAGCGGCAGAGCTTGTCTTATATAGTATAGGATTCTGGTCCATTTATCCTTTATCTATAATTTACTAGGCATTTATAATATTCAAGTAGTACATTGGCATCTTCTATCTATCTCTGCTTCCAGTGAATGGCTGCAATTATGCGGGTTAAAATAGATGAGTGTTTGTTGTGGTATAAACATAGGTGTAAATCTGCTCATAGTACACGTACACGTACAGCCATCACAAACAGTCTCTCTTTTCTATTTCCTTTGTTTCTCTTGCTCCTTCGTTTCCCTTCTTCTCGTTTCTCTTCTCCCCATTCCCACCCTCTTGCTATCCCCCTTCTATCCTCCCAGTGTTACAATATCATCATCACCACGCAAAGTGTTATCATCTGTAAGTCTTCATCTATCAAGCATCGTGTCCTCTCCAAGCCTGATCTCAATTTCTAACTAGCCTTGTCCTTGAGTCCTCGCGTCAAAAGAAAAAAAAAGTACGCGATCTGTATTTCGACATGGCGAGCGTCGATGGCTTCGACCCATCTGGGTTGAGAACCGCCCTAGCGGATGTCACCAATGAGCAGGATAACAAGAATGCAGAAGCGGCCAATATTGCTCGCGAGAAGGGATGGGTTGCACCCGAGGGCTATGATTACGAGAAGTATAACAGTGCCCCCCTTCCTGACAAGCCCGTGGATGAAGTTATGGAGGAAGGGGTTCCTGAATGGGCAGCAAAGGCTGCAAAGTATGAGTGGAAAGATGAATACGGCGATGTTGGTCCTGCAAACGAGCAGTTGGAAGTGATGCTGTTTCGCAGTGAATATATCAACCGTACTGGTCTCAAAATTGGAAAGTAAGTATGCCGTTCCTCATTTCATTTTATGTAGATATGTAACTCATCCTATACAGCTTGCAGAATATCCAGGTTGTTGCAGAAAGTCGTGAGCGTCCAAATCCCGTGAAAAATGTAAGGGAACCAAATTCATACTCTTCGTTCTGGCTCCTAATCTAAGGTTTGTTCTAAAGTTTGACGACGCTGGCCTGCACCCCATCATGCGGGAGAATATTCGGCTCTGTCACTATGAGTACCCCACGCCAATTCAGGCATATGCTATCCCCGCAGTGCTTACAGGGCATGATTTGATTGCCATTGCTCAAACAGGTTGGTCATGAGCTTGTTCTGTATCTTTGAAATGTTTATTAACAATATTAGGATCCGGAAAGACTGCCGCTTTTTTCATTCCTGTTCTTTCTCAACTCATGGGAAAGGCAAAAAAGCTGGCAGCGCCTCGTCCTAACTTGGGGGCTGGGTACGACCCGAGTGTGGATTCTGTTAGGGCCGAGCCATTGGTTCTCGTTGTTGCTCCTACCAGAGAGCTTGCTACACAGATCTTTGATGAAGCTCGCCGTCTGTGTTATAGGTCAATGTTGCGGCCCTGTGTTGTTTACGGAGGCGCTCCGCTGCGTGACCAGAGGGACGAGCTCCAAAAAGGTTGTGACATCCTTATTGGAACCCCTGGAAGGCTCCTTGATTTCATGGACAAGCCTCATATCCTCTCGTTGAGACGCGTCAAGTAAGCTCCTTTATAATTTGCCATCGCTTTGCGCTCTGTTTAACATCGAGTACAGGTATACTATCATTGATGAGGCTGACGAACTCCTTCTCTCCGACTGGGAATCGGATTTCACTAAGATCATGTCAGGCGGAGGTAATGTTTTTGCTGTTTTAACCCAATTTAGCTGGTCCTGATAAAAATAGATATCAATGAGGACGCCGATCACCGGTACATGATGTTTTCTGCAACTTTTAACCGTGATTGCCGTCAGCTTGCTCGCAAATACCTTGCCGATGATCACGTTCGCATTCGTATCGGACGCCCCGGAAGTACTCATACCAATGTTGATCAGAACGTATGCTATCCAAGGGAAAGCCGCTTCTCGAAGGTCGCTAGGCTAACGAATAACTCTACTTCCAGATCATCTATGCCGAAGGTCACTTGAAGAAGCAGTGTCTCTATGACCTTTTGCTGGCCATGCCCCCTTCTCGCACCTTGATCTTCGTCAATAGCAAAAAGGATGCTGATTTCTTGGATGATTACTTGTACAACATGGGGCTCCCAAGCACTTCTATTCATTCTGACCGCACTCAGCGTGAGCGCGAAGATGCTCTGTATGAGTCGCCCTTCAGAAACACAAATAATCTCAACTAACTGAATACAGGCGCGCTTTTCGTACCGCAAGATGCCCCATCCTTGTGGCCACTGGGGTATCTGCACGTGGCCTTGACATCAGGAATGTTATGCATGTTATCAACTTTGACCTTCCTCGCATGGATCACGGCGGTATAACCGAGTACATCCACCGTATTGGTAAGTACTATGCGCAGCCCAACCTAAACTACCTCACCTAATATGTAATAGGACGGACTGCGCGCATCGGAAATGAGGGACTCGCGACCTCGTTCTACAATGATCGTGACGTTGACTTAGCTCCCCACCTCGTTAACATCCTCATTGAGAGCAACCAAAAGGTTCCCGATTTCCTTGAAAGTCACAAGCCAGCCGAAGGCGAAGCCGTGGCCTTCCATGACGATACTGATGATGAAATGAGCGACGAAACCGACGGGGCTCAAAACGATGCCACTGACAATGGTGGTACTGGCTGGGGAGGAATTCCTACCGATGCCCCCCATGATGGCCTGTCCAACGCTCCTGCTTGGGATTGATCGTCTCTTCCCACACTCTTGGGCATGGTGGCTTCCCTTGCTCTATCGCTGCATTCTGTGCCTGAACGGAGCTCGCAGAACAACCCACTATACTCCGCTCTCACACACGCTTTCCTCTTGCTGAGTGACCCGGAGTACGTCAAGAACAAAATAAAAAAACAGAAAAAAAGTTTCTTTTGTGCGCACCCCAATCCGCGCCCTAGCCCCGTCGAAGATAGGTCTTGTTCTATCGCCTAGTCTTTGCTTTGGAAAGGAATACGGACGATGGATCTTGCTGTTTCCTACGAGGATCAAGGATGGAGGGATTGTGTGGGCAGATAATTCGTGAAATGGTAGCTGACGGGTCCGTTCTTAATTACTCCTCATGTTTGTCGGGACACGGTTCAGAAATTCGGTCTATGGTATTTGTCTTTTGTGGGGAAGTTCTAGGTCTCTTCTTAATCAGTCTCCTTTCCCTTTCTCCCCGGTGACAAAGTGTATGGTAGATAGATGCCGAATGATCTAGATAGACTCTCCAATTTGAACCTAATATAAAAATCTGCTCTGGATTGGTCTTTCCTTAACGTCTCACAGGTGACTCATTACGACCGTACCTTCCATCCTTAGTAACGGGTCTCATAGGCAGCACACACCCAAGAGCTCCTCCAAAAACTCCTGCGAGAGACCAAAGCCAATTTATCATAGTCCAACTTCGTGAAATTATAGCCCATGCAGCTTTTACAACCGAACAACCCCCTTGAGTCCGGATACACAAGAAGTTGCATGTATCTATTTCAACAATGATGCCCACGCCTCCAATCTCTACATACATGTATCTATACATATGGATCTGTGCATGGACGATCCCCATTAGGACTCAACTCCTGCCACCTCCTCTCCTTCCCCCAAACCTCGCCTCTACACCACAACACGTCGACATCGACAACCCCAGTACCAGCTCAACCCTTCTGATCGACACTTTTAAGAGCACAACCCGGAACTCCCTTGGAGTCTGGCACGGCCCCAGCCCCACGCTAGCCACTGAGTACGGCGATGGCTTCGTCCGTTTGTACCCCACAGACGCAGATGAAAACTACAATACCCAGCTCTCCCCCACGGCAACATGTTTTGATCTCCAACCCTACGTTGAATCAAGCCAGTACCTGCATGTGGTTTTCTCCGGGAGCGTGAAGTTCAGTATATCACTCAACGAACACAATGCGGCTTGTCGTCTAGGACGGAGTCCCTTCCCGGCGACGTGGGATAGCATCGAGGCTGGACGGTATGCACGGGGCGATGATATCTATGTGCCTCTGGAACACTTTGGCGTGAACTTTTCGAGGACGGTGTCGGTTTCCTTTGGCGGATTTTGGTCCAATGAGAGTGTGACGTTGTTTAAAGTGGAACTTACAAGGAGTATTCCAATGGGTTTCCCAATGCCACGGAAGGTGGAGGGTGGGCGGGTCTGGTTAAAATGTGCGAGGAGGAATTCTTTTGCGTTTGGCATTGACGATGGGATTCCGCAGTTGATGGGGGATGTCATGAAGATACTCGAGGAAGAGGAGATTCTGGTTACGTTTTTCGTCGTCGGCGCTGGGTTACGGGACAGGGAGGCCAACTTTTCTGGGGTGTATAGGGAGATGTTACGAAGGGGCCATCAGATTGCGTTACATTCAAATACGCATCAGAAGTGAGTCTATATTTTCCCCCTCCATTCTTTGACCTGCATTCGAATGAGGAAAGGGTTCCTCTGGCTAACACCACATGGGTGTGCAGGCTGGAGGGCCTCGAAACAGTCCAAGAAATTGATGACGAAATCATCCAGAATATTCAAACGTTGAGAGTCACATTGGGGATTGAATGTATGCGATGAATTCCACAAATCTTCCCATACTGGGATAAGGACCGCACCCTAACCATGAACAGCTCGATACTTCCGGCCCCCTTATGGCACAGTCGGGGCCAGAACCCGTCAACGATTAGCTGCATATATTGACGATCCTCAAATTATCAACTGGAGCGTCGATGTTGAAGACTGGTTGTGGGCAGACAGCAAGACTCCTGAAAGGCAACGCGACGCCTTCTTTCGAGACGTTGGCCGAGGAGGAAATCTGGTCGTCATGCATTATCTAAGTCCAACAACCGTGCACTATTTCAGAGAATTCATCCGCTTCGTCAAAAGTATGAAGCTAGATATCATGCGGGTTGACCAGTGTCTGGAGGATCCCAGCAGTCCTCCGCTGAGGCTTGCTATATTGCCATGAGCCCTAAAATTGTGCATCCCCAGCTCAGAAAATAGGCTACCATAGGTAAATTGATATATATATGGAAGAAGGCGGACCAGTGAGGAACAAGACCTGCTCGACAAAAAGCTTTAGATATGCACCCTTGCCCCAAATGAGAAATACTCCGTAACAAGTCTACAAAAACCGCTGGTAAAACGCCCAATTGCACGAAAGCACCCTGGGAAACCTCCTCATGGATGAATTTGATGATGCTTTATAGAAATACAAAAAGCGGATGCTTCTTTTCGGACCCAACTCCAGATAATAATTTCGTCCCGCGAAACCAGTAAAATCATAAACCAAAGTCCGGTCGAGGACAGCGAGGTGCGTGATCGATCATATTCTCGATCTTGGCAACCACCCAACCAGACCGGGAGTCTGAGTTACCACGCCCTAGTCGGGGTGTTTTTCCAGTGTAACAAGTTCCGCCGCGCATGGCATACTGTGCACAATCGGCGTTTTGTCTGCAATAGGCTTCACATTCTGAAAACGTGGCAATAGTAGGGTGTTCTTTGTCGGAAAGGTTGTCCCAATTATCTCGAGGGCTGGAAATCTCGGGGAATATCAGCTCCTGGAAGACGTCACCATGGGTGAGAATGTGGTTGGGGTTCTAGATGGATACGTTAGTTGATTTCGGTTAATCTAGGGAAGAAATCCTGCTTAAAGGTCAGTCACCTACTCTTTGCCACCTTCGTTGCTCAAAGTCGTGAAGGAATTGAATATCATTCGGAGATAGGTGATGGAATGCGACAGCAGGGAAACACCAAGGTTTACGGTAGAAAGCAGTGGTGAATTCGTCCAGTTCTCCCACGTTGGAATTCTGCAAGATGGGCCACGAGTAGTGCAATGGAACACCAACGGTGGACAAGACCTTCCCTAGTACACAATCGCCCGCCCAGTGACCGTCCGTGTACTCGTTCAACTCATCCTCGCGATCCGTATACTCTTTTGCGACAAGCTCCATGGCAGGGTTCGAGACCATGAAACCCGACCCGCCGTGGGCGAAAATTACATCTGCGATTTGGGTTTCGGTACCGATGTAGTACGGTTTGGAGGCATCGAATTGGGCTAGCCATGCCAACAAGGTCGGCCAGGAGAAATATGTATCGGCCTCCATAAAAACGTACCATTTAGCGTCACCTTTGTGTTGGTAGGCCTCGCGAACCATGGGAAGAAATTTCCATTTATCTAACTTCCAGCCGGGGTTATTGGGCTTCCCGATGGCGGAATTCGCCTCGTCAGCGAAGTCTCCGGATTCGAGGCCCTCCCGGCCGTGCTTTTGTAGCCGGTTGTAGATCTGGAAGTCGGGGACAGTATGCTTCAGCGCAAAATCTACGGAGCGCAGGGCATCGTGGACGCGCACACCACCAATCACCTCATCGAAGTCGGAGTATATTACGTAGTTTGGGATGCAACGGAGAGTGGTGGAGAAGTGGATGGGGACCTTCTCCATGGATTCAGTGACGCCGGTTTTCATCACGACGAGGACATCTTCGATTCCGGGGAGGGGGGGGCACCCAAGAACTGGCTGTCTCTCGATAAAAACGGAGGAGGGCTCGAGGGAGAAGAATTGGTAGATGAGGAAGAGCCCGAGGAAGGTTACGACAATGGCGATGCGGCGACGGGCACCCATGTGTAGGCTCATCCTTCTTAGCGAACGGAGGAGCTGGTGGGGGCCAGAAGTAGTAGCCATGAGGTGGAGGGAAAACGAGGCACAGAGAGGATATTGACGGATGTTCGAGGCTGGTAAAAAAGGTCGCTCATCTTTCGGGGACGACTCCTCTCTTTGTTTGGCGAAATTTCGAGGGGCGGAGGGGGGTGGTGTGTCGAGGGAGAAAAGGAGCGACAGGGAGCACACTGTGGGGGTGTGAGATGGGGAAACCACAAACCACTCAGGCAAGAAGAAAGAGAAGGAGAGAAAGAAGGAGAGATGAGGTGAGACGAGAATTTGAGAAGGGGGCAGGACGATCGACACACGTTTTTAAGCGGGAGGAGTGACGACGGAGGCACGCAGCTGGGCGACGATCGGCCCACGCCTCATAGCGATCTGAAAGTTCAAAGGACAGCGATGATGACGCGTTTGGTTAGTTTCACAAATAACGGAACCTGGTCGAGGGACGAAGTTAGTTCGGCGACGTCAACGTTATTCGAAGCCCGCAACGCCTGGTGGAGCCGTCTAGAAAAAAGCAATACGAACAGGTCAACTGGATGAATTTGTTGGGCTGGTGGATTTTAGCAGTGGATAGTTAATGCAGAAACGCCAATCCCAAGGCAGACGAGGGAACTGGCTCCCCCCAGCACGCAACAGGGTGCGAATGATCTGGGAGAGGCATGGGAGCTAAAAGGCTGGAGAATGTCGATCAGCGACTAACCATGGGCTCCCAAGCGGACGGGCGGCCATCCCAATAATTATCCAGCCCCATTTCATCAATGAGTGCACACAGAAGACTGAATTTCATCCAAAGAAAAAGAAAAAGAGAAAGCAGAATAATATTCCCTGTAATAATAACGATCCGGATGCTGATAAAAAAGAGTATGGCTATTTACGCTCGTACTTGGCAATCATCTTCGAATGCAGCTTGACCAACTCTGGGATAATCAAGCTCTCAATCTCCACCCCTTCATCATTCCCGCCCTGCCCCTGTTGCCCATCCCCGCCAGCCTCCCCGTCCTGTGCGCCCGCGGCTTCCTCCGGCCTTTTTGCCTCGGCCAATCCCACCTGATCTTCCACCCCTGAGATGCTCTTGCTTCTTCTCGACTTGGGCACTCGGATCCACCGTTCGTGCGGCGGGTCTGGTGTGACAAACACCACCTCCCATTTGCGCGTCGAGAGGAGGTTGCCAATGACCAGGTGATGTGCGTAACGCTGCAGCGCTGTTTGGGCCTTATAGACCAGCAGCTTGGGGTCCGTCTCGAGTTTGAACGAGACAATCATGCTGCCATCCGGCGCCCACCCATTGACTAGCTGGTGGAGGAACTTGGGCACGGGATCCAGGTTGATCACAAGCTTCTTGCTATGCGTGGGCGGCTTCGCCTCAATGCCCCCCGTGTAGATATCCTCAGCGTCAATGGCTTCATCGTTGTTGCTAGTGAACTCAGGCGGTAACTCAGACGACTGGATCTTATGCTCCGACATGCGATCGCCGGGGATGAAGAAGTCGCTGACAGCCGCTGCCAGGTAGAACAGGGCGTCGGGCCCAAGCGGGGTCATCAGTTTAGCCAACATGCGCAATTCGAACAGGTACTCGGAGATCGTGGTAAATGGGAGCAATAGAAGGAGGTTGTTCTGTTTCGCATATCGGTATTTCCGCAGGACATCCCGCATCTCGTCCTGGTACTCCCCGCGAACCACGATGCGGCCATGGTCCGAATTGCTTCCGTCGCTCGACGCAGGCGGTGGGGCTTCGTCCATGAAGTCAAGGAAGCAATTGGTCGAGTGGCTGTAATGTCGGGAGTAAGGAAGCAAACTGAACTGCCGGTGCAGGAAAATCACCGCATAGCCCGACTGCAGGAAGTATTCTGCGGATGTCGCACCTCTCGTTCCAGCGGAGAAATTGTCGATGAAGCGGACAGTCTGGTTCTCCAGCGGGACCGTTGTCCCTCCAGAAGTGACCAGGACCACGCGCCTATTCGATTCGACATGGTAATCTATGAAGGCTCGGGCGAGGGCCTCGTGTTTGCGGAGGACTTTGGGTGGAGGGTAGTTGCTGAAGTAGGCGGATTCAGCGTCTGGGCCCGGCGTCGTCATTGCGGCGGGGAAAGGGCTGGTTCTATTAAGGTCCTTGGTCAGCTTACGTTGACACAAGAGGGCAATTGCAGACAGCCATACCTAAAGACGAGAGCGAGAACTCTTAAAAAGAAGGTCGTTCCTCGATGTACCACGTATATATAAGTCTGATGTCAGAGATCCATTTCTCCGACAGCGACTAGTGTTCTTCGTCTGATTCGGAAACTTCCCTTACTGAGCGACCAAAAGCCGCCGACAGCCGAGGGGTAAATCTTCACCGCCTTCGGGATGACGCACATGATCTTCTGTCTTTTTTGCTTTTTACCCCAACTTTCACTCACGGAGTTTCCCAAACGGAGTAATATACGGAGACTCAATTCTACTAAGAACAAAATACCGATCATAATAATCATCATCCCCTTGCTTCAATTATCCCTAATTTATCTTCTCTGCATTGGCCCCCCTCCCCGAAACCTCGCACCCCACCCCTCTGCAGCACTGTCGTCCTAGTTCTCCACCACCCCTTTCCGCGCTGGGATGGCAGCGGGCTGAGGCGGCGCATCGATATAAGCAGCCAGCTGCGTCAACGCAACATCCGCCGCATTGACCGTTAAGTCATATTTGTCCTTGAAGAGGAAATCCATCGGGAATCCAAGCTCGAACGGGATCGCCGTATCGATCTCGTCCATGTCCTCTTTCGACAGTTCGATCATGAGAGCTTCCACGTTGGCCTTCAGATGCTCGATTTTCCTCTGTCCGACGATTGGGAAAACATAGGGCGTCTTGTGCAGGAGATACGCAATGGCCTATAATCACAATCAACAACCTATCTCGTTTTGCTTTTGTTTCGGATAAATAGAGAAGAAGTGCAAGGAAAGGGAATGGCAAAATATGAAGGGAAAAAGCAAAAAAAAAAAGACAAAAAGGGTGGACATACCACAGCCGGAAGAGTCGCATTCTTACGAACAGCAACCGCCTCCAACGCCCTCGATACCCCAATCTCCTTCTCCGACAAATCCTCGTCTGATCTTCCCCCACTCTTAAGTGCATCCTCCTGAGCCTGCGCGGACTTGAACTTCCCCTGTCCGACTGGACCCCAGGGCGCAATCCCCATACCCTGATCTCGACACATAGGGACAATCTCGCGCTCCATGTCGCGACACACCGGACTCCATCGCCCCTGGTAAACCGAGAAGGGGCGGAGGCCATGTGCCCGGGCGTAATCATTCGCTTTGACGACAATCCAAGCCGGCGTGTCAGACACACCCAGGTAGAGCACCTTGCCCGCCGTGATCAGGTTGTTCAGACCGTGCATGACCTCCTCCACACCGGCCGTGAAATCCCACCAGTGCACGTAGAGCAGATCAATGTAGTCGGTGCGTAGGTTCTTCAGGCTTTGGTTCACCGAGACATGGAGGGATTTCATCGAGTTGCCTACGAAGTTGGACTGGATACGCTCCGTATCAAAGTAAAAACTGCGGAACCCAGTAGTATACTTTGTTGCAATTCTACCCACCCAATCCTGTCAGTTAATACTAAAAGGTCCGGGTCAATTGGACAAAGCACAAGGGGGGGCATACTTACACCATCTGATCCCGATTCCTGCGTTCCTCCATCCACTCCCCAATCCATTCCTCCGACTGTCCAGCCTGGTAATTGTTCGCACTACAAATAAAAATCCGTTGTTAGAAAGGCCCCCCTATCTCTTTCTCCCGCTCTGAAAAGGGGGCGCAGGAGGGGCAAATAAAATAACATAACATACGTATCGACGAAATTGCCTCCAAGATCATAAAATGCATCAAGAAGCCTGAAGGAGTCCTCCTTCCTACACTCGCCCATGAAAGACTCCCTATAGATTTGGCATACTGTTAGTCATGAAAAAAGAAGATCGTTTAAAATAACGAATCATTTTTAACATACCATTTCTCTCCCAGATTCATCCCCCCTAAACATAGGGCAGATACCTTGACGCCGGCCGTCGGGGCGAGAACCCGATGGTAGCCTAGGGGGCTCTTTGGTTTCGGTGCCAAAGTCCAAAATGACATTTTCTTTGTTGGTTTCTTTTTGGCTTCGATTCCTTGCTTATTGTCACGGACTGGTTCCTTTTGTCAGGATTCGCTGAGTATTATCCCAGAGCTGTTGGATAGGATGGGATTTAAAGGTGGCATTGCACACGGTTATATATATCTTTCTTTTGGGTACAATGACGGCATCAACGAGGGGAAATATCGATCTCTACGCCCGCGTACTTCAGTTCTCCGTACTGATTTCTTGGACCGCATTTCAGAGTGTTAAGTCCGACCCCCCTACATCGTGTCAGCGGTGTGCGTTAGTCTGTCATCAACACGAGGGGAGGGAAACGAGAAAAGGCCGTCAAGCGAGCCGCTCGACAGACTTTATCGAGTTTTTATCTCTTTCTTCCCCGTATTATTTTGAGTTTGGACTACTTAAGAAGCTAGCAGGTTGATGACATGCTGTGAAGGGTCTAGAGCCTGGTCTTGGCCTGGGACCCTTGCTGTCAGCTCCGTTCCTGGAATGGTTAGACGAGGGAGGGCTGATCCGGGATGAAAGACGGGGAGAGTTGATGAAAGCTCGGCGCAGATAAGGGAGTTTGATGGTGGTGGTCATCAGTCTGCATCAGTTATCTTTTGGAGCCCAATGGGAAGGCGTTTCTATATATTGTTATATACAAGTAACTTCCCCACTGTCTATGGATAAGTTGTTATTTAGGAAGAGGGCACATTTTCATCGCAAATAATCACTTCAAAGGATATGGCTGACGGTACCTGTTAAATTTTCCATTCTCTCATGCTTTATACTAGCTACAGAGTGACCTTTTTATGGTTCAATGGAGTCATACATATCCGTTGGGTTTGGCGTTGAGGATCCAATAGCACGAGGCCCCAGCGTTAAGTAATCGATGGAAGTGGTCATCAGAGTCAGTCACAGAAGCTTTCCCATATACTTGACATGCCATCTCATATATCTTTGGTGAATGTTTGCAGCCTCGGATACACTAACTGATTTTATCGGTCGATGGGAGGCAATGTCACAAGGACTTCAGGTTTTGCAAAGTTTGTGAGCAATTTAGCTATTATTACCGACTCTTATGGATTGCAAGCAGCCCCAGTGCGCGGAGACATGGAAGAGATCCCCGCTCTGAGTCTAGTCTCAAAAGAGCTTAATCTTTAGTGGCACTCCATTTTATTCCACCTGCTGGAGAAAATAGATGAAATGATAGCCCTTGAGAGACTTTGCCTCCCGATGGGAAATCTGCAGAATTACCCCTTGAAAAAAAAGATCAACAAAAGCACGGTGAACTTAGGATCCCTGGTTATATTCGAGCCAGCCGCGGCAGCCAGAAGGCTAGAGTATGAACACGTAATTAGATAAAAATGTGCTTAATTTCCGATGAGTCTTGGAGAATAAGCTTGGGTATACTCCGTAAGGTCTACGTCAGCTCACCCAAGCGATAGACAGCCAAAGTGATGACATGGCAGGTGATGGCGAGAGCGGATGAATGGATGCCCCGATGTTGATCGACACGGATAGATGGTCCCATCCTAGGGCTCATCCTGCCAGGCTCTTGGGTAGGAACGTCGCAACTTATAGGTACATACCACTCGTATGTGATGTGGCCTGGAGCGGGCGGCCTCGAAGTCACTCGTTACCACAGCCTCAAAGAAGAGCACATGACCCCACTGAACGGACCTATAGAGTTACCAGATGACTGTTAATGCCAGTAGTTAACGCTAAATTTAATGCTTCTGCTGAACTTGCAGGCCTCTCGGAGACAAGGCGGTTCGATATTGTCCAATTATTTCATGTTGGGAACCCGAGGTCCTAACTCAGTTGCGAGTTAGCATTGTTAAGAGGGTTAGGTACTCGAGGAGTTGGTATCACACCGAGATCTGTAGTTCTGAACACCTTCGGTCCTCTCCGTGGTCATTCGTGTTCCTTTCTCCGTCCGCCACGCTGAGGGAGGGGGGCAAAAGAGTCGTATCCTAATAATGGAACAATAGTCTTTATAATAAGTTCGTAGTTCACCGTCTTCGCGTCCCAGGTTTGACGTCCTTCATAAAACCTAGCACCCCAAACAGAGAGATATTGAAATCCCCTTCGCCATGACGTTTTCCTTAAGATACCTTTATTGCAAGCTTGTGGCGGCTGTGATCCGATTTGTTGCCTCTCGAAAACGCATTACCTCAAACCCAGACGAAGTATATCAGATCAAGTCCCGAGACACCGGGCGCACCATTAAAGCACATGTCTACAGATCGGCAGGCGGCTCGAACCCATCACCCGTGCTCATTAATTTCCATGGAAGCGGGTTTCTGATGCCCCTGCACGGCAGCGACGACGAGTTCTGTCGGCGAATAACCAAGGAGACTACGTACACCATCCTGGATGTCCAGTATCGTTTGGCCCCGGAACACCCGTTCCCTGCAGCACTGAACGACGTCGAGGATGTGGTGAACTGGGTTCTCCAACACCCTGGCGATTTCGACCTGAACCGAATCGCTATATCAGGCTTCAGTGCGGGGGGTAACCTGGCCCTGGCCGCTTCCGCGACTCTTTTTTCGCCCGAAACGTTCTGTGCCGTTCTTGCGTTTTACCCAGCCCTTGATCTGTTTACCAGGCCTAGCTCTAGGACCCCGCCTGACCTGAATAGGAGGCCCTTGCCAACACCATTCGCTCGATTTTTCAGCAGGTGTTACATCCCCCCCGCATACGATGCCAGAGACCCCAGGATTTCGCCTTACTATGCCCAACCAGACCGCTTTCCCAATCGCATCTTGATGATCACAGCAGCTGGGGATAATCTAGCGGCTGAAGCCGAGGAGCTTGCGGCAAAAATAGGGCAAGAAGCCGGCCACCAAGTGACCTTCGAGCGGATGCAAGGCTGCAACCATGCCTGGGACAAGAAAGCTGTCCAGAGCACTGTCGAGAGAGAGGCGAAAGACCAGGCATATGGGATGGCGGTCGCGATTTTGTCAGATGAATAATTTACTATTCAAGTGCCCTGGGTCAGCCCTAATTATTTCAGCTGCCCTTTTATTTTATTTTCTTTAATTATCGTATTTGTGTTTTGTTTTGTTTTGTTTTCCTTTCCCCCCTCACGTTTCTCTGTTGGCCCCTTGTAAGTTGCGGTGAATAGCTCTGGAGCACTTACCTAGGTTACAGCTGAAGGTGCCTTATCCTACCTATTAGAAAGCGGGGATGAGCACGAAAGTGACCAGGTTGAAAAGTATGAAGGACCCTCGCCTGGTGGTCTGTCGTTTGCACTCGTGGGGGTGTTTTATGCCTATCATTATTTTTCTTGAACTAGTGGCTCGCATTCCTTCCCAAAAATATGCAATGCGCGAACTCGACAGAATACGGGCGGGCGGGAGATCTGGGGTCCGCAATTGTAATGATAATCTCGTTAGTCTGACCGGAGAAAAAGAAGTGGTGACAGGAGGGGTTTGAAGATCAAGGAGACTGAGGAAAGCAACCGAAGTGGGCCGGAGAAGACAATCGTCATGATTCTTTGGTCGGTTTAAACCAGATGAAGCCGCGGTGCCTGAGCCATAGCCATGGTGATGCAGTGGCTGAAACCATGGCTCTGCTCAGCCTGATTGACCCCAAGCCCAAGAAGACGCAATACCCTAAGCCCTACCTTCCCAAAACAGAGGGCAGTTCCCTGGGAGGGGTAGCCACTGAATGCCATTTCGGGCTTACTAGTAACTGACGGTAGAACTTTGGAAGAGACTCCAACTGTCTCTTCTTATGATGGGCGGTGGTGGATTATTCACTTTCTTTTAACCCGGGGTGGCTACACTATCCACGAAGGGGTGGTAAGGTACTCTTACCAGGAGTTTACTAGTTGCTTGGTAGTGACCGCTCAGTGCTTAGTAGCGACTCCAGGGCCACCGAGGAGAACGTTGTCGCAGTAGTTCACCCGCTGGTCCTGCACCGAGGAGTGGGAAATTAAGCCGTCCCTCCTGACTCCTGGTATCGGCAACTGTCATGAGTCGGGTGGAAGTGCTGGCTCCGCTGGGTCAATGATTCGGTCAGGCGGGTCGCAAGCAATAATAATACTAACGGCGAGAATAATAAGACCACTGGAAGCCCAAACCCGTGCTTGCCTGTTGCCTTCGCTGTTCTTTCTGGCGGCCAGATAAAACTAATCCCTCGAGTTCCTCTCCGCCTCCTCCCCTTCGCCTGGCCCCCTACCTCTCCCGCCATCTTATATCCACCGCAACCGCACCGGTCCTCTCCTCGAGTCCCTCCCCCTGCAAGTCGGATGCTGTTCTTGAGCGCCTCTATCTCGTCCACCGTGCTTCTGGTACCGTGGACGAGTCCAATAAGGTCGCGCAATTCGCAAGAACAGGTAAAATACTCATTATACCTTTTTTAAAAAACTTGTTCATCTATTCCACTCTCTCCTCCTTTCTTTTTCTCGATTACCTTACCGTGCAATAAATATACTCCATACTTCGATCTCCCATTTTTGGGGTTTCGTGAATAAATCCGTCGTCCGCCGCTTTCATGTCTTCCTCCCCCGATTTAATTGAAGATAGATGCGTTCCGTGTGTGGCTGGGGATAAGGGTATCTGCAATTGTATCATGGAGCCGCTTAAATCACTCGGTATTGATGAAGATCAATACCGAAACCAAGTCCTCCTGCTCTCCTCCGAGGACCTGGAGAATGAGCAGGAGCAACGGTTGGTGGAGGAAGCGCAACAACTGGGCCTCAAGGTTCCGGACATTGGGATTGTGGCGTCGTTGGCTGCCTCGATTGCCTCAGGAATGGTCGATCTTTCCTCACCAATTCTCTCTTCCGGCTCATCAACCGACCGCAACTCGGCCTACGAAGTCCCACAGACCCCCGAAGTACCCCGGCTTGACCAGGTTACCTCTTCCCTCTCCGATTACACAATTTCATCCGACCGTCAAAAATGTGGCAGTACGCGGTCGATCGCTTCCCTTTCCACCCGCCCGACATCTTATAGTTCGAGTGAGGGTAGGTTGGCCCATGGAACGGATGGGGTCACAGCCAGATCGCAGGGTCATAGGAATTCTTTATTGAGTGTCACATCAAGCATCGACAAGAGGGAAAGGAGAAGATCAAGCTTGAAGTCCGCAATTGGCAAAATCCACTTCCGGAGGAAACGGTCGCCTTCCACCGTTCTCCTCCCACCAGCCGCCCAGATCACTGTTGCCAAGGGAGAAGGGGGGGTCGATAAATTCTATGTTGAATCAAAACCAAGCGAGTCGCAGCAAGCTACCCCCCCGGAAGAAGAAAATGAAGTCCTGAAGCTGGAGATACCCATATTTGATCACGATTCGTTGCTGAGGAGCTTGGGGAATGTGGAACTGAAACAGATGCGTGAAGGCCAGACTCTAGAAAGAAACCGTCATATTGCATTCCAGAACAGTTTCGTCAGCGAAGTTCGACGGCATCAACAGATCGTTGTAGATGATAGGCTGGCGCAAAACTACCGACTTGAAAAGGAAAAGCGCGAAAAGGTACAGTCTCCCCGCTTGATATTGCAATTTTCTTTTGAGTTTTCAGCATTCTCACCCACCTGCTACAGAACATAACCAATGCCGCTCGTATGGAAGAACGACAACTGGTCCTGGAAATGGAACAAGTCCGGGAATTTGAAAGAGCCAAAACGAACTCTCGTACGCGAATCAAGTACATGGAAGGGTACTTGAGCAGCTCCAGTCCCCCAATGTCACGATCTCCCTCTATATCAGGGTCCGATGTGACCACACCCAGTCGCAACTTCACCGAGCAGCACCGCGCCCAGCTTGCACAGGAAATGCACGATTTAAGTTCTATGGATCAGCTCCATGAAGCAAAAATCAAAGTCCTCCGGGATCGCCAAGAAATTAGACTGCGGGAATCCATAACGCGGATGGAACGAGAATTGGAAGCTTTGATTGATAAACATGCAGCGGAGTTTGCTAAGCTGCAGAAGGAACACCAACAAGACGAAATAACAGCGCTTGAAGCCTTTGACACAAAGAAGACAAAACTACGAAATCGATGGATCCTAGAAGAGGTTATATTGCGAAAGAAGCTCGAGAACCAGCATGGCGACCCCTACGGGCCTCTACCACCTCTCTCCTTCTCAGACTCGCAAGGCGACACGCGAGACTCAGCAATATGCGTCTCAGACCACACAGGAACCACCAGCGGCGACGAGGAATCTACGCACCGGAAGGACGATGCTCTGGCGCTATAATTTATGATATGATGTCTATGTGATACCCCCAATTTCTTTTCTTCATTTTCTCAGTCTTTTGTGACGATTTTCCTTTCCCTCTATATCTCATCAGCGGCATTGATGCATCAGCGGGTCACTTGATTCGTCATTTCTTGTTTCAATATTGAGCCCACCAGGCACTGGGTTGACATTCTATGATCTTGTAATTAATTTCCCTCATCACCATGAGTTATACCTCCGGTTATTTATTTGGAGCAGAAGCGGTATACTGGAACACATCTGGCGGCTCTTTCCTTTCCCTTTTCTTTCCCTTTTGTCAAGGGTTTCTTATGCATACATACATAGCCTTTCGTTTTCGATTGTCCCATGCCCTTTCTACCTCTCCTCTTAGATAGAGTTATCTTCACTTATGGTCTCATCTACCAAACTTATTGTACAGTGACCTTCTTTCTGTTTCAACATCCAAATCAAATATATCTCATTATCATGACTTGTCGGGATAACCATAGGACAAGATATGCCCCCGAATCCAAGACTTTATTCACTCGTATCCAACGCCTCATCCTCCCTTCGCAACGAGGTATGCTTCTTCAACCGGTCCAGAACCGTAACCACTCTCCGATCGCCCCCCGTCATCGCCGCTTCCAACGCTTTATCTCGCCCACCATCCCCAATAACAACCGCACGCTCCACCAACCCTGAATTCGAAACCTTGAACCGTCCCACCGTGCCATCCGTCCACTCCAACCGCACATACGCCGCCTCCAACGCCGTCGCCGCCAACGCCACAATCCCCAGTTCATTCTCCGCTAGTTTCGTCTCCACCATCTCCTCATCCTTCTCCCACCCCCCATCCTCCCCATCATACTCATCCACCCCGCGCCGAATAACACCCAACTGTTCCCGAAGGAATTTCACGGTGTCCATTCTTGCATGCCACGCAACTAGCTGCCGTCTGACTTCGCGAACAAAGCCCCGTAGATCCTGCTTCTTCCTACCCCCCCCTCCAGCCTTACTACCCTTCGACTGTTTCAGCACCACATCCCCATCTCCAGTCCCAGCAGCAGCCGTCGTAGAATGGGAAGAGGAATCCGGTAGAAAGACACGCTCCAGTTGCTCGAGTGGGATAAACGCCGGGATTGTATGCCGATGCACACGGACGGGCTTCTGGTCAGAGTTCGGGTTCGCGCGTCCCACGCGTTTCAGGAGGAGATAATACGGTTTGACGAAGCGCCCGTTGCGTGCGCATATGTCTATGCGTACCCCGAGAAGATTCGGGCTCGGGTTGTGGTTGTCGCTGCTGGCTGTGGTGGGTGATGGGTCCTTGAATGGGAATGTGGTGGTGGAAAAGGCGATGCGGTGGTGGTTTGATTGGGCATGCTTGCCTGCGTCGTGGACGAGGGGGGAGATGTCGTCATCGAAGGTGAAAAGGGGGTTGTTGGGCGAGTGTGCTGGCGCCGGTTCGGTGTTTGGTTGGGACCTGCCTCCTAGGCGCTTCTGAAGGGATTCGGAGGAGAAAATGCTAGAGGAGAGGAATCGGCGGCGTCGTTGGAGATTGCGGACTGTGGCGGTCTGGGTTAGATGGGATAATGGTTATAACGGAGAGGATTAAACGCACTTTCTCGACGTATGGAAGAAATTTCAGAGTCTAGCTCCGCTTCTGTGCTTTTCGTAGGGTCGGCCAGGTCCATTGTGGTGGGGTATGGCGTGTGCTGGTGGTGTTTGGATTGTTGATTGTTAACTGTGGCTTGTCGCTGGTGGATTTGTTTTGATGATGTAAATCACGTGATTAAAAGAGTTGATCCTGACCATCTGATTGAGTAGTGACAAGGCATTGCTCGAGAAAATCAAGACATTAAAAAGAAAAAAGCAACCATATATCAAGTACAAAAGTGGTAACGAGGACAGTTTGTGGAGGGAACTGCGTTGTTATCCACCAAGGACTCTGCAGCCAGCTGATCGGTTGAGCACCCTTGGGCACCATTTGTCTTGAAGATGATGCCAGAGCTACTACTTAGTAGTACCTAAGGGTTTCTACTGAAGAATGATTGGAGGGTAAGAATAAGAGCGCTGCAATTGTCGTCAAAGAACGCGTTTTTCGTTGACATTTAATCCGCCTACATGTTTGAGGGTACTTCCGGGTTATGGACGCGTTGAAGAGCCGAAACAATGGGGATTGTTTACTGCGAGGATCATGCGAAACGGGACTAAAGATCGAAGAAGGAAAACAAGAAACAGTGGAGACTCCCTGCGACCGAGCACAAACAAACCCATGACCACGTCTAGAACCTCATCTGCAGCGGGAGGCAGCAGAAAGCAATTGGACGGGGTTGAACTTCCCCTTGAGGCCAGCTTGCCTCAAGTCCCCCAATCAGGAAAACACCCGTGAGAGTCCGCCACATTCTCCGTCCACCTCGTCTTCTGCTCCTCCTCCTTTCTCTCTTTCACTATCTCACTTCCAACTCGCATGCATCATCCCACTCCTTACAATCAGAATCGCCGCTCCCCATCTTCTCCATCTTTCCCTCCCTCTTCGTCCCCCCTCCCCTCCGTCCCCGACCTTGGCGCCTCTCCGCTCAAAGCACCAACTTCCGACGATTCCAATCGACTGCAACATCACCATCCAATTCCCTACCAATATCCTGAGGAGGTAGAACTCGAGGATTTAGCATGCGGCGACAAATCAGGTGAACAAAATTTGAAATATTCCGAAGATCCATCTCCCGTCACAGACTCCGATTCGGACGCGGATTCTACGGACTCCCACACCAACACGCGACTCCTCGACGACGCCTCGTCATCAACTGCCCATCGTGGACGCAGTTCCCAGATGAAGCGCAAGAATAACACGGTCTCTAAACGCCGCTCGAAGCCGAACTTAAGCGTTGCAACGGGCCAGAACGGCCATGCGAGTGGGGAGATGAACTCCAACATTGAGATGAGGAAGAGGGACACTTCCACAGAGTCCTCCTCGTCCGCTAAGGCGAACCATGTCATGTCGAGCTCGAGCTTTTCCCTAGATTATGACCCCCCGTTGACTCCCCAGACTCCGGGAATGGCGACCACCAGCTTCAATGACCTACCCCCCAGCGACCGGAGGAATTTCTTGCTCCTCTGCGTGCTCTATTTCCTTCAGGGTGTCCCCATGGGGCTAGCCACCGGCTCCGTTCCCTTCCTGCTTAAACCCTACCTCTCCTATGGGCAGATAGGCGTGTTCTCACTCGCCTCTTACCCTTATTCGCTGAAGTTACTTTGGAGTCCTATTGTGGACGCTGTGTGGAGCCGGCGATTCGGCCGGCGTAAGAGTTGGATCACACCTGTTCAGGTTATTGCGGGACTTGCGATGATCTTTCTGGGCGGGCGCATTGAAGAAATGATGAAGGCGGCCGGCGCCAATGGTGGAGCGGGGGTCTGGAATTTTACATATTGGTGGTTCCTCCTGGTGTTTTTTTGCGCCACGCAGGATATTGCCGTGGACGGGTGGGCGATCAGCCTTATGTCCCCTCCTAATATTTCGTATGCATCCACTGCCCAGACGGTGGGTCTCACAGCGGGACACTTTCTGTCGTACACGGTTTTCCTTGCGTTCAACTCGAAAGATTTTGCGAATCGCTATTTCCGTCAGACTCCAGGAGAAGATGGTCTTTTGTCCCTCGGCACCTATCTCACATTCTGGGGCTGGGCGTATCTGGTCGTGACCACCCTACTGGCTGTGATGAAGAAAGAAGATCGGGTTTTGGAACGCGACAGCATCATGGATGTTTACCGCAGTATGTGGAGTGTGCTGAAACTGAAGAACATTCAGACCATCATCGTCGTCCACCTAATCGCCAAGATTGGATTCCAGGCCAACGACGGAGTAACCAGTCTGAAGTTGCTGGACAAGGGATTTGGCCAGGACAACATGGCCCTAGTAGTTCTAATTGATTTCCCTTTCGAGATCGGCTTGGGATATTATGCCGGCAAATGGTCGACTGAGTACACTCCCATGCGGCTGTGGTGCTGGGCCTTTGTCGGACGACTTGCCGCTGCAGTCTTCGCACAGGCAACGGTCATGATCTACCCCAATGGGCCGGATGTCCCCTTCTGGTATCTCTTGACAGTGATTGTTGAGCACGTCACCTCCACGTTCATGAACACTGTCATGTTCGTGGCGGTTTCCGCCTTCCACGCCCGAGTCGCCGATCCCGCCATCGGGGGAACCTACATGACCATGCTCGCAACGTAAGTCAGAGCTTACATCCACTTTCCCTTCCGAACTCACTTACTGATTTTCATTTCCTTTCTCTAGTGTCTCCAATCTCGGTGGCACATTCCCCCGCTACTTTATTCTTAAGCTCGTCGACATGTTCACCCAGGCTACTTGTATCCCACCAAAAGAACCACCCGCTCCTAGCTCTCTGAAAGGGGATCTTGTTACGTCCCCATTCTCATGCGCTCTTGAACCAGACAAAGCCCTCTGCACAAACGGCGGTGGCACCTGTCACATCGAACGCGATGGATACTATATGACAAATATCCTGTGTGTGCTGATCGGGGCAGTTACGTTTTTCTTCTTCATCAAGCCTGCTGTTCTGAAACTACAGAGCCTGCCATTGAGGGCTTGGAGATTGACCTCTGGCAATAGGGATTAAGGTATACAAAAGAAGAAAAACGAAAAAAAGAGTAGAAAAAAAAAAGATAGAAGATATTACTGAACATGGCCATATCTATTGGTTTAGCTGGAGACAAAGATATTTTTTTTTTGCCATGGTTTGTATAATTAGAGTGACTACAGACATCCTCGTTGGTGTTCTATATATAGACGTCCGAGAGATGATTTTGAGAAGACTCATGATATTTTACTTGATTAGTGTGGCTTACTTCTCCGTGCACTGCATCCATGGACGTTTTCCGTTTAAGTAGAAGGATAATTGTCACTTTGAAACTTTAGGTCGGAGAGGAGATATTCCGACTACTCAGGCCAAGCCCTAATTAGACAACATCTTTTGGGAGATGTGTATTGTCTACTGACGTCCAATGATCAAAGTCAACATGCGTTTTCAACAGTTATCACAAATATTCGAAAGACACACACAAAAAAAAAAAGAAAAACAAAGAAGGGTACAAATTTTGTTTTCTCCAGACTCCTCTGCCAGTTGTCCTGGACGCCGCGGAGTCCCGAACCACACTCTCCCTCGACAGTGCGACACTGGGGATGCCTCGTTAAAACCTTCGTAAAACCCTATCGGGGAAAAAAATGTAGGAAAGAGTGCACCTAGATAGACGGTTTAGTCCTTAGGGGCAGGAGACCTCCCGCCTCCCCAAAACGCTCGAAGTCGGGCACAAAATCTATGAATTCCAAACTCCTAACCAAACAGCCAAGCACCCAAATGGAACGGGAAAAAGCATATAACAAAAGGTAAAAACCCGAAGCTCCCAAAGAAAATCAATGAATCGAAGACAAAAGAAAATCTGAACAATATAAGCCCACTTTCCTCCTCTCTTTTCCCTTCCACCCCTTTAGCTGTGGCTTCGTAGTCAATGCTCGGCTCTTGCTCTTTCTCCCGCTCACTCTCTAGCAGCTGTATAGGCGTGAACTTAAGCTACCATGCTAGCGGGTATGTAAATGGGTATTGCGGTGGGTATGGTGGCGGAAACATTGGTTGGAATACTGGCTGGTATCCCGCTTGGTATGCCAGCTGTGGCATCGGCTGTGGCATTGGGTATGGCATCGGGTATGCCATTGGCTGTGGTATTGGCTGTGGTATTGGCTGGGGGGGCATCGGCCACATCTGGCCCCTCTTTGCCATTTGAACCCGAATCCGGCGTCCATCGATAATGAGCGGATTGCCTTTCACTTCATACTGGGCAGTGTGTGCCAGATGATCGTTCTCGAACTGGACAAAGGCAGTCGGGAGACTTCCATATCGTCCTTCACGGCCCCAGTGGATGTTCACCCAGCATTCAGCGATGGTTGAGAACCTTTGCTTTATTAAGTCGATGATCCTTCCAGGGTTCTCGAAGGTATGGGTGGGGAGGCTAGTTATTGTTAACTACTTCTAGTCATTATACTCATGTATGGAAGTAGACGGAGGCAACTTACTTCCCCAGAAAGAGGCGGGCTGACGCCGGGAAATTCATCTGGGCGTTTTCGTCTGTTATATTGTAGGGAATGTCGGCCCTACATGGGTAGAACTTATATGAGGGTTGGTATGGGCATGGCTCTGGCCAGTATGGCTCTGGCCAGTACCAGTAGTAGGGAGGCGGGGTTTTGGGAGGCGTTAGTAGCTGGTATGCTGGAAGTGCCTGAGGCTGGTCTGCTGGAAGTGCCTGAGGATGGTCTGCTGGAAGTGCCTGAGGCTGGTCTGCTGGAAGCGCCTGTGGTTGTTCTGCTGGAATGGCCGGTGAGTCAGGCGAAAATTCGGGGTCGAGTTCATCCTGGGGACCGATGGCAATGACGGTTTCGGTGCCGTCGCTCTTGTTGACGAAGTGGTCAGCAGTCATCTTGACTGTTGTTGTTGTTGAATTTGATAGTGTTTTAGGTGGTGGTGGGCACTAGTATGCCGCAGTGCTCCTGATGATAGACGTGAGAGATGGAGAGAGATGAAGGAGGAAAGAAGACTCAGACCTTTCAGCAGTGAAGATGAGGATTATATACTACTACGGTTAAACAACTCGTCATTATTATACCAGCCACCGTAAGTCATATAGTTTTCTCTTTTCAAATCCGGGTGGGGAGCATAAGTTTGGTCAATGGTTGTATTTCTTTACAATTGCCGGCGAGGTGGAGGGACAACCGTGGATAGGAGGCGGATATCGTTAGGGGGTCCAATCGGCCTTCAAGACCAGCAGTATGGAAGGACGGTAAACACATTTGAGTCACAGGAACCTGGTGTTCTTTTGAAAGACGTCATTTTGCACGCAGGGTGAGCTATGGGTGTAGAGACGGGGCGGAAGTTGAGACGAGCTGGGTGAAATTTACCTCAACTTGACAAAAAGGGAAGGAGAACATCTCCGTAGACCGAGTTCCGCTTGTCCTAACGAATACTTCGCAGGCAGCAGCTGCCCCCCGTTTGTCCTCGATGAGAGGCGAGTCTCGTGTAGTTCTACGAGCTTTGAGTCATGGCGGATTCCACGGTTGAGGAGAGGACTGACTTTCACGGGGCATCTCCAGACTATTGCCAGTATTAACATATACTAGGGCCCCATGTATACTGGACATTTTGGTCATCATGACATCAACTTCTATTCCAGAGGTGAGCCGTGCAGCTCCTATATCACCCGCTAGGAAGGGTTGGCCGAGGAGTGAAGCCATAATAGGAAGGAACCGGGTTAACAGAGAACTCGAGTATTAACGAGTAAATGATGGAAGATTGATTATATTCGACCCTAGAATACTCGGTGAGGTCAATATGAGTAATGGTGGCAGAGTTCTCCCTCACAAGGTCACCTCAGCCAGATCAAATCACGCATCTTAGTTGTGGTCATTTTGAGCCCCATTATATGGAAAACGTACAAAAGAATCACGTGAGGGTAACTAGAACAGCAGAATAATGAATATCTGGGAGCTTTGTATTTGATTTTATCATTTCATATTCATAGCGTACAGACGTGACATATCTCTATCATGCTGAATCTATTAGTCCCGTTTTTGTCTCTTCGCTGTCTTCCTATTAGCTACCGCAATGGTTTTCTTGATTTTATGAAACTCATTCGTACCTCAGTTCAATTTATTCAGTACCTTTTGTCCCGTTCCTCGCTATGTTGTCATCACTTAACACATTGTACCCCTTTTAGAGATGAAACTTAGAGCTTTTTTTTTTACATGCTTTCTTGAGTAACGTCTCCGGTACGAAAATAGGTTTTCAATCGACGGAAGACACATGAAGCATGCCACATATAAGAGCGCGCAGCTCCTATATATTAAGTACTACCGAGGAAACTCTCCCTAGTTAGAAAAAAGCAGTAATGTTGTAGGAAAACCCATCGTGTAGTTTGTTATCCTTTTTTTGTCCAAAGGAGGAAAGAAGCGAAGGTCGTCAGAATATAAAGGCGGTGTATACAGCGGTGAATACTTTCCCGACGTCATTTGTTTCGTGATCACGTTTTCTCAATTCACCAAAAGAGTTGATTTCTGGTATATCACAAGTGTTGAATGATGTTCCCTACGGCAAGATGTCTGGCTGTCAAGCCCCCGGGATTCCTCAAGCGCAGTGCAGAGGAATTGGGTCGATTGTCGAAAATTGGTTAGTTCCTCTTGAGCCTAGACTTCGTGTGACAAAATTGACGACCTACCCGAATGATACAGCATGGAATTCCGAGGGCCTACATACCCCCACAAAACCGTACTCTCTTCTAGACTTTGAAGATGAATCAACCGTCGCAAATTGCAAGACTATGGCCGATCGTGCCGTAGGGGGATTCAGCACTGCGGCCCTCGATTATATCCCCGCCGATCCATCCTCGAACATCCCTGCCCATGCTCGATTCCACGGGAGTATTTCCACCAAGCTTCCAAACAATTGGAGGGTGGAACGAACCGGTATATATTTTTCATTCCATCCCCATCCTTCCCATTTTAAACAGTGCTAAGTTTTTTTCGAAATGGTTAGGCTATGCCGCTTTCCGTAACAAAGACCGAGGCTTCTGGCTTTTCGGCCGGCTCTACTGGGACGTCGATCCCTATTCCTACCTGGCACTTCGAGTCAAATCCGACGGCCGACGATACACTGTCAACATCCAAACAGATTCCATCGTTGAAACCGATATCCACCAGCATCGACTATACACTCGCCATCACCGCATGCAAAACCCGTCCTCGCACTCCGACCACCTTTCAAAATACCTTTCTCCAGAGGAGGTAGCGGAGTCACCAGAACTTTCAGAAAATCTCTATCCCAAAGGAATCCCTCCATCGCTTTCAGACATGCCCACAGAGTCCACGATCATGTCCGCTACGACGTCAGGCTCGACAGGCTGGGAGACCGTTCTCCTCCCACTCAATTCGTTCGTTCGCACAAATCACGGCCTTGTGGTTGAGCCACAGACCTCGATCATCCGACAGAGGGTCAAGAGTGTGGGCATCGGTTTGACGGATCGAGTGGAAGGCGCGTACGATCTGCGGATCCATCGTATCTGGGCTACGAATGGTTTGAGTGAAGGTGAGGCTGAAGAGGAGCAACGCATTTGCGGGGCGGATGCATTACCCATCGATGAGGGCGTACGGACCGGTTGGCGCGGTGATTCTAGTAGCACTGTCTCAATGTCTAGTGGCCAAGGTGATAGCAGTCCGAAACAAAAAGGGCTGAAAGGGCTTCGTGATGGATGGGAGAAATAAACCTCGATACTTCCATCCAATGTATTCATTTCATGTACAGTATACCATTTTCTTCACAGTTTTCTCTTGCCCTTCAGTTTGGCCGAACTCTTTAATCAAGTCGCATAAACCATTTTTTACCCAACTCCACACAAGTATAACCATTCCATATCCTTATTCCCATATCTTAGCTTGAAAAAAGTACAAACTACAGACCCTAATTCTCCCCGCCGGTGATCCGCTCCCACGCCTCCCGATACTTCTCACTCGTCTTCTCGGCAATTTCATCACTCATGCGCACCCCAGGTTTCCCCTTCAACCCCTCCCGCACCAACCAATCCCTCAGGAACTGCTTGTCGAAGCTCGACTGTCCACGCCCAATCTCATACGAATCCTTAGGCCAGAACCGCGACGAATCAGGCGTCAACACCTCATCCGCCAAAACAACCTCGTTCGTCTCCTCATCTATACCGAACTCGAACTTTGTATCCGCAATAATCACGCCGCGCTCGAGTGCATACGCATGGGCAGCCTTGTACAGCTTCACTGCCAGATCGGCAATGATGGATGCGTACGGCTCCCCTACGATTTCCGCCGCTGGTAACATTATTAATTAACCTTAAGTCCCCGTGCATTTCACCAGCCACACAACATAAAGAAGAGATATATATAGAGGTGGTGGGGGAGGGTCAAAGAAGAATGTAGTGAGCCAACATACCCTTATCCGGATGAATATTTTCATCATGCTCTCCCTGCTCCGCCTTGGTACTAGGGGTATAAATCGGTCCCTCGGGAAACGCCTCACTCTCCCTCAATCCCTTCGCAACCGGGATCCCATGCACAGTGCCATGGGTCTGGTACTCCTTCCATGCGGAGCCAGTGATGTACCCGCGCACGATAGCTTCAATGGGAATAATACGCAATTTTTGCACCTGCATACTGCGGTTCTGCAGGGTTGGGCGCAACGAGGCGGGGATCTGCGAAGGTAGGTCGAGGGTGATGAAGTGGGTGCGGAGACCAGGGACGGTGGCCTTGAGGATCTCGAACCATTTTTTTGTACAGAGGGTTAGGAGGATTCCCTTTTTTGGGATTCCCTGTAGAAAATAAAATAATTTTTTTTTTCATTTTAGTTTGAGTTCTACTGTTCCCGGTGGGAAAGGGGAGGGGGGAGTACGTTTTCCATAATCACATCGTACGCGGAGATGCGATCGGTTGCGACGAAGAGGAGGGTTTTGGAGTCGATTTCGTAGAGATCGCGGACTTTGCCACGGGCGATGAGCGGGAGGGAGCCCTGTAGGTCGGTTGATGTGAGTGTTTCAGCCATGGTTGGAAAATTGGATGAAAGTAGGTAAGGTCTGAGTATAGCAGCACAGGCTTTCTTTCAGGACAAGGAAACTCGGAGAAAATGCGTCACTCGAGAAATTTTTCGTGGGGTATGTTACTGCCTGAGGCATCGAGATTTCCCCACACTGCGAGATCTCCCGAGTAGGGGAGATGACGGCCGGGAGTATCTTATAAAGCAATTTGCGGCGGGTATCTCATTCAATACCAATATAGAGTTCAATTGAAGCAGCCTAGAGAAGAATAGCCAGAGAGTGGGGAATCAATAAAACAAAATAACAAGAAGAACAAAAAACTAATTATGTGAATCGAAGATGGTTATCCTCAAAGTATTGGTCAAATCTTTGGGGCAACCCCGACGGTTCAGCAACAGCGACATAGCTGTCCGGCCGCATCAAGTACGCAGCGTCCTTCTTCAGTCCAACTTCCTGGTGCTTTGCATCCCAATGGAAAACATGTATGGGGAATCCCTTCTCCTCGCACCACTCGATCATCTCCTCTTTTTCCTTACCGTAAACGTGGACTTGCCAGGCGATTGACTTGAGACTCTCAAAGTTATCAACATCGCCAACAGGAGCCCACGGCATACGATCACCACCCTGGACAGTACCGGCACAACCGGCCGACAGGGCGCTATCTCGATAATTAATCAATACTTGAGAGATCCCCTGAAAAACCCTGTGTTTAATGAAGTCAAACTTGGACAAGATAGGCGCGAGGCAAGGAATAAGCCATGTTCGCATGAATCGGGCTAGATATCCTTGCGAGATAGCCAGTTTGAAGCCAGTGTCCGTGGTGTGGACTAAGATATTCGCAAAGGCACGGCGCTCGACCTCATAGCTCTTCAGGAGAGATAGATCAGCTTGTCCTTTCACCGCGGCAGCCAATTTCCAAGCCAGGTTGATCGCATCGCCGATACCCGTGTTCATTCCTTGTCCCCCGACAGGGCTGTGGATGTGTGCAGCATCACCCACCAAGAAAGCTCTTCCCTTCTGGAAAGATTTTGCGACTCGGTGATGAACACGGTAGGTGGTAAACCAGTTCACCTTATCAATTTTCAAATTCAAAGTCTCGACAGCGTGGGGGGAAACATCTTCGAATGTGATTTCAGAAATGTCTTTTGAGGCAGTCTTCTCATCAACAGCCCCCGAGACACGAGCTCGGCGTTCAGAGTCGTACGCAAAGAGCAGGACGAATTCATCTTCGGTGAATGTGACATGGGCATCGCCGTTGATAGCCGGTCCACTTCCCTCAATATCAGCCACGAAAAACATCTGAGAGTACATAGCACCGTCGAATCCGATTTCGCAGGAATGGCGTACGGCGGAGTGGGCACCGTCACAGCCGACAACGAATGTAGCCTCGCAGATCTCGTACTCGTCATCTTTGCTGCCATTTTCAGGGTCGCGATCCTTTCTAGGGTCCTTTAAGCGTGCTGTGATGTGGGACTCATGTTCGGTGAAATCGACTAGCTCTCGGTATCGTTCCACATAGACGCCATGCGAGTTCAGGCGCTCCTCTAATAGTCTCTCGTGTTGGTCCTGGGGAAAGATCTGGATAAATGGGTAGGGGGTCAATCCCGCCCCAATATCCCCGATGGGGATGCGGGCCCTATGACTGCCTTCAGCCCAGAGGTTCGTCGCTTCGATCTTGTGGCCCTTCGCAACAACATCATCAGCGAGATCTAGCTGGCGGTAGAGCTCTAGGGTTCGAGCATGAATGGCCAAAGCTCGAGAGGTCGATACGGTAGCCTCCGCTTTGTCGATGATGCGCACCCTGAGGCCCTGGCGGTTCAACCAGAGCGCTAAAATGATACCAGTCGGGCCCGCGCCCACGATGAGGACATCGACACGACTCATGGCTGGGATTCAGTTGTACAAATCAATAAGGATAAGGTATTGATAACTTCAATTTCAAATATGCAGATAAGGAAAAAGGAGGTGCAAGATCGATTCAAATAGGAGTCAATGTTCATGTGCTTCTGTTGCTTATACAAGGCAGGAGCCTATTGCGCGTCTTTGGAGCATACGCAGCTGGCGACTGCCTGCTCGTATTTATAGTCCTTCCCGTCATAGCTGTGTTGTAATGGAGTTCAGCTTTTCAGTAGCGCTTGAGTCAAGAAACGAAGAGAACTCGGGAGTTAGAGACAAAAATCTACATGATCGGCTTGGCGTATGACCAACTTAATAGGTCGAGAGAATGCTAGGGCTGAGTGTTGGATGCCTCATTGCCATTTTTGGTGGTAGGTCCTTCGTTTTGGTGTCGGACGCTACGCCGTCGGTCGCCCGAGTCGCCGACTTTCGCTCCGATCGGCCTTTGTTCTTGGGCCGAAGCACCCATTTAAACGGTGTAGGGGCGTCCACCTCCGGACAACGCTCTTTGATTGTAGAGTAAATGCCTTGGATTATCCCTTGGTTAGATACATACGTCATAAAAATTTTCTCCACAAATACAAAAGGAAATGGGAAAAAAAAGATTAGGAGTTATTCAAATCACGTAAGGGGCGGAGTTTCGAGATCTACCGGTCAATGCACCTGTGGAGATTTCTTGAATAATAATATAGGATATGCACTAACTAATAACCTCTAAATCTTCCTTCGACGCTGTAAACATTTGTATCGGCCTAGTATTGAGCATAATAGATTCTTTCCTACCCGCCAATCTCTCAAAACTCAGCTATTACGGAGCTCGTTTACGTCAGGTGTAGAAAGCTCACACCCCGGCAGCATAGTCCAAGTCGATATGGGACGTAAATAGAGTGCAAGAATGAACGTACTCTCTTGTAAACAGTGATGAAGGAACCCAATTTATAATTATATCGAGTTTCAACCACAGTATCGAAAGGACAGAGCGTACAAAGGAAAGTCAAAATATTGTAATAACATGTGTCGGTCGAGCCTTACGTAACTCCTGACTCTATCTTCTGGATTTTTCCTTGTTTTCGTTTTAAATATACATGTCCCAGGTGTTTGGCGAACATTCAAGAGCGTTTGTATTCCCAATTATCCCAGCAGATATTTAGGTAGCCTTATCCCGGTTGTGGTAGTTGACGCTGTCGTTCCAGCTATGATGATGGTTAGTAATTGAGTATTTGCAACAGAAGAACAAGCCTTGGAAGGAAAGCCTCTGGGATATAAAGAAAGTATCGTATAATTCCGGGATAGTAAAACTTACAAGACAGTCTAATGAGGGGAAACCCATTGAGTCAGCATAAGTCCATTGAATACCGTCGGGGGCAAGCCTCACCTTGTCACCATCTCCCCAAGGGTAGTTCTTGGAGCGAATGTTCTGGTAAGGGTACTCGGTACGCTCCTCAAGAGGGGCCATGTGCTCCCAGTGCTCCCAATGCTCGTTCCAGAGGTTGTAGGCATTGAGGCCACCTGCAACCAGGCAAGGAATGACGGCACTGAACGGTGGTCAGTAGGGTAATGTCAAGGGTCGAGGGGGTAACGGTTGCTCCCATACAAAATGGAGAGTTTGCGCCAGAGGTCTAGTACGCCAATTGGGTCAGCTATCGTCCACCAGAACGGGCTTGATCCGTCCACGGAGCTATTAAAGGGTCGATCGGAGTTATATATACGCACCGCTAGTGGAAGCAGCGTGGTGCTTGACAGCCTCGCGCTCGCGGTTGAAGGCATTGTCCACGACCCAGGAAGGCTTGGACTCGGTGCTGTTGAGGCGGCGCTGGACGCCGGAGCGACGCAGCTGCTGCCCAGAGCGCTGGGCCAGACGAATAAGAGTGCGTTGAGGGAACATTGTGGCAGAGGACAATCGAAGGGTGCACAGCTGCAGCTTCTCGTTGTTCTGCTTGGTCTGAAGGTGGGATTATCACCAGACGTCGGGCCTTCCGGGTTAACGAGGCAAAAGCCGGTTAGTGTGCCCCGTGATTCGTTCGTCTCCGGCCACAACCCGTGCCCTTATGTCAGCAATTAGCGGTGATGTCACGCTAATTAGGTCACGTGCGCAAAACCGGAGCTGTAGCTCTTCGAGTGACAAAAGAGGAAGTCACCTAAACTCACCTGGTCCCTAGTCCGTCCACCTCGTACTACCTCCGACCTTGCGTCCTCCTGTCCCACGGATCGGCTCGGGTGCGGAGTTGAATCATGCCATATTGCCCCCCAAAGTTTTTGAGAAAGGATCAGTTGGCTTTGGTCCTTACCTTTGGACTTGCATTTAGCCTTGCTAAGTCGGATATGGGCAGTCTCTAAGTCCAGTTTGAGTCGGTATGGGTTTTCGCATCACAACATGGAACGGTAGGTAAAGGAGTCTATAAATTTCACATTCTAGACTTGTACAGTAGATTTTTTGCTTTGCTAACTCTCCGTATTAGTAAATGGAATCCGGTGCGTAATGGCGGACCAACATTATTCGTCTGTTTGCTTGGTGTATCAATTTACTTACCCTGCTGTAGGAATCCATTTTCGTATGAGCCCTGGAGGAGTACCCGGACTTTCGAGGTAAATTACGGTTCTCCCCTAATTATACACCGTTAACTCACCCATAGAAATAATCATAAAGTTCATGTTTGACATCCTAGAGGCCGATATTGTCGTCTTTCAGGAAACAAAAATCCAGCGTAAAGATCTACGAGATGATATGGTCCTAGTCCCGGGATGGGATTGTTACTTTAGCTTACCCAGAGTTAAAAAAGGTACCTGAACCACTTTTACAAAATGCACTTATAATTAACTAGGACCCAGGATATTCGGGGGTCGTGATATACACGCGCAATGCAACCTGTGCTCCGATCCGTGCCGAGGAAGGGATTCTTGGAATCCATTGTGCTCCAAATTCTTCAGTCTCTTTTCGAGATCTCCCTGAAGAGCAACAAATTGGTGGATATCCCACCAATGAGCAATTGTCGGGGCTTGAGCTCGATACAGCAACCCTCGATTCGGAGGGCCGTTGCGTGATTCTCGAGTTCCCGGCTTTTGTTCTGATTGGAGTTTACTGTCCTGCTAACCGGGATGAGAGCCGCGACGCTTTTCGACATAACTTCTTACATCTACTAGATGCCCGAATACGAAATTTGGTTTCTATGGGGAAACGAGTTTTCGTCACAGGAGATCTCAACATATCAAAAAGCGAAGTGGATTCTGCACATGCCCTAGAATCAATCCGAAAAGGAACCCTCACGGAGGATGAATTCATTTTTGCCTCAGCACGGCGCCTATTTAATCAATTGCTTTCTGAAGGAAGGGTCATGGGTGAGCGGGATGAGGGGAGGGAAAACCCAGTTCTTCATGATATTTGTAGATCATTCCATCCTGACCGCAAGGGGATGTATACTTGCTGGGAACAAAGGATCAATGCTCGTCCCGGGAATTTTGGTTCGCGAATAGACTACGTTCTTTGTAGCCTTGATATGCAGGGTTGGTTCTCCGATTCCAACATCCAAGAAGGCCTCATGGTATGCCCTCCCTTCCCGCAATTTATCCCCGAGTTAACACGAACGGGCTAGGGATCGGACCATTGCCCTGTTTACGCCATTTTTAAAGATTCAGTGCCCGCCAACAACGGTCAAACCCACATACTTGATCTCATGAACCCACCTGGGGTATTCAAAGACGGGAAACGCCAGCAAGAATACACATCCAAACTTCTGTTGCCATCTTCTGGACGCTTACTTCCGGAGTTCGACAAACGAAGGAGCATTAAAGATATGTTTACGCGTAAACCGACCGACGCTTCCAAAAAGCCGCCCGTAGCCACGCAACCCCAGTCCCCTACCGCTTCAGCTGAGGACAAAGGATGTGGTTCTAAGGAATCAACTACGAGACCCTCAATGTTAATACCCGACGGCAGCCAACCTAAAGGAATTGTGCGCAAACGATCGGAAAAGAGTGAGCCTATCCCCATCAAACGATCGAAGTCTATGAATAATCAGTCATCGGCCACCCCCACCTCTGGGCAAAGTACACTCAAGGGATTCTTTAAACCAAAAAGCACTCCGGCCAGCGAATCGAGTAGAACAGGACAACTAAATGGGTGCCTCTCCACAACACCCAACTCTCAACAACTGTCCGACAAACTGGAGGGGGATGCCGTCCGAGATAGCTCGGACGATAAAGATGTCTCTGCTGCGGCGCCGGCATTTCAGCAAGACCAAACGGTCATTGACCCTATTGTCAGCAAGGAAGATTGGACGAAACTGTTTACCAAGAAACCCCCACCCAAATGTGAGGGTCATCAGGAGCCGTGCGTCAGTCTAAAAACAAAGAAGCCTGGTGTGAACTTTGGGCGGTCCTTTTGGATCTGCCCACGGCCCCTGGGACCCAGTGGTAATAAGGAAAAGGGAACGGCTTGGCGATGTCCGACATTTATCTGGGCCAACGATTGGGATCCAATGGTGATGTAGAGACCCGTGACGAGATCTGGAATATATCAACCAGTCGTGGACCGTAGTCGTGAATTGATACCCTTGCCTTTGTGGATTTCTTTTCTTTTCTTTTTTCCATATCGCCTATGGAAAGTGAGTAGCCGTGTCCGGAAGAAGGTTGCCGAATCAAGCCTTTTGTGACCCCACCTGATCCATATTTCTGTCCTCCATCTAGGCATCTACTCAATTGACTGAATTGGTTCTGCATCCTCGTATTTTTTTTCAAGATCTCTCGCGAATTGCGCGTTTCCCGGTGGTGTTCATTATCGGACTCTTAAAAGAATTAACACTATGGCGCCACAATCCAGCACCAGTCCACCCCCAGTCCATACTACATCCTCCCTTGAATCATCTTTCGAGGATCGTTCAGCCTTCAACACTCATGACTCAATTGGGTACCTTTGGAGGAGTCTCGGACTGCCAGAGGAATCGCTCACAGCTCTCTCCATAGACAGCGATGAACGGCCAAGTCTGCCATCATCCTTCAAACTTGGCCAACTCGCACAAGCCTCCATCGCTTTCTCTGCTCTTCTTGCGTCTCAAATCCACGCACTCCGGAACACTGTCCCCCCACCCAGCGTGAGAGTGCCCTTGCAGCACGCAATCGCCGAGTTCAAGTCAGAGCAACTCTATACTATCGACGGCAACCCCCCCGCACCCCTCTGGGGTCCCATCGGCGGCCTCCATAGGACTTCCGACGGCCACGTCCGTGTCCATGACGGCTTTCCCAACCATCGTGAGGGCACCAAGGCCCTCCTGCGCTGCCCAGCGGATGCCTCCCGCGCAGAGGTAAGCAACAAGATCTACCCCTGGTGCTCCATCGACCTTGAATCCACCGCCGTCAACGCCAACCTCGTCATCGCTGCCCTCCGCCGCTACGATCAATGGGACGTCCACCCGCAATCCAAAGCCGTCGCCGACTTCCCCATCCTCCTTCGCAAACTCTCCTCCTCCGCCAGCCCAGCAGCCCTCCCACGCCATCTGGGCCCCAACGCAGACAAATGTCTCCGCGGTCTACGCGTCCTCGAGCTCTCCCGCGTCATCGCCGCCCCTGTTGCAGGGAAAACGCTCGCCGCCTACGGCGCCGACGTCCTATGGGTCACCAGCCCCAACCTCCCCGATGCCCCCAACATCGACCGTGAATTCAGCCGCGGCAAACGCTCCATCCAGCTCGACCTCCAGCGCGAATCCGACCACTCCAACCTCCTCTCCCTCCTCGACGATGCCGACGTCTTCATCCAGGGCTACAGACCAGGCAGTCTCGCCGCCCGCGGGCTATCCCCCCAGACCGTCGCGGACCGATACCCAACCCGCGGCGTCATCTGCGCTAATATGTCTGCGTACGGACCCTCGGGCCCCTGGTCCACCCGACGCGGATTCGATTCCCTCGTCCAGACCTGCTCCGGGATGAACGTCTCCGAGGCAGAGCATTTCCACTCGTCTGACGAGGAGGCCGCCGCAGCACGTCCACTCCCCTGTCAGGCGCTAGATCATGCGAGCGGCTACTTCCTCGCAGCTGGTGTTATGGCTGCGCTATACAAACAGGCAACGGAAGGGGGCTCCTGGCAAGTGGATGTGTCGCTGGCCGGTACGATGAAGTATCTCCGCTCTTTGGGACAGTATGTGGGGAGAAGTGGGTTTGAGGGTGTCCCTCCCCCTCCTTCCGGGGAGGAATTCATGGAGACTCGCATGACGGGGTTTGGGGAGATGAGGGCCGTGAAACATTCGGCGTCGATTGATGGAGTGGAGGTTGGGTGGGATCTTATGCCGCAGCCGTTGGGGTCTGGTGAGAAGAAATGGTTGTAAAGAAAGCTTTTCTTTTTAAGTTGAATTGAGCTTGCATTTATTTTACTTGAACTAAATTATAAAACCCTAGTATATAGAGTTGGGGGCGCATATTGATTCGCGGTTCCGACTTGTCTTCATTAGGTCCACTTGCATATAGCTTTTTGGAGGACTGGCGTGGTGAGCGGGTGCGCACCGCAGCATTGAAAGGAGGGGATTGATGTTCGATGGTGGTCATTAATAGCTTTATTTCGTGACTTGGATTTCTATTCACTGCTTGAGCCGGAATGCTGGTTCGCATTTCGGGTTGCTTTCACCTCGGAATACTTTATGCACTTGGTTTGGGTTATCGCCATCTTGGCGACACCTTTCTACTGCAAATTGGTATTTTTGCCTTCTACCATTTATACAGAGATGCCCACTCCCCACCACGAAAGTAAGAGTGGAAGATAGACAGCCGTGGGAGTATTTAGTTCCGGGCCGTGATTTTCCCAGGTTGGATGGTATGGTGAACATAAACCATGTAGGCAATTGCCCTTTTCAACCCACGAGATCAAAAAGTCACTCTAGGCTCAAGAAAAAAGGGCCACCAGCTAGATTAGTACGAAGAAAATCAGGTCTAACTTTGTGTAACCCCCTGTTTCTTCAAATCCAAATACTTTGACGCATAGTCATTCGCCAGGACCAAATCCCCCGTTAGGTGCATCACAGTAGCCTTCTTTGCCATCATCTCGCATTGGCCCCTGATATCCTCAATATCCTCGTACTGGTCATAAGCGCAATCCAGGTACTCCAAGGCCCGGTTCATGTACTCCTTTTTAGCCGCAGTGTGATTCGAATTATTCCCACTTGCGCCGGGGTTAGTGGAGGTATTGCTCCATAGTTTTCCCGCAATTCCCATGTTCGCATCTACAAGAAGCGAATAAGCATGAGCCGCTATATCGCAATCGCTCGACTCGAGGATCTGTGGCATGACGCTCTCGATCATCTCCACGACGGCCTCGAACTCTTTCAGACTAAGCAGGACGCCGGCGAGGACGCAGATGGCTTCCCAGAGACCCGGGAGGAGACGGGAGCGGTGGGCGATACTCGCGGCACGCATAGCGAGCGAGAAGCCGCGTTGAGGCTGCGCGATTTTTTCGAAAATTCGGGCTTTGAGACAGAGGAGTTTCACCTGGACTTGGATGTCGAAGTTATCGTGGTGGATGGCTTGGGCGGTGGCTTCGACGGTCTCGAGCGCGCGGGCGTAGTTGGCTCGACGAATCATGTGTTCGATGGAGAGGAAAGATAGAAGTAAGGAAAGGTCGTGGTCTGGGAGGTCGATTGCGTGCAGTTGGGAGAGGAGGTGGTCGGCACCGACTTGATCATCACTAGGATATGTTAGACATATTATGACCTTCTTTACCCTCCAAACCCGTGGGTGGCTAATGGTTTCATATACCTGTAAATTTTACGGCGTAGTTGAATAATTCCAGAGAAGAATGCCCAGTATTGACTTGTTTTAAGTGACCGGAGTTTCTCTGGTGTTATCTGACCCATTAGATCGGAGACCTCCCCATACCGACCCTGCTGTGCTAACTTGAAGAAGGTCAACAAAATACTCTCAACAACTGAACGAAAAGTTTCATACGGACCAATTGGCAACATCTGAACGTGCTTTTGAGATAATCTTCGAACGGTGCCTGGCTGGCGTAGCAATGCCGGAAAATTTCACTACTAAGCCATGAAAGGTGCGTAACCCCTGCAATGATAGAGAAAAAAGAGGTCAGCAGGGGACTAAGTTTTGTCAGCTTGCAGAAATACCTATCCGAGAGTAGAGAGCGGTCTGCAACAGAAGCTGCGGGCCCATCGAATTTATTAAATGTTTGGTGACATTCAAATGTGATGCACGAACGATATTTTCGATAGAAGACGCAAGACTCTCTCCCTAGAGAACATCAGAAGTGCACGGTTATACTGGGGCCTAAACTTACATTTTGGAGCTCTAGCTTTGCCTCGCTCAAGAGAGTTGTGCTTAGAAGACTCCACATCTCCGTCTCCTTTGCTTTGGCTTTCAGGAAAGCTAGTCCTTCTTTCTCGTTTCCCAACATTCCTGTATTCTGAACATCCTTCATTTGCTCGGGGAATGCTTTGCCAAAGTGATACAACCAGCTCATACAGAAATTCAGGCAGTTCATGTCGTGGGACTCCCGGGCAATGGAGACAGCTTCCTGCATCGCGGATACTGCTTCTCCATGGCATCCAAAATCGGCTTGAAGGATAGCAAGATTCAGAAGGGCGTATTGATAGGAGCTCCCATCACGGCTGTGCATTGTGTAATCAAAGTAACGGTGAAGGTTATCAAATGATGAAGGATAGTCGCCCGCCCGCCAGGCATCAAGAAATCTAAAGGAAGTATTAGTTACTCCATGTATAAGACAGACAAATTACCGGAGCATACCTTAGATAGTATACCAAGTTCGGTAAAGTTACGCCAGACATGAGAATGCGCTCCAGCTGCACTTTCATACCCTTCGGGACCCTTCCACCAAGTCCTTCGTTTGTTAACGACGGATGACCAGGGGATAAAAGGATGGGGGTGGAGCTTACTTTGTAATTCACCAATCTGGAACTCTAGGAGCCGCTCCACCTCCTTTGTGCTGATGTACCTTTCATCCTCCGAATCATCTTCGAAGCTTCCGTAAGCAACGTGAGCAAGATGGCTGCTGGTGTCTAGATCGAGCTGCAGTAAATTGACATCCACGGGAGCTTGCTCGTCGGAGGGATTTTTCCGTGCCCAAGCATGGTACGTTGGCAAGCGATATTTAACGAACCCTTTCCAGAGATTGACAGAATCATGGAATTGAAGCCGCGTAAACTCCAACTGAGCTCTCCTTACAAACGCACCTAAGGGAGAGCATCGAGCCAGACGCATCGAACCAGACTCGGGGGCTAAACCGGCGTCCCTATCACGAATCTGTTCATCGCGGCTCTTGACAAGAGTATCAGATATATCCGCGAAGAACACCTCGAGGGCATCACAGGAATCAATGGACCATATCTTTTTGAGAAACAGGTCCCAGATTGACCGTCCTGGGATAGAGGAGGAGTGAAGCAAAAGCGCTTCTTCCAGATCAGAGATTGGCACAGAATGCTGTTTCGCCCAGTTGCCCGATGGCGAATCTTGGTCTTCGGAGTCCAGAGGGCTCAGGTGCGCAACGAGGAATGAGAGGACATGAATGGCGGATGAATTAGGGACGATCCCCTCGGTATATATCGAGGCCAGACACAATAAAGCAATCTTTGAAGGGGTAAGATAACGACTCATGATGGATTCAAGATATTCATCGTAATCAGAACTTGTGCCGTTGTGCCTTTCCCGTGGGGGTTCCGGGTGAACACCTGGATTGTGACGGAATGCAGTGGAGCCTGGTGGTCTCGGAGAGGAGGGTGTAGCTCCTACGCAACGCGTAAAACGAGGCCGTTACAAAGTTACCAGAGCAGGAGCAATTAGGGAGTTCACCCGCTGAGTGGAATGATATTTGCTGCGGGATGGATGCAATTTGAATTCTGGAGGAGAAAGTCAACTGGATAAACAAACGAAGAGCAAAAAAGAGTGGGATTTTCGAAGGGAGTGGGCATTTGGAGGAAAGTGTTGAATAAGAGAGTTATGAAGTGTCAATCCGGTACATACGACCACAGGGTGTGGAGAACAGGGCTTCCCGTCCGCTCAGCCGTACTTAAGCCACACGCCGGCAGGTTAGTAGTATGGTGGGTGACCACATGCGAATCCCTGCTGTTGTATGTTTTTACATTTTTTGGTTCTTTTATTTCTGCCACAATTCTTCATTTTTAGCCTCCTCCAGAGGGAGGAAAGAGGGGGAATCATTTTTGGCTTCTCATTCGAAGACTGGCGGTATCGAAGCTGCGCAGATGGGACAAACGCACCCATGTTGTCTTGAGACTGTCAATCCCACCAAAAGCTGAAGGAAGAGACTGAGAACTACATCGATGTCATTGGCAATTTCCCTCCCAAATAAGCAGGTTCACTCTGTTCCCCTAGGCCGGCAAATGGAAGAACCACCAGATACTTTGTAGGGGCGATTTAGAACAATGTAGCGGTTGCAACTCCGCCACGAAAAGGCCGCTTCATAAAAGCTCAATTTCTCAACCCGAAGAGGTAAGAGACGTCTTACCCCGTATATAGGACGGGATTTATAACTTCCATTGAGGGAGCTCAGAAGTTTTCTGTGCCACAATTTACTCAGCACAGAATATAATTTACATGGAGCGTCCAATTTGTATTTCCGGTGTTGGTAGGTATGCTTGTGCTATGCCTCTGAACGGCGGTTGTAGTGTGGTTTTCGTAATAGTGGTGCGTCTCTACCTACGTACCATGCCGAGTGTACAATAATATGGCTGGGTGAATTGACAGGAAGCTCAGGAGGTGATCGAATATGCCAATGGGGTTATAGAAAGCGGGTTCGACAGGTTTAATCGAGTATCGGTGGCAGTCGGGCTTCCAGGCGAAAAGAAGTTAATCCACAGCAGAGAGCCTAGGGAAGAGCGCACCGAATAGTTACAGCGACCCGGATTATCTAGCACCAACGAAGGCTTTCTATTATCGTATCCGGGTATATACCGTACGCGCTTAAGGGTATGCGGGTACTATGAACGTGTATCCTCCTCGAAAAACTTGATGTTCTGAAGGCCACTTCGCATCTGTTAACAAGCAGGTCACAGAGCAAATTCATAATACCAACCCAGGAACACGACCTACTATTATTTAGGAGATGTTATTCTTGTTTCATATCGTAATGATTCTGGACGGCGTTTTATAATGCATGGAGGAAGGCTTGTGTTGTTACGAGCGCCGAGAGAAATGAAACCCATGAAGCGGTTGAGTTTGTAGAGCATTAGTAAGGGGAGTTGTCTTTTTCTCTGCAGATCGATAAAGCCTTGATGTGTTAAATTCCATTTTCTCATCAGAATTTTGAAAAACCCCCAGCCCAGCATCCTCAGGAGATAAAAGAGCATTATATCCGAATGGATATAACCATGAATAACTCGACTACTGTATTCCCCGAACGTACGGAATTTAATACGGGCCTTCTTCTACTGATATAAGAACTATAATTGCTGGCTACATCCATTATTTGAGTTATAAGAGCATTTGCAATAGTATGAACTGAAGGTAGGCTGAATATGTACTGGTGCCCCGAAGGTGTAGAGCAGCAACACATTGAGAGCAAATCAAAGAGAGTCTAAAAATTATGATCTCTTTTTTAATATACAAGTGCAAATTTTTTTTTTTTACTTCTCCCCTCCTTTGAAAGGGGTTATTTTAATAGAAATTCAATATCAAGAGGCAACTCGAATACTTTTTAGAAGGGCTGTTCGGTTTTCTAGAGCGACTCGGATAAGTAGTATTCAATGCCATTAATCCAAGCAGTTAATTTTTTGTGGTGACCTTACTGGGGTCCATTTGAAAAATTGTAGGGCTTATTTGTATCTTTCGTCTGATTTAGCAGTTTTATATTAGGTCCGTACAAGATCCAAGTTGCGATTTCACCCCAATATCAGACGAACCAATCCATCAAGCGAAAGTCAGAAGAGCTCAAAGATGCCTGCGCTAAGAACACAAAGCCAATATGATCATGCACCCCTTACTAAAATCTTTATTTTACATAGGAAGCACGGATTAACATCGTGCCCTGAAGGCCTCTATCATCTGAAGCCGCAGATGTTTCCCATGGCCGATTTCGTCCCACTGCTATAAGGCACCCGATAAAATTTTAACAATAGTATCTTTATAAATTTCAAAATTACAATAAGATTATCATCCCAACACTTAGGCTCGAGCTTAGGATCTTGCCGTCGGAAGCCAGCATACATTCAACTCCCCCTCGCCAATCACTGCTGAGACGCGCAAATGACTGGTGCAACCAAGCCATGAAGAAAACCACGTTATTTTATGTCTTGCAGTAGGTTATTTAAACTACACGATGCTCGAGAACCACGAGTTTATCCATTTCAATCTATCATGCTCAGTCTTCGCAAACACCTATCTTAGAAATATGTATGACATGCACAAAGTCGAACCCGCAAAATCAGACCGGCATGTGTTCCGTTCCGTCTTCCGCAGAAATTGGAGGAATGAAGAGTATGTAAAAAGCCGAAAATCAAACTCGTTGATTGTGGTGGGAGGGTGACCAATGTGCGCGAGGAGAAGGGTAAAGTACAAAATGAAGCAAGAACTATGGTATCGAAATGGCGCTCTGGGACTAGGAAGGGATAGGTGGGATGGAAATGGAGGAAAGCAAAGAAATCTCATGAATCAGCCTTTCTCAAAAGTAGCAGGTAGTAAAACCAGGCAGTTCGAACGAGTCTGTGAAGTATTACCCCGTGAACTCTAGCAGGAAGTAAGAAGGAGCTTCATAGTACGGAGTACTCGTGCTAGTATAGTGCTGCAGGGATTGGTATCGAAATTCAGTTATTCTTAATGGACAAAATTGGGATGAAAAATAATTACATCCACATGTGCGGCCCACTAACACAATAGCCACTATTAAAATGTCACAATCTACATTTGGCGTGAATGTTTTTGGTATCTTACTCTGCCCAACGGGGGTTTGAGAAGTTTTGGGGGCTGGGGGGGCTGGCAAGTTGATGGGTCATTCATTTAAAGCGAGGATCCAAGTGAAGTACTCCAGGAGATTTTGAGCCCCCCAAAATGCCTTTAGCTGAGCTCCTCTTTTGCTGCTTTGAAAATAGTTTTAATCTCATGTTGTTTTGCTTTATCTAGTCCCACAATAAGTTTTCACCATTATCGTATAATGACCAAATTAGAAGCTACAAAAAGAATTTTACCCCAAAGATATATTTTCGATAGGTTATAGGCACCTATTTTACTTGTGCATATAGCTGTGAGCCATCATGAAATGAAAGGGGGAAACCTCAGTTGTTATCATACTTTTCATTCGCACTTTCGAACGTTTCAAAACAGGTACAAACTTTTATAAGATGAAAACAGAGCAAGATTCGGAAGCAAAGTAGTAGTTGCTGTCTATGATAAAATATGATTGGGCAAAATTATTCTCCTTAGTAAAGGTTTATCATGAGTGAAGCCTAGAGCCCTAGTGAATGAGCCCGAAGGTTTCAGTGAAGTTCTTTGTCTGAACCTGCCACCACACCCAGACTGGAACACTGACGCTGCCTTGTTTCTCTCGAAGACTAACACTAGGAGATTCTTGTCTTTCGTTGTCCCCTGAATTCTTCCTTTCTTCTTCAAATTCCTTTGGCTGTGCAACTATCTTGAAACACTGGATGATTGTTCCTACGTCCTAGATTCTTTTCTTCTTCTTCATCCACCAAGGTATCGGCATCTCCATTTACTCCCATCTTAGCTCGACAAATCTTCAATCAAGATGGATAACGCAAAGTCTCCCCTTGAGCGTGCCTTCAATTCATTTCTACTTAACATGCCCCCGCAGCAACTGGAAGAGCTTCTCAAGTACATCAACGACACCAAAACCAAGGACGACAGCCGCAAGAATGAAAATTCATCGACTCGTTTTGGCGGAGCTACGGGCACGAATCATGGGTCTACTGTTATCCCAGGCTCTAACTCCCGTTCTGTAAATTCTCGCTCGAAGCGTGTAAATGAAGGGAAACGAAGGCCATTGAACAGTTTCATTGCGTTCAGAAGTAAGTCTTTTTTTCTCCATGCTCGGACACAATAACACACACTAACAGCATGAAGGTTTTTACTCTGTGATATTCCCAGACCTCACTCAGAAAGCAAAATCAGGGATTCTTCGCTTTTTGTGGCAGAATGATCCCTTCAAAGCCAAATGGACCATTCTCGCGAAAGCGTACTCAATAATTCGTGACGATCACGACAATGAAGTTTCACTCGAATCTTTCCTTTCTCTGAATACCGATCTCATTGGTATAATCGAGCCGGACAGATATCTTGATGTGATGGGCTGGCAATTAAATGTCGACGGCGAACAGCAATACACCATGGCCCGAGTTAAAAGCCCATCGACAGCAGATGCCGATCTTTCAACCAATTATTCGGTAAACGACATAATTAAAAATTGCTACGCCACAGGCTATGTCTCTGAACTCGACCGCAAGAATAATGAAACACAAAAGGACCTTCCTGTCATGGCATTCGCTGCTCAGCCCACATTGGTCGTTCATGAAAGGAATAACGTACAAGTTTCTGGTGATCATACGATTATTTCGAGTGGTCCTAATGGAAGTTCCGCGATGGGAATTCTTTCCCCTGCTGAAACTGAAAGTTTGAATTCACCAGAATCCAGCAGCATGAGTCCTTTTGTCGATGAATCTTCATTTTACGCTACGGATGTATCTGGTGCTTTCAATTTCACCCAGTTCCAGGAATCCCAGCGTGAGAACTACTTCGATATCCCAAACTTTCCATTTTCAAATTGGAACGAAGATGCTTCCCTTTTCCCCGTGAACGCAGCCCCAATGATGCAAGAGTCGCTGGACTCTTTTGACTTCAACCCTTTTATCAACTTTTAGGTAAATGCGGTTGAATGGATTTCTTTATTTTCCTCTCAATTTGTATGAAAGAAATTCCATTGTTGAATGAGAAGTCCAGCCATCCTGTATACCACGCCTATGAGCATCAACCACCGCGGAAGTCCCGCAAACCATCCTGTTCATGGCAAATCTTGTTTCAGGACTACATAAGGACTGGCATATAGGATGTGGTCTTTGTCCCAACATTCAATCATAATAATCACGATGACAATGAGCACAGATACCCTCCTACTCTTCTCTAATCACATCATAACGAGCATTGGCTTTATTTTTTTCTATTTCTCTTGTTCGTTTCCTTTTCCATCACAGACAAAAACCTCCAGGACTTCACTTGTCTTTTTCTTCCTTTTTCATTTCTTGGGTCATTTTCATATGCACGGTGGTGCTTTCCTACGGAGTTTTGATAAGATCACCTGGGGTGACACATGCTGGATATCTAGTCTGTTATTTACTGACAGAACTATTCACTCTCCTTTCATCTCCGCAGCAATGGGTTTTTTTTCTTTTCTTGCTTTTGTCTTCATATTCCATGAATCATTTTCATATCATCTAAATTATGATCGGGGTTAGGGATTCTAGGAGACAGCCTTCCAGGTTTGAACTCGAGGACAAGGCTGGCAACTTTTGTTTTATTTCATTCTAGTTCTTGAAGAACTATGGAGGGGCAAATACCAGTACCAATAATTGACAGCTGGAGGTTTTCAAACCGAATGATCCTAAGTAACACGGGGTGTAGATATGAGTAGAGATGTAAGAAGCATCTTCGAGGGCAAAAAACAGAAAAAAACACACCAATCGTAAATTCCTTCGATCACATTTAACAAAGAAACGCAAAGAAGCGAACGATGAAGGAAAAAAATGGGAAGAGAAAAAACTCAATGTTCTTTGTTGACAGACACTCAGCAAGGCTGAAATGGATAACTTCGATGTCGAGCTTAGCCCGAGGTACATTGTATCGCCCCATCACGTCCATCTGGCTTGTACTATTCGACACCATGGTTTCATTTCATATTTACATCATAGCACTCACCCCACGCCTTCTACCATGTCACCAAAAGCAAAAGTAATATCTCAACGCCACAGCCACACGAGTCCCGAATAAGCAACACCTTCGGTGAACTAAAAAAAAGGCTGTCCCTCATGATAGGTTCTACCGTGGATGAAGGATGGGCACGCAGCAAGCCTTCTTTTGTCTCCACCGACGGAACCACCCAGAGAAACAGAATTACAGGAGTAGATCATGACCTTGATTGCTTCTTTCGTCCAATCGAATAAAGTATTTTGGTTCTTCCAGTTCCGAGTTTCTATTCCACTAACCTTCATGCTACGATGATAGTGTAAATCGGAAGAAAGAGAGACCAAGAAAAGAAAAGTGAGGAAATCATCTCCAGGGGATGTCTATCTCGAGTCAAGGAAAATGAGACCTACCAGAAGAGAAGAGGCACAAGATATTTCGCTTCTGACTTCCTTCGGCGGGGAAAAAGAAAGAACGAAAGAAACTGAAGAACCCCCCAATAACCTCATCCACTAGTACCTCGATACCATTAACCTAAAGGCCGAATCTAATCTTACGCTTCCTTTCTTCTTTCTAAGTACCGAACCTGATTCCTTCCTCTTCTTCTTGGCCCCTTCGCCATCCTCGTTGGAACGGGAAAAGGAAAAGAAGAAAGAAGAAAAGCTTCCGAATGACAGGAGGAGACATCACCTGTGCTTCCCCAGAACGGTCGAAAGTGTCAGTGTCAGCACGGAACAAAGAAAATTAAGTTTAGTTTTTTACACTTTTGGGTCTGATAAGACGTTGATGTGGGCCACAAAAGGGAAAGTGAAGGATCCATACGGTGCGAACTTTGAACTTTGCAGACGTTGATGGCCAGGACGAATCATGGGGCGGAATTCGAGTTGGAGGATTCGGGGCGGAGGGGAAAGCATCCATGGTACAGCCAGTGGGAGCTACTCGACTGTTGGCGGGGATCTTGTATGTGGGTTTGCCGATCCCAGAAGCCAGAACAAAGGAGCCCTGGCCTACTTTAGAGTCGATTGGTCGTTCAGAAGGCGAATGGGGTCTTTCTTTTTGGCCTAGAAGAGAGGGGGTGGACGGCTAGGAACAAAAGTGGTGGGTTTTTACTACTTGGTATATCCAAACATGGACAAAAGAAAATGACAACGAAGGGAATTCGATGGATCAGAGAGGCGAAATAAGAAAACGAAATGAAAGACAAGTGGTTACAGCCCAGAGAATTGGAATCCCAAGTCGGAAAAGGGAGAAAGGGAAATAAAATATGAGAAATAAAAAACAGGTCGGATGATGGACTTAATGAAACAGTGGCTTCGCGGGGGCAAATGCTGCGTCCACCAGAACAACGCCCCAGATTTTCTCTCTCCCCAACACAACAGAAACCTCCTAAGCCAGCAATCTACTCCTCCTGATAGGAAATCTTGCGCATCTCCCCCAAACGTTGCCGGGCGCGAGAGAGGCTGTTCTCGAGTTGGAGAATCTCGACCTAAAAAAAAAATATAGCTCGTTAGTCTTCCGGGCATGAAAAACGGTCTCCCGCGGCGCAGGCTAGTCGGGCTACACGGAGGAATCAAGCACAACCCGATTAAGGTTTCAGACGATCAAGTTGGAAGGGCAGATTAATGAGTTTAAGAAAGAAGAAAAAAGAAGGGAAACACACCTGTTGCTCCATTTCTTGCACTTTGAACTCGTGCGAGCTGAGCTTCGTGTAATCCACTATCTCCGTCTCGTCGCGGTTCTTCTCCGCAATAATTTCCTGCACTTGTCGCACCAGAGCCCTACAGGCAGCTCCAACTGCTTTGCTAGCAGTCTCCAAACGGTCCTGGGTCTTGCTCATAAACGTAGCCTTGACACGGCTAGCCGCGACAAGTTGCGCCGTACTAGCGGCCACATCGTTACTAGCCACGATCAGTTGTTCGTGGGAGTTGCGTCCGGAAATCACACCGTCTGCAGTCTCGATCAAAGTGTTAGTCGAGGTAGCAACGGCCTTCGCAGCCGAGATGAGACCTTCTGTCCATCGGTTATTCTTCTTGTAGAAAGCAGTCTTCGAGGAGCTGCCGCGTCCTTCTCGCACGATTTCTTGCTGGGATTCAGTGGCTGCCTTGATCAGTTGGGCGATTGCGTTTGTCACAGCAATGGCAGCTTCCAGGATCGAGTCGTTGATCTTAAGCTCGTAAGTTGAGTAGCCATCACGAGGCTTGTTCTTAAGTTTAGCGAGCCGCTGCACAGCAGCATCGATGGCATCGGCCGCTTTCGTGAGTTCCTGGTCGACCAGGTCACCCAGATCTCCGGTCGTGCGAAGCTTGCTACTCTTCGGGGCAAAGACCTCAACCAGTTTTGACAAGGATTGCAAATCCCTTTGCACCTCAGAGTTGTTGTTGATAACCACATCAGCCTTCTGGAGCGCTTCCAGACCTTCGAGGCGGAAGGACTGCAATCCGCGGAAGAAGCGAACGGTAGCCTGGGCAGACTTGCGGGCCGCATTGACCAGCTGATCCAGGCTCTTGTCGTCGTTGGCAAAGCGTGTCAATCCCTTCGTGTTGCTCAGGACGTCCGCGATAGCTCCCGAGAACGTAGAGACCGTTCGGATGATCTCAGCATGGGTGCTGTTTGGACCATCACCGATGAAGTTGTTAAAGGCAGTCGAAAACTCCGTAGCGGACGCAGACGCCTTCTCAATCTGGGAGAGAACGTAGGGGGGAGAGGCATTTTGGTTACCGGCCTGGTTGCTCGAATCCAGCTCGTACAGAGCGTCATCCACACGCTGAACCCCAGTCTGAAGCACAGAATCAATGATATCGTTAATCTTCGACACGGTACTGTGCAAAACGTGGTCAATCTGCGTATCCAGCGCGTTGTCGACATCTCCTTGGTTCTATTACCAGGCAAGTTAGCTTCTTCCGTTGCTTATTTTATTTTTCAAATATTCTTTTCGTTAACGCATATAAGGTAACTTACCAGCTTCAGTTCCTCAAGTTCTATCAACGCTTGTTCCATGCCAGACTTATAGACTTCAATTTCCTCGTCCTTCTCCCGCAAGGCAAGGTCGTGGTCCCCATTCCTCATGTTATTCTTTTCGGAATAATCATCCAAAGCACGTGTCTTATTCTAGATCCAAGCGTTAATATCTTGACTAATGAATACTGGGAATACCCAGATACCTACCCTGAGCGCTTCTTCTAGGTCTGCCATCTCCCTATTATACTTCGAAAGAAGCGAAGAGATCTCCGTACCCTTGGAGCGTTCCGCATTTTCGGCCCGGTCGATGGCGAACCGGAGCTCTCGCTTGACCTTTTCGAGCTCCTCCTGGTTATTTCCAGTCAAGCGATCTCTATCGTGCAAAGCACGGTCTCTCTCTCGGATCATATCGGCCAATTCAAGATTCTTTGTCTTGAGCTCGCGCTCCAGTTTCTCTCGTCGATCAATTGCCTCCTGTGCCGATGCGGCCTTCAGCTTAAGGCTCTTAGTCGTCTGTAGGAGGTCGAGATGCTCCTGTCGGAGTTGGGAGTAGAGCTTGGCGAGAGCCTCGTACTTGGTTCGCCAGGTGTTCACCTGCTCTTGCAGGGATCGGATTTGCTCATCCTTCGAGGCATTCTGCATATTCAGGTTGTTTGTCAACTGGTTCATTTGCTCCTCGAGGTCCTTCACGCGACGATCGTACTGCTGCAGCATCAGCTGGTCCCGTTCATATTGCGCCCGGGCGTTCAGGTTCTCCCTTTCCAGCTCGGCTAAACGACCTTGGGTTTGAGTCTGGTACTGATCACGTAGAAGCTGTTCTTGAGCGAGTCGCTGTTGCTCTGCTTGCAAACGCTGCTGCTCCTCGAAGTCATTCTGGGCTTGCTGCTGTGCAAGGATTTGCTGGCGTTGCTGTTCTTCCCACTGTTGCTGGAGACGGCGCTGCTCCGCCTCGAACTCCTCCTGCTGGCGACGAGCCTCCGTGGTCCAGAAGTCATTAATGGGTTCCGGTTCAGCAGCAGCCGCGGGAGGCTTTGGTGGGGGGGATGGCGTGGCCTCAACTTCTTTTACCGGTCGCTTTGGTAAAGCCGGAGCCCGCTCCTCGTCATCTCCTAGCAGATTTGGTGGGTCCTGTGGGAGCTTGGGGATAGTGATGAGACTAGTCAAATAACGTAAGTTCGAGCACTCGTAGTAGAATCGAACAAGTCGGTAGTGTTGGGCATCGTAACGGCCATGGAGGGGGGAAAGAGCATCGGCATCACCAGTTGCTACCAAGGAGAGAAAACCAATTGTCAGTAAATGCAGCTACCAGTTGGAAGAAAAATCCACGGACTTGTATGCATAGCCCTCAGCATGCTTGTGATAAACTTATAAATTCCATAGCTCTCCTGCACAAGAGGAACCAGCGCCGAGATGCGGCACTCATTATTTGTCCCATTTTGGAAATGCGAGAAGATCAGCTTTTGGAAAGCATCGATCTGGTCCTGTAGCGTCATGAGATCGGTGATTGTTTCGTACCTAGCCACTTGTTAGCGGAAACAACCAACCCCATAGCACAGGGAATCCCATACCCTTCATTCGGGTCATTGATAGATTTCAAACTGATATACTCCTCATACTCAAACAATCCTGTTCCAAGCTCAGTACACCCTCACGGGGCAAACAAAAACAAAAGAAAATAGCGCACCGTTGAATTCAGGATGGTTCCGGTGGAACGTCAACTTGGATTCCAGGAAGAAAACATACTCCCTGATCAAAGGCCCATACCCTATCCGCCAACCCAGTCAATAACCAATCTAAATACCAAAGGTTCTCCACTAGGAGTCGAATGCAGCGCCCATCTCTGTACCAGAAAACCAGACGTACCTCGAAGTCCATCTCCACCAACACCCCGCATCAAGCTATCGATCCAATTGGCATGCTGCTGTGCTTCGCGAATCACGACTGGGTGCCCTTCCTGCAGGACCTTGTGTATTGTGATAAGAGCTTTGAACGTCTGGACTTCATCGGCCAGGACCGGTTGGCTAAAACAACAAAGAATCCCGCAGTCAGCCTCGAGCAAACCCAGACCCCAAGACCGCGCGTCGCCAAATTTACGTCCAACTCACACTTTCATGCCCGCCCAAAACGCCGCAGAGGATTTATGGTCCCATGTATACACAATACAGCTCCGAACATGTTTACCTAGAACGGGGGAGGCGTAGAGAATCAGTTGCTATGTTTCGGTCTTTTGAGGGGGGAGAACGAAAAGCGGAGGGCGGGGATAAGGGCGGTTTCAATTCATACGTTTAGGAGCGGTTTCCTCTGCAGTTTTGTCAATTTTTTGATTAGTTTCAAATTCATCACAGGTGTCCCGGAGTGGTGGTTCGTAGTGTTTGGTGGAAAGAAAGGGAAAGGTATAGCATACCGATGCTGGTGGCTTTGCGAATATTAATCGCCAAATCGGCCTCCGTGCTGCACAGGACAGCGTTAGCACTAGGCTCTTTGCCATGATGAAACGACAGCTATCAATTCCATGACACCTACCGACTCATAATGAAAGCTGCGACCCGCGAGGATCAGGGGAAATGGAGGAGCGTGGAGTTCGGCGGGAAGCCGGTGGGACCGAATCTGGACAGCGCCGTTCAAGCCAACCGGAGAGGGGAGGGGGAAGCGTGCGCCGGTCGGGAGGAAAGAGGGACAAGATTAGAAACGGGAACACAGATATAAGAGCAAGGAGGTGGATATATTGCAAAGGAGGATTGAACGCAAAGAGAATGGACGTGGCCCCGGAACGGCTAAATGAAATGACGTTTGGGTTGGAAAGCTGACGCCTGGCGGCCCATGAATTTCCCTGAGAACGACTCCATACACTCAATAGATTGCAAGTCTTGGCAGCCACTGCGTCGTCATCCACCATCCAGCGCAGCCAGTAACCATGCAAAATTCTCGTCTTAAGAAGGGTCTGAGTACATGATATTCTTGTATTGCCAACAGGCAGCTATTCTAAGGCTATCAACATGTATTGCCTGTAAACATGTCACGATGGGGAACCCTCCATTCCGGCGAGCACCTAGGTTTTAATCCCAAAAAACAGTTCCCTGTCACTACCTGGGAGAGACATGAGGAAGTACATCATACTACCTACGAATTGGAGACAAGAAGGGAAAAAATTTAAAAGGTCGGCATAGCGCCCTTGTGCGACTAATGGCCAAATACTAAACGCCAGTTCGCTAAACATACAGTACGCTGGTCAAAAGAGCTGCCATGGGGTATTAGCTTGGACATATAAGCATGAAAAAACGAGGTACCTCCCGCAGTCAATATATTCAACATATCACTAGCCTTCTCTCAACAGTGTTCCAGTAGTTGCGGGTGATATCTCACCGTCATCATCTTCAGAATTGTCAAACTCGGGCCCGAGATGCTGATCAGCTAGTGCATCATGCTGATCTACATGACTCTGATTGTTGGCGTCCGCACTATTCTGTATCGAGGGCGTAAGATTGGCTTTCGTGATTCGCTGCGCCAAACCTTGACCTGGGCCAAAGTCGGCGGGGCTATTGGGCCCCGAATCGTAAGGTGCTTCAACCACCAGCAACTCATCAGGACGATCGTCCTGGTCTCCCGTATCTAACACGGGCTTGCGTCTATGTAGGGGTGATTTAGGTAGCGGGGTATTTTGCCTCTCCTCTGAAGGTTGGTGCTCAGGCAAAGGTGCAGCAGGGACCGGTTTCCGCTTCGGTAAGGAACTAGAACTCTTCTTCTGGCCGATCTTCGCAGGTGTTGGCAACGGGGTGCCAGGAGGAGGAAATGGATACCCACGGCCTATTGGCTCCTCAGGGGTACCCGCTGGACGCGATATTTCCTGGCCTGCGCCTGTTTTTTCTTTGCCAAACACGTTCCAGCCCCATTTCTTAGCTGCTGACGTCGCGCTACTTAACGTGAGAGAAGCTTGGGATTTATTGACTGAGGACAAGGACGGGCCGATCGACCGAGTCAAAGTCTCGATTGTGGATCGTCGCCGTGTATGATTACTGCTTAGGGATGAGGTCGAACTACCAGCTGTGCTTCTCATGCTAAATGATGAATCGTTCACGTGGGCAGAAGACGGGCGCGTTAAAGAGCCATTACTGGCTTCCCCGACGCTTCCTATAGACCCAGAGAAGGATGGCTCTCGGCTCGGGAGCGCTGTCTCCAAAATGCTTTGGCCATCGGTTGGGGGTGAATTGCTGGGAGTTTTATTCGGTGATGCAGGGGGGGATCGGCTCGATATTTCAATCATCACACTGGTCGCATTGCTCTTCTCCTCGCCATTATAATCAGTTGAAATTCTGTCCACATTCACATGGTCCGCTGTCAGCACGGGGTCAGCGGCGTTGGAGAAACTTTGAGGGTGAAAGGCTCTTGGGGGGGAACCGCTTGGTTTTCCCAAGGAAGAGGGTATCGCGATCGAATTACTCCTCTCAACGTCTCCTCCCGAGTTCTTCGACCCTTTTCGCAACTTCAATGATGATGTGTTAGACTCGTAAATAACAGGTGCGCTCATAGTACGATCATCCTTCGATTTCAGCAAGTGGACAGCATCTTCCTTTGCGCCCTCGGATGCCTCTGGAGGTTGTACGCCAGACTCATCAGGAATTTCAGTTTCCATATCTGAATTCGGGATATCTCGTTGCCAAATCCCGCCACGAAATCGTTGAGACAGGGTATCTAAAAAAGGAACATCGTCCCAGAAAGGAAGAACAATGCTTTCCGCCACCATTTCCCGGATTTTGCTCTCGATGGTACGCAAGATGATGCCGTACGTGATCTGTTTTGAACTCACAATAGGTTCAATATCCATTACCATATTAGGCATTGTCTCAAAGGATATCCAAGCTCGGTTGCTTGGTGGGGGTTTAAACCGAATCAATAGGTGGCCTTCGAGCTTCTTCAAAACCACAGCCAGTACAATGTCGACCTCTCTTGCCTTGAAACGCTGCCCAAGATCAATGCGTACGGTAGCCGATATCTCCACTCGAAAGTTGCCCGTATACTGGACATCGGTCTCCACACAGCAGTTCCCGTCAACCGTCAAATCCTTCAGTCTAGGGTTGATAACAAAGGGAGCACCTTCCCCCATGTCGATCCCCTGCAGACCAATCTTGCTGATGAAATTTGGTTTATTAACACGAGAAATCTTTTTTGTGATCTTCTTTCGGATGAAGTCTTCCATTTCAGGGGTTTTGTAGAGGGCAAGGAAAACCCGACCAAGGACGGCATTGATCCATCGCGTCTGTAGTTGTTCCTCAGAAGAATGCAAGCGCTGGACCAGAGTGACAATATGCTTCACGTCGAATTCTTGGTGCTTTGGGGGTGCGTCTGCCGAGGTCCGCATCCTGGTTTGGTTCTGAAGCATCGCGAAATAAAAGTCCTCCTTTTCAGAAAGGTTCTCCGAAAAAAGGAAGAAGGGGGGAGTCGGTCCACCCAAATCTCCCAGTGACTCCAATCGCCGCGAAAGGCTTATGGCATTTCTTTTCAACCATAATTCGCCTTCCGGCATTTCCCCCTCTCCACCGTATATACTCACATCATGGTGGGCGAGGGAAATCACATATCTCACCTCCACCTGATTCGCGTCGTCATAGAGCATCAAATGTCCGTGTCTAGTAGTGTCCCCATCACCATTAGCACCTGCACGCTTATAAAACTCGCTCCTTATGCTTCAACGGCAAGAGAGAGATATAAATACCGCAAAACTATAAAGAACACGTTCCGCGCCCGTTTTCCATTCTTCACAGGGCCCTTGGTTGGTTCGATCGTCGGGGTCTGCTTCCGGTCGAAGAGGCTTCTATACATGGCCTGGTAGACGCTTGGGCTCTCCGCGGCAATTACCTCGCCTGCAGGCGTCGTTCTCTCAGGCGGTTTGCCATTGACTCCGCCAGGAACATACTCGCGGCAAACCGCGAAATATCCTGCGGCAACATCGGTCTCATGAGTGCGCTGGAACTTCTCGGCTAGCTCGTCCGTGCCAGACTTGAGGCTGTACTGGTCATCATTAGGGTGTTGGATAGATGAATGTCCTGCTTCGCATGCAGGCTCGCGCGGCAGCTGGGAAGGTGGGAGGAGTAGATAGGCGTGAAGGAAAACTAGTACCAGGGCGAGCGGGATGAAGGTGACTCCGCCGAGGAAGTATACGAAAAGAAAGCTCCCGAATAGACCCATTGGGGGCCTAGTCCGATCAGATCGCTATCAAAGAAAGCTCCGCCGCCACTATCGTCACCATCATGAGATAACGAAGGGAGAAAGAAAAGGAAAAGACGCAGGGCAAATGGGATCGAAATAGAACAGCCAATAGCTAACAAGAAGCAAAGAGAGACAACGGGGAAGACAAAACGAATGAGAGTGTGTGGGGGGAGAGTCAGTGATGGGTTGAGTGCTCAGGTACAGGTCGGAGGAAGCAGGGAAGCGATAAAGAACACGAGACGACAATGGGGGCGATTATGAAATCGACGTTGAGCTGGGCGACTCGGTTCCAGGTAGAGTTCAAGGCGTCAGGGCCTGTCTTGTACCTCGTTCTGCGGCCAATCAGTGTACCTCGAGTCGCCCAAGGATGACGGACACCAGAGTTCCAAGTTACAGCTCACTTAGGTGGTAGTACTACTGTACCTCCGTACTTTCCGCGCCAAGATAAGACTACCTGACCTGACCTCACCAGTGTGACCAGACAGGCAGACCCGATGACGAAGTGGTTGGTGGGTCCTGGATCAATGTTGCCCCGCTCGGTCGCTCTGCTTCAAGCTCCAAAGACCTCCCTTTCGTCCACTTCTCAACACTCCAAAGCTACTTCGATGGGTACTCTCGAAGACAAAATAGAATTGAAGTGATACGTACGTTCTGGTTGCGATCGGGGACTATGGTATCTTATTATTGGAATCTTATGTAGGTAAGATGGAATAATCTGTAAGGGACCTGAGGGAGCCTCCAATTCAAGCCATATGGGGAAAATCAAAGTCAAACACAGAATGCCGAATGGGAGTCACGAGTCACAAGAATACTAAAAAAGAAAAAAAAAGGGAAAGAGAAACAAAGAAAGGCACTGGCAAATGGACACTGGAAACAACATGATTGGATTGGAGACACTGTCCTGACAAATAAATTAACAACAAATCAAACACTTCAACAAGGTTGGCTACTAGTACTCTGTAAGGTCCTGAAGAGTCAAATGACAAAATTAAGTTAGGGCTTGATCGTCAAGTTTTTCTCTAACGGGTGAATATCTCCCCTTTGTCCGTGTTTCAGCCTTTCAGGCAAGTAGCCAAGGGAGCTAGCTACGAAAGGCTGTTTTTTTTCCATCAGTGTGAGTTCTGCCAGAGTCAAAAGGAACAGCATTAAGGGTGCCCATGAGAAGCCACTAGTATGAAAGTGAAATCCTCTGTTGATCTAGGTATCAGAGCAGAAAAAGAAAAGAAAAGAAGAAATTAACCAAAAATAACACACTGATCGCGAAATCTTGACTCCCAAGCTTCATGAGAAATCTATATATGAAACTCAATTCTTCAAGCGCATGGCTAGTAGAGAGGTGTGCGAAAATAAAGAAGCGCGTGAACAAATAATACAAGTGTGGAAGTTGTTCTTGTTGTACATAGAAATTATACAAATGCCTCCGATAATATACCACGGACGGCATCACGCTCGGAGTAAACGGTATTCGAGACAGGCGAACCTAAATAAGATTGATGGGGAAAGAAACACGGGCTGAAAAGAGAGAGGTATATACCTCCGTCCCAACATCCACTACTTTCGCCGATTCATCGCCTTCTCACACATCTGAATCAACCCAGTCTTTGCCTCACTATCGGGGAACTTGCTGATGGCCGCGACAGCATTGTCGGCATACTCCTGGGCCAGAGCACGGGTCTGCTCAACGCCATTGCTGCGGTACACCAATTCACGAGCCTATACGATACCAATCAATGGAGGTTAGCCACACATACGCGTTTCTGTTCCAGTAGAATCGCAAGAGCTACCCACCTTCTGGACGTCTCCTTCCTGGCTGAATTTCCGGCCAACAAGTGGACCCAGTTCGGGATTCTGCTTCCAAGCAAACAGGAGCGGTGCAGTCGCGAGACCCAGTTCCAGATCCGCCCCGGCGGGTTTACCCAGCTCCACGCCACTTACAGTGTAATCCAACATGTCGTCTACGAGTTGGAATGCCAGTCCGAGGTTGCGGCCGTAGGAGTAGGCTGACTCTACCACCTCAGGTGTGCAATTCCCAAGCAATGCAGTTGCACGACACGACTTGCTAATCAAGCTAGCAGTTTTCAGATAAGTCTTCTGGAGGTAGTATGAAATGGTTTCATCTGTGAAGATAGGGTTCTTCTCATCCTCAGCAGTGTTCTTCAGCTGCATGAACTCCCCTTCAACAAGGTTAGCAACCACAGTTGCCAACAACTCAACAACCTCCGGATCCCTCAAGCGCGCCAAAGCCACCGATGCACGGCCCAGTAAAAAGTCACCGGCTAAGACGGCCATTTTGTTTCCAAACTGCAAGTTGGCCGAGCTGGCGGATCGGCGAGTAACCGCGTTATCAATGACATCGTCGTGGAGGAGGGAAGCGGTATGGATCAACTCAGTGATCTCGGCGAGTCGTCGCTGTGTAGGAAGGATATTCTCATCACCACTGAAATCATACTTCGCTTCGGTTGATGAGGGTGTGAGAGGGTTCAGATCAGGGTTTGTATCGGCAAGAATCGAAGGCGAGCTTATAGAGTCATCGACAGTGGATCGTGCTGGAGAAACTGAGCGATTGTGTCGTGGAGTTAAGGCAGTGGCCTGGGACATGAGCAACACCAGAAGAGGACGCATATGTTTGCCTTCACTTCTAGTGTAGTATTTGGCGACCTTGTCCAACGTAGGATGACCCGATCCAAGCAATTGGCGGATGTTTTTTGTCAAGAATTTGAGCTCCTTCCCCACCATTCTCAATGGGTCGACCGAAATCCCAGGAGGAGCTTTAGGTAAGCCTTTGAAGAGAGTCTGGGCAGCAGAAACAGCTGCGCCAAAGGGGGATACATCTCTCCGTCTCGTCGGGTGGTATTTGCGAGTTTGTCCTTGGATCTGGTGGGACAGATCATCCCGAAGGCATTGCCAGCATATCAAGCTTGTCGTGGACGTGACCGGAGACGAAAGGGCCAGCCTGCGGACTGGGACGGTGCGAGCTTTCATGCTCTCCAGGAAGAAATCGAGGTGCGTAAATAAAAAAAGAAGAAATTGGATTCAATAATAATACATAAGCGAAAAAACCAACACAAACATGCGACCAGAAGCACAATCTCCAGGAGTACCGGAGGAAATGGCCGGAAATCTATGCCTAGTTGAGTGAATTCGCAAATAATGATTAAACTGACCGAAGATTTTCAGCGGCTGGCGGCGGGCCTGGATTCGGGCCGGAACGGGAGATAACAACCGCACCTTACTTGGTGTGCCTGGCCAATACAACCTCGTACCTTCCCTTCACCACTCCTACGATATTCAAAATAATTAAAAGCATCGACGACTTGAAACCGCTGGTGAGGTCTTTAGGGGCAGCATCTCGCAACCAGGAATTTTTCTTGTCTAAATAAATATGGGGGGAAATTACAAAGGATTCCAAGTCAACATGCGCCCACCAAGAAAAGACACAATGGGCTAGATAGACAGACCCAAATGAAGCTGTTCTGGGGCAAACAAAGGAAAAGTTTAGTAAGATATAAGAAGCATGGAAGTCCATGCGGGCAAGCTCAATGCTGCGCATTTCCCTTCATACACACCCGAACGACGATGAAACTGCAATAAGAACACAAAAGTTGGAAAATGCCCTTCCCATTTCCTAGCCCAGGACCGGACACGGCAGAGTGAAAGAAAAGGGGGAGAAAAATTCGAATATGCTTATACCCGTCAACCGTTTAGATGGCATCGAAATCCCCGCCAGCATCTTCGTCGTCCATGTCACCTTCCTGGATTTCCTTGGCCAGCTCCCGTTCCCGCTCCCTTGCTTCCTGGGCACTCTTCAACTCAAGACGATGCTGGTTCATGGGAAATCTCATGGCCTACCGGTGAAAAATAGAAACGTCAGCCACATAGCCACATAGCCCCGGAAATCGCAGAAATCAGGAGGTCATCTTACCTTAACGCTCTCGTCGTGAAGACCCAGACACGCCGTAATCCGCTCATGGAAAACCTCACCGGGCTCTCTAGTAGCATATATATCTCCAACCTCCTTGCTCTTCATGAATCCACGCTCATGGTCAAGGGTTGCCTCGATCACACCATCCCGGATCGCCTTAGCAACAATATACTCAGCCGACTCCTCACTATCCAGACCCAAACGGAGACATATGTCTCTAAGGGAAATGCGAGAGTAAGAGAGAGACATCATGCGGATGCCGGTCTTAATCACGTTCTGTCTCAAACGCAGGATGAGAGTGTAGGTACCGTCCTTTCGGAATGTCGCACTGTGTGTGTTTACGATGTTCAGGAACCCATCCAAATCACCAACACTCACAGCCTGAACAAGAAGGAAGTACGGGTGCATAGCACGTTCCAGGGCTTGCTGTCGAAAAATCGCACGGTCAGGGATATCACCCATCAGAAGCTCAACAACGACAAGAAGCTTGTGGGAGGCCTGGTAGAATCCACGTGCACTGTGGCTTGACGGTGATTTCCGAGTAGCACCAATCAAATGCCCATGGGCATCTGTGTACTGTAATTGAATGGCACGAATCCGACCCAGGTAATACAAGTAACGGGCAATCTGATTGTTTGATGCGGAAGGAGGGAAACGGTTGTGAGAAATCAGCAAGTCTGCCTGCGAAATATGAGAGGTAGACAAGTAGTTGCGCAGAAGAAGAGTCATCACAGTGGCCTGGGTATCCACATCCTTTCGAAGAACCGCCGTTCGAAGGGCCGCGAGTAGAGGCTGCCGAATGGAAGTGACGGTTGCAGTTGGGGATGGGGGAAGAGGTGCGATCTGCTCGAAGAACAGGGAATAATAGAAGTATACCCGGGCCGCAAGGGAGTCAAGCGTACGGCGATTAAGAGTGCGCAAGCGTTCGATCAGGTTTGTCGAGAATTTAGCACCCTTCTGGATTTCCTTCCTGTCGTAGAGGTAGATTTGAACGAGGATTGACAGATAGATATCAATCTCCGGAAGGACCTCCTTGGGGGTAGATTTGGTCTTCTCCGAATCAACATCCATCTTGGAGCTAGCCTCAGCGCTCTCGAAAGCACCGGCCTGATCAATCGCGCCCAACAGGAACGATGCTGTGGTGCTAGATTGTGGATAAGTCTCAACAATAACTTTGGCTATCACATCGGATGTGACCTGCTTGCGCATTGAGGATATCGACCTCAAGACACGGAGGGTAAATCTAAGGTCGAAATGGGCGACGGCTCGCTCGAGGAGGGTGAAGTTGGTCTTAATGTCTATTACCAAAGGAAATCACAACGTTAGTAGCCGGGCCTTCACATCTCGAATAGGAATTTGAAGGGGGTGAAAATGCATAGGAAGAATAAGAATCAACCAACCCTGAATGGCTTTGGCTTTGGGGTCAACCTCTGACTCGGGCTTTTGGGACTCATCGCCCTCAGCACCTTCCATGGCCACATCACCTTCCTGGTCTGTGCTTTTGTCGCCGGATATCCTCGAACCCTTAGAAGGGGGCACTACAACAGTCATTTTCTCGTCACCTTTTCGATCCTTACTGGCGTTGAATGAGGATGTAGGCCCACCTGCCATATCCTCTCCCATCTCAACATCTTCAGCGCCATTCACACCATTCTCCGTCGGGTCTGAACCGTTGGCATGCGGCTGCTCCCGCTGTTCACCCATATTGGAGTTGGAAGTGCTATTCGAAGAGGCAGCCTTTGTGGCTTTGGCTTTGTTGGCAGCCGCGCGGGTAGGCGCCGGCTTGTCCTTGTTGGAACTAGAGCTCTGGGAGGTAGAGCGTCCCTTCTCACCGTTAGCAGAAGAAGAGGTATCTGACTTGCTGTTCGATCTCAAAGAGCGCCTCTCGGCCGGCATCTTTTCCTGTGTGCAGCTGCGAGCTCAGCTGAGCAGAAGGGACCGCGGTACCGGAAACAGAGGAAGGGGGGATTGGAGACGGCCGTCCAAGAACGGGGCAAACAGGCTCGACAGATGAAAAAGAGCACGATATGCAACAGGAAAAACAAATAAATGAGAGAGAGATGGAAGATGTGAACAGGGTGAGTTGGGCAAAGATGGTTGATGAGGTGGTGATGTGATGTCAAGGTTGGCTCTGGATGGACAGCAAGAGAACCAAGCAGAGGAGCTTAGTCAGTATCAGCAGTTGGGGAGCAAGCTTACTTTTCACCAACGGAAGAGCCGGTCGGTCAGCTGCAGAGTTTAGCCTCGCCCAGCTGGGTGAAAAATGGGCAGAAAAAGATCGGAGTCGGGTCACCTGGGGTCGCATGGAACGGAAGAAATGAGCCTGGGCGTGAGACGACGGGGGTGATCTGAGGATTATGAGCAATTCTGGCCGTCTTTCCTGCTGCTCCTTGCACAATGGGTTGGATCTGTCGCTTTTTGCGCCTTGCCACCTTATGACAGCCTGAGGCACCAGCAGCACCAGCTTCGTTTCTGCTTCTCTTGGCGCAACACGCGCGATTGTTTACAAAGTCTCCCTCCATAGGCCCGAGAAACCAGCCAGATATTAAGGTAGGAATCGGAAATTAAATTCGAAAAGAAAATTTTTTAAATGCAACCAAAGTTCCAAAGCCATGTCGCTTCTCGAGAGTCACCTAGAGCAGATCACGCTCTCTTCCAACGCCATTGCAGAGCTGCCGTGAGCATCCCACCCACCTTGCAATACCGATCGGTGTACTGACCGACTGCCCACCAGATTTCCCCGACCCCGAATCTTCACCAATGCTCTTTTAGGCCCCCATGATATCACTGCCTTGATCCGTGATACCGAGGCTCACGAACGAGCTCTTTTTCAAACAGATCCCACATTAAAACAAAACAACCGAAGAGCTACCAGGAGAACAACACAGTTCCAACCTGAGGCTGAAGCGGAGTCCATGGCCAGTCGTATCTATTCGGCCCGGAATAACCGAAACCAGTCTGCTGTTGCGAGGGTCCTGGGTTCCGATATGATGGAGGAAATCAAACGATCGGCTGGAAGCTCGACTAGGGGTCCCCGTGGCGAGGTGAATATCGATGTCCTACTCCGAGGTGCGGAAATCCTCTGCAATGTCTAGTAAGAGAAGCAAAAGAACCCTTGCCCTTATGCGCTTCTAGCATTGTCTGACGGCCTGAAAAGTCCCGTTGCTGGTGCACAGGAGAAGATCGCCAGCCTCCGCTATCGTCATGAAATAGTAACGGACTCGCTTGTCGATCTGGAAGAACGTGTAGCAAAAAACACTACGGAGCTGGAGAATATGAGCCGCTCGTACGAAAACGACTACGATGAATACGATAACACGGGTTCCTTGAACCAGGGTGCCGCGGATGTTACTAATACTGACATCGAGCGAGAAATGGAGGAAATCAGAGAGCTAGAGCGAAAGAAGCGAGCCCTAGAAGCCCGAGTCAACAGTATGGAACGCGATTTGGGTGGTTTGATCGGTTGAAAACTTCTGAGCAGTTTGCGTTCCATTCCAATTTCGCGCAACGCCCTCACGTTAATGACACCATTTTCGAGAAGTGGTCGCATTATTAAGTTCCACCACACCAACCTCTATCTCGTGTTGACCTCCTCACTCCAGCCATTCATGAAACGGACTGTCAGTCATCAGGTCACATCAAACTTCTCTTGCTAACGCTGAGTGCGGACTCCCGGAAGTAAGACTTGGTGTCGTTCTTCACTTTTAGCACTGACCCCAACCACTGATGACACCAGGTGAAGTTCGTCTTGAGCTTTGTACGCATCTAGCATTGCGCGTTCAGACATGTTTTGTGAAATTATTGAGCATGCGGAGTAGAAGCATCCTCAAAATACCTTATGCCACCTTATCAACCGTCTCTTCTGGGGTCTTTATTATGCCATACGAACTCATGAGTGCGAGATTTTCTCTCGAAAATAAATCTATAATTCTTTGTATGATGAATATATTAATGAATTATGGGGCTTAAAAATCAACTTTAAACTTCAGATGCATGAATGGTTGCAATCCCCCCTAGCCTTAAGATGAATATAACTCACTCAATTCCGAATGAGTAACACCAGGTACTCATCAGTAGAGGACCGGGAACCAGTAATAAATTACCTCTTCAGTCAGTCCCCTCGGAAGTCCTCTTACAAATAGCAATAGGACACCTACCTCATCGACCGCAGTTGTGGTGTTCTTCAAATCACTACGGAGTACCAGATGGCGCCAAGCCTGAGGCTCCGACTTGACTTTCGCAAATCTCCCCCATCCCTCCTCCCATCGATCCAGGTTCAAATGCTTCATCCCTAGCGTCAGGGATAGCTGAGTTCGCTGCTCGATATCCGAAATTCATCCGTTGGCTCATCGGAAAACCCTGAATCCTCACGACCGACCGACCGACCCGCTCGCCGCCTCCCTAACGCGACCTCGTCCGTCCCTCCTTATCAAGGCCCTCGAGGTTACATCAGACATTGTGTCTCGAAGCTCCCTCTGCGAGCCCAGAAAAAGGAGGGTAACACCTTTCCCTCGTTAATCCACACGCATATCAAGAATAATTAGCGATGATGGAGGGCACCCAGGCAGCAGCTCCCCAGCAGATGATGCCTCAGCACTCCAACCTGATCCGGACGGACCAGGTGCAAAAGCTCCCGCATCTCAACGATCAACAGAAGATTCAGCACACCCAGCTAGTACGCAACTTCTGGGAAATTCTCAACAGCCGGGATGCTCAGAGCCCTGAATACCAGCAAGCCCACTCGAGGTTATCCCAGCTTTCTCAATCCCTGATGAAAGGCATGAGAATGTATCAGCAAAACCGCCAAATACAGCACCAGCAAATGCAAGCTGCCAACGCCGCTGTACAAGGCCAGCCAGTTCAACGGCCCCAGTCTGTCAATCCCCAGAGCTTTGCTCAACTCCTCCCCCAGATCCAGCAGAAAGTCAACACGCTGCAGCTCTTTCTTCCTCCGAACATCAGCAACGAGCAGGCTCAGACATGGCTTCCAGAAGCGAAGCTCCGGTACGGTATTGCACTCCAGAAGCAGGAGATCGGACGAGTCCGCATGAGCGAACTGCGTCAACAAGTCAGCCAGCGACAGAGTGCTGGGAACATGACGCAAGAGGAAATGCAGGAGTTTAAAAATCGCCAGCTTGCGGCGGACAAGCTCTTCCGCGAAGGGAGCGACTTTTTGACCAAATTCAAGGAGCAACAGGAGCAATTCAAGGCACAACAGCAGAGGGCGGGCGTGCAGCAGCATCCCGGCCAACAAATGCAACCGCAAGCGGGCGCAAGGCCAGCGACAACTGTCGCCCCCGGTGATCCTCGTCCTGCAAATACCCCGACCTCGGCCCATCCGGGGCAGGCACCAACTCCAGCTCCTCATACAGTCACCTCTGCTGTGAGTGCGGCACGGAATCAAGCTGGGCAGGCAGCGATGTCTCCGTCCACACCCCAACCGGGTCAGACACCGACCGCCCCAGGCACAGCTCCCGCACCTGCCGCCGCTGTCACTGCCGGTGTACCACCGCAGCAACCCCAGCAACCACCACCACCACCAATCCAGACACAGCCGGGAGGCCCAAGCCAACAGCCTCCGTTCAATCAAACACCTGGGCTTGATAGTTCTACGCCAACGGCACCTACTCCACAAGCTGTGAGCGTACCAGGACCACCCCGACCTTTGTCTCAGCAGGCAGCCATGGCGCAGGCCGCTCAAAACTACTCAAGCAACAATGCCAATAATAACAACGCCAACGCTGCTCAGCAGCAAAATACGCCTCAGGGTGCTACTACTCCCCATGCACATCCCCAAGGCTATATTCCAAACCGGTCCTCCGAAGGCACAATGCGAAACTCCAATATGGCAATTCCCAAAACCCTCAATGTGTCCACCCCGGAGCCAGTCCCCATGGCTCCTGCGCGCCCAACATTGTCGGGCGGCCCCAGCCACGGTGCCATGGGTATGATGGGCCAGCCCGCTATCCAGAAACACCCAGGCTATGTTCTTGAAGGCGAAGGCCAGCGTGTTCTGAGCAAGAAGATGTTGGATATTCTAGTGCGTCAGGTTACCGGAGGCGGAGAAGGTGAGGGGCTCACTCCCGACGCTGAAGAGGTAAATTATTTTCATCTCCACTCTCCCTATACTTGCCATCATCTAACCCTGGCCCCACAGTTCATCCTTCAAATGGCTGACGACTTCGTCGACGACGTGATCACTGCCGCCTGCCGTCTCGCCAAGCTACGCCACTCCTCTACACTCGAAATCCGAGATATTCAGCTCGTCCTTGAAAGAAACTACAACATGCGTATCTCCGGCTTCTCCACCGATGACCTCCGCACCGTCAAAAAGCCACAACCCACCCAAGGCTGGACTCAAAAAATGTCGGCCATTCAGGCAGCCAAAGTGACCCAGGGCAAAGCAGAATGATCTACTTGCTTATGTTCCCCTTGAGATTTTCCTTCTTCCCCTTTCCTACCACTACTTCATCATCTCCCTACCAAATCCTACATCACAAAACCATCAACTGAGATAGTCCCTTATACCAGCGACAAGCTTGCACCTGTTTTTTTTTCTTTTGCCCTCTTCGCGCTTTCCTTCCAAAAATCCTGTCTTAACGCCTAACTATATTTGTTTCTCTTACATTTCTGCTACAAATTCCTCTTTTCACGGCGTCGACTGGTATGACGTTTTCCTTTCCAATCTGTTTCTTGGTCCCACCTAACCCCCATTTTTTGTCTCTTTCCAGTAACCTATCTTCCAGCTACCCGCCCGGTGCTAGAGTTCTCAGACTGGACCTTGCTAAGAGCATCCTTCCTTGAAACATGCATGTGCACTGGCGTTTGTTTTTAGGCCTTTTTTCACCTCTTTCCTTTGCTGTCCGGCTTGTTTCCTTTTTTTCTCTTTGGAGCAAATCCTCACGTTCCGTTATGGTATACCCACATTGGCCAGGCCGAGGATGTGGGTTTGAGCAAACAGTTGAATTTATCGCTTGAGGTACTAGTTCAAAAGATTGCACTTATCCCTGTTTTCCATGGGTAGTACGAGAGTAGGCCATGAATCCCGGGCGAATATAGCATTATAATTCTCTGTTAGGTTCAACATCGTAATACGGCCTTACGCGATCCTCGATAATAGAAGGAAAAGTAAAAACAAAACAAAATTGGTATCAATTCTCTACTTGCTGTGCTTCTTCTATGAGTTTTCTAGCGGGGAAATGCAAAACAAATAAGTAGAAAAGAAAAGAAAAAAACTAAAACGACAGAGACTAAGCCGCTCAGAACATACTCATGTAGAACTAAAACTTAAAAAAAACCAAGCTGGTTCTCTCATCCATGTATACAAGAGAGAATAAAAATCGGGAACCGGATATGATGCCAAGAAGCAATCAGCATGCGAAAGAAAACAGGAAAAAGAGTTATGGAAGGAAAAAAAGAAAGGATGTGAGTAAGAGAAAGTGGCTAGATCAAAACACCCTAAAGGCGGGTGTCCTTATTTCAGACAAAAGGAAATATAAAGGTTAAACGAAGACAGTGGTACAGGGTATTATTATAAGGAATTCAAAGAAACTCAAGAGGCCAGTTAACCCACTGAGATAAAGACTCTTTCGGAAGAATCCCAATTTCTAAACCAAGATCAAAAACTGTGCAATGAGTGGTAAAGTGAAGGAGGAAAAAAGGTATAGTTAGAAAAAAGAAAAGTGAAAGGAAAGGGTGGTTCAAGGATAGTTGGAGTCGGTATTGTTTGATATGCTGGATAAGACAGCAAGGGGTAAAAAGGTGGAAGTTGTAGATGGCACGGTGCAATCCAGGTGTTAACCAACTCGATACGAGGCTAATGGAATATGGACTTGACAAAAAGCAACCGTTCTGATGAAGAGCACGGAGGGCCGATAATACAAAAAGATACTCGCATCATTCGTAGAAACATGAAAAGGATTATGGCTTTCAAAAAAAAGTTGAGTACAGAGGAGATGCGTTCATTGTACGGCATGGGGGAGAAAAGTCCGTGACCCCAGGGTGTGAGAGGGAAAAACGCATTGCGTGATAGGTATCATCAGAACGGAAGAAGTAGCATGGCGGGAAATATCGAAAGGGTACTCTCTACCCCACATGTACAGAATTATTTCCAGGGTCTTGAAGTAATCCCTTGGCCTTTGGGGAAATCCGGACCCAGTTCTGACCAGGGAGCGGCGGTAGATCTTTGTCAAGACCAGGTGAAGGACACCGTCGACTATGCTGGCTATGTCCACCAACACTGCTTGCCTCACCAGCTTCATCCACAATCGGTAATAATGTAGGTGGGCCAGAGCCACTGGTCTCTGCCGGCTCTGCCCCTGACAATGGAGCTCGAAGCTGAGTCGGTGAGGTATCTTTAGATGAGTCGTTCTCGGACATCTGCATAGACCTTTCAGCGGATTGCTCCACCGATTGCCTATCTAATGCCCGGGCTTCTCGGTGCCGTTCCGCCTCCTCCTTAGACATGGTGATTTCTCTGATGAAGTTGACAAACCGCTCTCCATAGCCCTCCGGAGGGATTGGTGAAATCTGATTCCGATCATGCGTTAAGCCCTTGAAGAAATGCTCTATCCTCTTTACTGTTCCATACTAAAAACAAAACAGTTAGCTTTACATCCTTCAGGCGGATTATGAGAGGAAGAACGCACATGGGTCAAACAATCGATAATACCAAGATAATAGATCTCTTGGCCAAGCTGGCCATTTTCATGGGTAGCTCGGAAACCCCCATCATCAGAGTAGAATACGTGGAACTTCCTTTCGTCCAAAATTTCATCTGGCATCTTTGCCGCTGCTTTGTCAAGGGGTACGGGGCGCTCCCGTTTGACGAGCATCCTAAGTTCACGGGCCTTTCGTTCGTTTTCCAACTTTGAAGGGGTCCGCATCAGCATGTTCGGATTATTATCTTCCTCTCGGTCCCCCCCCGGCTGAAACACTTGCAAGGTCTTGTCGCGGAGATTCTCCTCATTTCCTTTTTCCAGGTCGTGGATCCCTACCAGAAGTGAATAGTCCATAATCTTGAGGCGTTTCAACAACTCGACATCTCGCTTAAGCTGAGCAAGAAAAAATTCACGTTTGGCGGGTCCACACTCTATTTGGCGATTCCTCCGAAGCCAGTTCAAATCCTTCATGGTAGACCTCGGGTGCTCCTTGATATAGTCCTCGCTTACTTCGCGGCCGATTGTAGAACCCTTGAGGTCGAATGTATGATGGATATCACGGTGAGGCGGAAAAAGGTTGTTCATGACAACAAAGTGGATCTTGCGACCATAGGCCATCTTTACTCGGTGGAGGCCATAAAACTGCGAGATCAAGGTGTTGGGGTTCTGCTCGACATGCTTATAGTACTCGGGGAGGATTCTTCGAAGCAATTTATGCTCAGCATGGTGAATGGTCTTGATGATGTATTTATAATCTCTAGAGAAGTAGAAAAAACTTCCACTTTTACCTGGAGAGCCTAATTCCGAAAGAATATACTTGCTTGTGAGTGACATCAGATAATCGGCGGGATCCAAGCGGAATTTCGCTCGGAGATGACGGAAAACCCAGGGGGCATAATCCTTGAATTTGAAATCGTATTGCGCCGAAGGCGTCAATTCGTTACCAGTGCTAGTAACGAGTCAAGAGTTAGCAACGGCATAGGTAGTTTTGTCAATAGTGTGTGGAGGTCTCGTCGTACATGTCAAAGGAAAACTTATGCTTAGCCTCAAAATCCGCAGGTGTGAGTTCTCGATCCATCTTCGCATTAATTCTGGACACGGTAAAGCGGATGCCTGTGAGCATGTTGTAGGAAGTAACCCAGTTGACATGATTTCGGTCGACTTTGGTTCCTACAACGACCCGATCGTCATCCTCTTCTTCCCGGCGTCGCCTTTTCGAAGCCCTTCTCTGCTTGATGGCCTCCGCCCATCTGGCGGCATCTTCATCCGGGTTGGCGTCGTCGATGTGGATATCTGAATGATTAGTCCTGGTGGTCCGACGGGCCAGGTTGAGGGAGGGGCGGCGGATTCCCCCAGTTGGAGAGAGACGTCCACTGCTGTAGGCAAGGTCCTCGGACTGATCACGACTACTTCGACGGCCGCTAGTCGTTCTTGGTACCTGCAGGGTATGCCGTTGTCGAAGACTAGAGGTAGACTCTCGTGCGGCGGTACCATCCATCCCGGCGGAAATTGGGGGGGAGGAGTGGCGCTGGGGTGGCAATTGCGTGGGGGACAGTCGGCCAGGATCCGGTGACAGACGACCAGCGTTGTCGGGGAGAGATGTTGATAGGCGTGTCCCTGAGGCATTTGCCGTTGAGTCCGAGAAAACTAGCTCGTCGACGGATGGTCGAGAATAGTCACCGTTGACTATGTACTTCCCATTTAGCGACCGATGGCTTATCGAAGTCCCATTAATCTGTTGGCTGGTAACAGATGCTGTCGCGGAGCCTGCGCCAACCTCCGCGTCGGAGGATTTGCGACCAAACTCCCTCTCCAAGGTAAATGAGGACTGTCTCCCGTCTTTGGGCTCGCGTGCAGATCCATTTCCTACAGAGTGCATACTCCCATCTTTGGATAGTGTAAAATCCCTATTATAAGAACTAGCGCTAGAACGGGGCCCGGTTAAAGAATAGGCACTGCCATTCTGGAGAGGGCGGTCGTTGGGAGGAGTATCAAGGTGACTTGAATCGCCATTGGGCCAACTTGTCCACACGAAAGTATTTCCCACGGAGTTTTTGTCATGCTGTTTCCCTTGGGACGGGTCGAAATGACGCGGGGGGTGTGTAGCCGTCTGGTACGGGACGTCGTTGGAAAACGACGGCATAGTGCAAGTCCGCTGGAGAAGGACGACGCAGGAACAGCAAGTGAGAGAAAGAAGGGAGGAGGGGGAGAATTTTGGTGATCGTAGATACCCGATGGACAGCTCAGGTGTTCGTCGGGGAGTTTAAAATCGCCCCGTTCGGTCAACGGGCAAGAGACAGTAGCGTTGCAAGGAAGGGGGGTGTAGAATGGCCGAAGGAAGCTAAGACTTTCGGAACGCAGAGGGTAAAGTTCCCGGGTCGAGCTAAAGCAGCCAACCAAGGCGTGGCATAGAATTTAGCGACCGACAGGCATGTTCAGGGCGAGCAAAGAAATCCAAGGTCGAGAGGACGGCACACTCGACAGCGTGTCCGCGAGAGAAGAGGGCTGGGGTGGTCGAGAAGTGGGGACAGCAGGCACGATCAATAGGGCTGCGTAAAAAAAGAAAAGACGAGGAGGGGGGAAGAGGAGAGAGAAGGTATGGGACAAGGAATGATGGGGAAGGGAGAAGGACAGAAAAGCGAAGGAAGAGATGACGACTCGGAGGGATTGGATAAATCAGATGAAGAGAAGGAAGAATCCCAGAGGCAGAGCAGGAAGTCAATCAGATCAGAGCACTAGCAAGAGAAGACAAGTTGGGGAGCGAGTGAAAACGAGCGGGTGTTATGATTGGGGGAGATGGTATTGTAATCATGAGTAAAGAGCGTGCGCTGATTGTAAGGTACAGAACTCCTGCTAGTAATTATGCAATCAATCTGGTATGGAAGAAAAGAAGGAGAGGAGGGCTGCAGAAAAGCATAGGTGTTTTGACTTCTCTGTGCCTTGTCCCTATTCTGGCTCTTCTATAAAACAAATTTTTCATTATTATGATTTGATTTATATTAATTTTAATTTTAACTAAGAACTGGAATTAATGTGCTCCTGTTCCGCAGAGGTTAATATGGTTATAATATGGTTATTGTTGCCGCCTAATCATCGGGTGAAGACAGGCTCTGTTTTGATGACTATTTTTCAGCAAAGAAGGGGGTACCTGTGAAAGCTCCACAACTTAGCTCAGGTTTAACACTCAAAGGAGTAATTATGTCGAATTCAATTTGTATACAAGCGTCAATTAAGTTTACTCCTCCTCTTGGTTTAACCGTAATAAATAATGGGTGCAGGGCTGACGATTTCCTGAAGAGTCTCCCAGTTACTTAAGCAACCTCAATACTCCTCCCCAATTCGCTTATTCTGCGTTATCAATACCTTGCTCTCCCCCAATCCAACCCTCTAAGCCACCGTTACCACCTCACTGCGAAGTGGCCAAGGAAGCACCTCGTACTACTAGTACTACGAAGTTACTACCATTCCTGCCTTATCTAATTTACCCTGAAACGGGGCCCGATGTCAAGCGGTACATCTGTGTATGTACTCAAATGGTATTATGCCTCTTGGTATTCTTATAATTAGTAACAGTCCTTCTCCAGTCCACTAACCAACTTACTTTGATGGATCAAAGCCCTTGATTAATTAAATAATGTTATTATTAGTACCTGTTGTTCTTCGAGTGATTATTCTTATTATTATTATTACATTTCTAATAGCTCATTTGGCACCTTGCTGATGTACCCGCTCATTTCCTGGAGAAGGGCACGACAGACACTCACTCTGCCAGACGACGTGAGGTCCACCAAGCCGCAGCACGCAACAAGACCTCAGGTTTAATTGGTAAGATGGCTGGGGCTCGTTCGTACAGAATGCATAATTTTATGCTGATCAACGATCGTTGACGGGGGATAACCTTTTCGCCACAAATTACTTGCCCAATGATAAATAATAATCCAGTTCATATAGACAGGGATTCGGCATGGTTTTGCAGTTGACTTGAAATTTTGCTTCAGAAATTGTAACAATCATCCAATGCCTTGCCCATCCAAAAAAGACATCTCACAGAGAACACTTTAAGTTTAATTTATCTCGAAACAACCAATACTAGGAGAATCAGTACTGATGATAATGGAATAAAAGTATCCCAAAATATATATATCCATTGTATTAAATGAAGACTAGACTGCGCCAGATTTCCTTCTTATTATGCATACCCTACCCAATCTAGGAGGACAGAAACCATTGATCAGGAATGAGTGTCTGCACCCCCATGGAAAGAGGGCCTCGAATAATTTCATGATTCGCACGACATGTGCGAAACAATTCTCCATAGCTTTGAGTTGTAAGCTTTTTTCTCCTTTGACTGGCATGGTTTATGCCAATTAGAGCCACACTTCTGCCAAAGTATATATTTTGCTGCTACACACCATGCCCTGTACCTCTGATATAAACCCGGATACGCCAAAATAAGTCCTTTAACTACCCTCACTACAGGCTTAATGTCTTCACGTGGATAGCATCCCGGCATACGGAGTATGGTGTTGAAAGGGTAAAGTCGCTGAAAATGCAACTGGAGCTCAAATTCCCGCCCCAAGTTACTCGTACCACAAAGCCACAACGGCGGGTGATCATGCCACCGGGTAGTCTAATCGCGCACACGCGATTTCCTTCATCAACAGTCGGTATCAATGGAACAGGTAGGTCTTGCCTCCAGGTGTATATTATACAATAGGATGTAGCTGGCAGACCCCCTTCCCAAATGTTTGAGCCCCGGAGTAATTCAATATAAAAACAACTTTAACGAATTTGGTGTAGAAAAGGAATGGTTGTCCTTGGGTTCGAGAGCACCTCACCAAGCTTGGGGACGGTTCAGGTGTTCAAGCTCAATTACCACAGCGGCTACATCCTACAAGGCCAAGAGGCATAGATTCTTTGAATAAACAACAAACAGTTCCATTTCTGAACATCCATTATTGGATGGATGCCCAAAATATTGCAAACAAAAAGTTTCCCGTTGCAAAATCCATCACAGGACGCCAACCCTACCAACATTGCGAGAAAACGAAAGAATAAACATATCCCAGAAACACTCACCACAGCGGCAGAAGATAAGTAGCAAGAAGAAATTACATCCGAAGAAAGAAAAAGAGGGATACAACTTAAAAAGATATAGTCCGAAGCACGTGACAAGAACAAAGGAAACACAAAAAAGTGGTCGCTCAGAACAAATTCCCTAAGAGCTGCCCATTTAAGCAGCAGCCTTCTTCGCTGATGCCTTCTTGGGCTTCTCAGGCTTTGCCGTTGTTGTGGTGGTGCGACCAGACTTAGTCTTTGAGGTGACCTTGGGTTGATCAACAACAGCAGGGGCCTGGGTTGATGTTAAGAGAGGACGTGTCATAGATTGACCGGAACATGAACTTACAGCCTTGGTAGCGGAGGCCTTCCGAGGCTTCGCAGTGTTGGCCTTGGGCCTTCCAACAGCCTTCTTGACACCACCCTCAGACTTCTTGGTCTTGGGCTTCTCAGCCTTTTCAGTCTTCTTGGCAGGAGCCTTCTTAGGCTTATCAGCCTTGGGGGCAGCAGTCTTCTGCGAGAGTGTTAGGATACATGCATCTACATAGACTAAATCAATAGCAAGAGATCTTTACCTTCGCGGCCGGCTTGGCGGGTGCCTCCTTCTTGGCTAGCTTTACGGGTCCAGAGGGGCCTAGGTGAACGTTAGTCGAATACGATGGGAACCGAGAGAGGACGGAAATGACAAAAAGTAATTGGGCTGATAGGATCAAGGGTAAGATGGTGCAAGAAAGGGGTGTTGGTGGATGCGCAACAGGAAACAACTTACCCTTGGGCTGAGTGAAGTCACCCTTCTCGACACCAACCTTGATAGCCTTGTTGAACTGGCTATCGAAGGCGTTCTGAGAAGCGGGAGCAATCTTGTTGTTGGCCAGAACATATTTCTTAATAGACTGGCGGCTGTTGAAAAAGTATAAATGTTAGTCTTTTTTTTTTTGGAAAAAGAAGCAGTCGCGATAGGGACATGGTTAACCAAGGAGGGTTGCCACGTCGCTGAGCGGGTCCCTGCATTGGACAATAAGGAACACCAAAACATACCTGCTACCATTACGCTCTTTCAGCTGAAGGTGAAAAATATTAGCGATCAACTTGAAGATGAAACAAAACAAGTCCGACGGGACGTTGTGGTGATCATAGCACCATGGAGACGTGTCACGGTCGGCAAAGTTCCCGCCCGACAACGATCGCCCAAAAGGCGCGTAAGAAAACCGTGATTAACTCACATTCAAGATAGCAACCTTGATCATGTCTATATTAAAAGAATCAGCGTTTATTCGCGACAAAAACTATAGTAAGATCATCACGACGCGAAGTGGTTGTGGTGAAAGATCAGCAAAAACATACCACGGTAGGACGCATGGGTCGAGCCGGTCTTCTTGGTCGACGAAGCAGTGGTGGAAGCTTTCTTGGGAGGCATCTTGAAGGAAGAGGGATGGGTGAGATAAGAGTAAGTAGAAGATGCTTTAAGAGGACTAAGAAGTCAGATAGTCTACAGCCGTCAGTTCAAGTCGAGTGGATCGTGGGTGGAAACAAAAAGGAGGAAAAGCAGTCGACGACGGAAGGGGTGGAAGGCCGCGGGGCATCCGCGCTTTATAGGGCAGCGGGTGTTGACACAGGATCACTCGCAAGCAGAGCAGAGCAACACGTCAAGTTCCTCCTCCTCCTCTTTTCCCTAATTTTTCTCACACCTCTTTTCTTTTCTTTTTTATTTGTGATTTTTTTGCTCGGCTGATTGGTAGTGTCAGATTATTGAAACAAATTTTAATAAATTTATTTCCCTTTTTATTAGCTAGTAAATATCTTCCAAATGTCGACCATCTGCATCTGATCCGAGTTCCCCATTAAGGTGGTTTCCGAGTAAACTACGACTCTGCTCCCACGCGCATGATCCAACTGTCTCCTCAACGCGTACTATCTTGCTTTCCCTTCCCCCTCCCCTTCTCGAAAATGTCTCCCTTCCCTCTAGGGTCCCTGAGAAAATCCTTAGTGCTTTGTGGTGCATTCCAAGTAGAATTCGTCCCATAGTTCTCCACTCTACCAACGAGCTTGATGTGTTTTCTTGTAGATCTCATCAACTCCCTCCCGCCATCTTGTTTTGGTTTTTTTCTTGCTTGATCCTATTCACACCACACCAGGTTCTCTATAGCACGCGCAAAAAATTTTAAAAATAAAATAGGCTGATTTAGAAATTAATAAATATTCAAGATTCTTAATTTGGAACTAAATATATTGTTTCTCCTTGTTTCCTTCAGATTGGGTATGGGATGATATACCGGTCGCTTCGCTTGCTGCGCCTGCCGTGATCTTTCTGGATCACGTTCTTATTTTTACTTTTACAACAGCCTTGTTCCTGCAGTTCAATCAAGCTCATCAGCTCCTAACATTTTGCGCAGTGGCTCTAAAACTAGCACTCTACTGAGATAACGACAGACTCGCCCCTTGCATAGGTCTTCTTGACCTTGGTGGCGATGAGGGAGAGGGCATTGTTGTTGGAGGGTAGCACTTTTCTGGAACCCCTCGTGCGCCTTGGGTCACGAGGCGAGATGATGTATTCTTTTTGTGATTTTTGGTTTACCCCCAATTTTACCGGATGCTGCTTCTCAATCTGGGGTTCTGAGAAAGCTCTGCCATCTGGTGGGCTGGCTCTTTGAGCATATATATCTTTTTCAATTCATTGTTGTGAGAAGTTGTTGTGATTCTGGGTTGGGTCACCCATTTTACATCTCTGCCCAGCGTTCCCATTATTTCAAGCCCTAGAAAGATCACATCGCCACGCAATTGGCTTCTGCCATACTAAGAGATAGCTTAAGCAGGAACTATAAAGCACAGAAAGAACAGTTATCGAGTTAATCAGCTGTTACTTCCCATTGTGTGTTACGCGATTCATAACGACCATGACAGGCAACAGGGTGCTTGGCGCCGGATATCAAATCAAAGGATCACATATGCATCGAATCACAGATGTAAAGGAGTTCTCAAAGCCTCGGGGAAAACATATTTATTCCCGAAGCTCCATGGATTTCTACGCTTGGAGCCGTTGTGTAGTTCAACATAGATCGACGAAAACAGGCGTCCCCAACTAAGTAAGGAATGCTTGGCTCCAGTCACTCATGCCATCGAGGTAGTCCGTGATTCGAGTGATGAGACCTGAGTAGCATCTGATGGGGCTCACCACTCATGGTATTAGGTATTGTATCTATTGTAGCTGTTACTGGGTCTCTTGTGTGTTTTCCCTTTTGTAGGGCGCTTATTGAAGCCAAATATGGAGCTGCGATGGAGCTGCTGGAGCGGTGACATTCCAATTTCCCCGCACTTGTGATGTATAGTGGTCGAAGTATATATATTTGCCACAACACGAAGCACTAATCTTGAAAAGCTCCATTGTGTATTCATACGATAATGATCCACAGCCCTGGGATTCAGCTATAGAAAGCTAGAGAAAACTTCACTTGTTATCTTTAATATTATATTTTACTCACCAATGATTTTTTTTCTTGCGAGATGTGATTCACTCCAAAGAAGGAGATGAAATGTGTGGCCCTCACCCGCACCTCCCAGGTAAGAACCAAAACAAGGATGATAAGCCGTACTTAGAGAGGCAACCACACCCAAAGGGCGTGAAAAATTACAAAGTTAAGAGCTATGATTTCACCGGATGTGTGTCTCTACTCGGTCTTGTTTCTCGTGTTTACTACGTACTTAGTATCATGTTCAATTTCTGTTTTGATTGAAAGGGCGCGCCTCGGTTCAGGGTTATCGCAAACACGAAGCGCCTGCCGCGAAATGAGATATTTTTCTTTGTCTCCTGTTTTGTAAATGCATGGATGCCGGGGTCTCCCGTGCTAGGATCCCGCGAGCGTCCATAGTTAGAAAAGGGCGAGGCTCCATATCTTCACACATTTGGCCAGAAGCAAACACATTGGGTGTGGTATGATGTATTGTTACATGCTATTACTATCTGAGAAATGAGACGGGATTCGTAAACATCACCAGAGCCGGAATATCACCAACAAAGAAAGAAATAAAAGATCCGCTCAAACGCCTTCGTAACCATATCTCCGCAGCCTTTTTTTTTCTCTCCAATATTCCTGGGTACTGTATTTCGGTAATCGGCGCCCTGGATTATCCTACACGGCCCCCCGGGGTCGCGCCTTTGCCTCTTTCTTGGCCTTTGCCTCCTCCTTTTTGCGTTTCTTCTGTTCTTGAATCTTCTCGTCATGCTTGCGCTTGAGAGTTGCCTTTTCGGCATCAGTCCTGGCTATTGGCCTGAAGAATCCCTCAAGACGCGATTGCTGTGCCGTTTTTAAGTTCTTTTGTAGCCGGGCCGCACCATTGCGCACTCGTTCCTCATTAAATCCCTTGTCCTTTACTAAAAAGTCGACCAGGCCCTCTACGTCTGGCGCGTCCCACTTAAAATCACACTCTGGGTCACTGGCGTCTCGCACGTCGGGGTTGATAAAAAGTTCTCTCGCATCTTGGTAAGGCCAGTCTTCTGGTACCACGTACTTCTTTTTCGGATCTTTCTCCATGAACTCAATGACATTTTCTAGACTTCCGTGATCCCGGATAAGTTTCAGGGCGGTGTTTGGTCCAACTTTGGGGATCGGTTCCAAGTAGTCGCATCCTAGCAAAATACATAAGTCGATGAACTGCCAGCCCCCGGAAATCGTTAGTTAATTGAGCTTCGCTCTTCCGAAAGTGTAAATTACCTGATTTCGGTCCATTCCCAAGCCCTCCATGGCGCGGCTTAAATGGATCTCCTGGATTGGCTCCTTTCTTTGTTCGCTAAAAGTAAGATGGCGCAGGAGAATTGGAGCTTCAAAACATAATGTGTCCATATCCTCGGAAGCAGCAGCGTAGACTTTTCCCGCCCGTGCAAGGACCGCGCATTGCGCCTCAGCCTCTGTGGGAGCATCGATGTACGGTATGCCCATCAGTTTCAAGAGCTTTTTACACTCCGCGTTGTGTTCCCTTGTTACTCGTACTGTGCGCCGCGAAAACTTCTCGACATCCTCCGCGGTTCCAGTTTCCTTTGCTTCCTCGTGAGCTTCCGTGGCTTCAATTTTCCGCGCACTACGCTTGGCTAGTTCGCCAGATTTGAGTTTTGGCGGAGCTCCATCGAACACGAAAAGAGGTTTGATCCCGTTATCGACCATGCGTAGTGTGCGGTAGAACATACCCATCAGGTGTGAGGTGGTTTCTCCAGTGTCACTCATCAGCTGCTGACCCTCGGAACGAACGGCAATGAGGAAGCTATAAATGCTCATGGAACTGTAAAAAGTCAATACAACGCACATCTACTTGGTTTTTGTTATGCGGGTGGAAAGATCGGCTTACGCATCCTATATAATAGGCAGTTAGCGCTCTACCTAACTATTCATCAAGTATGAAGTATTTCGATGGGGTAGTGTTAGAAGAGAATGGGTTGAACGTACTATAGCGACCTTCCGACCAAAGTGATTCTTAATATCACCCGCTTTGATCGCATCGGGTGCATTTTCTGAGATCACTTGATAGAGCTCTGGTACGCATTAATCAGTCAGCATGGGGTAGCTATAAGTCGGTTGCACTCTTGAATGGGTATAAATCACAAGGGCACATGCACGTACGTTTGATACCCATTGTGGATTATGTGCCCCAAGTCCGCGACAAGCGAGAGGGGGATTGCACGCTGGAATTCTAATGTTTGAGCAAGATCACAGAAGAGACTGGGTTTGTGCAGGTGGAGGTAGGTTTGGAGGCACGTCAGAGACGCGTTGAACGCGCCGACATCATTAGACCATTTCGGGACTAGCGACGGTTGGCGCTTCCACGTGACTGACCCCCCACTTCTTTCCCCAAACCCAAGAGTCGGAGGCCAAGGCCTGGAACTGCAGCAAGAAACGGTGATTCGGCAGCCGTAATTCGCTCCTGGCACGGGCAGCACAGGCTAGCCGCAAGTTTCGTAGTCCATTCTTTCCTCAGGCCAGTGCCTATCAAGCCTCCGGTTTTCGGTTGGGCAGACAAATAGTAGGTCACAGGAACAAGAAACTCTCGGCCTCCCAGCGACTAAGAATAAATAATCAGCCCAGTAAAAGAGCGGATCGTCCCCATCCGACTGCAACGGAGTAACCCCTCCCCTTCTTCCTTAGTCGGATAACCATTTCCGATTGCTGTGATTATCGGAATTTTTTCTTAGTCTTTTCTGCAATAAGGATTACGGACCAAAAGAGGACTAGAAACAGAAGATATCAATGCCCCATCAAAGACGATGAGCATGATCTCAGCGCCATGAAACGGAGTCGCCCTCATTTTGAAGCCAATGGGGGGGCCTCGTCGGGGTCCTCCCCTCAGGGCGCGTTCCCGCACGCAATATCTGAGAATGACTCACGCCACAGTCCGATGCACGTTCCCAAGATATCACGGAGGATACGTGCTTGTACAGAATGCAAAAGACATAAAGTCCGGTGTGATATGAATGTGGGGGAGTCTGTTTGCCAGCGATGTCGCCGAATGGGTTTGGAATGTGTTGTCAACAAGAGTCTTCAGACATTGCTGGATGACGAAGCAGAGTAATTATAATCCAGATATTGATGTGCGCCTAAGTGAATTTTTCACGTTGCTAACTTGTACCCTCTTTTTTTTTTCTTTTTGCCCAGATGGAAAACGACGATTGAGCTCGCGATGGCGGATTTGCTCCGGAAGTCCCAATTACCGGAGCTCTCATATTACCAGGCGCTTGGGAAATCGACAGAGCCACCACCCAAGCGAAGAGATCGTAAAGGGTCTACCGTATCGACGGAAGATACCCCAAATACCTTTGGAGTTGACAGGGTTACGGAGCAGATTGAATCCGGCGCACGCCCCCCAGCTGATGGGCCAAGTTCATCCAACCCTCCCTTCCCGCAGCAGTCACAGTATGCGCTTGACAGAGAAGAGAATGGCACTTCCTCCTTGGTTACGGCGCCGATGGGAAGTTTGTACGAAGTGACCCAATTGAGTGATATACAGGCGACCTCGCCTTCGAGGCAGTACGCTTCTGAACGCGCGCTTGTAACCGACTTTATCTCCCGCGGCGCCGTAGATCTTCAGGAAGCAGAAGAACTATTTTACCATTTTGACCAAGTCCTAAACCGCTATTTGTGGGATGGGATTCTATTAGTGCACAAAGATCTTGCATCTTTGCGCAATTCTTCCACAATGCTGTCTGCCGCGATCCTGGCTGTGACAGCTCTCCATCTGCCAAATAAGGAGCGTACTTTTGATACGTGTTACACTGAATTTGCAAAATTAGCGTCGGAATCGATGTTGGACCGGCACCACTCTCTCGATGATCTGCGCGCGTTATGTATAGGCGCTTTCTGGCTCGCGGACGTCAGCTGGAAGTTGTCAGGGTACGCAGTGCGTATCGCGACTGAGCGTGGTTTACATCAAGCCTATAGAAAAGCCACACTCGGCTCTTCAGAGCATAAAGAACAAGCTAGGCTGTGGTATCTCCTATATGTAAGTTTGGCTTTGCCCTTCCTGTCTATGCGTTGCATCGATTCTCACATACCAAGACTCTGGAGCATCATTTCTCGATTGCGTATGGCAGACCACCTATAATCCATGAAGACCTCAGCATTGCGAACCACACCACATTCATACTTTCCCCATCTGTACCACAGTCCGATCTACGATTACACAGCCAAGTCGATTTGTTCATCATTCTTACACGAATATACCACGCCTTTGGTCCTGATGTTGATTTGGAGGTTCCCGAAAGTGAATTTTCTGTGATTGACAAATTTGACGCCGATCTAGGAGAGTGGCGTACTGCCTGGCTGCCTCGTCTAGGTATGATAGATTGCCTCTTTTCCGCCTCTAGCCTCCATGATTCTTCTTGTCTAACCCGTCATACAATTACAGCTGGAAGCCGATATGTTGGTGCGTATCCTTACAAAGCCGTCTATCTGCACTATAATTTCTCCCGTTTACAGTTAAACTCTGTTGCTTTGCGAACTTATCATTCCTCAAATTCCACTCGTCCTATGTCTAGCGAGCGGAAGAAGCGGGCGAATCTGGCCATTGAATCCGCCATTGGGACGCTCATGGTTGTGCTCGATGAACCCGACATCCAAAGAGCATTGGTCGGTGTCCCGTTGTACCTCCACAGCATGATTACGTTTGCTGCTGTTTTCTTGTTAAAGATCGCTGCCAAGGGATGCTCAAGCAGCATCGCCGGTAACCAGAGCCAACAAAATTCCATCGCATCGGCTAGTCTGCATATCGACGTTGCCTATGTGCGTGCTCTGGTCGGACGAATAATTGAACTGATGGTGTCCTGCAGTAAACGGGCTAGCGAGCGACATCTGAGTCATCACATTGCCCGTGGATTAAGAAAAATGCTCGCCGGCCTTGAAGATTGGGAGAGGAGGAGTTGTACCCAGCTGCCTCTAGGACAGGGTGCGCATGTCCGATTACCCATGTTCAAGCCTGTTGTTATCCCGGGAGCCCAGCCATTAGGAGAGAGGGATACTATTCTGAACCACCCGCCGCCTTTGTTGGGAGTGGCTCCTTTGTCTGCTGAGCGAGGGAATGGATTTGAACCAGAGGGGAAACAGCAACAACAACCACAGCAAGGGCTTTCTGAGGGCTCTGCGGACCCTATGATGGCGGATCTCTGGGGGTTTGACGAGGAATATTTCCCTACCGGAGTTTTTGATTTTCTTCAATCTCAAATGCCTGCTTGATTGCCGAGATTTCCACTGGAATCGCGTCGAGACCGCGCGGTTTGAATATTAGATTTAAACCAGGCAGGAAATTTTGGAGGGATCGCGGCCCTAATAATTTCTGGCGCAACCCTCATTTATATCCCCAAGACACGATTTCAATATATCGTTGAAGGCGTTTGGGGGCATTCGAGAAGGGGGGTGACCCAGGATGAAGTCTCTTATGGTAATGAGTCTTACGATTGAACGCTGCTTGAACCTTGACTATGCTCTCTTACCCCTTCTGACTTCTATTAAAGCATTACTAAGGAATAGTGGGTGTGGTACAGGTAAAACCCTCCCTGGCGATCCCAACATGCAACCAGATTACTGGTTTGAAGATAAGCCGCAATTGTCGACGTATCGTGAGGGAAAATACTACCATTTTCAGGTAATTTTTTCTTCCTTCTCTACTTGGTATTTATTATCATATTATTATTCCTACGGTACATAATATAGATCAAATTGTATAAAATTTCATGATTGTGTTCTCATGTAGATACCCTTTCCGGACATTAGCCCACGATCTCTGTGGGGATGATGGCAAATGTACCTATGTTTTTCTCTCCTGAGTCAGTGATAACTATACTGCTTCAGGTAAAAACTAGGGCCAACTTATGGAAGTCGAATAGCCTAGGCAATTGTACAGGCAAAAATGAAGGCAGCCGCCCGCCAATGGCCTTTCCGGCATACGTTTACCAGGCAAATGTGCCGGTTATTGGATAGCGCCGCCGACGGATCCGGGAGCAACCCGCGGATCGCTGATAGGAGGCAGCTCACACTCCGCGGGATTCGGTACAAGACCAGCATATATTGCGGCGGAAATGCAGCGGATGTTGTCGATTCCTCTCTCTTTATCCCTGTATTCTTCAATAGAGAAATACTGGAATCCTGACCTTCTCTTCCCTTGTGTTTCCTGTCCTCTCGCCTCTTCTTCATAGTTCCCATCCCTGTTCTGGGCGGATTGCCGAGGTTTTCCACTTTTGTATGTCGCTTCCCCAACGTCGGGCGGCCTGGTCCCCGCAATGCTCCTTCTCCCGGCCCTTTGGGATTGATTTCTCTTCTCCTCCCTCAAATCTTTGAATCTTGATTTTGGACTGACCGGGAGTAAATATTTAGAACAAATTTCTGTCCTTTCTTGTTGCTATATTCCCCGCAACCATGAACTCATCATCCATTCTCCGTACCGCCTCTCGGTCTGCCGGTCGCCTGTTCAAGGCTCCCGGAGCTTCGCGCGCTGCTGCCGTGCGTGGGTATTCTACAGCCTTTAACTGGGAGGATCCTCTAGCTGCTTCGGAACTCTATACCGAGGAGGAACTGGCTATCCAGGAGACTGCTAGACAATACTGCCAGGAGCGACTGGCACCACGGGTTTTGGGTGGGTGGTCCCCTTACTTAAAGATGTTTATCCTCTTTGGGTATCTGTTTCTACGGCTATATTGTGATCGAGCCTATTATGATATCGATAGACTGACCAGTCGTTTGAACAATTAATAGAAGCCTACCGTAATGAGGACTACGACCGCAATATTCTCTTGGAGATGGGTGAGCTGGGTTTGCTCGGCGCCAGCATTGAAGGGTATGGCTGCGCGGGCGTGAGCACGGTTGCCTCTGGTCTGATCAATAAGGAAGTTGAACGTGTGGATTCAGGCTACCGATCGGGCATGTCTGTGCAGAGTTCACTCGCGATGACTGCCATCCACGACTTCGGAACACAGGAGCTCAAGGACCGACTCCTTCCTGAGTTGGCTAAGGGTAAGATTGCGGGTTGCTTTGGTCTGACCGAACCCAACCACGGCTCCGACCCCGGATCTATGGAGACCATTGCGCGCGAGCACCCCACCAAGAAGGGAGTTTATTTGCTCTCTGGAAGCAAGACATGGATCACCAACTCTCCTATCTCGGATATCATGGTGGTCTGGGCCAAGCTAGAGAGCACGGGCAAGATCCGCGGATTCGTTGTCGAGCGCGACCAGTGCCCCCCAGGAACCTTGGAAACACCCGCGATCAAGAACAAGACCGCTCTCCGCGCGTCTATCACCGGCATGATCCAGTTGGATGATTGTCCCGTGCCCGTTGAGAACATGTTCCCTGAGGTGGAGGGTCTCACGGGGCCCTTCACCTGTCTCAACAGTGCCCGCTTGGGTATTTCCTTCGGAGCCATGGGAGCCCTCGAGGATTGTATTGACCGCGCCCGTACCTACGCCTTGGAAAGGAAACAGTTCAAAGGCAAACCCCTGGCGAAGTACCAGCTCATCCAGAAGAAGTTGGCGGACGCTGCCACAGATGCTGCTTACGGTACTTTGGCTGCTACCCAGGTTGCGAGGCTGAAGGATGCCGGAAAGTGCGCCCCCGAGATGATCTCTATGATCAAGAGGCAGAACTGTGATCGCGCATTGGTCAACTCTAGGATGTATGTTCCCCTCTCTCCCTCCTTAATTCCGTTTGTTATCTTTGTCATAAGACGGCAGACTGACCAATTGGGTTTTATTATATCACAGACTCCAAGAAATATTTGGTGGAAACGCAGCCAGCGACGAATACCATATCGGCCGCCACGTCGCTAACCTGTTTGTTGTGCAAACATACGAGGGACAAAGTGACATTCACAGTAAGTACCCGTCTGGCCTGTTGGAAAGAAGAAAAAAAAATAATGTTGTCCGAGCGGGCGCTGACATTGGAACTTAGGCTTGATTCTGGGACGTGCTATCACCGGCGTCCAAGCATTTGTCTAAGACATGTTAATGTTTTATTTCCAAGGGCTTGCATTTTTTTCATGTACTGGTATACTCTGACTATGACTAGACTTTTCTCTCTCCTGCCAGGATATGGTAAGAGACTCTTGAAATGAACTTCCGCTGTATATAGTTCTCTAATAATGACAATGAATATCTAAACCACAATTTTCCCGAGAGTTTCCCATATATATATATATGTATGCGCTTTCCATTTCAATAATAATGAGGAGAATAAATAAATGCGATATGTTTCCATTCTCTCGTGCCGTAATTCTTGCGAGCACGGCAAGAGCCATCCGATGTCGCCCCTGATTTGCCCTATGTTACCCTTCCCTTTTACGGGAATACCGCTCATTTGGCCCGGAAAATAATAATACCAATCAAAATTTAAATAAAAGAATACATACTTAATAATATAGTGAAAGTTTCTGGAGCGGTTGAGGAAGCTACCTAGCAATTTGTTCGGAGTGGGGTTTACTGCCTTGGACCACCGAAAGATTGAGTCTATCGCCACAGCGATGACTTGTTCCGGCAAAAGAAAGGGCCAAAAGCTTGAAGTATTCCGTTTGTAAGTACAGATCCGCAATTTTCGGGTTGAACCCTCCAGCTTGGCTGGACGTTGGATAATGATTCTTGGGCTTAATTTGGGGGGATGATTGAATATTTGGTATTGCTGTTCTGCTGGAGGATGAAGCGAATGAACGATGTTGAAATAATACGTTAAGAATCCGGCGTCTCTTTCTTTATGTAGTTTGGAATTAATACAAGGCTCCGGATAGACACTTTTGCGGTCCAGTCAAAAAGCGGAACCGTTTTTTCAAATTGTTATATTTGATTATGATGATTATTATTATTTGGTATTTGTCGGCAAGTGGCGATGCCCAAGGGTTACCCTTTCGGTTCTGGTTTGGAAAGATCGAATGAGCCCAAGAGATGCGAGTACGATTATCAATCATTACGGGATCGGTTCCCAGGAGGCTGAAAGTAGGACAGCCCGACGGCGATAGCCTTGGACATCATTAGGAGTGAATAGATTTCTTTCGAACACTCTTGACAACAGCAGGTTGGAATGGACGAGGCAGAAATAGAAATAGAGTCCATAAATAATTGTCATGCGGATTGGGGCTCAGCGACCAATATTACCGTTTTGAGGAGTATGATGCGGTGGGGTGGGTGTGGCTGGTGCTGCCGGGTATTCATACGCAACACCTGCATTTGTACTAGTAGTACTGGTACTTCGTACCGTTGGTGATGATGAGAACCATTACGGTAAGGCCGTGACCACAGGATTACGAGGCTGAGTCGCAACGGAGAAGCCGAATAGTAGTGGGGGACAGACAACTGGAAGGCAAGGCTAAAAGAAATGGTAAGAATGGTAATACCAAGCGATTCAGCGTGACCGTTATTACGGTCAGGTCACATTATTCTTCCCTCCCTCGCTCGTCTTCTTCTCTTTCTTTTTTCCCCCCTTCAGCCCAAATTTCCCCCCTCTTCTTCCTTCCCTTTCTTCCTCTGCCTCTTTTGGACTCGCCCGACGTAATCAGTCAACCTGTGAGTGCCTCCTCCCCACGCCTCTTGCTATTTCATCGTCCATAAGCCGCCCTTTATTCTTCCCTCTATTTTATATTTGGTCTTCTTGGACTTCTTTTCCATCTTGCTCTTCTCTCCTCACTCATTCTGTTATCCTTCGTCTAACTAACCAGGCGGTTTTTTGTGTTCTGCAGATTCCATCCTCAAATTCAATACCAACTTTTTTTAACCCTCTATCGAGTGGCTCACCTGGGATCTCCTCCTCCCCCCTTCCCTTTTTCATATTTTCAAAATGGCTCTCAAGAGAATTAACAAGGAACTCACTGACCTAGGACGGTAAGTCATCTATTTTCCGTTTGTTCTGGGTCTTCACCCCGCTATATCGCGGGGCGTCAAATTTGTTGCTGGCCCAGCAGCACTCTGTGGCCATCCTCATGATATTGATACTGATATTACGTGCTCTCTCTTATAGTGATCCTCCCTCTTCCTGCTCTGCTGGCCCTCAAGGAGAAGATTTGGTACGAATCCTTCCCACCCCTCTCGCTTTCACTGTCTCAGCCGGTCGCCAATTGCGGCGGGGCACATTTCATTGCAGATCCTTTCCCCCAACAGGTTTTTATCACGAACAAGGAACCAACAGCTGATTTTGCTTCTCAACAGTTTCATTGGCAAGCAACGATTATGGGTCCTGTAAGTTCTCACTAAAAGTTTCTTTGTCTTGTGGTATTTGCGGGGATTTCGCCTCTTTGTTAGCGGAAAAACAACAGGGACCCTGCGAGCCAAACTCGAAACACCATACCTTGTGGTCTCTTTACTGACCCAATTTCCTTGATAGGGTGACTCTCCATACTCAGGGGGCCTGTTCTTCCTATCGATTGTTTTCCCTACCGACTACCCATTCAAGCCACCGAAGGTCAACTTTACCACCCGGATCTATCACCCTAATATCAACTCTAACGGCAGCATCTGTCTTGACATCTTGAGAGATCAATGGAGTCCAGCTCTTACAATCTCTAAAGGTTCGTTGCTTTCCATCACCTACTTTGATTTGACCGCTTTGCTCTTGTTTTTGAAATGCTGACTCGTTTTTTTTTTTCGTAGTGCTGCTCTCAATCTGCTCTATGCTCACAGACCCCAACCCCGACGACCCACTCGTGCCCGAGATTGCGCATGTGTATAAGACCGACCGTCCTCGATATGAAGCAACCGCTCGTGAATGGACTCGCAAGTACGCTATTTGATCTTCGCCTCTTCAATATTCCACGGCCACCTTTCGCTTCTGCGTCTCCTTTCGCTCTGTGACACCAAATACGAAGCCTGGCGTACCGTGATCGTAGATCCTTCCTTGTTTTCTTCGCGAACCATTTACGTGTGCTGAAATTCATCTTTCCTCGTGTTTCATTTTTCTCCTTAGGCGGGAAATGTCATATCCAACGATCATTATGACCAATTCTCATTATGCATTCATGGCATTTTTGTTTTTACTGAATGGAGTCGGACAATATTTCTTGATTCTCATAAAAACCCAAGCGCGGTAGTTTTCCTTGGGTTGGGGTTTGGCAGAAGGATGTGACTGGTGCGGTTCATGAGGACTTACCTTTTCGTGGTAGGTCTATCAACGAGCGAGTTTAGGGATGATAATGCGGTTGACTGTGGGTGGATCGGATTGTATTAGATAGCATTATCGAAGCAATACCAGCTCAAACCGGTTGACTCAACACCAGCTTCCCGCGTACCATTTTCCTGTTTCGTAACTTTGTTCGATAAACCACCCCTACCATCGAGTTGCCATCTCCATTTGAAATTTGAAATGATACATCATCTGTCGTGTGAGAGGTGGGGTCTGACTAAGTTTGGAGCCCAGTTTTTAGACTACGACGAAGTGTCGGTGTAAGGGTACATAGATAAAGCAAGGATTACGACTGTCCCACGGTGCCCGACTGGATATTCCATGCAGAATGATCAATGTATGTATTTATCTGGTACCAAAAGGAACACCCTCAGAACAGGTTTGATTTGAATATAGAAACAAAGAAAATAGACAGAATGATAAAAACGCCGCCATGAAGTATATGCACTTGGTAATGGAAACCACGTTGACTGATCTGTATCATATATGCGAATGTATGTATGTAAGAGAGAAGGAGAAGAAAAAAAAAAAAACCATAGAATGGTTTTTCCATCGATATACAGTGATGACGATGAAGAGGAAGAGAATTAAGGAAGAAGGAATGAAAGCCATAGTAAAGACGAAGAAAAGAAAAGAAACCTGGCTCCATCTATGCAACCTGACTACCTCGGCGACTACTCACTCTCGAACCAGCCTTGGAGCCTCCACCTGCAATACTCCCGCTTGCCTTCACGGTTCGTTGCGAAGCCCTGGAGATCTGACTGACGCTGTCACTTGGTCTGACAGGCTCGTCGAATTTGCTGGAGTGTTTGGACGTGCGGGAGTGTCTGGAGGAGTGGGAGCGCTGGGAGTAGGAGGAACTCCGCGAGTCACCGATTTGGCTGATGGAGTCTGCCGGGGTGACTGGGGGGTCGAAGTCAAAGTCATCGTAAGAGGGATCGGCGGCGATTTCTACGAAGGAGCCGTCGCGCTCACGTCGGGAGGACGACGATACGCCTGATCTTTGGGCGCCGCTGCGGTAGGAGGTGAAGGAAGCGATGGAGCCCTCAGGAAGGGGGATCCCGCGTGCGGTGCGGTTGGAGGAGGAGGTGGTGCTTTCGGCACGGGATTTGCTTGGCTGGTAGGCGGAGTGGTGGGATGAGCGGCGGGAGGTGGAGCTGTGATGGGACGACTGTTGGTCGTCGTAGTAGGTCTTGAATGGTTTGAGGGTGGACTGAGAGCAGGTGCTGCCCTTGTCGGAGATGCGGGACTTGTCGCGGAAGCTGCTGATCAGTGTGCTCATATCGTTTTGGTAGGCTTGGGAGTCGAGTGCGGGGGGGTACTCGATGGCCCGGAGAGGGACCTCGCTGGGGCTGTAGAGAGTCCCTTCCGATGCGCGGCGTTGGCCCTCATCGAGGTATATACTTGCTCCTCCCCTTGGAGCGAACTCGGTGCCCTCGTAGATAGTACTGGCGCGGGGATTCTTTGAGGTCACGCTGCGCGTGAGGGCGGGACGGGAGTCTGCCTGGGAGTATAGGCTTCGAGCGGTCGGAGGGGCCTCGATAGCGGCGTATCCCTGATATTCCTGCGCTTGGGATGGAGCTTGGGATGGGGCTTGAGACGAGGATAGTAATTGACGGAAGTCCTCAGCAGAATATTGGGGTGTCGAAAATTGCGGAGTCGACTTGGTTTCGGTTTTTTCTGAGTCACCCTTGGAGGACATGGCATATGCGAGGGCTGCTCCTGCGGCGGCTCCAAGGAGCGTGCCGACGATAGTTTTGGCCGTCTTGCCATCATCTGACTTTTGTGTTGTGTGGGTGTGAACCACATAAGTTTGACTTGGAGCTTGTTGGACCTCGCGAGTATAGGCTGGTGGTCCCCGCTCCGAGGGCGCAGTGCGTTCTATGACTCTGGATGTGTAGGACCTCGCGTCGGACCTGGGGGGCGCGATGCTCTCGGTTTTGACGGAACTGAGTTTGCTGCTGGCCTTTGACACAACAGAGCCACTCTCAAGGAGGGCCAAGGCAGGCTTGGTGAGCTCTGACCGGGCTACTGAGCTATTGCTACTGCCGCTGGCGCTGCTAGGGCGATATACAGCCTCGATGCTATTGCCATCAACATCCATGATGGCAGCGCTGAAGTACCCCGACTGCGAGTCACGCATCTTGGGTTCTCCATGAATCTTTCCTCCCGCTTTTAGGGCGCAGATAAAGAATGAATTCACCGCGTCCTTAGAGGGGGCAGGGAATGCAACGTGAGCGGCACCAGCTGGGAACCTAAAACTTGGACTTAGAAGTGGTTCATGGAATGTTTGGTTTGAATATTGGCACTTACCCTGGTTTTTGCTCGGTGATCCAGAAATCTGCGGGCTCATCGGAGTTTTGACCGAACCCGATGTAGTCGTCATGCCGACCGATAAACTGGTACCCCAGGGGCTGCAGACAAGAAAGGAAGAAGGATGTCGAGGTAGGAAGATGGGAAACGGTTAGGGTTAGGTGAGATAAAGGCATGGTTGTCGATAGTTATGGTCGGCGGCGGGTCGACTAGCGGAGCAGAGGCCACAGCAAGGTGTGGTTTGGAGTAAGCTGTGAGCTTAAAGCACGCGTCTGTAGTGTCCCAGATGAAGCGGAGTAAAGACCACCAAAAGTAAGGGAGACAAAATGTAGACGAAGACCGGAGAGGTGAGGGGGTTTTAAGAGAAGCCCAGGTCTTACTCGCAGCCGAACAAGGAAGGAGGAAAGAGAAAGAGTGTGACTGAGGAAATCGTGAAGAGAGATGAATGACAAAGAAGAACTATTTCAAAGCCTGATAATTGTATTTCATATTATTTCCGAACATGCCCAACAGCTCATCCAACCAGAATGTAACAGGGGCTAGCAGTTGTTAAATTTATCCTCATACCCCGGCGTAATAACAGAGGGCCTTGGTTTTGCGGGTAGAAGTGCATATTGCCTAGGGTATCAACAGTATCCACGCTCTGCAGACGGTTGCCAGAAAGACTGAGCTCCTATCGGGAGCGAGGAAAGCCCCGAACTGACCCATGATACTATTTCTCGGTGAAGCCAGTGACGAGGGGTCAAAGGGACTGAGGATCATGGCCAGGTCATCGTGGACCTTAGAGAGGCCCGACGGAGGGGTCCTGTAGGTGGCCTTGCTTCTTAGGGTATTGTGGATCCTGCGCCTGAACAGAGCGCGAGCAGCTTCTGTGTCAGAGTTAGGTGAGGCAAGGAGACCCAGATCAAGGTGGAGGATAAGGATTGGGAGTGCGAGTCCGGGGTGGGGACTTTGTAGACTTCAAGCGTGACATTGGAACTCGCCAAAGTGTCTGATGGAGGCGGAAATAATCATTATTGTCCATAGAGGGCATGAACGACAACAGCATGGCCAATTGCTAAATTGGGTGAGGCTTGTAAGCCTCCTTGTCGCTGCACTCGCCACGGCCACCAATCGCGGTGAAACAACGAATGGTAGAAAGACAATATTTGGGGGAAGTTGATTGGGGCCACTGAGGGGGATTTCGCCGCCTGCGACTCTGACGGAGCCTGGAGGCCGAGGGCCTTTTTCGTTCCTGCTTTGGGCACGTCTGCTGCTGCTCGTCACCGCTGGGTGTGTCTGACCGCTAAACAAGATCCACTCTGGGGCCATGTCGTGGATCTCAAGTGCTCAGAAGACTCCATGACATCAGCAAAAATTTATTTATTCATCAATTTATGAAAGAAAAAGGAGATGGTGTTTAGATGCGGGAGACGATTTTTGGAAGGGGACGCAGAGGTTGTTTCTTGTTTGTCGATCATTGTGACCACCAATGGCTCCTGATCAACCTGATGGCAAATTAACAATTGGGTATCCTTCAGAGACCGCTAATCCCAATGGAAAAACCCGTCACAGCCCAAGTGAAGCGGGAGATCCACCTCTCGATGGACTCTGTGCTTTCTGTCTGCCACGTCGTCGTAAAAAGGGGACTCTCTTTCCCCAGCCACTGGGCTGCTTGTCTCTTTCCAGGACATGCCTCCGGAGTAACGGAATTTTTCCATGACGAATGGATATTGGACAAACATCATGGGCTACTCCACAGGAAGATTTGGGATGAGTCAGAGAATGAGAAAGCGAGTCGAGAAGATAGCAAGAAAGAGGTGGAGTTGAAAGAGAAAGGAGATGTTGGACTGCCTTGCATGTAGTGAGCGCCTGAGGCACTGTATAATACTGGGAACACATCTCTTTCTTTCTCCCAAAGACCTTCTTTCTCAGTCGATGAATACTTCCATTTCATTGCACACGCTGAGGGGGCTAAAGCCTCAACTGTGAACCATCTTGATTTTTTTGTACTTTGCATTTTATCGGGTTTGAGACCGACCCAGCTTGTACTATTCAGGTACTCTACATTTACATTTACATTCGAGAAAATAAATGTTCCCCTTCGAAGGATATTCAGAAACCTTTTTTCATTATTTCTTTTTTCCCTAAATCTATCAGATCGTGCTTTGTCGCCTGGGTTGACGGTGGGTAACGGGAACCCGAGCGCTGTGCAAAGCTTGCCTGTGAAAGGGACGCACAAGCAAAGCGGATTATCGAAAAATTAAAAGCGGAGCCTCACCGGGATGGCGCTTGTTTGAAAGTGGTAGCGGAATATACCTAGAAGTAGGTTTTGAGTGGTCCATAGTAATAATATGGTGCACATACTCCCACAGTACTAATCAAACAAAAGATGCCCAGAGCGTAGTGCTGTTTTCCATGAAACCTAGACTCTGTGACCTTGGGGTGTCGCCATTGGAGCAGCTGAAGGTGCCCAAGATATACAGGAAAAGAATAAGGCAAAAACAAAGAAATCAACATATCCCAAAAGACAGTTGGAAATGGACACCGCGCAGGCGGGAAGAACCGAGATAGGACCACAGACGAATGACCCTTCCACAGTAAGCATCTCAGTTCGCACTCCTCGATCATGCTACTGAAGGTAAGATCGCAAGGAAATTCGTTAAATCGTCAGGGTTTCGCTATTCCTTAAGAAACGATAAGGGAGGAGACATTGGCATTCGATGTTTCAGAGAATATCCCATGCTTCCTCCGCAGCGTGACAAAACTTGCTACAAGCGACACTAGCACTCAGACTGTAGTTGCTGATACTGATCGTGTCGTCCTTGAAGGAATCGGCAAAGTCATCGTGACCCTTGGCCATAGCACCAACGAAGATACATATGCTTTCCTTGGGCCCAAGGGATTCGATGTAATCCCTGGTACGTACGACAGGGGCGTCGTAACTGAGAGTGACTTTGCGGCAATTAGGGGGCAAATGGTCGGTGATGGGGTTCTTTATGACCTTGAGCAGTTTCTCTTGGGAGTTGGTGGAACGAATGGAGAGTCGGTGCAGAAGTTGGACCATCAAACCGGCAAAACGCTTGAAAGTGCGAGGAATACGAACGGAAGGGTTAACTTCGATCAAGACTCCTTTTGCGGTATGAATGTAGATCTGGAGCTTGCCGGCTTTATTGACAGGCGAGTCAAGAAGAGTGAGAAGACACTGCAGGCCAGAGATGGATATTAGCGACAAGGTGGTGGTTTTGGGGAACTAGAACGCTGGGAGTCTGGGAAGGGAGAGATGGCGAACCTGATGAGTGATGTCGGGCCGGGCCTCGCTAATATCTCTGTTCATCTTGCGCATTACGCCAATATGTTCATCGCTGTTGAGCAGGGAGTATTTCTCATCGCGGCCAGCACCATTACGCCCACCATGAGAAGCACGGTATGTCTCTAAGCTGGCGTGCGATAGCACGACGATCAGGCGCTTTGTCTCCTTGTCTTGAGCAGAAATGGGTACATGTTGTTCAGCAACAAGCTGGGGTAATTCAGGAGGCGGGCAAGATTGTGTCCCTGTACGTTCTGGTGCGTTAGCAACCATTGTGGTCTGTCCTTCAGACAAGTTCGACGTGGTAGATGACAACCGGTGGGGCCCGCAAAGTTCCCGGATCTGCCTGGGGGAGGGGGGAGGGGAATGCGGAAATATACGAGCCTCCTGGTGAGGAAGGCCAACGTGGGGCAAAGGGGAACGGAAAGGATGCAATCCTCGAGTTACGAGCAATAACCCCAAAAGCAGCGATGCTAGAGGAGGTAGAATTCAGGGAGCGCGGTGGGAATTAACGAGGCAGAAATAAGGTCGGGAACTGGCCAGAATTGAGGGGGGAAAATTTCGAGTGCAATGGCAGAGCAGTCATTCCACGCCAAAGCGCCTCGGGTTTCATTGGGCATTGAGTTGCACGTACTTGCTCTTTTTCTTTTTCCGGCAACCTGATGAGTGTCTGACATCGTGATGAAATTTGACCCTGACCGATTGATTCGTTGTTGATCGAGGATAAGGACAACAATGACTCTAATAAATCATGCAAAAAGGGACCGGATATATTCAGTTTCCAGACTATTTCTCGTTGCGGGAGTTGGAGGCTAGGATGCGGGTGGATAGATGGAGTGGGAAAAGCAAAAGGAAGGAAAAATATTGGACTATTGCCCAGTTGGTGTGATTGATATATACCTTCAGGAATTGAAGGTATTATTGAAGGGTTTGAAGAAAGTGGTTGCGGGCTCGGAGGTGAAGACAATTCAGGAAGGTGTTCGGGGACCGAAGGAAAAAAAAATCCATGTCGGGTCCCCACCCAAAGTCTGCAAGGATAACTCTCTCCATCTCCCCATCTCCCGCATTTAGTGGTAACGCCTGTCATTATTATTTGAGCTGGAACACGATATGTTTTTCCATCCTGAGTAACTCGTTTCGTTACCCAGAGCTCACTCATATTCTGTAAGCAGGACTTGCTTCTTTCCTGCTACAGAACACTCTTTAATTCGCTGAAGCAGTCGGATCATCTACCACTGACTCGTCTGACTAAACGGTGATCATCCTGTGTCTGGCTGCACATACGCGGGTCCGATACGGAGTTCTGCCATCAGCTCAGCTTTGGAGTCGTGATTTCTCTTCTTTTGTGTTTCTTTAGCATTCCATCAATTCCTCATACATACAACCACTATCCATACAGGAAAGAGGCACCATATCCCCCCTCCAATCATTCCAGGGTATAACCAAAAGCCCGAATATGATCGGTCGCAAGTTCTCTGTTCTCATCCTTTCCCCTGGCCTCCTAAAATCTCCGATCAGCACTACGCTCTGGTGGATAATTTCCTTCGAGGCTCCATTGGACTGTCATTGTTCTTCAGACATGGGGTTGGCGAGGTTTACGAGCGAGCGGGTGTTTCCCGTATAGTGAATTAAATCCAATCACCCGTGAGAGGCGAGAGTTGGCGCCATTTCCTGTGTTTGTCAAAGATGAGTCCGCCCGCTCGTGTCACTGCCACATGCGTCTTTCCCCCATTGCCTTTTAAAGTTTTGCCTTAGAAATGGACGAAAAGAGACCGGATCAGCCTTCTTTTTTTGCTTGAACCCCAAAGGATGATGTTTAAAAAGTTCTCCCGATTGGTTCGCCTAGATAACTTGTTGCTTTAGTCCGATGTCGTTGACTCCATCTCAGTCAAATTGGTGATCTCTTCCGCAAAACATGGGCGTTCAAGACTATGCAGAGTTTCTGTGGTATGCCCATTGTTGATGCAGTGGGCCTCAACTTGCGTCACGAGAGAAGGGGTGGGTGACATGCGACACCTGTAGGATCTTATTTTTTGGGCTTGATGTGCAACAAGGAATGATCCGCCAAAGAAAGCCTGCCGAAGCTCCGGGGTGACCCCTCCAAAGCGACACACTTGTCACATCTTGTGGCGGTTAAGCTTGATTCTGGTCCGAGACATGTCGCTTCAACCTCGCATTATCTGGACTCCTGGACTCCTGGACTCCTGGACTCCTGGACCCTTTCATGCCCCCTCTGAGCAACTTAAATACATCATCCTCATGTAGTGTATCACCAGGCTGAATGTCGATCACCCCAGCTGGGGTGAGCTGAGGCACCCAAGCCTGGCTTAATTCAAGACGGAGGAGTGTGATGCTGCAGGATCCTACAGCATGGGGAAGTAAAGGGTAACTTCGAGGAGAATGAGGATCCCGTGCTGGTGAGCAAGCATCCCTTCTCCTAAGTCCTGTAAATCATTCTCTTTTTTGTTTTTACCCTTTTCCTTCCTTCCAACAAGATGACCACAGCACCTTGAAGGAGCGCAGGACATATATGACTGAACTTGGTGGGGTTTCTTTCTGATCGGACGCGCCTCTCAGCTCACCACCACCGATGGTGCTTGCATGGCTGGCCAATCTCCGCTGTCCTCCGTACCCGGATTCATGACCCCCAAAAAGAAAAAAAGGGAAGGAAGAAAAAGCAAGAATGGGCGGGTGAGGGAGAGGGGAACCGCGACTTTCATAATTGAAACGGTCGTCATGGCTGGCGGGATAAACCACCGTGTTTGTTGAGACTTTGGTACAAGCTACTGAAGGGGCATTTCTTGGGAGGATTCTCGGTGATGGTTAACTCGATGTTGATAGGGAGGCCTTATCATTTGCCATCGTCCATCAGTTTCTGAAGGGTCTCTTCATTTCGGCCGTCATAATATAGGCTAGGAAATTTGCTGGTTCGATATGAATCTCTCTGGTATCAATTTACATACTGCCATCTATACGGAGGGGCTTAACTCGAGCTCAAAAGCCTCAATAGAGTTCATGCGCCAGGCCGTGGATCGGAGGGTTAATTTAATGTATTGCGTCGTATGGAAGAGAAAGGCTCACGCACTCATTCTCCCCAACCTCTCTTGGGCGGAAGATAAGCAAGGAGGGTGTTCATCGAGCGAAACACGAATACTCCCTTGAAGTTAGTAAGTAGGAGGAGTAATGAAGAATCTTGATGATCAAGGAAGCCGATATCAGAAAGCCAAGACAATAACGGGGAAAACAGTAAAATCTTGGTGAGACCAATGATAATGAGAAATAAATTAAATCCTGCGGCTTCAGAGTACATACCCCAAAACCCTGGTATGATAACCACCATACCATCTTGTGAAATGCGCCGCGCGACAAGGCGGACCCATCCAGTAAGGCATCACGACTTGTCAGTAAGGGTCGGGACGAGGCTGGGGGAGGAACCAAGTTCAACCAACGAAGAACGCATCCCACAGCAGAAATAAACCATGAAATCGTATTTAATAATGACGAGAAAATAATAATAATAATAAGATCAGGGACTATTAAGCAAATTAAAAGAAATAAAAATCGGGGAAAAGCAAAAAAAAAGAAAGAAAAAGAAAAAGAGAGAACAGGGAGTAACCTGCCACCTCATCTCGGAGTAATCATTTTGGTTTTGATTTTGATTTGATTTGATTTATTTTATTTTTCAGTGGCCCATACATTCTTCCCATTCCCTTCTGTTCGTCAGAGTGCATACTTTTTGCATGTACGACGCCGTCCGTTGGTTGGTGGCCAGTGTCGCTCATTATTTAAGGAGGCGAAGTCGGGATCAATCAGGAAATGAGGCCAGCGTCTTAGTGAGGGTGTTAGTTCCACAAGATGTCTGGAGACTCTCAGCCCACGACGAGTATTGGTGAGATTTGAGTTCTTGAGGTTACGATCCGCTGCATCCTGATACGTCAGGCTGGGAAATGTTCCAACGGGAGCCTGGAGAAGTTGGGAGATCCAGCTCAGTACTTCACCTATTAAGAGTCATCGTCGCCTGTCGTTGGTGTTAGTTGCTGGCCCTTGAGCGTTGTAGTGGAATCCATCCTCGTTTATTATTATTATTACTACTATTGATTGTTTTCTCATTGCTATTATTATTGGCTTTATCACCCGCTAGTAATATTATTATCATATTATTATTATCCTCCAAGATTTATTATTATTGTTATTATTAGGACGAAAATTTGTTATTATTGCTCTTGACTTCCGCGCGTGGGAGGAGTCCGTTTCCCTTAAAAAAAAAGGGCGTTTGTGCGAGTGGGAGTGTGTACCAGAAGCTGTCTGTCACAACACTTGGACACGAAATCCACTTCTCTTGACGAAAATCCATCCCCAGGTGAGATCCCCCTCTGACAGCCTTCTGTTTCCACTGTTTGATGGGCTTTGTCGTATAAGCTACACGACAACGCCTACCACCCGGGCGAGCAATATGACTAAATAAGGCCTAGTTCCTTGGGCACGCGTTCCGTCACCTGTCGATCACTGGTCACCGAAGCCTTCCGCCCGTGTGGAAAATAAATCATCATCACCAGCATCACCAGCATTCATTCCATTGCCACACCCTCCCACGCATTTTCCTGGCCCTGAAACTTTTGTATCTGTTGGATCTCATCTTCGAACCTTCCGTGACCTTTTTCGAACCCCCCCCTGTGCGCGCCATCCATGTTTGGCCTCGCTTGATTTCCCATGATTTGAGCTTGCACACTCAGGAAAAAAAAAAGGGAGATGCCGTGGACTGTAACAAATTCATTTAAGCGGTAGTACCTCCCCAAGTTATCTCATATACCTGTTACCATTGCAAGGACCGCTTCTAATTCATTCGAATCGCTAGAGGTCTCATGATGAAAACTTACGGACGATCCCTTTGGCGCGTCTATGATGACGACCAGCGTCCAGCAGCCAAGAAGCGACGCGTCCAGACGGATAACGATCCCGACGAGGCAGAGAACAGCCTTCAGTATGCGATTCGAGAATCATCGGCCGCGGTGCGATCGAGTCCGGCGCGTCGAAATTCGGTCCTTCTCTCCGAGGAAACACAAGAAGATGACCTGTCGACCCCTCCATCATCCCCGCCGCCTCGACTAAGCCCCCCACCACAGAATACCCGTAAACCGACATTTTCCTTCCTCAAACGCAAACATTCTGCTACAAAAGAGAGCACCAATGGTTCCCCACTGACGGAAGTGAACTCGAACAGCGTGCGCGCGTCGGTGGACCCACCTAGGAAGAAGGTGGCGACCGGCACGCCGCAACCGCAACCCACGTTGAAGCAGATGCAGATTGACCTAGGGTATGAGGTGCGAAAAACGTGTGTGACATGCGGCATGGAATATATACCGTCAAACGCGGAGGATGCGGCGTTGCATAAGAAATTTCATGATATGAATTCGACGGGAGTGGATCTGGGTAAGGCGTTCATGAAGGCGAACGCGTCACGCTGGGTTTACGAGGCCACCCGCTTTGATGAGGGATATGTGGTAATTGTGGATCGGAAGGCGTCTCCGACCGCGAAGAATCAGGCGAAGAAGGTCTTGGAAGTTATCAGCAAGGAGTTGTCCTCCCCGGTGATTGAGGACGAAGTTCTATGGAGTCAGACGGAGCCGCCAAAATGTGCGCGCAAGAACGGGTCGACAGAGAAGGTGGATCGGTATAAGGTTTTCCTACACATGAAGGATAGTCGATGTGTCGGAGCGTGTCTGACGGAGCGCATTTGGGAATCACAACCGGTGGATAAAGAGTCTGCCCAGAAAGATGGCACCGACTCCGCCGTCACCATCCGAAACGAGACCCATCCTGCGATTGTGGGGATTTCCCGTATCTGGACTTCCGGCTCGTCACGACGGAAAGGGATCGCGATGGATCTTCTGGATTGCGTCGTGAGTAATTTTATTTACGGAATGGAGATCCCAAAGGAACAGGTGGCATTCAGCCAACCGACCAACAGTGGGAGAAACCTCGCCCAGGGATTTTTTGGAGTCGATAACGAGTGGCATGTCTACCAGGAGAGCTGACGGGAGCGTGTATGTGCATACAAATCTGTTTGTTGAAGGTATTATTCATTGGCGTGGTTTTGGGAGGGTTACGGCAACAAATCTGTCTCTCGTTCTTCATCCCCCTCATCCCCCCTCATATTTCTTATTTTCTTTTGTTTTCCTTCATAAATAAACCGGCGAGCTGATACCCTTATTTTTCTCGGGCATTGGACCTCGAGGGAGGAATGTTGTGATGTGACCATTTATCCTGTTGTCTTTTTTGCTCTAACTTGGTGGTGTTATTGGATTGGAGGGCACTGGGGATTTCTGAGTTTGCGGCTTTATTTTGTTTCCCCTATTATTTTTTGGTTATTATTTTTCACTGTACCATATACCTCTTTTTTTTTTTTTTTTTTTTTTCTTCCCCTTTTAGCACCATTTTTATTCCATTGTCATCACCTTTCCTTTTCTTTTTCTTTTTTTTTTTTTTTTTTTGATCCGAAGCGCAGGCAAATTGCAGTGTGACCGATAGAGAGATACATGAAGTGAACGCATCTTTTTGTGGCAAATCATTCCATTGTTATTAGGCTAAGGCCCGACTAAAGATTGGTAGCACCTTGTAGAGTCCCTGGGATTGCGGTACCTAGCTTGTAGTAGCTAGGAAGAGGAAGAGAGGACGTGGTTATGGTAGGTAGGCATCGGCCATTGCGCTTTCCGGAACGCCGTTAGCAGCGATGCTTTTTTGTTTATAACCACTTTAGATCCCCTCAGTCCATCCATGATCTCCCCCTCCTCTTCCGCCTTCGACTAGTTCTCCCCCCTTCCAAAGTGACTTCCTTCCCTGCTCTCATGGTCGGTGCTGCCATTCCTCTCTGCGATGTCTGGATCAAATCCTTTCCGCCCTAAAAACACAGAGAGTGAGTGACTGCGTGTCTCCCGCTGCTTCCGGAGCCCTGGCTTGCGGGTGGATGCAAGAGACTGGGCGAGACTGACCGTTGTAGATCCCACAGCTCATCAACCTCAGCATCTCTTCCATCAGTCTTTCTCATCTCCTTCGACTGCACCCGATCCGATATTTTTCGCGCCCTCATCCACCACCCCTGCACCCCAACCCCGCCATTCCCCCACTCCACCTGCCATCGTCGCCCCGGACATTGACGAGTCTGTCACCTCTGATGATCTATCTACGGCGGATCCCTTCCATCAAGGCTCCGATTTGAGCGATAACGAGCGTGATGATGGGGAGCGGACGGAGTCTGAGGCATCGATAGCAGCGCCGAGTGGTGATCGCCGCTCCCAGGAACCTATCCACAGCGCTCCACTATCCGTTTCATCGTCGAGTCCCCAATCACCCGCAGCTACACTATCGAGGAACGAGTCATCGGGAACGGGACATAAGGAGTGGCTAGCACAGATTGATGGCTCGGGAAACCTGCGGGAAAGCCCATTGACCGCGAGCTCCAATGTATCGCTCCGGTCATCCATTTCTCAGAGAGAGGCGGAGGCAAGTAGCCTTACGGAGGACACCAGACCAACTGCACGGACGGGGTTTGCCAATCGCCCAATCTCTTTAATAGCAGAAATAGACTCACGAGCGTTGGCGAGTCGCGCCGGAAATCGGGAGAAGATACCACCGCCCCCCCCCAAAAGCCATCATGGCAAACTGATCAGCCCTGACACAGCTCGAACACCTGTAACCCCCCAGACAACGGTTGGGAAAGCTGCAAATCGAATTTCTTATCATGCGCCCTCTCCAGGAGCCTCACTCTCGCCCCAGCCCCCACAGTCGGCTGTGGATTACTTCACAAGACCAACAGGGAGCCAGTCGGCGCCGTCGTCTGAGTCTCTGCGTCGTAGCCAGTCCCAACATAAGCGGCCCCCAACTCCACCATTGAGCCGACGACACAGTCAGATGAGACGATCCAAGTCAACCCTTGCTAAACCGGTAGCATCACGGCTGGCAATGCCTCCTGCTCAGCCCAAAGCCAGGGCTTCGCCACCCTCTAGTCCGGGGCCACGGTCATTAACCCCAGCGCGTGGTGAGAATGCACGAATCGCGACAACTGCTCCAGATGAATCTCCCACCAGTACACCACCTGAGCTTGAGAATCCTGCAGCTACTTCATTCCTGCATACTTCAGAGGCCCCGGGATTGACCTCTCGACCCGCATCGAAGCGTGCATCAGTAGCTGGCTCACTACCTCCGCCACCGCCTCCACGGCGCTCCCGGGGATCTGGTAATCACGGTAGTGATCATAGCCGGACTCCCAGCCGACCGGAGCAACGGGCAGATGGCTACGAAAATTTCGTCCCGCATCCATCCAATGCCAGAGATATCCTGGCAGATTTGACCCGCTTACAGAAAGAGGTGGATGACCTTCGAGGGCATTACGAGAACCGAAGAGGAAGCTAGTGTCGAGTATCCGGGGAGGGATCCATTGATACAGAACAGCAAGATGAACGCGTTGTTTCTTATATAGCTATGTACAAGATGGTTAGGATGATAAATGAATTACGAATACCATATTTTCAGTGGTGGCCCTTTAGCCATCATATCTTTTCCTGTAAAAAGTCATCAATCTTGAAGTTCATGTGTATTCAACACGAAACTTGATATTCCTTTCATAACGTACTATTGGGCCGTCTCAGCTAGGTACAAAAAGTTTACATCCTAAAGACAGCTCTCCTCCACTCTCCTCTACACCACACCCTTTTGCTTCTCTCGCACATCACGCATCATTTCCGGGGCATCCCCTGGTGTAGCCACCGGCGTTTCTCGCCACCTTCCTATTCTTGAAGCAGCGGCCGCGGGTAAAGATAGGGGTGTTGAACGTGGCCTTCCATTCCATGCCATACTTATTGGGCTTCTCAAAGTACTGCAGCTTGAAAAACGACAGACCCCCCCCTACACAACTCTTGATGGCTGGAGCTAGCGACTCCTGGCCGTTGTCCCAATCCGCCCAACCAGCACCGTACATGGTGTATCTCGTCAAAATGCCCTTATACCAGCCCTCGCAAAGGCCATCTTTCTTCTTCATGGGCGGCCACTGCCTCTCGGTGCCCACCAAGTTGATTTCATATGTGTACGCGCCCTTGACATAGCGCCCACCAAACTTCCAGTTCAAGGGGTTTTCGATGCTTTTGTCCCAGCATCCGTTAATGATCCGATCAAAAGCATCCTCACACTCGGTCTGGCTGAACGAGCTCGCCCCGTCGGCCAGTGAAACCGAAAACCTGTGCCCTTCCGGCGTGCCGTCATGGAAGATGCGCTCGTCGTGCCAATTCAGGAAATTCTGGGGCGGCTTCAACTCTCGACAATAGGTCTTGTAGTTTTTATTCAACAGCTCGTTGCTCACATACCGGTTGTGCGTGTCGGCAGCTTTCCAACATCTGAAGTCGTCGATCTTGTGGCAGATGGGATGCGCGACGCCCAGCACAACCGCCCGCTCCGCGATGATCGCCTCCAGCGCGAACGACGCAATGGTGATATGACCCAGCTCGTTGGGATGGAAAAACTTGCCCCAGCGATCTGGGAGGCCATATCCGAAATCCACTGACGGACGACCATCCCCGGGGCATTTGGCGAGAACAGGTGCACGGGGGTCGAAGACATGCAGCGTCGAATTCAACGACATGTTGTCAGCGTTGTTGGCTTCTTCCTCGTACTGAGTTTCATTCATCATCCTGGCAATCAACTCCAACTCTTCCAAATCGCGCTTGAATTCATCACCAGCATGCGATCGCTTCGACACATCTTGACGGAAGAAATGCAAATCCTGTTGCTTCGGATCAGGATAATGCCCCGACGACCCAGCGATACAGAACTGGCCTTTGACGCCGTTGCGCACCCAGGGATCCCAATCCGAGTCCGTGATACGGAAGTGTACCGAGTCATCGTTGCGGAACTCATTGATGACTTCCATAATGGCGAGATTGATGTGTTTCACGAGCTCATTGAACTTTTCGCGCCGTTCGATCGTGAGCTTCAGCCCGTCCACTAGCCAGAGCGATGGGAAGGACCAGTCTTGTTTCTCGACACATTCGTTATTAGTGGTATCGAAGAACTGGGCGTAGAGGGAGTAGACGACGATCCCATTCTTCTTCATCTTGGGTTTCAGGGCAGAGAGTACCTGGCGGATATTTGGTTTCAGAACGGAGTCGATGTTCGCCTGGGCTGTGTCAAGGACCTCCTGGCATTTCTTTTCTCCTTGGAAGGGGAGGAAGATGCAGGTAAGGATGATATCGGCCTGTATCAGTCAGTCTCCCATTTCCCATTGGAAAATTAACCTGAAAAGGAAAGAAAAAGGAAAAGAAACGAGGAAAGAAAAGGCAGCTCACAAACCAAACAAAGATCATTCCCACCCGCTGTCAACACAACCAAATCCAAATCCCCCGACAAGCCAACCGCCTGCTCATAGATTCCCTTTGTCCGATGCCCACTACAAGCCGCATACTGAAAATCTTGGACAGAGGCCCCGAATTCCCGTTCCAGAAGCGCAACATAGGAACGGTCGTACCGGGAGCATTTGATATCTTCCTTGGCGTCTGAGTAGACTTGGCCGGACCCGATGCCTGCAGTGAAACTGTCGCCGATTGCAGCCCAACGTTGGATCCAGGTGAGGTCGCTGGGGTCTTTGCCGTTAATTTGGAGAGTTTGGACGGTGGTGTTTGGTTGTATGTCAAGGTTTGGGGTCGTGCCGGTGGTGGTTTGGACCGCCAGGAAGAGGAGAAGGAGGATTGGGAGGAGTAGGGACGCCATTTTGGCTGGAGGAGAGGAAAGACACGGGTGGGATGAGAAGAGGAGGAGGAGGAGGCATGGGGGAAGAAGGTGGTGGATGTTTTATAGGAGAGTTAGGGCTGGATGGAGGAGAGGAAGTCACTCACGATTGATTACGAATTCACTGTTAGTGAATGCATGGTGAGAGTGACGACTAACACAAGTCGCGTTCCCCTGTTAATGCAAGAAGAAGAGGAAGTAGTGAATGCAGTGCGCTAATTCTTTTAAATGCGTCAGTTTATTTATTCAATTCACCTCATACTGAGCCTAGCTTTGCTTGTACCTATTCCACAGATCAACATTCACCCAATCTCGCCCCCCAATATCATTCTCGACCCTCAAGAAAAAGGAAGAGAGAAAAAAAAAAAGTGAGGAATAACAGGCAAAATGAAGAAAGAAGGAAAACCCAACTACGGAGCCACGCTAGAACGATTCCTCCCTGGATATCCCAAATCCCCCCAAATACCAAGCCCCCCACGATAAACAGACGTTTTATTCTTCCCCATCGCCTTTCCCAACGTCTCGATCAAAGTCCCATCATCTAAGTCTACCGCCCAAACCATCGTTCCTCCCAAACACCGCTGATTCGCATACCTCAGTTTCATCACTAGAGTCTCCTCATCATCCCAACTCACCCACTGATCCTTATCCCACGTAACAATCTTCACGGCCGCGTCCTTATCCAATGATATTTGGGCCTTGTTTTTGTCATCATGGATGATGGCATTAATTTCTGTAGCGGAGAGAACGCCAGGTGTGCTGGTGCATTTGCCGCCGTGGCCAGCTTCTTTGAAAGGACAGCCGGCAGAGAGACAGTCAGGGGATAGCATGGTGAAACTGCGACCGTAGAAACCGAGACCAAGGTTGACACGGGCTGGGTTCACGCCGTTGCGCCAGAGGAGCTCGAGGCTTTGGTTTATTTCGGTGAGGTTTGTGTGGGCGAAGGCGAAGGCGCCGAGTGAGGGGGTACCAGCATCCCACATGCCGTCTGGTTTTTTATGATTAGCAAGGGTTTTTGTAGAGAGGGACTGAAGGGAAAAAGGGACGTACGGATATCGTAGGTCATCACGTTGAACCAGTCGACGTAGGGTTCGAGATGGACGAGGTTGAAGTTCTTGAGGTACCAGTATGATGCAGGCTAAGAGTCGTCCCGGTTAGTATATGAGAAGAAAGAAAGAAAGAAAGGGAAGAAAAAAATGTACGTACCAATGTAATTGAAATCCCCAGTGGTCGACCCGTCCTGTTAAATCGCTCCCTAAGTCGACGGAGCAAGGTAACGAAATTGTCAAAGTCCTCTGGCCGTCCGCCCCGGTCATCAGCAACGGGATACTCCCAATCTAGGTCAACGCCGTCGAAGCCATTCTTTTGCATAAACGAAACAAGAGACTCGAAGAAAACATCTTGGGCAGCCTCCGACCTGGCCAGATCCGAGAATGTAGTGCGAGTCGGACCCGGGTCGTTCATTGCCCAGCCCCCGACGGCGATCCAGACGCTGAGACCAGGCTGCCGGGCCTTCAGGCTCGTGACGACTTGGTAGCGAGAGGCTGTATTTGCGTCCATGGGCGCGATGCGGAACGTGGTTGGGTTGATCAGGGCGAAGGCGAAGTTGATGTGGGTGTAGTAGCCCAGTGGGATATCCGCGGGTTTCATGGCTGGCTTCTGTTAGACTTCTTTTTTCTTCATTTTCATTGTACAAACTTGAGGAGTAGGAATATGAAGGAGCTCAGTATATACAAACCTCCACATGGCCTCTCAACATTCCACCCTTCGTAGTACCCGATGGTTTTGGCATTGACGCTAGTTCCGCCATTACACTGCGGAGGTATCACGGGAGCTTTGCCCTTGCAGAACTCGGTGGTGGTTCCTGAATTTGGCTTGGGTTAGATGTAGAAGAAAAAACGACGGCTAGGAGAGAGTCGTACCACAGAAACCGAATTTACTGCAGCAAACTTTCAGAGGACACTCAGTAGCATTTGACCACTCTTTGCCCCATCCTGGGTCACATTCGCTCTTTTGATCACAATTGGAAGTGCAGCCTTTGCCACAGAAATCAGGACCCAGGCCACAGATACCTTTGCCGGTTGATTTGTCTCTGTGGCCGTCGTTGGTTGTTAGTAGGGAATCCAAATAAGGGCTGGATGGGAGAGAACTCACATAGGACCGCAGCAGCCAATCTCGCAGGGTTTAGTGGTACTGCAGGTGTAGTCGTTTTTTTCATTGGCGAGAATTTGTAGACTTTCATATCCAGAGCACAAAGCGCCAATGAGGAGCTGGCTGAGCAGCAGGAGAAGGAGTGGGAGCTTCATCTTGAGTATGGAGGTTATGCGTGGAGGATGGTGTATGTGCCAAGGACAAGAGGATGGGAGGAAAGAGATGAGAATAGAGAATAGGAATAAATAAGAAGGGGTAAGGTAATAAAAAGAGAAGGCATAGTATGAAAACTAATGGAGCACTTCTGGGCTGACATTCACTACGTGATACAATTCACTAAAGGCAAAGGTAGAAGTCAAGGTGAGATTCATGCCCGAAAATCTTGCAGTCACTGTCATTCCTTTCCTGCTCGTCGCTTCCCTCTTCCCCCCTTAGTCCCAGGTTATATACTTGATACTTTTCCCCTTTCTCTTCCTCTTCTTTCCTTAGGTACGATCCACCACCTCCAGTCTTCGAATCAAGCACCGGTAAGTTCCCCAAACAACAAGAAACAACGCCAGATCTTTCTAACAAGATATAGGTCCAGTTTGCTTCGAAAAATGGCGCCCACCACCGTCAAGATGATAGCTTTCTTGACCTTCCTCCTCACCACCATGCTGTTCTCTCTCCCTGCTGTCCACGCCGGTCACGTTCTCTGGGAGCCCCCTGCCGACCTCTTCCGCACCGACTGGATCACCATTAACCCTGAAGAAGGTGGCAACCTAGCCTGGCCAAATAAAGAAATCAAATACTGCTACCCAACCAATATGGCCGAGAAAAAGCTGGACCACTGGCTCCGCGCCGGCATGCAACTTTGGTACGCCGCCGGTCTCCCCTCAGACTATAAGATGACCCAGCAAAACTACCTCTCCTGCATCCGCAACCGAGCCAATGTCGTCGTGATCCAGTACGTTGAAGGCCTTATGTCCTCTGATCTTGGCATGCTACCTCCTACCTATGGTTCGCCGGGTGCTACCGCAGAATGGCACGTTCCCAAGGACCCGCGCGGCACCGTGGGAGTGTTCGCGCATGAGATAGGCCATCTGTTCGGGTTGTTTCATGAGCACCAGAACCTGATGTTTTGGGGACCCCACGGCAATCAACGGTTATTTGAGTTTGCTTGTGAGGAACTGTGGGATTTCAATGCCAAAACTCAGGGTCTATCCCACGAGCAGATCTGGGGGCTTGGTGGCATTTGCACAGATTACTTCGCTGCCGCTGGTATTGACTTCAGTGCATCACAGTATTTGCCACTCCCTTTGCAATTGCGGTTGCTTCAACCCTGGGGTTATTTAACCCGCGATGAAAATGTCGATTGGCCCTCCCTTATGATGTATGATTCGTATCTCGGCTCCGATAAACAGCGGCGCGTTTTGTGGAGGCGCAAAGATAATACGGATATAGTTGGGAGTTCGTCGCCCTCGCAGCTAGATGTGGCTGGTCTCCGATATTTGTACCATGTCAGAACCGCCTACCCGAGGCATCGCCTGCTGAACGATCCTCGCAGCCCCTATTTCGCTCGGTTTAAAAGATTCGCCCCAGGCTGCTGATAGTACTTATTGAACGGGAGAGTGGGGAATGATTTGCTCCTCAACACTCGAGAGCTCAATGTACCCTAGAAAAGTCCAATATTTCATGCGTCTTCATCCGATGTAGCAAAAATCTATCAATGAAATGTGTTATTGTCTGCTCATAATACCCCCCAACCGTATTTGATCACCTAGTGTTGCCTGAGAAGAAGAAGACTCGCAAGCGAGGGAGATAAACAGGAAAGTAAAAATAAGAATACACCGACTCATGCAGGAAGGAAACACCTTCAGACCCATATGGAGATACACCGCGGTCCACATCATTTAAATAGTAAGGTAACATATCTCGCAACACACACACACACACACACACACACACACACTCAAAAATAAGTCACAAGCAAGGAACACCGGAGAGGAAATTCAACTAGTCTACGGATGAATGTCCATTTATTCATTCTTCTGCCTGGACCTATAGAAACGCCAATATAGGAAAATCACACAACCCAACCTTGCACCAGAAAATATCCAGGCAAAGGCTAATAAAGAGAAGAAAAGCCAATGAAAGACGGTAAGCAAGCTTATTTCATGGCGAGTTCGGAGCCTGCCGCCGGATTGGGGCCCGGGGGTGCAGGTGCAATGTTTGGTCGCGGTGCTAGTTCAACCATCGGGGTCTTGCCTCCTCGATGGCTTGTCGAACCCCCTCGACCGGCGGTACCACCTCCACGTCCCTGTAATGTTGCTGATGATCCGCCGGATTTGTCCTGCTCCGTTTGCTGACGGGCTCCCTTGCTCACACGCGGGCGACGGTTGATATTGCCACCTCGTGATCCGGGGCCACGAATTGGAAGGCCGGTCTCTTGGGAGATAGGAACAGCAGCTGCCAATGGAACTTGGTGAGTGGTCGGAGGCCCTCGACTGCGCCCACCACGTCCCCGACCACGCCCTCGCTTAATAGTACCATCCGCTCTGTTTTTCAAAGTTAGTGATTGAAGAACACGGCAGAATAAAAAAATGACAAGGGGAGGCAAAAACTAACCGTTCGACTTGCACTTTCTCACCCTCCGCAACTAGAGGTCCGCTGTACACGAAAAACCCATCTTTACTGGCGGCTGCCTGTTCCTGCCAGGCCATCTCACTGTCATCCACGAACGGGTCATCCCGATCATATTCCTCCATTTTCTTCCTCCTTCGTTTCTTCTTGCCGTCCGCGGGCTCACTATTACGAGCTGCACTCAGTGCACCTTCTCCGTCCATTTCGCTATCGCGATCAACGTCTAGACTGAGGTCCTCGTCCGCACTTTCCCCGGCGGAAAGTCCACGGCCGGATCGATCACTCCGTTCCAAAGCAGCGCCCGCTGCAGCCACACGAGCTAGGCGCTCCTTGTGAGCGGCCAAACGCGGGTGTAGCGCGGCAAAACCATATTGCTCCTCCGCTAGTCGAGCAAAATTGATAATATGATTCCCGGTACCTTTTAATGGAACATGTAAGATAATGCTAGGCGTGCGTCGACTGCTCGAGTCGGATGCGCTGTCATCCTGCCCCCCAAACAACGCATTCGAGATCAACCCAGAGCCTTGTGGCAAAGGGGGTGCTTCCTTGGCGGGTTTGGGAGGCTTCGGGGAAGGCGCATTGGAGGTGGGAGCTGTGGCGGGGGTTTTAGATTCCTTTTTCGGGGCTTTGGGCGCGGATATAGCCGCCGGAGCTTCGCTGTCTATCTCCATCGGTGTTGGCCCAGGTGAGGGATCATGGTGATTACTGGGGGCGGGCGGTTGAATTTCTGGTGCTGGGGTAGGAGCTGGGGGTTGAGACGGCGCCAATCGGCCGGGTGAAACAGTCTCTTGTAAAGTCAGTGGCTGCGGAGGATGAGGGCCATATGGTGATTGATGGCTATATGGCGGTGATGGATGGTGTTGGGATTGGGGCACCGAGGGGGCAATTGCGGGTGCTGCAGGGGTTGGAGAAAAGCTCGTAGCGCCGCGGCCGGGGGAACCGTAGGGGCGCGCACCATATAAAGGTGGGGACGAGCTTTGTGGAGGGTCAATGATGCTGGAGATGGCAGGAGAAGCGCTAGCGCGGAATGGCGGCCGCGGAGATATCGGGCGAGCTGGCGGGCTGAAGGCTGTGGAAGCTGGAGGCGCAGCTGGGGCTGGAGGAGATGTAGTCGTATCAAAAGCGGAACGTATAGGGTCGAAGTTTTGACCGCTGGTCCTTTGAGGCGGAGGAGCCAACGGTTGAGATTGTGGCCGGGAAGGCGCCGACGATAACATCGCCGGATAGGCCGATGACGACGGAGGAGTCGGGGCGGGCGGGGGAGGAGTCGGGAGGGATGATGGTGGTAGGGAGGACGGCGTATGGATAGGTCGAGGCTGATGTAGGTGGTGTTGGGACGGGTGCTGTGAACCGTTTGCTAGGCCTTGGGGCGAACTCGCCGGGGGACTGGGAGCTGCGCTTTGGGGGGTAGGGGTTGGAGCGGAAGCAGGTACCGGCGCCGTAGGAGCAGTAGTCGAGGCAGGAACCGAAGCAGGGGCAGGAACTGGTGTGGAAGCTGTAGCTGTCGAGGCCGCTGTGGCAGCGGGGGGAGCCCCAGGGATTTTCGCTTTGTTTTCCTCCTTGATCTTATCCTTTTCCTTGCCTTTGTCCTTGTCCTTTTCCTTTTCCTTTTCCTTTTCCTTTTCCTTGTCCTTGTCCTTGTCCTTGTCCTTCTCCTTATCTTGTGGTGTTGCTTCTAACTTGGCCTTCTTGCGAGGATGGGAGGGGGTGGACTGGGTTGCGTTGGCGGACGTAGAGGAAGACTTATCCCGCTGACGGCGGCTTCCTCGTTTGGGCTCTTTCTCCTTCTCGTGGTCCTTGTCTTTTTCTTTATGATTTTCCTTGTCCTTGTCTTTGTCTTTTAATTTGGACGGTTTGGAGTGGTCTTTGCGGTCGGTCTCGTCGGCAGCATCGTCCTTCTTCCGACGCGACCGTCGGGGACGAGTTTCGGCGGGAGAGCGCGACTCGTGTTCGTCCTGAGCCGACCAGCCGGCGGGCTCAGTGGACATGATGGAAGAAGGGAAATCAAAGATTGTTCATCGGGGGGGAGGGGGGTGGAGTTGAAACGAGAGGTGGCGGCTGTGGCGTGGGCGAGTCAGGTCAAGAAGAGTTTTGGAGTTGGCGTTGGCAACCGGAAAGGGACGAATTGCTTTTTTCCCCAGAGCCTTTTTGTATTGGGCCGATAAAGACCGTAGGATCGAGGTAAGATGAAAGAAAGTCAACAGTGGGATGAAAGTTGGGGTGGGAGGGGAGGCTTGGGGATAGTGAGGATGATGGAGGAGAAAGGAGGAACGCGAGAAGACGACGGAAAGAAGGACAGATGGAAGGAAGGAAGGAAAAAGGGGAATTTGCAAGGTCAAGAGAGCAGCAGGGCAGCAGAGACGACGGAGGGTCGAAGGCCGTTGGAATATGGCCGGGGTATCTAGAATACGTCCCGGAAAAAAGCGAATTCTTTAATTTAATTAATTAATTGAAGCATGAGCGGAAAAAAGAGCATAGAAGATTGAAGAATTGGTGTGCGGAGGGCGATTCTCGTTGCAGCGGATTCCCGTTCATGTTCTGCTGTTATTTGATATCGTGCAGGAAATGAACCAAGCGCGATGATCGCCAATAATAAACCAGGGCCAATAATGATCCTCGTCTGCCAGCAAGCAGGTGGCTCCTCCCACCATTGGAATATGCTTTGCGGGCTCCCAGGGACGATAGGGCTATGGTTACCTACACTACGGAAGATTCTGAGCATCCATGATGAGCTCTGATAAGGGCATACTGGTGGAAGAGCCACCATTTCGTGTTTATGGACGCTGAAATGCTTCGCTGTCTGGAGGTGTTGGAGTCTTTCTTGCCCTCGGTGTCGAATCATCCTCGGAGATCAGATGATCCCGCGCGCCTTTCCTGTTCGGGAGATAAGATCACCTGATACACTATCCTATATAGGGGCTAGCGGATTTTATTTAGCTTTTGAGCCTCAATGCTGACTCATCAGTGGCACTTTCCCGTGTTAGGATCATCCCACTTGCGGATAGCTTCCAGAGCACCCAGTTGAGGTTACTTTTTTCTTCTTTCTTACTCCTCTTGTTCCCTCTTTCCGTACCCCACTTCTCTAATATCTAGCCATGGCTTTTCGCGGTGAGCGGTTTGTCGTTGATCTCGACTCCGATCCGGAAGATAACCAACCCTCCTCGTCGCTCGCCATTCCGGGCGTCATTGGTGAAATCCAGGAGCGCTCCCCCACTGCACCTCCAGCCCCTCCATCCCTCAAGTCAGCGACAGGTTTCCCAGGTCCTCGTCCTCGAACCAAATTATCTGCCTTTAAAAAACGACAAGCCCAGTCTAATTCACCGTCTACTGCTGGAGCCAAAAGTTCTGGTGTGAAAGATGACAAACTGACAATTCAAGAACAAAACCGCCAGCACCTCGCGTCCATGTCGGACTCCCAAATTGAAAAGGAGCGCGAGGAGCTAATCTCCACCCTCGACCCTTCGCTTCTTGAACGCTTTCTCCGAAGAGCTCGCATCGACGATGATGCTCCCACCTCTTCCGCTTCCACCTCCGCTGGGCCCGAAGCTGAGGTTTCCACTCCGACGACAGACCCGCAACCAACCACCCAAAGCAACAAACAAGCCTCGCAATCGAATAAATCCCCTCACTTAGACGACCTGCCACCATCAAAAACCCCAGAAGATCTTATACCCGCCTCAGAGTTCCCTATTTCCGGGTCCGTACATTTCCCAGTTCCCCCACCCCGGTCTACCGTCATGCCAGAGCTAGATCCCTCCTCTCCCTCTTTTCTATCCGACTTGCAGTCCCACTACTTCCCCGACATTTCACACGACCCATCTTCACTGTCTTGGCTGCAGCCGCCCTCCTCCGAACCAGACGCTCCTGGCGCCCCATCCTCCTCCGCCTACCACCCCGGCAGTAACGCAGAAGCCGTTCACCCTTCGTCCTTGCGATTCTCTCTCATCGGCACAATGCTTTCTCCCAGTACGTCTCTTTCTCTCCCGACGAACCTAGGTCTCCATCACCACGGCAATGACCCTCAAGCTGCTGGATACACCATCCCTGAACTCGCCATTCTCGGTCGCTCGTCCTTCCCTGCCCAACGTTGTATCGCCTGGCAGGTTCTCGGCCGAATATTGTTTCGCCTAGGCAAAGGGCAATTTGGAGAACGGGGTAGTACGCTCGTAGAAGGCCTGTGGTCCGTTATCGAACGTGAGGGGATTGTGGCTGGCATGCTGGCCGAAGCCGATTCGTCTTCTACTGGTTCCTCCTCGTCGCGTGCGTCACGACCCACAACCGGCCAACAGAGCCCATCACCTTCCGTGGGGAAGGGTGGTGTTGGACGCCATGCTAGTGCTGCTGCTTGGGCAACTGAGGGTGTCTGGCTATGGCAGACAGGGGGAAGCGGGGATCGAGGTATCCTCAAGCCTGGGGCGATTCGATCACAGTAGTTCCATTTAACTTTTTGTATCCGCGTTTTCGTCATAAAAGCGACTGTTTTTTTTTCAAGGGCATGTGGGGTTTGTGTTGTATATATTGTTTTTTTGCCTCTCAGTTTCCAAACCCATCGCTCGACGAAGAGAGAAGAACGATACATAATAAAATTGGCTCGACAAGCATATCATAACATAATTTCAAGCACCTCTACCTTTGAAAGGCACTCAGCCTTACAAATAAATATTATATACTGTGTAAAGCAAATACAGACTCCCATTCTCTTCTACCAGTAAAACTCCAGTCGTAACACCATACCTAAACATTGGCATATACATACATAACAAATAAAACCCTATATGTCTGGACTTGGCATCACCGGGTTGCCTTCGCGTAATCCCCAATCTGGACGCCCCAGATTTTCCACCGCGTTTCCTCAATATAGTCCCGGCGCAACCAGAGTCCATTTGATTGCACGAGGGGCTCGTCCTCATCCGGTTCTTCGTCGCCTGCTTGATGTTCCGGCCTGGTATCGACCCAACTAAAGAGCAGTCGTAACTGCCAGATGCGGTCTCGTACTTCGTCGGGGTCCGCACCGCGTCCGAGCGCTGCTTGGATGACGTTTTGCACGTTGCGTTCTATGATAAGCTTGTTGTCAACAGCGGATTGACGGAGCCAGGTTGCGTGGGACGCTGCTGAGCGGCGAGGACGTGCTGGGAATGATGATGGTAGGACGAGGGCCTTTTCTCGAGCGTCTAGGAGGCCCTCGAGAGATCTGAGGCGGAAGATCCACTCCCAAATGTTCTGGGCTGGGGATTTGTGCGCGCCACCGGTGGTTAGGAGGACTGCGACATTGGGAAAAGCGGTTGGGGGAAGGCCCTTGCGCTGGTTTGAGGCGGAGGTAGAGGAGGAGAGGATGTCTTGGGTCTCGCTGAGGCCGGATAGAGTGGAGGCGAAGACGGAAGCTCCCGTGGGATTGTAGGTGGCCTTTCGCCGTAGGTAGACGGATTGATCACCTTGACGGAACTTTTCGCGGAGTCCAGGGTTGTGTGTGAAGTCGAGTACGAGAGGCCAGTAGTCTGGGCTGCGGGCCTCGACCTTGGCGACATTATTTAGGTCGGGGAGAAGGCATGGAGCGGTTAGCATACGGCTGTCACCATCCGGGCTCGATACTGTGATTGGGATCGAAACTGGACGGCGGGTGTCTAAGTCACGAGGGACGAGGCACCGTGGTTCTGCCGCGAGAACCCAGAGGTGTCGGAACGCCTGAAGGTGGCATTTATTGTCGAGCACAGTTGTTGGGAAGATTGGGTACAAAGAACAGATCAGGGACGCAATTGCTAGGTCGGAGGTGCCTAGGGTATAACTGCCTCCTCCTAAGAACAGCATCCCAATAGCCATGTGGGAGGCCATATGACTCCCGTAGGGGGTATCTGCATCTACGCGACCATGAAGAGACCGTAGGCGTCGGAAAAGCATCAGATCTCCAGTTCCTGCCATCACGGCCGCTGCAGATAGGGCAACGACATCTTGGCAATGACGGACGGAATTTCGTGCCAATTTACCGTCGTAGTTAATTGCGGGAAGCCGGCAAATGCGGATAAGTTGATCTAGGTATGAGATCAGAATATCGCGAACCTCTTGATTTGCGGAGCCGGCATACCGAAGGCCCAACGTAAAACAAAGACCAGCAATGATATTGAAGAATGGCATGTCACCACTCTTCAGCTGACGGACACCGGTGAGACGGTATCGGCGGCGATAGACCACTGGAAGGCTTTGTATGAACCACTCGTAGCAAGGGCGAATTCTGTCCCACATGATAATATGACGCGCAAGGGTACGGAGGAGAAAGAGATCCGGTCGAACATAATCAAAGCGCACGGAGGTATCCGGGATGTCAATCTTTTGGGCCAGGATCTCATCGTTGGTTTTCATGAAAATGATCGCTAGAGCAATAGTGGCTCCAGCCGTGGCGCGGTCGAGAATATGGGCGAGGTCAACCTTTTTGGTCCCTACCGCCACAGCGAGCAGCCTTTCCACAATATGCATGTCCCGCATACCCTTCAGGTCCTTTCCTTTGGCCAGATTGATGAATCCGAGGGCGAATCCGGCGGCTAGACGGTATCCTTCATCCCGCAAGTCCTCATGAGATGAAGAGGTTTCTTCAAGTTCCGCATTCTCAATCTCAGAAAGCATCACTTCGCTCATCCGCCGATGTTGCGAGTTGCAATAAAGAAGACCAATCCCCATGATTCCAGCCGTTTGAGTGAGTGGGGATAGGTTGAGCTCGGCCGCACCAAGGGGGAGCATTCTCGTTACATGAACGGAAAGGAGTCTGGTAATGAGGGTGTCCATTGTTCCCAGATACGAGGCAGAGAGCCCAAGCAGTAGGCCAATTGAAGTCATGGTATGCTTCGGGGTCAAATACTTGAACGCAACCCACTTGGCCAGCGATTTCAGATGTCCGTTAAGACCGAGAGCAAGTAGAAACCCGGCATGGCGGTTTGTTAGATCCCCGGGTTTGTTAAAAAGAATCCATGATGTGTCGATTCCCTTCGAGTTTCTTGATATGGCGAGACCAGTGGAAACACCATTGTGGAAGAAGGCCCAACAGACCTTCTCCTCGCTGAATGAAGCTCGATCTGCGCTGATGGTTACATTCGATGGTTTCATCACACATTGTAACGAAAATGAAGGAATGGGGAGTTTTTCTGTCAGGAGTGGCAGGCGTCCACTGAAGGCTAGCATGGCCCGTCCGGTAGGAATCGAGAGTGTTCGCAGGGTCACCAGCTGTACCACTTCTTTCTGGGCTTCCAGTAGATCCGAGTCTGTCCATTCAGGCTCCGGGATACACTCGGCTGCGGGAGCCTTCGATTGATTGAGTAATCGCGCAGCCTCGATGAAACGCTTATCGTCGCGGAATATCAGTCTTGTTATGGAGAAGCGATCAGCCTCGGCTGACGCCTCGAAGGAGTTAATCACGTCAATTTCTAGGGAGGAGGTGCCGATGTGATGGAAGTCGCGCATGGCGTCGTGTGAAACCGCGAGTTGTGATGGTGTAGGCGGGGAGTAGGAATTGTTTGCTGAGCTTATCGAAATACTCAGATCCTCTCGATCGATCAATTCCAGTAACGTCGGCCCCCAAGACGTTGAAGCATGCATCTGCGACTGTAGGATGGCCTCGTACAGCGGAGTGCTAACGCCCTCTGGGAAACTCTCAATAACACTTCTAGTGAACCCTCGGGACTGAAGGAGCTTGGTTCGTTCAAGAGGCGTTGAGAGGCCATGGATCTCAGAGAGAAAACCGTCTAGTGCTAGGGTCCTCGGGGTGAGAGCGAAACACTCTTGCCATAACCTACTTTTCTTTGAGGGGTTGTCTGAGCCGGTGACGAGGTTGAGCAAAGTGAAAAAGGAAGCGGAGGGACCACGCCATGCATTTTCCAAATAGGAGAAGATTGATGGGGGTTTGAACGGTTCAGGCGGTACGTCCAGCATCGTGATGCGAGAATCTTCAAACTGCCAACGGTTCATGCTAGCAATTTCCATGCCATAGTAGGAATCTTCAACCCAGGTCCAGGACGGCCATCCCAGCCACCCAGCAATCTGGGCAATAACAGGGGCAAGGAGCCCTACGGGTTTGCGCGACTGCTCACTATCGCACACTGATAGTTTTTGTTCCTCACGGAGAAGGTGCAAGGCAACGAGGATGGTCCCCAGTGCAGTCCGTCGTAACGATTGGCCACACGACAGGGCAGTGGGAAGGTGGCTGTCAGCACCAATAGCTGCAACACCTCTGGGGCTTTGAAGGAACTCCCTAGCGAGCGCAGCACACCGGAGCACATAGGCGTTCTTACGGCAAGTCGACCGACTGGAGCTGGGTTGCTCGGCTCTTGACTGCTTTCTGCTATGGGTAAGAATTCCACCTTCAGCATCCTGTTCGACTATCCAGCCCCAAGCGGTATTGTCCATCCATGTTGCCACTACTCCTGCAGATCCTGACTCCTGATCCAACATTGCTTCCCAGCTTTCCGTGTCGACATAGCTTCCACTGCTGGACCTTAGCAAGCCCCGCTTCCTGCGAGTCTGCTTGGCTGAGGCCTTCATCTGATCACTGTCGATGAAAGGAATTGCCATTGCAAACAAGACAACGACCATAGCTGTCCATTCGATGTCATTTTCACCCGCCTCGCGTTCCTGCAACCATTTCATGGTTTCCCACCAACTTGTCAAAATCCCATCACCCGCTCTTTCTGAGTTTGATAAGGAGAACCGACATATATTGAAAATCTTTTTCACAAGATCATTAGTGGGCTCCATCCTGATTTGAAGCTTGTGTCTTCGTTTCGTGGAATCGATCACGTCGAACTTTCCATCTATTGTAGGGTGATCTAGTCCTACAACGGTAACGGAAGAGTCTGCCACCACACGCTTCATGCTTCCATCCCGCGGATTATTGACGTTCAAGATGGATGAGAGAGAGTCGATTTCGTGGAGCATGAATTTTCGAGGGAGGTCTATCGCGACGGGGTTGTTCCAGGGGGTTTGTAGATGTAGAGCGGGTTCTCCATCGTCAGTGGTGCCCAGAGTCACTATTCGGGAGAGGTCACCATCAACAATCTTACAGGCATCCGATATACCAGAAAAATGCTGTATACCGGACGCCTGAACGAGAAGGGAACGTTCACTTAAGCCTTTATTCTTCTTGGCCTTCTTGGAGAAAACAGCATCCTTTTTTGGTACTGGCACTTTGTCAGCTCGTAGGTTAACGACGGTCATCGATTTCGCCTCTTGGTCGACTACACAAATAGCTAAAGTAGCGGAGGGGCCGCTTTGCACACTTCCACTGTCTGAAGGCCACAGGGTGATGATTTTCAATCTCCGAGATGATTTTAATTTGGAGGGCACTAGGAAATTGCCTGAAAACCTCGAAGAAAAGCTTTCGACTTTTGAAAGCAAAACTTCTTCGGGGAGGCCGGATGCAGATTCCTTGAGATCCATGTTCTCAAATCCTTCAAAAAGGTTTTCGTTGTTTAGCTCTTCAAGAAGCTTGTCCACAGGTGCATCAACGAAGCTGCTCGCTGTACTATAAATGGAACCAGTTCCGGGGGGAAGAGAAGCTCTCGGATTGAACCCAAAGCTTCCACGGGTGCTTCCTGCTCCTATGGATTGTCGTAGGCTCCCATGGGGCATGGTACTGGATTGGCTGCCTGTCGCGAGATCTGAAAATGTTATCCTATCTTGGCTTGTTGCGAGGTCGGCGCGGGCGAGTATTGAGCTCACTCGCCTGGAGGTCTTGAGGGGGACGCCGATGTCTCCAAAGTCCTGCCCTAATTTAGAAGCGAAGTCGTCCTCATCAGGCTTCCCTTCGGTTGAGTACTGCGAGTGGGACAGAACCGAAGTGTTCCAGTTATCTCCCCTGGGGCCAAAACTTTCTCTGGCCGCCGACGGCCGCGCAGCCGGTGTAGTTGCTCCTGTAGCCATTCCGAAGTGAGAGCTGCGCCGCTTGGAACGGGTACCTCCAGTCTCACGCCTTGTCTTCTTTTTGGACGATGAAGAGCTTTCGTCCTCTCGATAGCGGGCCGTCCAAATTGTATATAGTCCCGTATTAACATTGACGGTTACTACGAGAATGAGTGGGCTTTTCCCCAAGCGATGATTCAACTTCGCTAGTTCATCCTTCGCAGACACATATACTATCTCATCGCCCGGATCTAGCACGTCTAACCCTGAAGGCTTGCCGGTAAGACTAGTTTGCAACCAACGTGAAGACTGGTTTGTTACCACCAAGCCCATTTCTGAGTGGGGGTCCATGAGAGAGAACACCCTAGGAAGGTCGGCACGCTTAGTCGCCCGAGACTTCCAGCCGGGACTTTGGGCGGGCGCAGTTGCTATGGACGGGCGTTTGGACCTGCCAGCAGGGGGGTCCATGGACTGCGACGCGCGGAAATCCGTTGGGTAAGACGATACGAACGAGTTTGGGGGGACCATAGGGTAGGTGCTGGAAGCTTCCTCCTGAACCTTGCGTTGGAATAAAAGTCCACGGGGAGTTGCAAAGACAGAATCGACCTCAAAAGGCAGAGGAACAACATGACTATTGCCGGAGAGGAAGAAGATGTGGGCCTGGGACTTGAGCACCACTACCAACGCGCGTGAAGAGCTGGCGGTTGACTCAGAATCATTGACATCGGACGAAATGCTGGAATTCGTGAGTTTTGACTCTCCTCTATCCAGCAATTGCCCGCGCGAGCCCCGATCCGGTTGATTACCCTTCAATGGCAGCTCCCCATCTTTGTTGCGGGAAAATCCAGGGTCAGATCGTTTGATCTTTCCTACCGCGAAGGTCGTTAACAGGGCATGCTTGATCTCCTCCTTCTCGAGGTCCAGTCGGAACACCCTCTTAATCACCCCCGCTCGGGACCACACCACACAGCTCTTTGTCCAGAGTAATTCATCCTCCACAGGCCCATTTGGCCCATGATCAACGGCGGTTATCCATGAGTAGAGTTTCTCGGGGGGGTCAGGAGGTAGGAGATTTTCAGCGACGAGGAAAGAGATGGCCGAGGATTCATGGAGGCCGAGAGACCGAGCCGTAGACATTATAGGCGCGAGTCGTCAGGTCTAGCGGGGGGTAGAAATGCGGGCAGTAGAAGCCATTGTCGATTTCTCGGGGTCAAATCTCGAAAAATACGGCTGCCAGTGGAAGTATGCGAAGACACTGGCGAGAGGCAGGGCAGGGGTTGAAGGGCGATGAATGGAGGAATGAAGATGAAGATGAACTGGGCATCTGGTGGTGACGCGGTGGACGCGGAGGAGGTAAATACTTGGAAAGCGGCTTTTTTCTTCTCGCCGCAACAACACTCGCAACTCACCCTTTTGCACCTCACTTCCTTCTCGCTCTGCCTTGATCCCCACGACACCACTTCTCCTCCTATCCGGCCAGAAATTGCTTTAATGTATTTTAAGTGACGCCGAACTTGTATTCCCGTTACTTATTTTACATTGAATTTCCAAACCAGTGCAGAAGCAACTTGACCTGGTGGTTTGGAGTTACTGACCACCCCCAGGATTTTCGACGAGTATCTGTCCCGCACACAATGCCGGCATTTCCCTCCTTGCCATTGGTCAGAGCGAGGGATGATGGCCTACAGCTAAGGTGAGTTTTATTTTTAGCTTGAATGGTGCGGAAGTGCGGTACTGATCGTGCTTGCTCGAGCGCAGCTATCAGCTCCCTCACCGTGTTTACACCGCGCAAGGCTACCCGATAATTGCCCCGAATGGGTCCTCAGTTATTTTGTATGGCTATGAGGATGGGTTGAAAGTTGTTTGGCGAGGAGGAAGGCCATTTGCCATCCAGAAGGCCCTACCACTGAAGGAAACGAAACAAAGGAGTCGTGCACAAGATGATGCCATCATGATTATCGATTCCGACGACGAGAGCATGGCGGATACTCGCAAGGAGGAGGGATCTGAGGCCTCACAGGGGTTTGAATTTGAGGAAGAAGAGCCCGAAGTTGATCCCGCCCATCCGTTTGAAAATATCCTGCGTCAAGTCGATATCCCCCTTGGAAGCAGGGTCATCGGGCTTGCAGTACCTCCAATTCTTCCCGAGACAGCGCGTTCGCCGCTCGACCCTTTCCCACCGGTGTTAAAGAAACTCATTGTGGTGTCGGTGATCTGCACAGACTATTCTACACGGGTGGTAACACTCCCTTTGACTCCGCCTCATCCAACACAAACCGACCTTGCTGCGTGGGGGGTTGACACCTTTTCTATCAGCGGGGCCATACCGCACCGGGAGATTCCTAGGGGAATCAGCATCACATTCACCTGCCAGGAAAATGAGCCTCAACAGGAACGAGAATCATCCCGAAGCAGGCGAGCGTCTCTTAAATCGGACGTTGGTGCAGGTGGTTGGTGTCTTCTCGTTGCAACTCATTCCGCCGAGTCATCCGGCCTGCTAGTGTTACATCGTATCCCAATTGCAGAAGACGACACCGTAGCCAATGATACAGGGTATCGCTTCTGTCAGACTGATATCGATTCGAAGCAGCGCTGCCTTCCCTCCCCGGCGCAGAATATTTCGTTCAACCCATCCGCATACCCGGCAGCACGTCACTCAACCTTGCTAGTCTCGTTTCATAGCGGCTGTGTCAAAATTTATTCCTGCTTCTATACGAGGCCATCGAAGGCGTCTCGGAGATCATCTGGCCCGCCAAGCGACTTTGAGACATCCGAGACGGAGGGCAAGTGGTTGATCAGTCTCTATCCCGGGTTTGACCAGGTATCTTCTCATTATTCCGGACGCCGAAAAACAGTTATCGCCGCAGAGTGGGTGCTTGGCGGACGGGCCATTATGGTACTTATGGCCGATGGGGAATGGGGAGTGTGGGACGTTGAGGGAGCTGGCCCCGGAGCGGCTAAGGGCCCCCTACATCGCCAGTCTAGCGTACAAGGTGTCTCGGGCGGCGCACTGACTACCTTCTCAGTCAGTGGACGGATCTTGAACCCCCTCCCAGGCCCAGTCCCCGAACATCGACCAAAGTTCGCGCCTATGACGCCGTCAACCAAACGATTACGAGAGGATACGTTATTAAAGGGGAACATGACTGGGCCGGCCAGCCCGTCTTTGTGTGGGGGCATTTCAGTGTACCAAACGAATTCGTCTCAGGAGGCGTTACCAGACGAGTCGATCCTCATCCGTCACGGCAAACAGAGCGCCGTCATTCCCAGTCTGCTATCCTTGTGGCGTACTGCGGTGAAAGCGACCGGAACTCTTGATGCCTCCAACCGCTGCCGAGTGTCGACTATCCAGGACATTTTACTGATGGGAGAATCATTGAATGGCATTGGGTACCTTCCTGCTGCTGCCCGACAAGCACGGGGGTCAGAGCAGCAAGCCTTCGAGATTCTTGTCACAGCTGAGCACCGGATTTTAATCCTCGCACCCAAACTAAGTGAACCCGAAGCACCGCCTGTCACACGGGCTTCCGTAACTGAGCCACCCACCATTGAGGCAGATCAGTTCCGCCTCCGACGAGGGGAGCTTGACGTTGACGGAATGGACCGGGTGCTGAGTGGGATGGCGAGCGGGAATCGGTCCCTGCGCATAGGAAGTCCGATTAAACGGGCACGGATTTTCTCATAACACTACCAGGTACATTTATTAATTTGGTGAAGATATTTCGGAGTGTTAATCGAAAACTCAGTTACGATACCCGCATTTTGCCTCGTTTTGCACCTACTTGCTACCCCCTCCTGCTGTAAATCATCTACGTGAAATTCGCGCTGTCGGGTGGAGCGCAAGGCGAGGATCATGCCTTGAAATGCCTCAGCATTGAGACATAAGCTCTGTATCAGCCGCGAGATATCAATGGGGACATGAACATTGAAAAGTCCCGCCCAGACCACTGCTAGGCTTCTCGTTGTACAACGAGGGGCCAGCACCGGAATGGACATTTACCACAACCAACTCTTGTTATGTTTTTACATGCTCACGAGCACTCTGATATAAGATGTCACTCTTGCTCTTGTCTCTTGATCCATAGCATGTTGTAGACGACGGTAGATCATGTATATGAGAAAATTAGTCATCAGATCGCCCCACCGCGGGGAATTATCGCGAGATCTCCGTAAAAGGAAATGCAACTCAGGCTTCAATCCCACCCCATTCAGTAATCCTAAAATACCTCTCAATCCCGCTGGTCCACATCTCAATTCACCATGTCGGAACGAAAAAAGGGTATGCATTAGCTTAAGCCCCATTCCCTCTCAACACCTCAATCCAAGAACACACCCAAAACCAACATCTAACACTGAATAGACAAAGTCTGGGCCTCCCTAATCACAAACCTCAACTATCTCCCGGGCCTCCTAACCCTCCACCACTCCCTCCAATCCACCCAAACCGCCTACCCCTTTGTCGCCCTTTACACGCCCTCCTTCCCCGAATCAGGCCTTACCGCCCTCCAAGCCCGCGGTATCGCCACCCTCCCCGTGCCCCGCGTCTTCCCCACCAAAAGCCCCAAATACGACCACGACCCGCGCTTCCTGGAGACATGGACCAAACTCATCGTCTTCTCGCTGGAGGAGCACTACGAGCGCATCGTCCTTCTGGACGGGGATATGCTCGTCCGTCGCAATATGGATGAGTTGATGGATGTCCCGCTTGACACAGAGGAGAGGGTGTTTGCGGCGAGCCATGCTTGTGCTTGTAATCCGATGAAAAAGGGGCACTATCCTTCTACTTGGTGAGCTCCTCCCCGCCTAATTCCTCATTACGCGAAAGTGTTAGGCGGCTGATAATTATTGGGAAAGGGTCCCCGCAAACTGCGCCTTCACATCCCAACACCCCACCCCCGTCACTGCGCAGACAGTCGGCGCCCCCTCCAGCTCCGGCGTCGGGATGCTAAACAGCGGCCTTCTCGTCGTCCAGCCGAATGCCAAATCCTACGCGGTCATCGAAGAAGTGCTTGCGACACCGGAACGAATCGACAGCTATGTCTTCCCGGACCAGGAGTTGTTGTCGGATGCCTTCCGGGATCGTTGGGTGGCGTTGCCATATGTTTATAATGCGTTGAAGACGATGCGGTGGGAAGGGGTGCACCATGCGATCTGGCGAGATGAGGAGGTAAAGAATGTGCATTATATCTTTGCGGTGAAGCCGTGGCAGGAGGAGCCGCCGAAGGAAGGGCCGGATATGGATATTGTGAATGCGTGGTGGTGGGAGGCAAACGGGGAGAGGCAGAGGGGGGAGAAGGAGAGGGGTATTTTGGATGGGTATTGATGATACATTCCTACATTGGATTGAATAGATTGTTGGGAATTGGGTTTTATTGATGCTTGATATATAGTTTAGATATCTATGTCGTTTTTTTGTTTTGTGCTTTTATGTATACGGCCGATAGACATGGATGATGATATGATGATGATTCAAAGCCAAGAGTAATCAGAACGGCGAGCGAACCAAAATGAACGGTCGTTGCGCCGCTATATTTACATCTTCGGAACTCCCCCAGATGCGTATGTGTCGTGTCTGGCTATTTTGCAGGTTTTCTATCCGCTATAACCAGTGGCGTCCAGCTCCTTGCGAACTGAATCCTCTGTTTGGATTTTCTTCATCTGTGTATCCTCCAACTTCTCTCCTCCGGCCAGCCGCATCTTAAGCTCCTCGATCGCCCGGATCTTCTTCAGAAGTCCGCGAACCTTCTTTTCCTGCGCCGAGGGGACGGCCGGGTCGACAATAGGGCCGTTGCTGCTGGCTTTAGCACCGTTGGTTGGCTGTTGCGCGTGCTGTTGCTGGTGTCCGTTCCTGCGTCCGCCTTCACCGCCATGATTCCTGTTTCGACCGTGTTCGTTCTTCTCCGGGCGGGCAGGGCTGCGTTCTCCCACCCCATCCTCACCCTGGCCGTCCTTCTGCTTGCGGGCTTCGCGCTTCTTCTTGTTCCTGGCCGCCGACTTGGACAGCTTCTCCGGTTGATCCGCGCCCGGTGGCAGCGCAACACCTCCTCCAGGAGCGGCTCCTGGAGGGAGATATTCCTCAACTGGCTCCGCGCCGGGTACCTCACGTCTACGGGACCGACCGAACCCATTAATGGCGCCACCCGTCGCAGTACCATCCCGAACGAACGCCGCACCTCCCTCGTCTTCACGCCGGAACGCGAGGGGGGTCGATGTGCCCCGGGCACCAGGGGGTCGGTACGCACCGGCCGGCTTCACGGGGGCCTTTTTGGTGCTGAGATATGCCACTGCAGATGGGTGGGGGGTAGGCAGAGTTGGGAGCGGGTAGACAAGTGGGTGCTGGGTGGTTGACTGAGGGCGCCAGCACACATCGTAAAGCTCGGTAAATTCTTCATTGTACATGAGGGCTCCGCTAACATGCCACAGACGGATACCGTTGTCTACACGAAGACGAGGACTAGTGGTGGCAGTGAGGATGGTCTGGCCGTCCGGAGACCACTCACATACACTCGCGTTCGAGGCCTCCACAGTGGTGATCTTGTGATAGTTCTTTTCCATATCATAGATGTCCATCTGGCCCGCCAAGTTCCCAAAGCCGGCCACGAGGACAAAGCGACCATGGGGAGAAAACAAGATGGTATTTCGAGGGGCCAAGGCAAAACTGTGTTGTGGCTTTCCGTAGACGTTGAAAATTGTCGTCTTGGCGGGCATATAGCCGTATACAACGCCGAATTCCTTAGAATTGGGAGACCAAGTTACATCATGGATCGGGCCCTCCTTGTCTATTTCGGTTAGCATATATTTATCTACATTTTTACAGTGAGGCCCAAAAAAGAATTTGGGCTGCTTACCGAGGTCAATTCGTGAATCAAATCCACCGGTGGAGCTCAGCAAGTACAGAGTGGTCTCGCCGTAATAACTCTTGCCAGTACGGTCGACGTCGGTTTGAGCGAGCACGATCAAGGTAGTACCAGAAGCGTTCCATTTCAGCTGGACTTTATCTCCCTTGAAGAAAGTCTTTTGGGAAACGGGTGACCCAAGCTGCGGCACCTTAAAGACCTTGACTGCAGCAGGTTGTCCCTATTTCACACAAAAAGGTCGTTGTTAGTTAGAAAATGAGGCCGGGGAGTCAATACTTAAATGATTCTGTCACTAACCTTGCGTTCGGGGATGAAGACAGCCACAGAGTGACTCTGGCCGGGCGAAAGCGCAAAGTCCGTTACCCCCTCCACGCGCAACTTATTCCAAACCTTGGTCAGGTTATCGCTCTGGTAGAACTGGACCTCATTGGTGACAACGCGGGCGCACAATTGTTCGTCAGAGGTGTACTGGAGATTCCAGCCGGTCTGCGACTTTTGCACAAAGCTGCCAACAATCGCATGCTGGTCCCCAGCTCCAGAGTCCACCGCCTGCCAGACCTTCAGGTTCCTGATGGCATCGCCATTCTCGTCCTTTGATGGACGTTGCCATGTGATCAGGTATGTTCCGAGCGGCGAAAATCCCAGCTCAAAGACGTTCTCCGCGACGATCGTACCAACGACATGTCCGACGGAAGGGTCGATGATGGTAACCCTGTAAGATAGGTTAATCTAATGTTTCATTCCCACTCCATATCTCCTCGATTCTGGGTAAGGGACGGCGCATACTTTTCAGGAGATGCCCAGGCAAAATATCGGCCACAGGGAGAATAAGCGGTACAGCGAAGGTTTCCCTCAGGTCTGCAGACAGCAAAATTTGAGTCAGCAAGTCAAATATCACAGAATTGGTGGCTGTGCTTCAGGCCAAACACACCTCTCAAACCCCGACAACGGCTCGTAAACGGGAGCCGCATCCAAGATCCCAATACCTTTCAGCGTACGGTCTACAGAAAGTCAGCTACTCATTCTCATGAATACTTTAACCAACGCGGGCGATCAAGTCGTGAACGCGAAGGCGGGGGGTTGAGAAAGCGGGAAAACCCACATGCAAGTTGTGTAGGAGCAGCCATTTTGAGCCTCGTAGCTTCTGAATTTATGGATTTCGAAAAAAAGATCCTCTAATTGGGTTTAAAACCTCGTGGTATCGAAAAAGATGCTCGCAGAAAAAAAATTTGTGGTTTAGTAGAAAAAAATTCCACAAAACTCAGGCTTTGCGGAAGAGCTGAGCGGATCCCGATTCCCCCGCCGCGAGATTCAATCGACAGGAAGGACGTAGGAATAGCGCAATAAGCCCTAGATGGGTTTCAAGAGCAAGATCACGACGAGATATAGAGTAGAGGAGCGACCAACGAGACAAAGGGTCGGATTCGAGGGCTGCAGATATGCGTGGCGAACTGTTGTTTGTCTGACGCAGCGAAAGACACGCACACACAAAGAACGAGGTAGCGGAACTTGGCAAATTGGAAAAGTATTGTCAGGAGTCCAGTCCGGGAAGTTAAAAATAAGGTGAGTGCTTGACAAGTCAATGCCAGCAATAAACGGCACAGGACGACTGTAGGAGGGGGTGGGGAGTTGAGGATTGGAGGAGGAGAAGTAGAGGAGGAAAAAGAATGAGCAGAAGGCGGCGAAAGAAGTTGCGGGAGAAAAATCGGTAGGCAAAACTTAATCGAGCCGTTATTCATGGAATCGTCAGCTCAGCCCTGGAGGATTTAGAGCACTGGAGGTTCCCATTCCCCAGGAATCGGTTTAATTTTCCTATCTTTTAAGCATTTACTTATATCTCGATCGATTTATCGAAATTTTTTGAAATTTTTGTGTTTTACCAAGATGCTCACTGCCTATCTCCCGATCTCGACTCAAATTCGGGCACTACAGGGAAGATCACCCCATTTTCTTATCAATCTCAACCAGAACACTATTTGTATTAATGTACAAACGGACGAGTCGTGTACATAGGGTGAAGGAAATAACTATCTAACAGAAGCTGAAATACCCAATCTTATCCTACATGTCCCTACCTCAAATAATCCCCCAATATTCACACAACCGAAGGAAAACGCCATAACCCAGAAAAAAGAAAACAGAAAACCAAAGACATAAAAATAACCACCTCTGACCTGTTCACCAGTATTCCAACAGTCGAAACTAAAGCTATAATAATAGAGAAAAAAAGACAAATGAAGTAGTAAAAAGTTGATACTATCTAAGCGGTGCACGCTTCTCATCTTGTGTGGTTTCTTTCTTCTGTCGTCCCTTCTTTTTTTCTCCCTTTGTCTGTTTCTTTTTATTTTTTTTCTCCGCCTTTTTTTTCTTTTCGGTCATTATGTGCTAGACTAATCACCGCCAGTCTGGTTTGGAGTGGCGAGTCTTGGTGTCCTCACTGTGGTATCGACCACGTCAGGATCATAGGTCATACCATCGAGCATGCGGGCATCTTGATTTGAGGATATAGTTGATCCAGATGATGTACTATTCGATGTACTGGTATCAGAGGGTCGGTGAAGTGGATTTCTCAAATGAGTATGCTGATTTTGTTCCAAAATAGTTAATTCGGATGGGCGTGCATCATCAGAGTGTTGGTATAGAGGATTTAGTAAACTGGTGTCCTGACTCAACTCGGAAGTGGTTTCACCGGAAGTAGTAAGAATCGAGGGTTGATAAAGTGGATTGCTTATTGGATGTTGATTTAAAGGGTTTCTCAAACCAGTATTCTGGCTTGACTCAGAGGATGCATTATCGCTGGAAGGCTGATAAAGGGGATTTCGAAGACAAGTATCCTGACTTTGGTCGGATGTAGTTGAAGTAGTTGGTATATTGTGCACTACCGTTGATGGTGTGCTTTCGTCCGAAGAGCCGAGGTGTGAAGGGGACGTGAATGGGTTGCGTGATCGGCTTGGGCTGCCGAAGGAGCCGGGTCGACCATATGGGGACACTCTCAATCCTGGGTGGTGTGAAGATGGTCCGCTAATAGTGCTTGAACCCTCTCCGAATGCGACAAGGCTTGCATCGCCCTCATCACTGATATTGTCGACGCTGGAGACCCCATCATCGGGGCCTTCACTCATCTTGTCGACATCAAAGGCATCACTGCCACTAGCCCAAGTAGTGCGGGCACCTATGCTTCCTGTAGCACTGGCACTGCCGACCGTACTTCGTTCTTTTATTCCCGATGAGCCGTCGAAATAACCGGGTGGGTATGCGAAAGGAAACGTGGGTTGGGGGGTACCACCCGCCCGTGCGGTAGCTACTCGCTCTAGCCCGGCGAGACGGGAAATTCGATCTGCTCGTTCCGCATCAAGTGTGGTGGACGAGCTCATAGATCCGGGAGGTTGAAAATGAGAATGTGCGTGGTGAAGTGGCTGTCCTTGGTGACCATCTTTGATGGCTGTAGTAGATAAAGCTGAGAGTGAGGTAGTAGTTGAGTTTGGAGTGCCACTATATGATCACCGCCGTTAGCTAGGTGACAGGTATTAAGGGGAAGGGGGAAATGAATCAGGAGATCATGTATCGGCTTGGGGGGAGTGGAAGGAGAAGCTCGTACGGTCCGGAAGGAGTCACTGGATCCGAAGGAGGAGGAGGAAGATTGATCAGAGTCGGAGCAGACATTCTGTTCGCATACACTGTTTGTGCCTGCTTTGGATGGTGGAATGCACAACACCCGTGCTCAGGATGGTTGGAAGTAGTAGGTGGAAGCACGTTGCGAAGATACGGATAAGTTAAAGATTGGAAGAATGAGGATGATTTTGAGTTTCAGTTTTGGCAGTCAAAGTTAAGAACGAGTGTGGTTCAATAAGTTCTAGTTGGCTGGGAACAATAAAGCAAGAAGTTTTTGGTTTGAGCAGTGGAGAAAGAAGGGAGAAATGAAGAGGAGATGGATCAAGAGCAGAGGGGGAGAGGCGAGGTGATAAGGTTTGGCTTCGGAGGGGGATTCCGGCCTGTTGTAGAGACGATGTTCAGGTTCCTGGTAACAATAATGATGAAGGGTTGCGAGCAAACAAGAGCCGGTAAAGCCGCACAATGTTGACAAAAGAGCCCGGAAAAGTCAATTGTTTGCCCGCAGGTGTATTACTTTTTTTAATTTATTTGTGGCAGAATTCTGTGACATCAATGAAGGACCGCCCAATCCCCCCCTGGACATCAAAGTGAGGCGGAGGAAGTTGCGATCGATGGTCACTGAGGTCGGTATTGCATGACGTCATTTAGTTACAAGAATGGTTAGCGTGGTACTTTTAACTGGACCGTCGACACCAATGGGTGGAATCACGCAAAATTTCAGCTCTGAGCCATCGGCTCTGGCGTATGGAATGGTAAAGATATCAATAATAGGTAAGGCGCAGGTCTTCAATTAGAAATACGATATAGGTAAACGATAATGTGCGTTTACCTCAAGCAAATTAGCCCTGTCTTGGGCTCTGGCTGAGTGTCGGAGATGGGCTGGAGGAGATTTGCAGTGGCCCGTGCCCATGCAGGGGAATACAAGTAGACTGAAGAAAGGTGCCAATAGCTCCGGAAGAGGACGATATATATATCCTCGGGGCCTGACATGTCCAATCGTACATATCGGAAGCGAAGGTCCACGTAATGGGGATACAGACTCTCATAGGGCGATGGCACCGATCCGGCATTTATCTGGTTACAGGAAGTTATGCGGATAGGAATTCTTTGTGATTAGAATCCCCTATTATAGAATGTGTATTATCGTGGAGTCATTAATATAACATTAGGGAGGAAGAGCAACTTAGCCGAGCAAGATCGCCTGAAATACTTCGCTTCTGAGTAAGGGTACATTCACAAATCTACATCCCGCGCTTGCATTACCTACCCATTTCCTGTTCCACCAAATGTGTCGCTATCATCTGCATATAATACCTCGCCCTCGGGGTCTCTGCCTCAATACCTTCAATCTTCGCCGCGTCATCCCACAACCGTAGAGACACCATCTCATCCCTTAGGGGATCATTCCGGAAGGCATCTAGCTCACTGCCCTTGAACGGACCACCCTGGAATTGGAGCGACTTCTTCGAGGCCGAAGAGAGTGAATCGTAGTACTCTAGATTCACCGCTGTAAGATATCTACAACACAGGCCCATATCAGCAATCTGATCGGTCATTCGCCCCGGGGAATGAGCGTCCAAAACGAACGACTAGTGAACTTAGATGTACCTCTTCGCAGCAACGTGGCTCCCCACTAGTTGGCAAACGTTCTCGCCAAAACCTAGCGAACGCAGGTACCCGGCTCCGATTGATTCGTGGCCCATGCGACCTACATTTTCGGAGCTGCTTTCCTTGAGTTGCATGCGGACTTCTTTCGTTGAATCTAAGGGAATGATTTGGCCGATGTCGTGGAGGAGAGCGGCGATGATGAGCTCATTTCTGGCGCCTGCAGATGAAACTTAGCAATTGATTTTGTTTAGCTGTGCGATGGGGCCTGCATCGCCGCAGTGATAAATACATACCGGCTTTCCGTGCCTGGTTAGCAGCTTGTAGTGAATGTTCTAGCTGATTGATGGACTCTCCGATGTAGTCTCCTCGGCCATAATTCTCGAGGGACGTAACCAGGAACTCTGCCCTTTCAAGAGGGGATAATGTTTGCATATTGGATGTTTTGTGAGGATAACTTGTAGTACCTCAATCTATGGCTGATTGAAAAAGAAAATAATGCTGATAAGCCGCCGATGGGGGAGACACCATTGGGGGTAGTTTCTTGCCGGTGGGAAGTCCGAAAGACCTCGTGAGGCCGAAAATAACATCGCCCGAAGAGGGCCCATCAAAAGCTACTTTAATTGTCGTTGTAATAGAATTAGAAAATGTCTCATGTAATATGAGGCATTTTTCTCATTCACGATGTGCAAAAGTTTATTGTTCCTGATTCATATATTTTTTTACTAGACCCAAATGACGAAGATGCGTTTTCCTTCACGGAGGACTCCGATGGCTGTTGGATTAGGATCTGGGACCCGCCATCGGCGGTGGCTATCGCAGGGGTTCTCAATATATCTAAGTACCTACCAACCTATTTACAGTAATTCATTACATATCAATAATTCAAGGGTCCTCTCAACTTTGAGAATGGTTTACTCATTTATTACCTAATTTTCAAAGCATGCAAGGATTATGTGTGAGCAGCGAACTGGACTATGACTGGATCCTTATAGTTCTTTTTTATATGCCCCTTACATAACGTTCGAGCATGGGTATTATTATCATTTAATTCCATCGTGTGCCATGCTTATCTTAGTGATATGTATGGTGTACGGAGTATGATGCCCATTGGCCGATGTATCTGCCAATAGGCAGAGAAACACACCCTTCAGGAACATGTGGTTGGGTCCGCTGATATTCCCAAAATACCACTATAACATCCCCAAGGCGATATTTCATCGGTTAACTTGCAATAAGAAGATAAGAATCTTTTATAGTAAGAAGTTAACCAAGAGAACATAGTGAGCGATGTACATTTAGACCAGCCAAAGATTCACAAGCGATATACAAAAGTAGTTTCACATCAAAACATCACTGTAGGCACAGAAATCTAACAACCAATCCAGGGCAGTAACCATAATTCCATCATTTAAACCCCCCCGGCGGAGCAAATCTCCTCAGCTTCGGGAACCCGCTCGGCATAGCGGTCAGGGTAAGCGGACCTCTGCACCTCCTGACACAAGGTGCCAACATCCATAGTTTCCCAGCCGCTGATGGCGGTCATCCCCTTAAAGAACTGAGCGGCGGATTGCGCGGGGTCCATATCAGCAGCCACGTCGGGGTAGTACTGGACTCTCTGCTGGAAAATGCCGACGCTGTCGTAATCCGAGCCGACTTTGTCATAGGGGTAGTTGAAGGATTCGGGGACACCCTCGTTGGCATAGACGTAGATAGAGGACTTTTGGTCTTGTCAATGGGCTTGTACATGTATGGGTTTAGGGATTGGTTTGGGCTTACCTCAACAAGAGCGGTAGTGATACCAGCTAGGCAGCCCTGATGTCCTAGGCCCTCTGCGCTGGCCTCGCCGATGACATCCCAGGCGTGGGCAGACTGAGTGGAATCCAGGCCGGGGAGTGCGGTGCCATTGTCGGCGCGCGAGTGGATGCTGACCCAAGTAGGCTTTGTCGTGGCATGGTTGCGGTTGGCATTGCGGCTGGTTAAGAAGCGAGCAGTAAGGGGAGAGGCATCAGCAACGAGTGCCGATGCCATGACAGAGAGTGCGAGGGCTGGAAGGTAAAGCATTGTGGAAAGTATAAAATAAAAGCTTGTTTCGATGGAAATTTTATATAGATCGAGACAAGTGGATTTTGGTAGCTGGGGTAGCAGGGGAATAATGATGAGGTTTCTGACCCTCCAGACGACGATGGCGAGCGAGCTTTTTTATATTCTATCTGTCCCAGCAAAGGCTTCTATAAAAATTGATGCTCCCAGTGCCTCATATTGGATGCCAATGTCGATCATCTCGGGGCAGTTGTGTCAGGCACAAAACCGAGTGCAACCGCGGGAGGCAATCATTTCTGAATCGGGCAAATATCTTCACACTTCGAACCTTCAAACACGGGGTGTTTTTTTTAGCGTCCATTCAACATCCAGATCTTCAATCTGCTGCTCTTATCAGAAGCCGTGATTGGGCCCCATGGGGCCGAGCAAATGTAACAGGAAGAAATGGGGATCGAGAAGGAAGAGGGTTAGCCAGGGTCTGGGCGATGATCATTGCTTGCCACCTCGTGTCAACAATCTATCTATAGTTCTCGAGACCGCTCTCCGTATGATGAGAGGGAGAATGAGAAGAGAGGGAAAATCATGTGTTTCTTACTTAAAAATACGAAGTTGTGGGATTATAATTAGAAAAAAGCTTGCGTGTCAACGCCAGCAGCGTAGCCCGGCTTGAGCAATTCGAAATACGAACTCAACCCGAATCTTAAGGAACTTGGTATCTTAGCGGCCGCGGGAGGCGTTGGCTAAGATGCGCTTGTGAAGGAGTTGTGAAATAGCCCAATCGAATCATTCGACGTCGAGAGGGCTTGATTATATGGCCTTTGTATTTTCGAGAATTCGCACATTCGAAGGGAGCTCGGAAGGCATTGATTGAGTCTGCTGAAATGATGAGCCTGAGCCTGGTTCGTATTTGCATCCGGCCTTGCCCTGGCTCGCTTTTTCACGGCTCGCTCTCAACTGGCCTGGCGAGCTTTTCATGAGTGAATTGTGCTTTCTACAAGGCAGCTGTGTAACAAGCAAAGACCTAATGTGGATGATACTAATGAAGCTGATGATGCTTCCACTTTCACCCTATCAAATAAGTCCCAAGGTGAGAGAAACCCGGCTAACAACGCGAGAGACGCTAAGCAGCCCCTTGACTAGTACTATTGGGTAGGTAGTTAACCGATTTTCCTTGGTGATAATGAATGAATAGTGGAGCCTCTAGCGTTCCTTCTTTGCTTCTGTCCGTCCTGCACGTGTATCAGACATCAAGTAACCCAACCTTAGCACACCCAAGGCCTTTTGGGAATGACCTGATAATATTCTGGGTATCATGTGGAAAGCCATGCCTTTTGGTACCCCCAGTGCATCACAGTTAGCGACCATTATATGTTGATGGCGGTTATAATATCTCAGGTGGGGATGTCGTATGCCGGATTGTCACTGTGAAGCGAAAGCTGGCGGCCATTTCGCTCACCTCCACCCCGTCAGGGAACTGGATGACCAAAAGCGATCCTTACCCTGGACGGAAGTTAATGCGCTAGATTACTGGTGTTGAGCTGGAGAGCACCGTGGCCAGCCGCAAAAGTTCTGCTCTGATCGGCCTTACTAGTGCAGGGGTCTCGGGGACAGAGATATCCACGTCAATAAGCCAACCTACAGCACCGTCGAGTAAAGGAACAGAGACTACGATGAGTTCTCCCACCCCGACCAGCGCAGCGAGGGGTAAGATATTCAGTTTGAAGAACGTTGCGATGATGGTGGTCGTTTCGATGTTTTGTGTTGGTTGGGTGCCTTTATGAAAGGTTGATAAGCAGTAATAAAAGATGTTTGTCTGTTAGCTGGAAGGGAGAATGGAGATGGTGACTTATAGGCGCTCTATATAACTGGTGTTGAACTCCCTGGAAGTTGCAAAGAGAGAGTGTTTGTAGATTTCTAGGGAAGTGTAAGGGGCAAACAAGAGAGATATAACCGTGTCAACCGATTGTCGAAAGTTCTGCGCACGTGCCTCTATTATTTTGCTTGTTTACATTGGGGAAATACTTATTATTACCCATGAAAATATCAAGTTTCAAAATTCAGAAATTCGGAATTTACTGAACTGTGGCAACTTATACTTTTATCCCACTCACTCGGTCAGACTCTGCTACAGCGAAAACTATTTTTGAATTCTTGAATCTTTGAATTTTTGTCTTGTGAATTAAATCATTAATAATTTTAATAATTTCTTGTCATTGCATCAAACGATGGCTATACCGCGACTCCTCGTTGTCCCTCAACCGTCAGCATCGGAGACCCGTACCCGTATCGCATTCTCCCCTCCTCGTATGTTTCTCCCTCTTTTCGCATATGCGTTGCGGGCCACAATTTCCTCCGATCCTCGTAATAGCTGTCGTGGAGATCCCCCTCAGCCTTGCAGTTATACGTGGCGTAAATGGCCTTACGGTCTTTGGAGCTGGTGTTCGCGCCGCTTCGGTGGGCAAGATACGAACCGAAGACGAGGATATCACCTAGATGAGAGGATCCGTTAAGAAAAATATAGCCCGAAAACTTAGGATATCTACACGGTCCGCGTACCTGGATTTAGATTGCACGGAGTCCATTCGTGGCTTTCCACCCAACTGGGTTCGATGCATCGGTCCTCTCCTAGGGGCACCTGCATGAGATGACTACCGTTCACCACGTCGAGGCCTCCGTTTTCCGAGGTCATCTCGTCCACAGCAGCGAGGATGGTGAGGTGTCTGATGTTTTTGACGTGGGTGTATGCGTTGGCGTCGATGTGGGGAGAGAATCCGCCTGGGAGAGTGAGCTGGGAAACTTGGCTCAGGGAATAATAAGTTGACTTACCGCTTCCAGCAAGCTTGTAGTTAATCTTCTCCTTGAAGAGAAGCATTTCCTCCGAAGCCAATTGCTCAAGGACACCCAGGAGACGTTTGCCGCGGAGGAGACTGTTGAATCCTTGGTGGCTGTTGGCGTAGTTCTCTGTGCGACAGAGGACTCGGTTGCCTTGAGAGTTGACCTCCTAAACATGAAGGTAAATAAATGTTTACTCCGCAATCTTTTTTTTTTTTTTTTTGAACTGGTCCCTTGACTTACCTCATAAGGCATATATGAAGCATCTGGCGTGCGAGGGAGATCGTGAACTTCCTGAGCCCATTGCTGGAGAGAGCTGGTCTCTGGGCCATCCAAGAAGCTGCGAATGAGCAGGTAACCCTTTTCCTGATAGAATTGGATTTGATCCTGCGACAAGATATAATTGGACTCCATGTTGCAGATTTGTTTGACTTTGAAACCCGTCAATTTCTTCTGGTTTTTCCCTTTGTCTCTTATCTGCGCTTTGGTCAAGAACACATGCTATCTTTCCCAAGAGAGAATGGACTTATTGAGCTAATAAATCCTTTCGCGATAATAGCTGTAGTTGCGACGACGGCGATTTCCGACATGTACAAGTGCCATTAAATTGGCCCCCGACCACCGGTGGGAAGCCCGGAGCGGGGAATGCGACGCGATTAGATAAAAACCGAATCTCGTTGGCGGCGGCCGCTACAGCTTCATCTTCCCATGTGTTCTGAACGATAGGCCAGAAGCTCTTTACTGGAAAAGAAGCCCGACACCAAGTGGGCTTCTCTCCGCGGAGCCGACGGACTAGACCAACGCTACAAAAAGGATCGGCTGTCTGTGAGCTAGTCGATCCCGGAATGGAGGCAGAAGCATGTTTAGCCATGGCGCTGGTATCTTTGAACGTGATGGTTTTGTTGGCTACCATTGGACGATATGGGTTATCTGGTTTTGAAGTCGGAAGATATCTCTACAGGCAGGAGAGCTTTTATAACTGAGGAGACGCCATGCATATAGTCAGCAGGACACGACCTACTTCCTCCGCTCTCTCTTTCTCCCTGGTCTCATACGCGAAAAATTCGGCCAGCGGTTAATTCACAAAATGGCGTCTTTACCGGAAGATCTTACGATCAAAAGCGTCCCTGCTAAAACAGACCAGGAAGGCCAGAGCAACGAATGTGACGATGATATCCAGGTTACACCGGCCAAGTCGCGTGGCGGGGTGTTGAACGTGGTTATCGCCGGTTTGGCCTTGTTTAGCGATGGCTACAACGCCCAAATTAGTACGTTGCCACGCAAATGAGCTCTTCGTCTCAATCGAAGATATAAAAGAGACTTGTCTAACGATCAATAGTTGGTTACATGGAGCCTCTGTTTTCTGTGTTGTGCGTATTTCGATAGCCAAGCTTTCTAGCCAAGCCTTGAGAGTTGCTTGGTGCTGACTTGGCTATTGCCCACAACAGGTATGCGAACACTATGTCATCTTCAATTAAAGCGCGCCTGTCGAACTCGTTCCTTATCGGTGAAATCTTTGGAATGATTTTCTTCGGAGCCTTGATTGACCGCTTGGGCCGGAGGACCGGCGTTGTTTCAGCTACACTTTTCCTTGTGTTGGGTGTGGTTTTGGCGACAGCCGCCCATGGGACGTCGGAATTGGGGTAGGCTCTTCTAATCCTGAAAGCACCGGTGGTATCATTAACAATTGAGAAGAATGTTCTGGATGATGATAATTTCGCGTGGAATTGCTGGTTTCGGTGCTGGTGGAGAGTACCCTGTCTGCGCAACAACTGCGACAGAGGCTGCTGACGAAACTGCAAATTTGCGAAAAAAGAGAGGATTTTTGGTTGCCTCGACGACAGATTTCGCAATTGATTTGGTATCTCTCCTAACTCTGAAACAATAGAAAACAAATACTCACATACCTGTCATGATAGGGATTCGTGACTGCTGGTATTGTCGCTCTCATCGTGATTGCTTGCTTCCGCCAGGAAACTCGAAGCGGAGTATGGAGGGTTTGCTTTGGGCTTGGATTTGTGGTAAGGGAATACAACGGCTCTCACGCTGGTTTGAAAAAAAAAATAGACTAATAGATGCAGCTACCGGTTGTTATTTGTTTCTTCCGAATTCGCATGATTAACTCAACCCAGTACCGAAAGCATGCGATCAAGTCGCGGTACCCTTACTGGCTGGTGCTGAAAAGATACTGGAAGCCTATGGTCGGAACCTGTGAGTTCTCATACCGCCAAAGTGTGCTTGTGCAAGAAATTCATTCTGACAATGGAGACCTCCAGCCATGGCATGGTTTTGTTATGACTTTGTTACCTACCCTTTTGGTATCTTCTCGTCCACAATCATTTCCCAACTGAATCCCAACAATACCATTGTTCAGAACATCGGATACGGAGTGAGTGACATTTCAATAAAACAAACTCAAAAGTGTATCTAAGACTAATATAACAAAAAAGACGGTCATCAACTGCTTCTACCTCCCTGGCTGCCTGATAGGCGGCCTCCTGATGGACCGCATCGGCCGAAAGCAAAACATGACGCTTGGTTTTTTCCTCTGGGCAATCTGGGGGTTCATCCTCGGCGGTGCCCTGCGCCCAATCCAAACCGTCTTTCCGCTTTTTGTTGTCATGTACGGTATCTTTAATGCATTGGGCGAGATGGGCCCAGGTGTTTCTACATTCCTTTGTGCGGCAGAATCATTCCCCACGCCCCTACGCGGCCACTTCCTTGGTTTCGCTGCAGCAGTGGGTAAGGCCGGTGCTTCAATCGGAACGGAGGTGTTTATGCCAATCCAGGACTCGTTTAGCAGTACCGAGAAGGGTCAGCAGGCTGTGATTTTGATTGGATCGGCTTTTGCGTTAGTCGGCGGACTGATTGCCTGGTTTCTCATCCCAGATATGTCAAAGGAACTGGAGACGGAGGATGCGAAATTCAAGGCCTATTTGGAGGAGAATGGTTACAGTACTACCTATTACGGGGAGGCTCTCTGTGTGGATCAGAAGGAATGAGTGGGCTTTGAAGCCTTCTTTGTCAAGTTGCGCCTACTAAACGAAATCTGGTATATAGAAAATGGGCCAAAGCTAATGGTGAAGTCAATCAATAATCCCTTCTGGTCTAGGGAGGAATAACCCTTCGAATAAATATTTTATACCCTTAACCCTCGCTAAACAAGTCCCCGATCTCTCCCCATTTCCACTCTTCTTCAACGCCATCCGACCATTGCAGTTTGAGTGGCTTGCTTGGATCCCGCTTCCGCTCTTCGAGTGACTCCTTGATCGAAGCCCAGGGTAGTGACGGACCGACCTTTTGTACGAGATCGAAAGGAGTGAACCCCTTCTTATTCTGAATCGACGGATCCACACCAATCCGGCACAGATAACGAATTAGTTCTATATGTCCGTTTGACTCCATGCGCATGAGCTCAAGCCTACGCTCTCCGCCCACCTCGTGAATTGAAACCTCGTCATATCCGAGTACGATGCAACCGACCATTCTCACGAACCCCTCGACACGCCAATGACGGTCTAGCGCTTTGTGGACAACCCTATGCAAGACCGTTTCCCCGAGATCGTCACAAAGGTTAAGGTTGAACTCGTAATTGCATATTCGTTTGACGGTATCGAGAGGGACATTAAAGGCAACTTGATGGAGGGCCTCAGCTAATTCGAACGGTTCTAAGAAGGCGAGAATCCCAGCCTCGACGAGGATCTGGAGCAGGGTACCGTTTGCGTTTTCAAGGGCTGGGGAGAGTGCAGTGTGGTTCTTGGAACATCGAATGGAAATGTCAACGCCGGAGTCCAGTAGACACGTAATGTGGGGGTGAGTATATTCTGTCTCGTGGATATTAAGGGAGCTTTCTAGGAGGACGTGCAAGGCGGACTTGCCATATTCGTTTACCGCATTGATGGGACACCCGGCTTCCACGAGTAGTTTCAAGACGTCAGTCTTGTCCTCACACGAATAGCTCCAGCGAGAAGAAGGGACAGAGGCTGCTATGTGCAGCAGCGTGTTTTTCTCTTCGTCGACGGTGTGGATTAGGGTACTTTGGTATTTTAGAAGCAACTGAATTGTAGCGGTTTGAACTCCGCGGGCTGCAGCGAGGATGGCGTGGACTAAGAAAGAGCTGTCGACCGCGCATCGCTTCTCCATGAAGAACAGCGCGTTTTCGTACCCGGACCAGGGGTGGTACTGATAGTCCGAGGAGGCGAAGTTCTCCCATAGCCTTTCCAGACACGTTTCGCCCTCGTTTGATCTCACTGTAATTAGATCAGGTGCCTCTGAGAGTAGCATTTCGCCAATACTCGGATCCATGATACTCCAAAGAAGACTCCGGCCATCCTCATCCAGTTCAGCCACATTTCCCCCAGCGTCGATGAGGCGACGTAGTGCGGGTTCGTTACCACTTCGAACCGCCTCGTACATTGCGTCCCTTCCAGGCAAGGCTCCAGCGTCGAGGAATAATTGCACAGATTCATCTCCGGTCTCGGCGGCATCCGATAGTACTCCTGATAAAGTCTCGGCGCTGAAATTCCCGGCCTCGAGGATGTACCTACATATGTCCGCACCATGGCTACTGTGTCTCGCGGCACAGGAAAGGACATATTCTCCGCCTAGATTGTTATAAGAAATAGTACGGTTGTGGTATGTGCTGCTCAAGGGCGCTCTGATATCGGCTCCTGCCTCCAGTAGCATCTTGAAAATGCTTAACCGCTGGCATTCAACAGCGAAAAGCAAGGGAGTCCGTGGCCCGTATCCAGAGCTAGCAAACATAAGGCCTGGATCGGCCCCGCCATCCAGAAGTGCTCTGATGACGGAGAGCTTATCGGAAGCCGGGCACAACACTATAGCCAGATGAAGTGGCGACCATCCACGGCAGTCGCGAACCTGAGGGTCCGCTCCACTGGCAAGAGCGTATCTGACGAGTTCCGCGTCGTAGAGGTGGACTAGAATATGCAAAGGTGATGCAGTACCATTGTCCAAGTCATAAGAAAATCCTTGGGCCGTTTCAAGCCTTGGATAAGAACTAGGGACCGGGCATTTGTCGCAGTTGATATTTTTCGTTCTTGATAGGATCGCCTTGAATGCCGGGATATTTCTGGGAGATGCCGCCTTGAGAAGGTGCATTGGGTGCTGGTGGTTCAGCTCGTCTGAAATTGCCGCGAAGGAGTACAGCTCGTCTCGCAAGGCCTCATAGAATCTGACTGAAACCAAAATGCAAGATCGCAGGCCTCCGACATCGAGGAATCTTCCGACGTGTTGGAGAAGCTCGAGTGGAAGTTGATCCATGGCCGTGCTGGTGCCTGAGCTTCTCGTTCAGCGCGGATGTGTGTTATTGAATGGGATGTGACGTTTGTTCACTTATTATTTATAGGAATAATTATCTCGTGAGGCTGGTGTTCAAGACGGCTGTGCTCTTGGCTTTCGCCAGGTGGGCGGAGTCATTGGCGATGCGTCACCTCGTAGGCGACTGGTCGACACGGGAGCATGACTCTTAACTATCACTGCAAAAATACCACTAGACCACAAAAAGCTGCCATGACAAGTTTAGTGCAGAGTAATGGAAATACATGCGAGATCTCAGGTTGACATTAACTAAGTCAAAAACGATGATTCATAAATCCACAGAAACATCTCAAGCACATAGACCAGGACGAATTACTGCAAATGTCGATGATTACTGCAAGCACTTTACCAGCGCCATGAAACAATAAGAAAGCACGTCTCCGAGTTCGCTGAGAGCGAGACTATGTTGGAGAGACTTGAAAATACCCTTGGCAAGGTCAACTAAGACTCGCTCTGGCCTCAGCGTCTCCTCACCCCGCAAAGCTTGGCCAAATCGCTTCCTCGGCTGCCAAATCTTGCCTCTCCTCCCAGATGCGGGGAAAAGGAACGCAACCACCCTCGACAACATCTCTGCCAACAAATACCCCCGATGAGCACAGAATCCAGACTCCGCAAGCGCATCCCTAAGTCCTGCCGACGCTGTCATCGTCGCAAACAGCGCTGTGTGGGCTATCCGACCTGCGCCAACTGTGAATCGGCCAACGTGCAATGCACCCGCGCCGAGACGGTGGCCTCATGGCACCATGCCATGTCCAAGGGGGCGTTGGCCCAGCGGATTGAGATGCTCGAGGCCCAACTGTCCGAGTTGAAGCAGGCGAGCTCACCTGCCTCGTCGTCGGGAACAGACTGCGAATCGCAGCACCCGTCCAGAGCCAGCGCTGGTGCCTGCTCACGCAAAGGGAGTGTCGGAGGTGGTGGCATTGCTTCGCCCTTTGTATCATGGATGAACGAGGGAACAGACGCACAAAGCCCTTCATATCTGGGCCCGTCATCGGGCATGGCAATAGCAGAGAATCTCGGTCGCGTTGTGCACGATGTCGTCTGGACCAAGTCTATTCCGGTCGACCCCTGCTCTCAATCCTCAGATCAAAATGAACAGACTCAGGATCGGCTCCAAAGTGCAACACTTCCCGAAGAAGAAGATGGATTACGGCTGCTCAGTGCGTATTTTGACGGCATGCATATCCGTCTTCCCTTCCTGGACCGCGCGGAGATCGTCAACCTCCATACAAATCGACACCGTCTGTCCATCGACACCACAGATTCCCACGCCCAGGTGCAATTCTCCCAGTTCAAACTCTACATGGTCTACGCGATCGGAGCGTCAATTCTACAAATGACAGAAACAGCCCAAGCAAAGAACACCACTCCTTCTAGCGCCCTCTTCACTACGGCCCTCCGCTTCGAGTCCTGTCTCCACAACGCCCCCTCCCTCGCCACCGTCGAAGCAATGATGCTGGTCGTCCTCTACCATCTCCGTTCATCGATCACCTCCAACGTCTGGTATATTCTTGGTACCGCAATGCGCATCTGCGTCGACTTCGGCCTGCACCGTCGATCCCACTACACAAAACTCACTTCTTCCTCCTCATCCTCATCCTCCTCCAACGAAGCACAGCACCACTCCCGTCTTTTCTGGAGTGTCTACCTAATAGAACGCTATCTCTCCTGGTCCCTTGGGCGACCTTTCAGCATCCCCGAATCCCAAATCGACGCCGACATTCCCTCCTCCCCCTCATCCATCTCATCTCCGGAAGGAAGCGACATCCGCCGCTTCATCGCCTGCATCCAACTCCAACGCATCACGTCCCTAATTAACAATCGCATCTACACCCTCGACGCCAACGGAAACCCCCTCTCCCTCCTCCCCGAAGTCCACCCCCTCCTCTCCGCCCTAGAGCACTACCACGCCCAAACCCTCCCCTCGCTCCATCTTGGTGCCACCGACACCGAATTCATCATCATGCACTGGAACAACTCCATTCGCGTCCTCTTGCAGCCATTCGTGGGCATCCTATCCCCCAGCGACCCATTATTGCAGACGTGTCTCTCCGCTTCTGGGCGCATGTGTCAGTCGTTCAAGAAGTTGAGCCAGAGGGACGATGCGTCGGGATATTCGTTTTTACTGGCCAATTCAATTTTTATGGCAGGAATGACGATCTGGTATGTCCCCCCCCTTTTCCTTTCCCTTTAGACTTATCCCCCCTCCCCCCCCCCCCCCGGGAAAACGATCAGTTAGTTCGGTAATGTAACTTATGCTGAGAGGAATGAGGGGATAGTTTCTGTCTCTTCCGTGCACCGCAGTTATGGACGACGACCACATCGAATGATCTCCGGGCTTGTTCGTCGGCGATTTTCATGATGGCTGAGCAGAACCCAAGACTGAAAAAATGTCGCGATAGTCTTGAGGCGATCATTACGAGGATGATGGACTTTGTTAACGAGAATCTGTCTCGGGTCAGTGGTGATATTATCCCCAATCCTATCCCTGGCCCTAGCTCTGGTCCTGAGTCAAATACGCAATGGCTCTATTCACCAGCTTCGGATCAGGCATTCCCCGCGTCAATGGATAGTTTGTTTATGGAGAATATCTGGGATGAGGATTTTTCTATGGAGTCTATTACAGATAGTTATGGTTTTATGTGGAGTAGTATTTAGCTTTCTTGGCCAGAACTATATAAACTGTGCGCATATACTAAAAATGAAGGAGGTTAAAGATGGGCAGCTGCCAATCTATCAACAATCCCCAAGTCCTCTCGACGGGACTTACTATCCGGGTCGAAATAGGGTACCTCGCCCACTCCCACGGCTCGGTTGCCGCTGCGTGATCCGAATCCGTCGTGGTCACCTGTTGCGGTATGGAAAACGCTCCGGTTGTCCCATATTGCTAGCAAATTTGTTAGCCCCCTTCTCTTTCTTTTTTTTTTCCCCGTCTTTCAGTTTGAATGTCTTTGGGGGGAGATACCAATATCGTTTGGCTCATTCCACTTGAACCGCACCTGGAGATCGTGCCCGTAGGTTATCAGATCATGGAAGTATTGTAGCATGTTTGTACTTTCTTTGCGGCTTAGTCCGTTGATATTCGTTGCAAAGGATCCTGGCTTATTAGCCTTTCTATACTTCAAGGGCAGGTGAGAGGAAATACCAATTGGAAAAATCGATTTCCACCCCGTCACCGGGTTCGTGCGCACAACCTATCCCTATATTAGCCATATTCCTCCACGTAAAACGATAGAAATATAGAGATCAACGAACCGGATGAACAGCCTCCAACTCACCCCCCACATTCACTGGTGCCCCCCGTTTCCCCTCATACATCTGGAACTTCCCATGCTGTGCCATCTTCCTAAAGCCCTCCCCGACAAACGTCGCTGTCAACCCTTCCACAAATCCCCGGTATCCGCGACTCAACCGGTCATACACCTCATACCCACTCGCCCACAGCGTATCCCCGCCCGTCTGCGGCAGCTGTGTTAGTCTCAGAGACGAGTAATCCGCTGGTGCCCGCTCAAAGGCAATATCGCTATGCCACACCGCTGCCATTTGTGTATAATGCGAGCCCTTGTAAAGCTTCTTGCGGCCCTCAGAATTGATCGTGCTGATTTGCGGGTCTGGGTCGCCGAATTCGCGCTGGTCGTTGGTGACGGGATGGATGTGTAGTCCGTGGGTCGCAGGTCTGGTCGTGAGACTGCCGAGGAGGGTGATGAGGGTTTTTTGTTGGGCGTTGCTGAGGTTGTTTTGGCCGCGGAAGAAGACAACACCTCGCTCAGAGACTGTACTGTTAGTTAGTTACGCACCGGTTCTCTACCGTTGGGAATTGGTAGGGATGGGTGGCCTACTCATCACAGCCAGATCGCGGATTCGTTGCTTGGAGTCGGGATGCTCCAGGATATCATCGACGATGTTGCAGGAGCCCTCGGCGAACTCATTCCCAATCACGGGGGTGACCATGACGGGATTGAAGGCGGCCAGGGACCCGGAGGAGTGGACACGAGGCATTTTTGGCTCTTTCTTTCCTTCACCTAGTGATAAACTAGTGCTGATGGTATTCGGTATTGGTAGTGATGTTGCGCCCAGACTTTTGTTTATATACCGCCGTTCCGTGCTATATCGGATACCCTCCGTCGGGTTTCGGTGTTAGTAACCTCATACCAGAACAGCTCACACACCTACTATTGCCGATTCCCTATGCTTGTTTCTAGATGCAGACACATCTAACGCCGATTTCCGGTAGGATCTGCTAGTCTATTTTCCCGCATTTTCTGCACGGTCGTTTAGATCGAGCTAGGAAGTGTCCAGAGCTGCTGCTCATCCTAGTAAGTGCCCTTTTTCGCAATTGTCACTTGATATTGCAAACGCGAATTCGCGAGACTATAAAAAAGATGGAATTGCTTTGGGTCGGTTTTCTTTTCTTCCATTTCCCCTAAGAAAAGCGACTGCCCGCCATGAGCAAAGACCCAGCCACAATGACCGAACAGGCAGACACGGTGCTGAAATGCCCCGAAGAGGAAGAAGAGTTCAGCCCCGAGGAGCAGCGCAAGATAATCCACCGCATAGACAGGCGGCTAATTATCATGCTGGGGTTCTTGCACACCGTTGCCCTAATCGATCGTGGGAATGTCGGCACTGCTGCTGTGGCGGGCATGATGGAAGAGCTGAAGCTGGTGGGCACGCAATACGTATGTCCTTCTCCTTTTTACCCTGTTCCAGTTGTATCAGTATAGATATTAAAAAAATGTTTTAGAGCACCATCGCTGTCGCTTTCTTCCCACCGTACATCTGTCTGCAGCCATTGGGTCCCGTTCTTGTGCGTAAATTGGGGCCGGTTAGGTATCTCACTGGAGTGTGCTTTATCTGGGGAGCCGTTATGGTGTGTCTTCTCCTTCGCCCGTTCTTTCACCTTTTGAGAAGTAAGAAGAGGCTCTAACAGGTGAACAATAGCTGTCAGCCGGTTTTGTCAAGAACTGGTCCCAAATGGTCGGAATCCGTATTATTATCGGCGCCCTCGAGGCCGGATTCTTCCCTGCATCCGTGTATCTTATTGGAACCTGGTATACTCGCTATGACATCCAGAAGCGATACGCCGTCTTCTACCTATTAGGATGTGTGGCGTCGGCCTTTACCGGTATTCTATCATACGGCATCACACATATGGTAAGCCTCTTCCCGGTTCCTTGCTGGCATAAAATCTAATATAAAGTGAGCGAAAAGAATGGGCTTGGGAACCTCACGGCCTGGCGCTGGATCTTCATAATGCAAGGCCTTCTCACCACCATCATCGCTTTCATCGCCTACTTTGTCCTCGTCGATTTCCCCGATAAAATGATGACCCGTGGCCGCGGCTTCCTCTCCCAGAAGGAATATGAGTTCATTCTGCGTCGCATTGAGCGAGATCGCGCCGACACCGTTGTCGAGCCCTTTAACTGGCGCAAGTATCTTTCCGCTGGTCTAGACCTGCACATCTGGGCCTTCGGCTTTATTTACTTCTGTACGACAACTACTGCGTACGCTATCAGCTATTTTCTGCCCCTTATTTACCGTGAGGGAATGGGATTCTCCATGGGCGCGTCACTGTGCTTGTTTGCACCGCCGTATGCAGCTGCAGGTATCGTTATGTACGTGACCAGCTGGGCGGGCGATCGGTGGAAAATTCGCGGGCCAATCCTGGTGTTTAATGCGCTCTTGACAATCGTTGGGTTACCGCTTATAGTATCTCTCCCCAATTCATTTCTGTCCCCTGTGAATCAGCCCCTGGGCTTTTTGTGTGAGTTGGCATTGATACTAACGATTTCAGGGTTTTGCAAAAGGCAACGGACCTCGTCTACTCGGTGCATTCTTGATCACCATGGGCGCTAATTCCAATGCTCCTGCAGCTATGGCATACCAGGTACACTCTTCTCCCTCTATCCAGCCTCAAGAATGCTGTCCGAGAGTAATACTCTAATTGCTGGTGAATAGGCGAACAATGTCCGCGGCCAATGGAAACGAGCCATTTGCAGCGCCATCTTTGTTGGCCTAGGCGCATCAGGAGGTATGACCGGTTCCCTCGTCTATCGCTCCCAGGACGCACCGACATATCATCCTGGTATCTCGACATGTATAGGGCTTTTGGGGTGTATTATTGTCTTGGTAGCTCTTCTGTCAATTCGGCTGCGCCGCTTAAACCGGCTCGTAGATAAGGGGGAATTAGTAATTGGGGGGCTACCGGGATTCAAGTACACGCTTTGATGTTTCAATTCTAGGCTATCAAGACTTTTCGCAGGGCCTTCGGTTAAGGGAAGGAAGAGGGGTTGAGGGAGAGGAGGAGGTTTGTCGGGATTCGGCGTTACGGCGGATGCTCCGAATCTCTTTCGAAGTACAAATTCAATCGATCCCTCCAGTAACACTCTCATTCAAATTTAACCGTAGAACGGAACAAAGGAAAATGGCAGACTTACAGCCCTCGTTTTCTGATCGCGCCGACTTTGAGAACGCCTCTCGAGGCCTCGTTACGAGTCTTGACCCCTGCATCATCCGCTCCTCAAATGGCCGAGTCGTTTATGACAACGACCAATATGCTTTTCTGCGCAATTCTGCCGACTGTCCATCAACTGTCAACCCCAAGCTCTGGCGTCAAGGCCAGTTGACCTCCATGCAAGGTCTCTTTGAGGTAACCCGGGGAATTTACCAAGTGCGCGGCCTAGATCTAGCGAATATGACCATCGTCGAGGGCACACAGGGCGTGATAATTATCGATCCTCTCACCTCGGTCGAGTGTGCGGCGGCCGCTCTAGATCTATATCGGGGCCATCGTGGCCCCAAACCAGTGACCGGGGTGATTTACTCCCACTCCCACATCGATCATTTCGGCGGTGCGCGCGGTGTACTTCCTTCCACCGACCAGATGACTGCTGGCGGCATTCCGATCCTCGCCCCAGAAGGCTTTATGGAGGAAGCTCTGAGCGAGAACATCTACGTCGGGCCCGCTATGCGCCGACGTGCTGTATACATGTATGGGAACACCCTCCCCGCCAGCCCCCAGGGTCAAATCGGTTGCGGGATTGGCATGGCTGTGTCCAGCGGCACCACCTCGCTCGTGCCTCCCAACGACCTTATCTCCGCGACAGGGGAGCAGCGCATGATAGACGGTGTTCGCATCCAGTTCCAACTCGTCCCCGAGACAGAGGCACCCGCAGAAATGAACTTCTACCTCCCCGCCCATCGCGCTCTGTATATTGCCGAGTGTGCCACACATTGCCTACATAATATCATCACGCTCCGGGGAGCACAAGTACGCGATGCTAAGGCGTGGGCACGGTATCTCGACGAAGCACTTATTTTGTACGGCGAAACGGCAGACGTGCTATTTGCGGGCCACAACTGGCCGACATGGGGCAAGAACGCCATTTCACAATTAATTGCAGAGCAGAGAGACCTCTATGGCTATCTGCATGACCAGACAGTTCGCCTGATGAACCGAGGTATGACGGGGATTGAGATCGCAGAGATCCTGGCCCTCCCGCCGGCCTTACAGACCGCGTGGCATGCCCAGGGTTTCTACGGCTCCGTGAGCCATAATGTCAAGGGGATCTACCAGCGCTACATGGGTTGGTTTGACGGAAATCCGGCACATCTTTGGGAGTACCCCCCTGCGGAGAACGCCCGTAGGTACGTTGCGTGCATGGGGGGCCTAGACGAGGTTCTGCGCAAGGCGAATACCTTCGCGGCGAGTGGGGATCTTCGGTTTGCGGCCACCTTGTTGGGACATGTAATTGTGTTAGATCCAAACCATCCGCGCGCTTGTACGGACTTGGCATCTGTCTTTGAGAAATTGGGCTTTGGTGCAGAAAATTCCACTTGGCGGAATTTCTATCTGACTGCCGCCCAGGAGCTTCGGGTGAAACGAGAGAAAAGGAGCGGCACGGCTATCTCCCGCATGAACGCCAGTCGTCGCATGCTTTTCAATCCAAATCAAGCAGTGGAGCATTGGTGGGCGTTGTTGTCCGTATCCCTGGATGGACCCAAAGCTGCTAGTGAACCATTTACTATCGATATCAACGTGACGGACGAGAAACAATGGAGGCTAATGGTGAGCAATGGGGTCCTTACCTACCGAAACCAGCCAGAGCAATCTCACTCCAGTAGTGCTGCTGGATTCACTCTATCTCTCTGCAAGAGTCGGCTCCAGGAGATATTGGGGGGGAGTATCGATCTTCGAGGATTGACGTGTCAGGGGGATGAGGGACTACTATTCAAACTAATAAGTCTCACATCTTCCTAACACCGGGGAGCTTTCTTCAACCTGTGTACACTTTGACTATCAGTAAAAGACAATCCCCATGGCATGAACCTGAGCAAAAACAAAACTTTTTCCTCCAACCCTCAGTAACAGGTTCAGTCCCGCTGCGTTTAATCTCGTGGCGTATGACAATAAAAGCCATCAAATGGTATTCTCAAAGATTTGGCACGCCACGGTTATCCAATAAGTGACGAATGCCATGAAGGTCGCCGAAGTTATGAAGGCGATGGAGGTGATGGAGGTGATGGAGAGAAGGAGAGGAAGAGAGCACGTGCTATAAGTATCCCTCGAGTACTTTCTTTCTCTCTCTCTCTTTTTCGTCCATTCTTATTTTATCATGTATTCTACAGTCGTTGTTATCACTATGCGCATATCCGTCCTCATCGTTTCAATCTACTAAATTACCCGAATCCACCGAACACCAAGTACAGCTTGTACATCAGCTGATACCTGCGACCTCCCTCCACTCCACCTGGTACCCAATACTGTACGATATCAGAGTCCTCCTAGCGTAAGAATAAGGGATGTGGTGAATGATATGGGACATGATATAGCCAAGCAGTTAATCAAAAAATAACGAGGAAGGATCCCCCTCCAGAAGCACAACCAATAACCGAGTTCAAAGCACGCCATGTCGGATAAACTACGTAAACAGTCTCATAAAAGTTGCATTTTAAATTATTGGTATAGCGTTCCTAGCTAAATGGTAATTGACAAAATGATACAATCTTCTCCTTGCATTTGAAACTATGGAGATATTGGAGTGCCCTTTGGAACTAGGAGATGAACAGCATTCTTGTGGGAGCCCTTCCTAGCCGGCGTATGTGACTCTTAGACATAGTCCCTGGGTCTGGTTGAGACCCTCCTACAAAATTGACTGGGTTTCCATGGTTTCCTAAGTCGAGGGCTGACTCTCTCTTTTCGGCCTGCTTTTTGATGATAGTACCCACGCCCCTATCATCATCTTTCTGCGCCTCCGCCGCTTCGCGATGTACTTTGATGGTATCGTGCAGTTGCGCTGTTGCATTCTAACCACCGCGAGATAGTACGGACCTTTTGGGGGGGGGGGGGGCTGATGTTGCTTTCCCCCGCTATGGCATGCGTTGAACCATGGGTTTTGTGACACTGTAGTATGCTTATATTGACTTGATCAAGGCCATTGAAAACATGGCAAAACGTGTCGAAAAGGTGAAATTTTAGTATTGATTTCAATGCTTCGCTCTCCAGCCCTTGTGTAGCAGACTTCATTCTGGTTGCTATAGACCGGAATCGTGTTTCCATGTGTGGGTATGTAGCATTCCTCAATGGTGGATGGTGGCTATCTCTAAAGTGCCATCGAAAGAGCAAAGTAGATCCATTGGTAGCAGCTTGGGAAAGGCCATCATGGGACCCCCCTTAAACTCACAGTCCGTCATCGCCAAATCATTACAATGTCTATAGTAGTCCTTCAGTTCATGTGGCTCCTGCAAATACTCCTCCGGGGCAGCCATAATATCCATCATTAAGCGATACGTATCGAAAAACGAAAATGTCACCCCGTATCCCACTCTATATATGCATGAGGGGATATAGAGATCTAGGAGGTACCTAGGTATTCTTAGAGTTTTCTGCGGTTCACTTTGCTTGGCTCAATAAAAATTAAATTAAACATCTTCATGCACACAATCAGAATCGCACACTATTATGCCTAAGTATGACTGAAACATCACTTTTGCCCCTCATTACCACTTCCTCAGCACATATTAGCAAGACAAAAGATATGAGGTCGATTACCTATTCGGTCCCATCCCAGCCCTCCTTCACCAGCCTGCCCCGTATATGCGGTAGTTGCTCCCACTGCCCCTGATTCACCCCCGGCCGCAAATCCACTGACTCCCACTTTCCCACATGTCGCAGCAAATCCTCCGTATCGCGCCTCAACGAGCATCCATCCAGGAAAAATGGCCAGAAGATATTCGCCATTGCTGTCCCATTCACAATTAACTCCAATCCCAATAAAAAAGAAGCATGGAAGGAAAGAAAGCAAACGAGGTAACTCACACTGACAAACACCCGGGACCGACTTCTCCGGCCGAACCCTCACATGCTCATACACCAACCACTGGCCTCCCGGCTTCAGGACCTTATACAACCCGCCCACGCACCCCTCCACCGCAGGCACGCTGCACAACACATGCACCGTCGAAACGGTATCAACACTCCCCTCCTTAACTCCCATGCGCTGCAAATCCTCCACCCCGCCGCTTAAAATCTCATATTTCCCGCCTAAGCCCGCCTTCTCCGCCTTTCTTCGTAGCATATCATGGAAGTGCGTATTCGGCTCCAAGAGTAACACCTTTTTAACATTCGGGTTTCGGGACGGGGAGAAGAGGTAGATCCAGTCGCCGGCGCCACAGCCGACGTCGAGTACGACGCCGTACGCTTGTGGGAGGATGGATTCGATGTCCCGCCGGAAAAGGGGTTTGGAGACGTAGCCGAAGAAGTTCCAGAAGTGGGCGAACCAGGCCCGTTGGAAGAGGGTGGGGGAGGAGAAGGGGCGCAGGGTGAGGTTTGTGAGGAGGATGATGGCTGTAAACGGGATGTAGAGGATTGTGAGGATGATTACGAGAGTGGGGACGAGGAGGTTGAGGGGGTTGGATGGCATTTTGTTTCTTTGTCTTCGTTTCTTGATATTGTGATTTCAAGAGTGTCCTTGAGTGTTACTGGGAATGGAATGTTGGAGTTGGGATGTCGGTGTTACATATAGTGGTGGTTACGTTTGAGTGAGAGTATGAGGTCAGTGGACTTGGCAGACGAATAGGCTGGGAATTAACATATTAACGGGACTCGAACTGTCCAGTGGGGGATGCAGGTGGAAGATAGTTGAAAGGCTGGACCTTTTGTGGCTCTGCTCATCCATGGATCAGGCAGTGGCGTGGAGAGAGTCGCGATCCAATGGTTCACTAGATCCGGGGTAGCAAACTTTGAGAAAACGACTAATACTATAGGTAATAGTTCTTTATTCTTCGAATCTAGAGTGAATGCTTTACATGATATATATAGAGGGGAGCTCTAAATATTTCACTGACATTTATATGTCATTCAAGAGAGCTTAGAGCCTTTTAATGTCGACTCGCTCAATCCATATCGGCCAACCCCAAACATCCACAAATCCGACCGCTTGGATCCCATTTCCGCCTGATACCCACCAATCTCCGACGCTGATCCTGTCCCCAGCATCGAGACCCTCGAGCCTGAAAGTCAAACTCACCAACGTATGAGCCAACGGAATCCCTGTCAGCCTCCTCGATGACCCGACGGACCCACGAGTTGCAGCGAGAATCGTCTTCTTCGTGTTCCCAGATCGAGTACAGGGCTAAATAGTGATCCGACTGTATACTCAGCGCCATGTCCGGCAGCTCACGTCCGCTACACGGTATCATGGACTGCCAAAGCACCAACGACTTCCTGCTAGGGAGTGTCGTGAATGCTTTCTCTACAATCGTAGGAACATATGTCTCGTTTTTGAAAAAGAGGTTATCAACGCAGTAACGGTGGTTCTCCGGATATGCTTTGGCAAGGTTATCAAGCTGTTCCTGGAGGCTGGTTTTCTTATTAAACCAATATGATATAGTTTTAGGGGGGTGTGACTCTTTTGCATATGCCAGCAGCCTTTCCGTGGCCTCTGGGTTGTCTCCGGAAGCAAGAAGCGTAACCGTAAGGCAAGGTTCATCTATACCCTCCTGGTAGCTCCCATGTGCGGACAGTTCGAGGGTGGCATTAGGATTTAACATGCCCACGAACGGGGCAAGCTGTTGTCAAAATTAGCATATTTCTGTCAAATCCGGAAAGCTATAGCTTTAATTACTAGCATGGCCCACTCTATCGCGGCCCTACAGTTTCGAGCGGCAAATACATATCCGGAAGAGCGTAGAACTGCAGGAGCTGGTCTCGTTTGGAGATGAAAACGCGTGACGATGGCTGGGAATGCGGGGCCGCCTCCCCTCGCGGCCCAAAATAAACCAGGGTGATTCTGCGCATCGGCAGTGATGAGTTGGCCGGCAGCTGTCACCACGTCAATGGCCCCGACTTGCTCGCATGCCCAGCCCCAGCTCTGCTCAATTCAGCACTGTACTTGCCGAAAAATGAAAGAATAACCTCACGTTGCAATTCCACCCCATGCCCCCCGATAAAAGGAACCCTCCGAGTCCAACGCTTGGACAATGACCAACGGAGACCATCCGCCCTCGAGCGGAAACATAGTTATGCAAATCCTGTCCTGTAGTACTAGGGGAGACTCGAACTATACCCGAATCCTCATCAAAACTTATTTCTTGGTAATCGTGTAGATCGATGAGAAGAGCGTTGTCCCTGAGACTCCAGGAGGCGAAGCTGTGTCCGCCCGCACGAATGGAGATACGGCACTTGTTTTCGATTGCTAGCTTGACGGCATCAACAATGTCGTTCTCCGACTTTACTGATGCAATCGCTAGTGGGTACCGTTGTGGGATGAGGACGTTGAAGAGGCCTCTGGTACGGGCTTGTTCGTAGACTTTGGGATCGTCTTTGTCCCGCCAGACGATGAACATTTTGTGTTCTTCTAGGTGTTTCCGATTATTATACAGGATATATGTCTATCAAATAAATGGCAAATAGTGGCAATCATGAGGTAAGACTTGAGTGAATTAAATGCGGTGGTTCTGCGGGTGACTAATCCCCAGCCACTTTCCTTCTCTTGCGGGAGATCCAAGTTCTACAACGATTCAGCTTCCCTCTCAGAACTGTCATCCTTGGCGTCCACCGGATGTTCAGGCACCATGAATACCACCCATGATGTTGTTGGAATGCACAGAGCAAACATCACAAAGGCCACAATCAAATTGACCATCGGGGAGACCTGCGCCGCACCAATGCCAAAAGACAGACAAGACCCAACACTCTCAAAACATCGCACAATACCGACCGTTAGCGTCAACGTCTCGAGATCATTATTAAACACGCCAATCAGCCAATACACAAACATGTAATGTGACTCGTTCATAAACCGGAACAGCACATTCACAGCAAAGCCACGCCCAAAACCGGGTTGTGCCCAGTCAATCGTCGGCTGGATATCCTCATACAACTTCTCATTGGCAAACTGCCATCCAAAAATCGCCAGCATGACCACTGCAAACGAGAACCAGGTGATCCGCGCCAGGGTCGGTCGACTAAAACGCTTCAGATCGAGAAACCAACCCCAGAACAAATTGGCAGCGGTAGCCGCTATGCCAGAACACAGCGCCCCTAGCGTCCGGGCTCGCACGCTGAAGTATTTCGTTAGGTAGATACCCTGGTATGTACCGTTCCAGGCAAATCCGACCAGGATGGGAAGAATTAAGAGGATGTGTTTCTTCCTTAGCTGGGCCCAGAGTTTCCGGAATTCGCCCACGACAGCTTTTTGGCGCGTGGGATCGCCGATCCGGCTGCCGTCCGAACGAATTACTTTCGATGGGTGTGAAACGAGTAGTGCGAGTGGTAAACCCAGACACTGGAGTCCGATTAGGATCAGGTATGTGGAGTAGCCCACTTTACCACGATTTCCGTCTTTAACGTTGAGGGATAGCTGGATGGATGCACCGATGAGTTGGCCTAGTTCCCGTAGACCGAGCCAGATACCAGCTGTTCAACGTTAGTTGGGTGTCTAGAAAATATTGATAGGGCGGCTGAGTGAGATTTTTGCACGTACTGAATTTGCCTCGATCCCCGACACCACCGTACCCCAGCGCGATCGCACCTTCGGAGGACCAAAGCGCGGAAGCTGCAATTCCGCAGGTGACCCCTCCGAAGAGGACGAACCACTCCGTTCCGTATCGGTTGTTGGTGTATAGTGATGCGGAGTACGGTGCATACCCCAGAGTTCCCAGGATGAGCACGCGACGGAGGCCGTATCGGTTGGCTAGAATGGAGAAGAGCGGACACCCGAACACCATGATTCCAAACGTGAGGCTATTCGCTCCATTGACTAGGTACGGTTGCTGCTGTCCTCCTGCGCCGGTGTCTGTATTTACTTTTAGCATTTGGCCTAGGTACATGTAGGTTCGTGGGTCTAGTGGTGACCTACTGTTAAGCGCATTCCAAATGCCGGGTTGGGTAAACGAGATTAACCCGACGATGATGACGTTGAAAAGAGCACTGCGATACCATCTTGCTAGACGTGACACCGGCTTCTGCACCGGTTCGTCGGTGTTGATCTCTGGGTCAGCCGTAACGGCTACCTGTGCATGGCCCATGGAGGATGGAGATTTCAATATTCGATAGGAGAACGGGATATCTACCCCTAGTCAAAACGGAAGATTAAGCTCTTTTATGTCTACCAGGGTTAACTTCCTCAAGACTAAATCTGGGTGCGTTTCCCCGCCGGTGGACAGACGGCTGGAACTCTCTCCGCCATGTGGTGATAGTCTTTAAAATTACGCGATGAGGGTCCTTATTGGTGACGGTCGGGTTATCTCTACCATATCCACCCCGGCAAGACGCTAGAAATAAACTAAAGATGGAAGAGGATATTCTCCCCCGACGTGCAGTCTTCCAGAGCGTCTTGGCATGGGCGTTAAATTTCGTGATGAGGGTATTGGGAAGAGATGACGTGACTGAAGGCGTGCTCCGTTGAATCCGTGGCGCGATTCCCGTCGCCTAAAAAAAAGCATTCAAAGTTTATTACCTTCAAGGAACAGAAGGCAGCGATAATCTTTCGTTCAATTAAGAGTCTGACTGTCACCTGGGACTAATACTAACTCTTCCCCTCACACATGAAGCATACTCAGCGGAAGTCTTGGCAAGTCCCAGAGGAAAAAATGCCCGGGATGCATCTCGCCTCGTGAGATGAAGGTCGAAAACTGGACTTATCTCCTCCTCACCATTTTGGCAGTAATCTTGTGATTGAAATGAGGCAGAAGAGTGTCGATTATTTCTTCTGACGACCACAAGGGCTGCTAGCCCTTGTGGGGTATCTACAGCGATTTGTTCAGAGGGTTACAAAATGATTCCCTGCCGCATCTATGACCTTTGGGTGTTTCTCTCGGGTCTGCTCAGGTCCGTCTGGGCCAAATCACCACATAGCGTATGAGTGTCGGCCACTGACTGGAACGCATCCAATCAGATAGAGTTTCAGGTCAGACATTTCCGGTCTGGAACGGAAGCCGGGAATGATTTCTCTGCCAATATTCATCAGGCGCATTCCCTTTGAGCGACGAACAACTCACTATCGATTCACATCGCTCTTTCACCTGGTATGATTGCCAGCTCGTGTGGACTGGTACGATCTCAAACGGCCAGCCGCGCCTGACTAACTGAATATGGTTCCAAATCCATCTAGATGACGAACCAAAGTACTCGATCTGGGTGGGGATATGGCCGATTTTGCGGTTTACGAGTGGTATGGTATGTCAATGTGCCAGGGGTAGATTTGGGGGGAGGGGGGGGGGGGGGGACTATTTTCTGGGTTTGGGTTGGTTGAGCTCGCGAGCGTGAGCTTCTCGGAGATGATATCAGCGTTGTCTCCAGGTTCCTTTGAAGGAGATGGAGGGCTCAATTATGCCGATATTTAGGGAGGCTTTTGCTGGATTTGTGGGGGGGTGGACTTTTTGAAGCTACGGGTGAGTTCAATTGGGGGCTTTTCTATCAGTGACTAGAATGCTGAAGGCTTTTTTTACTTTTGAGATATTTTATGCGGTCCACACTGAGGTATGTGCAGCTAATGCATGATCCAACTCTCCCCTAATTCCTAATTAATGATATAAAAATAACATATAATTAGATTGCCACATGCTATCAAACAAGTACACCATAATTGCAGTGTAACCTTAGCGGGAACCCGTCGAATGGGATTATTTCTACTCAAACACGTCCTGAAACACACTCAATGCTACTGGACCCAAGTAGTACGGGAAGTTGTACTCGCAACTTAACTAGACCTTATGATTGCTCCCGAGAAGATCCGTCTAACCCCCTGTACTCCATTGATTCTAAGGGTACGTTAAGTAGGTAAGGAAAACATTTTGTGCTACTATTCTTCTACGGGTCTTTTTCTTTCCATATATCAGAGCAATGTTTCCCCGCAGATCTCAAGACAGCAATGAAGCAGGAAGAAAGAGATACAGCTCGAAATGGGGATAACATCCTGGATCGCAACAGCCCTAAACCCGGCAAACTACATCGGCGGTGTACATTTTAAACCAGATCTTGACATACAAGATCTCTCCGGGAAAGTCATTCTCGTCACTGGCGGTAGGTGGCACCTTCAAACTATATAAGAGGACTATATAAGAGGGTCCTAATATGCAATATCAACAGGAAACACCGGTCTAGGGAAAGAAACAATTCGGCAAATACTCAAACACAACCCTAGCAAAGTCTTCCTCGCAGCCTGTTCCGAGGAAAAAGCTACACAGGCAATCCAGGAACTCACCTCTGCCTCTCCCCCCTCCCTCCTCCCCCCAACAACCACCCTAACTTGGCTTCCCCTCGACCTAACCAAAACCGAAAGCATCAAGGCCGCAGTAAACGCCTTCAACACGCACTCCTCCCGACTCGACATCTTAATCCTAAACGCCGGCATATTCGACTCGGCCCCGGCCTCCAAAACAGATATCGGGCACGAAATCCACCTCGGGACAAACCACACCGGCCACTTTTTACTCACCAAGCTCCTCCTCCCTTCTCTCCTGCGCACCGCTACGGAAACGGACTCCGATGTGCGGGTAATATCCGTTGCGTCGATGGCGTATACCCTCTCCCCATCCTTCGATATTATTCTGGACCAGGAAAAGTTGAGTGAACAAGGATCGGCTGCGCGCTATGGTGCGTCCAAGGTAGCCAATATCCTATTTGCGTCAGAGCTGGCGCGGCGATACCCGGCGCTTATGTCTGTTTCGGTGCATCCTGGGGTAATATATACGGGTCTTTATCGATCGTATGACAGTGGTGAGAGGGGGTCCCTGGTTGGGGCGGCGTTACGTGGGGTGTTGGAGAGGGTTGGGTCGAGTGTGGAGGCTGGGGCGAGGAATCAGGTCTGGGCCGCTGTTGGGGCGAAGAGGAAGGAGCTGGTGAATGGGGGGCATTGTGTTCCGGTGGGTAATTGGAAAGAAAGGAATCGGTATGTGAGAGAGGAGGAAATGGGAAGGATGTTGTGGGAGTGGACGGAGAGGGAGGGAAGGAGGGCCGGGATTATTTAAAATTTTAATCACTTGGTACGTGTTTACTCTTATTGCCATTTAACTTATGATGCTCAGGCTTCTTGAGTGGGCTGTTTGTAATGAAATCTCAATTCTGATCGCTCGCTATGACATGATAACAAAGCCATTCATGTACTGACTCAAAGGTAGGAAATATAAACAAATGCCCAAAGCAAATCTCCGCTAAAGAATCCCAGGTAGTAATCATACCCAACAAACAAATGACTATCTAACGCTCTATATTATGAATAGATAACAACGCCAAACCCCATATACAAATGCATCGCAAATAAACCAAAATATCCTATAACTCAGCGCTTGTACGATGTGCAAGAACCGCAAGCTTCGTGGCCGCACCCCACGCATTTCGGCTGCGTGCTGTAGACTTTCGGTCCATCGTGACATTGGCACTATCCAATAATCAGAACGGAGTCGTGTTATATCGGGTTGGGATACTCACGCAAATCCACATCGCGCTACGGGTGTTGATGTGTCCGGGGAGAGTGGTGGCTTCGAAGCGATTGTGACGAGGGTGGAAGGATATATGTTTGTTGTTATGGGGTAGGTTCTAGGATTACTCGTTAGACCAACATAAAAAGATAGGTAATGAAAAGGCTGATGTACCTGGTTCCCGTCTACCGTGTTTTCCCTCATGAGGTAGATGGGGTGCTCGAGTTCAACTTCGCTCTGATCAACGAGCCGATGATCAGGGGAGAGCATGATAGTTAAGTGGCTATATATTTGTATCGCAACAAAATCTCAATAGAAACAAACAGACAGTTTCGTTTCAGAGCAAAAAGACACTCAAATATCGGTTGAGAAAAGCAAGTGAAAATGCTAGAAAAAAAGCACACTGTTCTCGTCCCAAGGCATCCTTAAATCCCCCAGGTATCACCCACCCATCAAAACAATATTTATTGCCTGCAAGGCACAATTCCCACTTCAATCCCCGCCCTTCCTTCGATTCCCTCATAGAGTCATGAGTCCAGTCATAATCCGGCATTGCACGAATCATCGTGTGTATACCGGGGTTGAAGGTACCCCCACCGGCTAGGCTACATTCATGGTTTAGTGTTGTTGTGACTTTTCAGCCGCCTATACGAGGCAGCAATGCGGCTTAAAATATACACTCCCTATCAAGCATAATTATTGAATAAATCATAATTAATTAACTAAATAAATTAAAAACGGCTCTTTTAATTAGGACTAGGCAAACACCTGATTTTGCCCTGGGGTCCGATGACTTCCCCGGAGAAAGATTTAAGAGGTTGGGGCTGCCCGGCGCCCAATACGGGCTGGGTTTGGATCGGCACCAGTTACACTTCGCCGGTGTACCTTGAGGATATGGAGCGGACCGTTAGTGTCTTGATTTAAGACTGAGGGAGATATTCAGGGCGTGACTAAATATGGAACAGAAGTACCATTCTGGTTGAGGGGTTATTCTGCTGTCATTTCTTGACGGGGATCGCCGGTTGGAGGTTAATTTCAGCCTCACCCTGGGACTCATGACAGGGACTGGCGGAGCCTATGAGAGGCACGACGCCCTGTCAATGATTTCCTACTCACCATATTTTTCTCTTTCTTGGGGAGAATGTTGCTTATTTGCTGGGGATATGTGGGTCCGCTGCCTCACTTTGTTTTTCTTTTTTTGTTGGGCAAAAGAGAATGGAACAGAAGGAGTGGGAATTAAATTAACACGGATTGATACCATCGAGTAGCTCACAGCCGAGAAGACCCGGACGATTCCCCCCCGCATGAAGCAGAACCCAAGTCTAGCTCCTCCAACTTCCAAATCCATATCCCCCCCCCATTTTCAGGACTTGCAACGTCGCGTGTATCCGTCGGACTGCCATCAAGATAAACCCCATACTGACCGACAGGAAGATTGCAGCACCAGAATCAGCTTCTGACTGACCCATCAATTAACATTCCTTCACTAACCAGTCTTTTCCACAGCAAAGAGTTCTTGAAGAAAGAAAGAAGCCATACCGCCTATTCAACCCATCCCACGACCCCATCGTCACCACGATCGCCTCCTCATCCCAACACCCGCTCAGGAAAACCACATCGCTCCCTAAATCCACCCTATCGATATACAGCGCCACAGTTAGGTCGTCGTTCTTCCACTGCTCCTTTCACGTCTTCCTCTGTCCATCCGCCAAGCTCAACTCCGCGTACCCAGCTGCCGCGTTCCCGGTATACGGGTCCATCTCCTTCCAGTAACACTCTTTATCAACCTGAGTTTCGTTAACCGGGTAATACAACCCGCCACCACGCCAGATATGGTTGAGGAAGCGATCGAACTGGTTGAAAAGGCCGGAAAGCGTATCCCCGTCACCGACCTCGGAGACCCATTGGAGGACATGGCCGAGAGTTGGGTTCGAGTAGGGTTCGAGTAGAGGGAACGCGGAAAAGATCGTTTAGATTTTCGGACGAGGTCGACGGCGAGACTTTATGTCTGGAAAGAGGAGGGATCAACACCAGGCAGCTTTCGGATGATGGAGCGAATTGTGTAGGCGATGTGGACTTGGTTGAGGATGATTCGGTCTGCTTCGACGAGGGCGAAGAAGCCGGGTCGTTGGGTCCGGGTGTCATGAGCGAGGGTTGGGTCCTAGGAGCTCATGAATGCGGCGGTCCTTGGGGTAGGTTATTTTACGATTGGGACTTTTACTGATCTTGGGCTTGTTAGGTCTACCATGCTAGGTTGACGATCCCAAGGGTAAACTACCTAGGTAGGAACTAGTTGAATGTGAGTTCGATGTTGTTGATTATGGTTTTGACGCGAAATGACTCGCCTTTGGAAAACAATCATAATTAATAGTGTTGAAATATGCTTTTAATGCAGCGGGAGGGAGGACCCAAAAACAAAAAGCAAAAAGATGGAGAAAAAGGGAGATGAACAATAAGAATGCCTCGACCGTTCAGTCGATCCTGGAGTACCTATACGGACATTGGCCCGTTTACGGCATCCTCCACGAAAGGGAATGTTAAAGACAAATTAATAGTCACCTCAATGACAGCATGGGGCATTTTTGTCGAGACGGGGCTTTCCCTGACGCTGTAGGATCGTGCTCATTGCCGCTAACGCGGTGCTTCGCTACTTCGTAACTCCGCGTTAGTTCATCCGCAGAGGCCCCTCCGGATGGGAAGATGTAGCGGACTGGTTGGCGGGGATGTATAAATGATGAAGCACGCCAGAACATCATGATCATGCAGATCTATTACTTTACTGACCGTGATAAGTCTCACTAGCCCTAGCATTATCATGGCCAACAATGCCAAGTCCGACACACAGGGTTGTTTCAGCCACGATGAAGCCGTTGTCGCAGAGAAAGATCCGTCCTCAATCCAACCGCATGCTATCGCAGCCACCTTCGATGTCCTGGGAGGCGCCCCTAACCCTTGGGGGCGTGGTCATTTGCAACTCTACGGGGCCTGCGCGATCATTTATCTTTGCTCTACTATGAATGGTATGCTAGTCCCACAATGGAGACATAAATTCAATGTGGTTTCTAATTTCACTAATCATGTGCCAAAGGCTATGATGGTTCCCTCATGGGGTCAATCAACGTTCTCCCAGAGTATCAATCGTACTACAATCTCGGATCCAGCGGTTCGTCCACAACTGGCCTGGTATTCTCCATCTTCAACATCGGTCAGATGGCCGGTGCATTGTTTGTCTGGACGACCGACTTATGCGGCCGTAAGAAAACTCTTATTGTTACGGCTTTTGGTGTTAGTTGCGCCGCTGTGTTTACTGCCCTGGCACCCACCCTCCCGGCATTCATTGCGGCTCGATTTCTCTTGAGTTTCTTTTCGACCGTTTGTTGTGTTGCGGCACCTATGCTTCTCGTTGAGATTGCACCACCTCTTCACCGTGCTACCGTGGCTGGTGTTTACAACACCCTGTACTACGTTGGCAGCATCATAGCAACTTTTAGTAAGACAAGCGAGCCCGGTGGACCTCATGTTGATTCCCCTTATTAACCCCTCGAATAGCAATGTACGGAGCCAATATTCATTTAACCGGCAACATTAAGTGGCGCCTCCCTCTCTGGCTTCAAATATTGTGCCCGGGTTTGGCATGCCTGGGGGGCTGGCTGTTACCCGAGAGTCCTCGATGGCAGATCGCCCAAGGACAACATGAAGAGGCTCGACAATTTATCATCAAGCACCACGCGAACGGAGATCCCAACCACCCCATTGTTGCCATTGAGATGCAGGAGATCCACGATTCATTTGTCGACATTCGGAACCGCTCAATATGGGCTTGCTTTGACCTGCGAAGCTTGTTCAAATCTCGGGCCCGACTGTATCGAGTCATGCTCGTAGTAGCAATGGGATGGTTTGGACAGTTTTCTGGCAATAATGTTGTTAGCTACTACCTCCCAATTATGGTGAAGAATGTCGGCATTACGTCTACGAACTTGGTTTTGTTATTGAACGCCATTTACGCTGTAACCGGATGGATTGCGGCAACATTCGGAGGTATGCCCAAAAGTTCCTTTTATAGATGCCTAGTTTCTCTCACAGATAAGTCGCTGATAATTAACTTCTCATAGCTCGCCTTCATGACATTGTTGGTCGACGCAAGATGCTTATGGGTTCTTGCTTGGGCATGTGTGTTGCACTGGCTATCGTCGCTGGCACGGCCGCAGCGTATGAGCGCACCGGAAGTGTATCTTCTAGCTCCGCCAGTATCGCATTCATTTTCATCTTCGGGGTTGTCTTTGCAGTTGCATTTACGCCCATGCAGCCGATCTATCCAGCTGAGGTCCTCGCTAGTAAGTTTCAATCCTCTTCAATGCGCGTGGAATCGCCCGGTGGAAGCGGAATGATGGAGATTAACCGAGCCTTCATAGATGACATGCGAGCCAATGGTATGATGGTCTTCCAGATTACGGCTGGGTGCGCTAGCTTCGTCAATACTTTCGCTGCACCAATTGCTATGGACAAAATCAAGTACTGGTTGTAAGTTGGGCCTCATGTCTTAGACAACATCACAGCAAACTAACGCAGCTTCCAGCTACGTCTTCTTTGTCTTCTGGGATCTCTTCGAGTTTGCTTTTATCTACTTGTTTTTTGTTGAGACTAAGGGACGAACGCTTGAGGAGCTAGATGCGGTCTTCGAGGCTAAGAGCCCGCGCAGGGCCAGCACTCGCAAGGTTGATATGTAATTTGTGGAACGATGCGTTTATCTATTGTTAATTTAAAAAATTATATAGTATCTTTTAGTTGAATAGGCACAATAAAAAATATGAATATTTGAATCAGATCGGTGCCCATACATCGGATAACCCCGCTATCTTGATCCGTGATTCCTTGGGCTGCGAACATTTCAACAAGATTGCAACACCCTAAGACATATGCATCTAGGACCCTTTGTCTGTAACGGCCCGAGCCGTGCGCTCTCGATCCGGCATTATTGTTCACATCAAGCATTTTTTTGAGCCGTTGCGTTTTCGGTTCCTCCGTGCTTACCCCGCAAAGCCCACAGTTTCAGCGAACGATTTCCCCGAATATCGCTTATTTTAGTCCCGTAAACCCCGAACAGTCGGGTCGCCCACTCAGAAAATATACATCTTTCAAAGTCCTCTGTAGGCGGACATTGCCTCGGCTAAGAAGTGCAGCCAACCACGGCAACAATCAACGAAAAGGCTTTTTGACACTTTCAAACCTCCAAGTCTACGAGAAGATGGAGGAGTCTCGACTGTCACTCTTGGCCGCCTCAACCCAGGCTATGTCAAGTGCCAGTGGCCGCGCACGGCCCACATCCTCATGTGCAGAATGCCGCCGTCGTCGTATCAAGTGTGAGGGTCTCACGACACCATGCCGTCAATGTGTTTACTACCAAGTTACGCACCTCTGCCATTACCCCCTGCGCAAACCCAGACGCAATGTGTCGTGGAGGTAAAACTATTTCCATCAATCTCTGGGCTGTGGTCTGCGCGGGCGCTGAAGCATCGAACTTGTAGGTCACATGCCGAGCTCTCAGATAGCCAAGCAAAATCTCAGAGAATAATCGACACCCTGTTTCCTTCATGTTCACTCGACGAGCTCTCCTCCATGCCCCGAATTGCCCTTGTTGCAAAAGCTCAAGCTCTGTTGCAGTCTTCTCCTGCCTCTACGACCAGTCACAGTCCCGAACATGATCTTCGAGACTTAGAACCCCCACCCGAGCGTGACTTCACGTGGGACGAGGTCTCCGATGATGAAAGTGAGACTTCACGCGTAGCAGACGACATTAATGGCCTCGCTGTATCTCTTGACTCGCTTAACTCGTGCAATGCATCATATTTGGGTATTTCTTCAGTACCCACGATTTTACGGGTTATCGCCCATCTATCGCCCCGCGTTCGGCAGGTGGTGCCCCCGAAACCCGAAACACTGGAAAGTCCAATCATGCTTATAGGGAGTCCAGAGCGCACAGGCGGCGCTGATATTGATGAACTCTCGGCGATCAATGCATACTTCACTCACCTTCATCCGGTGACACCGATGGTCGACGAGGTTGATTTTCGGCAACGGTACTCTGAGGGAGGAGTGCCGGAAAGTCACACTAACTCATGGTTGGCCTTGTTCAATATGGTTCTCGCTATGGGCTGTTTTGCGTCTGACACGCAATTTAGCAAGCACAATGTCGTTTATAAGCGCGCTTTGTCATACTTGAACCTGTCCTCCTTTGGCTCTGGCCATTTATACACAGTGCAGGCTCTCACCCTCTATGGTGGCTACCTTCTCCATTATTTAAACAAACCCAACACGGCCAGTGCAGTAATCGGTGCAACTATTCGCATGGCCGTTGCGATGGGCCTACATAGAGTTCAGATGCCACATTACCATTCTGACAGCTCTTCGTTCGCTGCTCAAAGCTCAACGATAACACGAATACGGACCTGGTGGTCCATATTCTGCTTAGACACATGGGCTGCTGCAACTTTAGGCCGCCCTGGCCTTGGGTCGTGGAACCCGGCGACTGTATTGACCTCGTCCGCATCATCGCTGACAAGTTTGGTATGCCAATCTCAAAGTCCCTATGTAAGTGAGTAACTGATAACCTATTTTAGGATTACGGCACCATATCCCTTGCTGCAAGCGAGCAATTCTGCAAGGTTGCCACGCGTATCCAAGAACGGCTTGTCCAAATTCCCTTGATGGGCCCTGGGGAGATCCGGGAGTTTGATCGCGAGCTTTTGGCGTGGCAGGCCTCTCTACACCCGTTCCTTGCCCATCGTGAGCACTGCCCGTCCCAGTTGCACGTTGCGCGAGGGTTACTTTGGTGTCGGCTAATAACCACCCGTTTAACTCTTTATCGCCCTTGTCTACTGAGTGCTGCACTGCATCGAAAATCGCAGCATGGCACTAGCCAGTGGGCACAATCCCTGGGAGTTAAATGTGTTGAAATTGCTCGAGATGGCATTGATGCTATTGCCTTGGATTGGTTCCCAAACCACGTCCTGTCATGGAATGACGCCTGGCATCTTCTGCAGATATCATTTGTACTGATCCTGGCAGCTATTTTAGACAAACATGGCGTGGAGAAAATGCGCTGCGATGAAGATATCCACAAAGCATTGGACCTATTTGTGCAGATGGAGCCGTTCAATACGGGTGCCAGGCGGGCTCGTTGTGTTATTCAAATTTTATATGATAACATTCAGAGCCAGGAAAACTCAGACACTGCCATCGAATTTGATGCTTTGGGATCTTCTGTTCTTGAGTTCTTAGATATGGAAATGGTCGCAAATGATGCAGATTGGATGGCGCTGCTCTGTGGATACAAATAAGGACGCGGAAGATGTTTCAAAGTCCATTGTACTTTCAAGCATTGGATCTCTTCAGCGACAATCGCTTACTACTGTATATTGAACATCTTAATCTAACTAGTGACTCCATTTAGAAACATAGTTCCAATACCACCCAGTTGATTGAAATTACTACATTGGGATGCTGCCTACTCCCAGGACACTACCTATCAAGTATGCACTCCACAGTCGGCGCCCAAATCTAACGACCGATGCCAAAATCCTACCTCGCCGGGGAATGCAATACTACTCTCCATCCCACCCATACCACCTTATGCGTTGCCTCATCTGCACATAGTTCAAAGCTCGACCGCCCAAGCCCAGTCGACCTGGCCCGCATGGGATTCCTTCCGTCGCCAATGGGGTGTTGTCCGATTTAATCAAGACATTGGAAACCTCACGTCTGGGGTAAACGTAGATCGGTCCCCACGCTCCAAGGTGAATGTGGGTGAGACGGGCTTTGGAAGCTCCGTCCTAGCGTGGGATACCCCATATGATCTTTGCAACAAAAACCGTCCCTCGACTACACCATAATAGGCATAGCTTGCTTCAAAACATCGGGAAATTTGATGAGCCGGACATTGTTTGCATGTGAAGACGTCCAAGTATAAAAAGGTAGTGAGTATAAGGGCAATACTGAGGATCTTCAAATCCATAAACCCTGTTCTCAAGAGTGTATCCCAACAGTCAACATGAAGCTGTTTTCCTTCACTGCTCTGCTATTTGGTCTGTCCTCCTTGACCGGCGTGTTAGCCGCCAAGTCGTTCTCGGCATCGAACCTTTACTATGCCGCTGGCTTAACAGACAGCCAATCCACAACTCTTCTCGAGGGCCTTCAGAGTGCCGGCGTCAAGGTTCTACGAGTCTGGCTCGATGGTAAGCTTCCCACCACACTTTGCAGCAAGGCGGTGAAAATATTAATTCAGACGCTATAGGCCAGACGGGCACCGTCAAGGGGACTCCCATCAACAACTTCAACAGCCTTCAGGGAGATAGCCCGACCGCCTGGGACGATACCGTGCTAAACCGTCTCGACAGCTTCATGGTAAAGGCCCACGGGTATGGTATCAAGCTCCTCATCTCCATCCATAGTTACAATGCCCTCGATGCGGCCAACGATTTCTATGGGAAATGGTATGGCACTGGCGACTTCTATACCAACACCAACGCCATCGGCTACTTCAAGGACCGTATTGCTCATGTTCTTGCACATGTGAACCCCGCCAATAACAAGACGTGGGGCCAGAGCTCCGAGTACATCTTTGCTTTCGAGGCCCAGAATGAAGCCATGCACCAGCAGGTAAGCCGAAAAGTCGGATATAGAGCCCTAATTGCAACTAACGCGACAAAACCAGGAAAACCCAACGGCCCTGACATCCTGGCAATGCACCATGGCCCAGGCCATCCAGGATAATCTAAACGGAAACACCGATATCCTCGTAACTACCGGTGGCGGCGCCTATCTCGCCAACTCTCTTCTGGACGCCTATTTCTCCTGTGATGCGCTTGACGTTCTCGCTATTCACGCATACGGCACTGGTGATTTTGCCACAGGCGCACTCCAACCATATGTCGACAGGGCCAAGGATGCCGGCAAGAAACTCATCATGCAGGAATGGGGCGCGTGTTACACCACTGCCTCAAACAACAACTGCAATGGCGGCAGCCCACTGAGCTCTGCTACCCGGGACGGCAATATTGGGAGCTGGGCTTCGTCTATTGACGCTGCTGGTATTCCCTGGTTCTATTGGCAGATCCTGCCCAATGCGGATCCGCATGAGGGTTGGGATTATGAAATTGGCATTGATGATGTCAACTGGGAGGCTTTTAAGGCTGCTGGTCTTGCTGCTGGGGGAGCTGAGGCGGCGTTCGATTTCTCGGGCTACCTGCTGTGAGGAGGACTGGCTGGGGTTTGCCACTAGATATCATTATCCCGTATGAGTTGGCTTTAAGCAGAATAGTTAGCATGAATATAAGTAGTTGGGGCTTCGAGTCAGATATGAGAACTCCCTGGTATAATATCACAAAAACCAACAGAAAGGAATGTACAGGGCGAATGCGGAATGGGTGGACAGAACTTGGTCTGGATCACAGCTTCCATACAAGAAACTGCGGAAACCAGAAGGCTGGTTGACGAGATCACCCGAGTTGGACCCTCTCAACTGTTAATGAGCGATATATGGCAAAGCAGTGCAATTTCCGGCTTCCTCTCCCACCCCCTTCACCCAAATTCAAGCGATGTTCAAGCTAAAATTATGGAACAGATCGTCCAGGAAGAGGTATGTTTTCAGTATGCGACCATTATCTTTGTGTTGGTAACAAGGCATCCTCCTTTGGGCCCTTTGGCAAAGGATTGGGATTGAGATTGATTCACCACCCATGCCCATCCCCCGATGTTTGAAAAAAGTAGAGACCTTCACAGATAGCCGGACATCCGAGCAAACGGAAAGCAAACGGAATTTCTCAACGCCGCCAAGAGCGATACACTATCAACAAATGCCGATGTATCTCTATAACATACTTCTTTCAAACTCTGGAGATATTCTCCGGTGCTTGCAAGCCCTCAAGATACGTTGCAACCCCGCATGGCTGGATCTCCAATGTTGAAGCTAAACGCCCAGCCGAGATACCGACCAGGATCCGCCCAGGGATTGGTGCATTAATTATGGCGTCCTTCCCTGGAGTGCTTAGTGGAAACGAGCGAGGGGTATTGTTACCCCAGACTTTCGGCCGCAATTATCCCGAGTTGAAATAAAATGAATCTCTCGTCCCCCTTCCCCTGCGAATCTCTCAGTATACCGATAGAGATTGAAGCCTAATTGTCTCGTTATGGCTATCGGAACGGTGCTGTACCTCTCCTTATTGCCGGCCCTGGCCTGGGGGCGGATTGACAGGTTGGTTTCTCCTTACATTAGGATGGTCAAAACAATAACCTCACCTCCCCAGGCAACGGATAGTCTCACAGTACAATGTGGTCAGATCCAGTCTGATTGATGAGGACACCACTCCCCTGCAGGTAGGAAACGGCAACTTTGCGTTTGGTGTCGACAATACAGGGATGCAGGTATGAATATACACCATTATGTCAACTCACAGGATAGCTAAGATACCATGCCAGACATTCCTGCCATTCAACAGTCTGTCAAGCTGGGCATGGCACAACGACTCTCTTCCTAGCAATGGGTGAGTCCCTGAATCATAGGATACATACCATATGATAAGACTTCTAATTGGGTTTGAATTTCTAGTGAGAAAATCAGCGACTACACTGGTGTGTCCATGGAGACGCACGGTCGCAACGTTTCATACGACATACCCGACCCCAACCTCCCGGAAGCATCGCAATGGCTCATCGGGAACCCGAATCGCATCAATCTCGGTCGGATCGGGTTGAGGTACAAAGGGGCGACCCTTCCAGAGTCACTGATCTCTGATCCTGTCCAGGAGCTCGACCTCTGGAATGGGGTGATAACTTCCACATTCCAGGTCGATGGAGAGACGGTCAAAGTAGTGACGCAGGGAGACTTTGAATCCGACGCGGTGACCTTCCAAATCGAATCAGCCCTTGTTTCTTCGGGGGATTTGACTGTGGAGCTTGATTTTCCTTACCCGCCCCTGCACTCTACAAAATATAAATACGAGGTCTTCGTGGGAGTTTACGACTTCCCATTGAATCACACTACCTCCATTGTGGAGGAAAGGTCATCAAAGTCCGACACCGCCCATATCTTCCACGAACTACAAGAGACAAATTACTTTCTGAACCTCCGCTGGCCTTCGAGCAGCCCGCTCCATCTGTCTCATGCCCCCAATGCAACGGGGCTCACGACACATCGCTACACGCTGGATCCGCGCCACTCGTCATCAACCGTAACCTTCACGGCGCTCTTTTCACCAGAAAAGAACACACCCGACTTACCTGCCATTGTCAGCCGCCGGAATAAGAATGGGTGGCACGACTACTGGCGCAAAGGTGGTTTTGTCGATTTAACCTCGTCCTCGAACGCCAAAGCCGAGGAACTGCAACGTCGAATTGTGCTGTCGCAGTATCATGTGCGTGTTAACAGTGCAGCAACAGGCCAGTCACCTCAGGAAAGCGGACTCATGAACAACGGGTGGTATGGTAAGTTATTTTTACCGCAGCTTTTTCACTTTTTGGTTTTATACTTGCCTAACCGGAGCAGGCAAATTCCATATGGAGATGGTGGTCTGGCACAATGCGCACTGGGCCACATGGGGTCGGCAGGAATTATTCGACAATATTTTCCCCGAACTCTACGAGACCCTTTTGCCATCGTCGCTGGCGAGAGCTGCGTCAATGGGATGGGAAGGTGCAAGGTTCGATCCCCACTGAATTGTACAACTAAGAACATATACTAAAGTGCAAAAAGGTGGCCAAAAATGACGGAACTCAACACCGGTGTGAGCTCTCCAGGTGGTATCAATGGTTTACTCCTGTGGCAACAAGTGAGTCTCCTCCCATGATACGGTCGTGAAATGAAATCGCGGTCTGACTGCTCCCAGCCCCATCCCATGTACTTGGCGAAACTGGCGTACCAGGCATCCCCAACGCGCAAGACACTAGCCAAATGGGACCGCGTCCTCACCGAGACCGCAAATTACATGGCGTCCTACGCCTGGAAGAACGAGAGCTCGGGCTACTATGATCTTGGACCCCCGTACGTATTTGTCGGATAGGTAGTGTCCATGGGTGTTGACCTAACCTTGCGCAGATCATATGGCGTAACCGAAAATACTCCTCCAGAATCCACCCTGAACCTGGCCTATGAGGTTGGTTCTCCTCCGTTTTCTGAAGCATCGATCATGCAATAAATCTCACTGATCAATCTAGATCGCCTACTGGCGCTACGGTCTCGACGTAGCTCGCGAGTGGAAAAAGAAACTCGGTCACGCCGTTCCGAAGAAATGGACCACAGTCGCACAAAACCTCGCTCCGCCACCGCAGGTCGGCGGCCTATACACTGTCTACGAAGGCCTCAATAGTTCTTGGTGGGAAAATCCCTCTCTGACCGGCGACCCGCGCAGTCTGATCATGCTGCAGGGGATGCTCCCCGACACCCCGGCTGTGGACGCGGAGGTGGCGTTGAAAACGGCGGACAAGGTGTGGGAGATCTGGCCAGACGAGAATATCAGGGGTTGGGGCAGACCGGTTCTAGCGATTAATTCGGCACGCATTGGGAATCCGGAGCGAGCAATTTATCATTTGACGGCGTATGATTATTGGACCTTTGATGATGCTGGTTAGTACTCCATGCTTTGCTATGGGTGTGCCTTTACTGATCTTGAGCTTGGATAGGATTCGCGGTTCGTGGTGGAGATGGGGGTACACCTCCGCCTTTTATGCCTGGGAATGCCGGGTTCCTCTATGCAGGTGAGTTTCTCCAGCCGTTTTTTATCCATGAACGACTATTAACAATGGCCAGTTGCGTATATGGTAGCGGGATGGGAGGGATCTCGCGGGGATGCCCCGGGATTTCCCCGCGATGGCAGTTGGGTCGTCAAGCACGAAGGGCTTCGTCAGGCATTATAGAGCGTATGATAGGTTAACTTTTTCTTAAACTAATCCTTGAGCCGGCTAGCTTGAAGTTGGGAAGAAATGAAAACCTGATCGGTTTCGTCAAGGAAGAAGCTCAATAACAACCGGCGTTTCACCTCTGCCGATCAGAACGAAACAATTAATATCTCAAACCAGACACTGGTGTGAACCCTGAAACAACCCGCGTAAGGTATTTGTTCCTGGGTAAATGCAGAACAGCAAATACAATCCAGGTACAGGGGTTAAATTATTCCCCCGCACTCCTCGTAATTAACCTCTTCCCCAGGGTATACAGAAGAAAGATCATTAGGCCAGTTTCAGGGCCCTGTAGTTTGCCGATTCCGCCACGGAACTGGAAGAATTAAAGAAATGACTAGGGTATGTCTACTCCACGGCGTATGTATCCGAGTTGCCGAAATGACAGTTCTCTGCCTCTTTTCTGAAGCTATAAATACGTCCCTATCTAAGCTATGGCTGTAACCTTGGCTCGCTCTCCAAAAAGCTTATCCAGATATTCTTCCCTCTCCAACCACGCCACCCTTTATAGGTCTTAAAAAGAGAACCAAAATGTACCTCCCAGTAGCCGTCTCCACCCTCCTCCTGGCCCTCCATGCCAGCGCCCAAACCACCACCGCAACTGCCCCCCTACCCACCCTCGAATCCGGCTGGTACTTCGTCCGCGGCGTCGAGGAACCCTACTACCACAGCTATCTCCAGTCCAAGCCGACCGGATCCCCCTCCCTCGGCTACCTAGACGCCAACACCAACGCCGGCCAATTCAACATCGTCAACGGACAACTCGTGTACCACACCGGGGCCGAAAATGGGTCGCTGTACATGAATATCGAGAACCCGTCGGATAAGACGCAGCGCAAGCTGACCACGTGGTTTAATCGGACCGAGAACGCGTACGGCGAGTTCGCGTTCCAGGGGGATACGGTGACTTGGAGCGTGGAGGATATTGAGAGACCGAACACAGCGGCTTGGTTGGTTTGTGAGGAGAACCAGCTGTTTGTTAATACGGGAGCTTATGCGTATGATACGCCCGAGGGATGTGCGGATCAAACGGTATGTTTCTTTTCTCCTTTAGAAATGGGGTCCGAGGAGCTTTGACTAATTGTGGTTGTGTAGATTCACTCATATGGTGGCTCCACCCCCGATGTTTAAGGTAGTGGTATTGTGAGAGGTGTTGGATAGTATGAGACAGTGGTATATTGTACATAGTCGCTTGATAGGTGAATCCTATTGGATTGCTTCCACGCATTATGCATTTTTATTTTGTATTTTTTTGTAAATCTTAAAGGTTTGCTCATCGCCGAATTGACGATGTGCTGGTTTCCGCGCGTCCGACGCGTCGGCTAAATCGCGGGAGGTCGAGAAATATATCCTTGCCTCATTGACTCGAGATGAAACACATGACCAGATGAAAGTTCCTTCTCCTGCAGAAACATTTCTATTCTCGATTGGGTCGCTACTTTTCTCTTTCAGTCAACAACCAAAACAACAGGCTCGGCGGCTCAGCCCTGCGGGCGTGGACAGAAATGATTCATGCATTCCATCGCAACTCAGTGCGCTTTTCCACTCTCCTTCTTTATTGAAACCTGACTCGATCGGCTGGCAAGTGATGTGGACCCCATTATTTCCTCGTCCCCAAGCAAGAGCCACTTCAAGCTTATGGGTAAGCGATCACACTAGGCCCGATGAAAGAAAAAGTAAATATCTTAGCAAGGGCAATTTTTTCAGAAATCAGTAAGTCGATCAACGAAATTATTAATAACTGAAACGAATTTGAGTATCCTGATGACTACTCATCAAAGCCCGTTCTCTCCTCCGTTTTTTTTTCAAGGCCCATAGTTAGTTAACTCTTGCCAGTTGCTGACTCAATCGTTGTCCAGAACACATGCATCGAAATTGTGCTTGACTCACGAGCAAACGATGACGTCAAAATCCTTAAGATCAATCAAAAAGGAAATAAAAGAAAAAACGAAGAAAAATGTACGTCGTCGATGCTCAGGGATTCTTGCCAATCTCCTCTCAGGTATCACAAGATCCTCACGCAGAGGGAGTCTTGGGGAATAAACTTCGATACCCGCCAAGAAAAGGTGGGTTGATTGGCAGTTGACGCACCCCTTCCCTGCAAGGTTACCAAGGCAGCATACTTGGTACCTCAAAACTCCACAGTCATTCCCAAGTGCTCTCCTTGTGTAACGGGAAGACCATAAATCAGGGGAGAAGCGCCTGGGGTCGGACCCATATTTTCTTTTTCCACTTTACCGTGTGGTCAATAAGTGGTGGGAGCTCGCCCCCGAGCTGGCAGAAATGATCAGCTTTCAACAACAATAGTTGCGATTCGCCGAGGCTGCTGGTTCCTTCCTACACTCACCATTTTGCACTGGTTGACCCCACCCAGCGTTTGTGATGGCCGGCCATCAAAGCGCAAAACACTACGGCCGCAGGATCAATGACATCAATTTTGTGAAATATTCTCTATTTAGTGGCGCATATTTTTCACCTGAGGTGAAAAATATGGGCCTTAGTTCGCAGATTCAATTTTTGAGAACACTGCCCAACTCTAATATTGGCGATGCGCGAAAGCAATGGAAAGATAGCCTTGGTTGATGGAGCTGAGGGTGAACTTGTGGGGTTTAAGCGGGACCTCCGCATCGCGACGCGAAGGAAAGACGACAGAAGCAAGTCAGCAGCCACCCAAATAGTATGGTGGATCTTTTGGGGACCATCTTTGACCCTATACCTAAAGAAGGTGACTAAGATGCGATGCAACATGATCTATCGCATTAGCGTCACCCCAAATATAGTTGGTATTGGAGCTCAAGGTCCAGCAAGGGAGTGGGGGTTCTGCTGATTCTGCACGGCAGGCTTAGGTATGGCCAAACAAAAAGTTCACCCAAATTCAAGGACCAGTCCCTGGAATGGAGAGTTAATAATTATAAGGCATATATTCTCGCCTTCCTCCCCACCTTGTAATGCTAAAACATTCACCTTCTATGATATTATCTCGAGATATTACAACCCAAGCGAAAAACAAGAACCTCAATAGCAGCGATGTCGTTTCAAAGCGAAGACGAGTTCAACGTTATTTACTCCTACTTTATTGGGCCGAAGGGCTCCAACATGCCTGATTTCCGAGCCAATATCAACACAATTCTGGACGAGCTGCTGGAGGCTAGGCTGAACTATTGGCCAGAAGACAATGTGGGTTTCCTAGTGGTTTCTTAAAGAGTTTGTCGTCCACTTGACAGGGAGAGGGATCTCGCTCACATGGTAGCAGAGCCGCAAATTTATTCCGACAGAGGTCCGGCGATCCAAAGCCTTCCGGAGGGTCAGGGATAACCTTAGCGATGCCGTACGAAGAGTGGCCCAGCTTTTGGGGGAGCATTCGGTACCATTCTGGTCACCTCGTTATCAGGGACACATGTGTACTGATATGACCATGCCGTCGCTTCTCGGATACTTTATGACGATGCTCTACAATCCCAACAATGTAGCCCTGGAGGCTAGTCCATTGACCACCACGGCGGAACTCAAGGTTGGTCAGCAGCTCTGTGAGCTTTTCGGGTATAACACGAAGCAAAACGTGACCCCAGCAGGTTGGGGCCATATTACCTCTGGAGGAACTGTTGCAAACTTGGAATTTATTTGGGTTGGTATGTTTTGCTATCCATGGAGCAAATTGTGTGCGATACTAAAACCCTACCATAGCCCGGAATCTCAAATTCTATCCATTAGCTCTTTTCCGGGCAGTCAAGGAGGGGAAACTGCGTTTCGTTGCGGATGAACTTAGGGTCAAGACCTGCCAAGGAGAGGAGAAGCTTTTCATGGAGCTGAGCACCTGGGAACTCCTGAATTTGAAGCCCGAGACCGTGGTCGAATTGCCCCAGAAACTGACCGATCAGTTTCAGATTTCCAGTGAATTTTTGCAGGATGCCATTGACGACTATAATATCCAAACAGTTGGACGGGAGCCCTTAGAAAGATTCCATAATATTACCAAGCCGATGCAGTTTTTTCTTGGGAAGACTCGTCATTATTCCTGGCCCAAGGGAGCCGGTAAGCCATTATCAATGATTCAAGCTGCATCAGGCTAACAACTTCTCTCCTAGCGGTCGCGGGCGTCGGCGCCGGGAATATAACTGAAATCGAAGTTGATCTTGACGCTCGAATTGACGTGGGCATCCTGAAAGAAAAGCTCATAGCATGCGCGGAGAATGGGCAGGCAGTCTACGGGGTTGTGGCAATTATCGGTTCGACGGAGGAAGGCGCCGTGGACTCCCTGTCGTCGATCGTGGAGCTACGGAGACAGCTCCAGACAGAATACGGCTTGTCGTTCCTCATTCATGCCGATGCAGCTTGGGGAGGCTACTTCGCTACGATGATTGAACCAGAGGGAGATCTCAAGAAGGACTACGCTGAGGGCTGGGCTCCCTCATCGTTCTTAGAGGATGAAACCATAATTGATCTTCGGGCCCTGAGGCATGCGGATTCGATTACAGTTGATCCACACAAGGCGGGGTACATCCCCTACCCTGCTGGGAGTCTGGTTTATCGTGATGGTAGGATGAGGTTCCTGGTGACATGGTCAGCGCCAGTGCTGTCACAAGGATCAGCGGACAATATTGGAATATATGGAGTCGAGGGAAGGTGCGTGTGTTTTATACCCGCAGACATGATCGTTGCGTTGGTGATTAACCGTCCTACTGTGCAGTAAACCGGGAGCAGCCGCAATGTCGACATGGCTCTCCAACCAGACGATTGGCCTCAATCCTAGTGGTTATGGCATGCTTCTTGGCGAAGCTGCTTTCACAAGTGCTCGAGTCAGTTTCCTTGGATTGCTCTCCTCGTTTCTTCTCACTCCCCTAGGCGGTGTTTACTAACGATGGTCCAGTTATCCGCCCACTATGCAACAATGGTTAACAAGTTCATCGATGGCAAGAAGAACAACTACTTTATCTGTGTTCCCTTCAACAGACTTCCTAGTGAAAGAAAGGGACATGAATTTTTCTCAGAGGAAGTGGACAACGAAAGGGAATGGATTCGCAACCACATTATTGGCAAAGACAATGATGCGGTAATGGCCAAGCGTAGCGCGATGGAAATGCTCGGCAACCTTGGGTCGGACCTTAATGTCAACGCATTTGCCCTTAACTGGTACGATGACGACGGAAGGCTCAATACAGACCTTGAAGAGGCGAACTATCTAATGAAAAGAGTGGTGGATCGACTCTCTGTTACTTCCGTCAATACTGACCCGACACATATCCCTCTATTTTTGACATCTACAAAGTTTGAGCCGGCGCTTTACGGGAATTGCGCTCAGCACTTCATGGAAAGAATGGGAGTGACAAAATGCCACCAGGATCTCTTCGTTATACGCAATGTGGTCATGAGTCCATTCCCTACTCATATTGATTTCCTTGGCGAGCTTATAAATAGTTTTGAGAAGGTAATCAAAGAGGAAGTGGAGGTTTGTCGGGCGCGAAATCGACGCGGGCGACGGACTGGGAGGTTTCTGGTGCAAGGAACGGACGAGGTGTATCTCGCCCTCCAAACATCTTTCCATAGCGCCACCCTGCGTCAGCAGCTCATATTTTCTGCGGAGCTGGATGAAGACCTTGCGGAAACCTACGCGACTTGGAAACAGAAGTTCCCCGGTGAGACGGTATACCTTGAGTCAATCAACCCAATCGACTTGGAGACAATCGATGACGACGTTGACGCCGATGGGCCAGCAACGATCGAGGCGAAGATCTATCGGAAATCACGCCCGTAGGTTCACCACTTTCCAAAAAATTCCTTTTGTTTGAGTATTCCCCTCTGTCTAACATCCACATAGAAAATCCATTCACACAGGCGAAGTGACCCTGAAACTCACTGTGAAAAGCCGGCCCCTAAACTCCGTCAACCGCGACATTGCCTATCCAGAGGAGTATATGCCATTCTACCTCTACGGAACGGCAGAACAGAAACATATTTCCCACATGCTCCTTCGAGCCCCGAACATCTCCCTGTGCGCTAATGACATTTCATTTTCGCCTGAACTCAGCACCGAGGCCATCTCACTTCTTGGGGAGGGTTTAATCCTCACTTTATCAAATATCCCCGAGGCATCCAGACAGCCCTTCCCGAAGCAGAATCGTCTCCTACCTAATCCATTCTTCTTCCAGAGGGGTAAACAGTTTGAGGTGAAGGTCTGGAAGGACCCGAAGCCAGCCCAAGCCCAGGGCCCAGGGTTACTTGAAGGATTAGACGCTTTATTGTACACTGGTACAATCACTTTAGGCGATCACACAGATGTGGATGCGGAGGGGCCGAATCATGACCATTTCGATTATGCCCACGTGGATTCAGACTTGTGGCAAAACGAGCTCGACAAGATTGGAAACGTTCTGAGCTGCTCGTACAGGGATGATGATGAGTAATATTATGAAATTTACGAAGGTCTGAGGATAAAAGGTCGACCATGCCTGCTAAGGCCATGAACTCTGGTTATTTATCCTAGATTTACAGGTGCTAGTGGCAGCTCATCATGGATGGAGGATCGGAGGAGCCTAGAGTTTATATTCCTAAGTATTTGTGAGATTATACGATATCGACGCTATCTATTGCAATTAGATTCACTCCCATGGCCGCTTCGTAGGGTGTCACGCACAGTTATATGTGGAATGGACCCAAATGGAGAGACGATTGTGGTGCTTACCACGCCTGAGGCTCAGCATTGACTCATCTCTGTCCCTGTTAGGCCCGCTTGATAAAAGTTCGAGGAATCAAGATAATTCAAGGCGCCAGCCGGTGGCTGAAAGGACATCAAGAACGGTAAGTCTGTTAAAGTTTCCCCGAACATTGGACCAGATCCCACTTCGAACTGGCCAAGCATATCTGGGAAGAATCCATGTACTGAAGGGATATACTCCTTTAGATTCGACGAGGACGTGATGTGCTCTGCGTTGCCACCCAAAGTGTCTGTTCCGAGAATACGGGAAAATAAATAGTATATAACGTTGGCGGTGGTCCAAGAATTGGATATCTCCTTGAGGGCGTCTAGGCAAATCTCAACTCTTGAGTTTATGGGGAGTACAGTGGGATTTTTGGTGATGTGGATTCGGTAGACTTGGACGAGGAGGGCCGAGTAGAGGGAGTAGACACTGCATGTAACTGTCAGCATTCTTTTCCGCCACACGTTGGGCGTTTCGTGGAACGTACATGAAAGGGGGGGCGCAATGAAGTTGATGGAAATCCCGCAGAGTCTCTATTATATCTGTCATGCAGCTTGCGGCATCATATGCGGCCTCTCTATGTATTGTTTGTTGTAATGTCGAGTTCCCTTTAGTTGGTGGTTTGGTGGAGTGGTTCGATATGTGCGCTCGATGAAGTAAACAGATAGCAGTGCTTTTAAGATTAGGCGTCAGAAAACGGCCGGAATGAGATATATGTTCAGTTTTGTCAGAAACTTTTTTCTTCCCTTTCACTCACCAGTAATGCAGATGAAGAACGGACGCCCAAAATCTGTGATTATTTTTATGCCACACCAACTCGCAAGGATGGTTTTGGAGCCACTGAGTTAAGAGTGTATCGTAGTCCAAGTGGTTAGAGGCTTCTCTCCGATCCAGCTTGGACGCGGGTGAGTAGTATGTAGATATTACCTGGCCCATTATTTCACATAGCCTGGCGTATTTCACAAAAAACCGAGCGTGGAGCTGCTCATCAAGAGAGAGAGCCGAAAGCTCATCATCACTTTCAATGAAGTCATTCTCGGATATCATCTCCACATCACAATCAGAGGTATTAATTGCCAGTGGCCTCCCCATTCCCACCGATACCAACCGATCTCGGGCGAATAATGTCCACCATATTCGCCGATATAGCCGCTTTTCACAATTGCTCAAATTGAGACTGTCGACCCTGAGATAGATTAGCAGCAATTATACGTAGGGAAATGACGTATCGGATGGTAGAGCAAACACCTTCTATGCATTCCGATACTCTGCGCAACTGCGATCGCAATCCGGCTCCAGTATGAGATATTGGAAATATCTGCAAGGTGTTAAGCCCAGTTGAGCTGGAAGGGACAAATGTTCAGCCTAACATACCCTTGGGGTTTTCGCAATACCAACCCATCAGAATCAAGGCTTGCAACGTAGAAACACGGTTTATCTCGTAACCCGCATCGTACAGGGCTTTTGCTCGTCGATAGAAAGTAATCGACGCCACACCACCGGGGCCTGATCTTGCTAGAAACATGGGATTCCTTGAAACCTTTGAAGCGGCAAGAAGCACGGCCTGCATAAGAAGTAGGGAGGGAGGGTTTCGTGGATCGGAATATTGCTGCATAAAACTGGTTCTATTCACGACAGGGACTATTGGCGCAACCCAGAGAAAGAAATCATTAAGGAGGTCATCGCATAGCTCGCGCTCTGGGAGCAAGAATGCGCCCTGCTGATGAAGCGTTTGGATCTGGATCTCGTCGAGCCCACAACCACTTGGTATGCCACCCTCACACAAAGGGTGGTAAAGGATTTTCTTAGCCTTGCTTCCAAGGAGAAATAAACCGAGTGATTCCCCTAAATATTCTGATTCTGGTAGTAATTCGCGCACTGTCTCTGGCAGTAATGATCTCGTCGGCTGACCGGTGGTAAGCTCCCGTGACAAAGAGAGTGCACCATGGGAAGATGCTTCGCCATCGTCCTCTGCTGAATTAGAACCGTCACTATTTTCCTGATTGCTTGAATTGGGCGGCGATCTGGGGACTCATGCTCAGAGTAAATAACTGAGCTAAAGTAATGATACTGGGAGGAAATGAAGGATCTCACTTATCGGCCGGCTTCTTCTTCGCCCTGACTCTGGCTTTTGGCACATGGGGCGCACACTCCATCGAATAGTCGATACAATTAGTACAAGGTACCCCCCGCGTAATGATGTCACATCGTGTCTTATTCCAGGGTTAGAAGCCTCGATAGATTGATGCAGATTCGGCCGACTATTTGTGGATTTACCTTCCGGTTGTGGCATGTCTAGACAGCTGGTCAGGGTCAGGCCAAACGGGGTGAGAAATCAAGTATAACATACATCACATGCCCTTGCTGCGCGCAGTCTCCTGTGGTATTATTCTTGAAGATCAGCAGGGATTTCCTTGGACCATTAATAGTAACAGGGCCAGCCTAACCTTCGAGCTTTGGGTGCGTTGGAATTATCATCCATCTCTCCCTAAATTTTACCAGAACCGAGGTCAACACAGGGCCCGTTAGATTAGCTGAGGTGATAGATTTCTAAGTTCCGAGGAAGCAAGGGCTGGGATGGAAAAAAAGTTGAGGTTAAGGAGGCGAAGTGGGCCAGGGAATCTACTCTTGATAAACAACGCGATCTGAGGTTCTCCGCATGATCCCACGTGATAGGTGCTGGAAGCCTCTTTCCTCGTTTCATCGCATCCATCTTCCTCCTTTTTCGTCTTCTCATTACCCAAATGCCAGGAATCCACAGCTACTAGTCCTTCTTGGGATGCGGGGTCGCCCGATGGTGCCCAGCCACCTCCTCGTTCTGTCCAGACACGGAGCGCCCAGGCATTAAAGTTAAGTTCCGCGGAAGTTATGCAGGAACGACCAATCAATATGCAGGTCGAAAAAACGCTCCCTTGGTCCCATCCATGGCTGGTAGGTACTTATGCCAAGACGTCTGCACCCACTCGCTGATTCTTCATATTCCTACAGCCAAGAGCGAAGGGACAGTCGATTTGCGTTATAGCTTCCAATCCTGATTCCTCTGGAATTCAATCCGTGCACGAGTTGAACCCGACCTTAGCACATTCATACCTATCTTCCGCGGAACATTCGAAGGCAAAAGATAGGCTCTCACTCCAACCGCATCGTACACCTGATATCAGGACAAGTTAAAGATGGGCTCGAATAGGTGCGTCTCCTCTGATATGGTTCTCTGAGAATTCATCGAACTTCAAAAGCATAGTTGTGGGCAAAAGGTTGTGCAAAGCGAGCGCATATTGACATTATGCAGATTCTACTCCTTCTTTCGTTTCTTGCGGCATGTGCGACCACCCTCGCGGTGAAAGCATCCTACAACTGCAGACCCGGAGCGTCATGTTGGCCAAGTGAAAGTCAATGGAAGGCGTTGAATGTTAGCCTGGGCGGGCATTTAATACGGACCATCCCTTGGGCAGCCCCCTGCTACCCCGATTCTGGTTATTACGATTTCCGGACTTGCTCTGAGATATCTTCAAACTACACAACGGGCCTCAAAAGGGCGTCGGTATATGGAGCATTGGAAGCAATCCAGTATGAGGTTTGTGGAGACAAGGGTTGCTTGCTCCAGTCTCTAGCGCCAGGACTTCCCCCTCTTGGACAATCCTGTGACCTTGGGCGGCTTTCTGCATACCATGTTGACGCACGCAACTCTTCCCATATCGTTACCGCAATCGGATTCGCAAAACAGCATAATATCCGCCTTACTGTGAAGAATACTGGCCACGACTACCTGGGTAGATCGGCTGCCCCTAACAGCCTAGCGATCTGGACACATCACCTGCAGGCAATGCATTATCATACCTCTTACTCGGGGAGAAATTGTCCCTCTGTGCAAAAGCTCAACGTCGGGGAAATCAGTGCCGGGGTTCTAGCCCAGGATGCGTACAATTTCTTCGAAGATTATGGTATGTCCGTGTGCGGTGGTAATGCTGCCTCCGTCGGACTTGCAGGTGGTTTCGGTCAAGGTGGTGGCCATGGCATTTTCACCCCAACATACGGGCTATTCGTCGATCAGGCTATCGAGTTTGACGTCGTGACTGCAGACGGGGAGTTTCGGGTTATCAATAAATGCAACGACCCCGACCTGTTCTGGGCCATGCGCGGTGGAGGGGGTGGAACGTACGGTATCCTGGTATCGTACAAATTCCAGCTTTATCCGGCTAAACCAATTCATATGCATCATTTCAAAGCAGAGTTTTCCCTTCTTGGGAGTATCATCGATAATTCCGTGCTCAAATCTCTTGTTACTGCCCACATACAGAATCAAGTTACATGGTCAGACAATGGCATTGCTGGTCGGTTTTACTATGGCGTGGATTTTGTCGAATTCCATTCTATCCTCCCCTACAACGACAACGGCACAAGGTTGAGGAATCTAACAGAACCATGGCTTAAAAAAATCCGGTCAATCAAAGGCCTCAAGATAACCTTCGATGAGTACCATTCGTACAGCAAGTACTCGGATTATAACGCCGTTGCGCAGGAAAGTGCCGCTCGCCTCACACCCAACGGCTTCGCGGCCAATGTGGGAAGCCGACTGGTTCCACGATCACTCTTCACATCCGACTCACAAAAAAAGCTTGTCAACACCGTCTTGGAAGGCCTTGAGACAAATCGAGCGGTCACGAGCATCATTGCGGGCCTGCCTGTGTTAGAGATCTTGATGACCACTCCAGTTCACAACCCAGACCCGGACCAAACCACCAGCGTGCATCCAGCTTGGAGGTCGGCCCTATGGCATGCGGTTTTCCTCGGAGGCTGGATACAAGGTACATCAATGTCAAGCCAGCAATCCACCATCCAGCGAGTTCATGACTCTGCGAAGCCCCTTCGCGACTTGACACCTGGCGGGGGTTCATATGCAAATGAGGATAGTATCCTGGTGGAAGAATGGGAGTCCACGTTCTTTGGTAGTCATTATGAGCGACTCCTTTCTATTAAGAATCGCTATGATCCAACTCGTCTTTTTGATTGTTATAAATGTGTTGGGTGGCGTGGAGGTTCCGAGTAAGTGCTTCCTGGCTTCTTTTTGCTTCTTCTAACTACCATAAAACTCAACCTTGAATAGTCAAGCATATTCCTGTTACGGCCCCAATCCGACCGGTGGGACAATACTGGATTGAGTTACATGCCTGGATTCGTGAATGGATATTAGACGACTCATCCGATCTAAATTTTATATCACAAGTCGGAATTGCACCCTAGGCTTGTTGGATAAGCTTTAACCAACGAAAATAAAAATCGTCCAGGAATAACTCAGAATGGGAAGTGGGGATAGTTCATCCTCTTGCGATATAGTCGGTAGAATTATCATTGTAAGCCTTTCATGTCTTCCGCAATTGCCCGAGGTATAGAAGAACTGCCGGTCAGATAAACCAAGAGTAGACGTTTTTCCATCGTTGAAGTCGACCCGAAATGAAGCCCAGCTCCCCAGAATGCCATAAACCAAAAGAAATTCCACTCGCCTGCCTCGAAGGCGAGTCGCAGAATCGCTATATCTCAAGTCCCAAAGCAATCACAAGGGCGCCTCGGACAACTGCAATGCTTCAAGATAACAATCAAGGTGCACAAAAACCTACCGCAGGGTGTTAAATAGCTATCGGGAAGAACATTTGGGCGGAGATATAAGCCAGTAACCAAAACGATGGATCGAAAAGAGACCGTTCTGATTACTGGGTAAACCCTCCAGCGCCAATCAAAAGCCAGAAAATGTCATTGAAAATCTCTACAGATGTAATCCAGGAGGGAATGGACATGTCTAGCCCTCACGTTCAATGACAGAGGTATCCTCACACATCGGTGGATCAATTCTAAGTCTTTCAACCTCTAACCAGTCCCGCCCAGGCTACCATGTCATCGCAACAACCCGAAATTTATCCCAGATTGAGTCTCTTTGCTTCACAGGTAATAACGATCATGGACCTTGGGGTGTCCTGCGCCAAAAGTTTTGCGAATGCTAGAGACCACATTGAAAAAAAAATAACTGGCGGTCGCTTGGAGTATCTAGTCAACAACGCCGGTTGGAACTACACTGTCCCCGCGCTAGAAGTCGATTTCGAAGAGGTCAAGCAGACCTTCCAGACTAACATCTTCGGTGTGATCCGGTTGTGTCAGGTTTTAAGCCCGTTTCTTATTGCTGCAAAGGGTTGTATTGTGCAAATTGGGAGTATTGCCGGGATAATGTAGGTCTTTTGTTCGATACCCTTTTCTCCCTTGTTTTCCCACCTTACATCCGAAGTCAATCCGATAGCTACTGAGCAACCGAGGCCGTATGTGTTCGGATCTGCGTATAATACCAGCAAAGCTGTCCTCCATGCCTACAGCAATACCCTGCGAAATGAACTGGCCCCGTTTGGGGCTCGTGTCGTCATAGTGGTTACCGGTGGAGTCAAATCAAATATTGCCAGAGTAGATCGTGTCCTTTTGTCAGATAGCCTGTACCTACCCATCGCGGAGGAGTATTCAAGGCGTGTCAAGCATAGCCAGGAGGATAGCATGGAGACCCTGGACTATGCCAGGAGTGTGGTGCGACGGGTCGTGACTGGCAATTCGAGGAACAGAGTACGGTGGGTGAGGGAGGGGAGGATGAGCTGGATTGGTTGGTTTGTCGATACGTTTCTGCCAAAATTGATGATGGTATGTTTTTCCTCAACAACGTTCGTGGTGCCCAGACAGTAAGGATTACCTTATGAGTTTGATGTTTGGGTTGTAGAAGCTGGGAAAGTAGGGCGTTTAGGTATCAGGTCCGTTTCTTCCATGGGTATGGGTTGGATGCAACGCAGCCTACAGCAATATCTACCATCATGGCATCGAAGGAATAAACTCCCCTCCCTCAATTCAATCTCGTGGCCTATGCCTTAGATCCAGTTCATGGTCATCCATCTTGACCTTAATACTGGTGATGGTGCTGGGGCTTGCCAACGCTAGCTCACTGGATGATGGCAAATGAAGGAACAAGCCTTCTCTTTCACCCCCAGGCGACAGGCTGCCATCACCGGTGGCAATTCGCAAAATCTTGTAAGGCTTGGGGATATGAATAGCCGAGTAGGAATCGGTACCAACTAGTAGACAAATCAGTCCTACACCATTCAAACTGGAATAGAACAAACTCACAGATTGCCCAGTAAAAGTACTTGCACAGAATTGGGGCCCAAATGGTCACCGCGATTATCTGGCCAAAGCTCCAGGACGAGCTCTCCAAATTCAGGGCAGAGTAGTTCACCGTCGAAAGGTTTATCAAATAAAACAGAAAGCAGAAAACAAAGACAATGTTCGTAATAAAAGATGCAGCTTTCAGGCATACTCTGGCCAATTTTCCTGCCAGGATGCTATCAACTCGATGCGTAAGAAGGCAGAACCATTCTTTATGCACATTATTCCGCATAGAAGATATAATCTTGCACAGCACCATCCAACCGTAATACACCAGACATATATAGTTTACTATCCAGTAGGTTCCACTTCCATAGTTGCCGTAGTAACCTGCCCCCACACAATAGATCAACGGCGGCGGGTTATACCCGCATCTATCGAGTCCGGACGTATCAATGGAGGAGCTTATCTGGTCGGGTTGAGGGATCTTGGAGCTCAAGAACAATGACGCATTTGATAAGGCCAGCGTCACCGTTGACCAAAAGGTGATGTACCATGACATCATGTCTGCTTTATATATGATCCAGAGAGCGAAAATATTGGGTAGAATTCCCATCAACGAGGCTGATTTGGCAGTGGACATGTTGGTTTGCAGTTGTGCCATGCTCGATGAATCGAGCAACCCTGAACCTGCCCCCAAAGCTGCAATCACCGTGATCTGAATGGTGAGGGCGAAGAAGCATTGCCCCTCCTGGAATTGAACTAGGGTAGACTTTAAGATAAAAATATGCTGTGCGAACATCTTCTTTAGCTGTTCCCGAATCTCGCGTCCATGGGTCTCATCCAGAGCCTTCTTTTGCGAGGGTAGTCTCCAGTTAAGTTTTGTGCACAAGACCCGGAAGAACTGACCGACCCACGGGATGCAGCGGAGAAGGAGGATCACAGCCCAAATATATGCCAATATTGCGATTTCCATGATATATGATATTACAACCTGTCATATCCCGTTAATTGAGGGAAGGGAGAAGACAAAAAGGTAGGAAATAAAGTGACAATCGAAATGAACATACCCCCACTCCTCCGATATCCTGGTCCACAGTCTCAAGGATCCCATCGCAACTTGGAGCCCCGAATGACCGTGGATTACCCTCTGTGGGATCAAGGTTAAGCCAGAAGTAGTCGATATCATAATCTTGCGCACATCCTCCGACGTCAGGATCCGGATGGTCACAGTACTGATCGAGACAGCCCTGGAGTAGAACCCCAAAGGTGCCGTTGTTTGGGACATGATATGAACTTAGTGGCTCGCTCAATTCATGAAAGCATTGTGTTATTGAATCAAACGACTTGAAAGCAAAACTCGGATCCAAACAGTTGGAGCCCAAGGTTCCTGGCGTGTTCATGATGTTGCAATGTTTCGTGCGGCATCGAAGGGAGAAGCAGCTTTGGAACGCATTCTTTTTCTGCTTGAAATACAAGCTCCCGCTGGAGCTCGAGAAAAATGACCCGCGAAGTGGGCTTGTCAATCCATCACGGGGGGGCGATCTTCATTTCCTTGTGTTCGGTTAGTGAGGGAGGGACACCGCTATTGGGTGAGAGATTGTACCTTCTTTTCTTGATCAAGAATAGGGGCCAATCCGGCAGTGGGAATGGTCGCCACATGCTGGAATTTGGCCCCAAGTCAAAAAAGGAGCCATTTGCACCCAGAAGAACCATGAATCATGAGAGAGGATGATCGGAGGAACGCGGTTCGAGACTGCTCCTCGCGTCGCTCAACGGCTTGTTTCCGGCCAACTCAGCCACAGTCTCCACAACGCCACGGTTGACAGAAATCCTCCTCCCTCAAGAATCGGGACGAAAAACGCCTCACCCATGAAAATCGAAGGCATATAATGATGTTAGAAAGACACAGATTATTTTGCTTGTGGGGTGGATTGACTGGATTCAATCAAAATATTTTATTCTCAATAGAGGATTGCTCAAAATGTAAGGAAAGGAGCCCAAACAAAGCGAGCTGTGCTGGGCGGTGACAATGGGCATTAGGTATAGGTATCATCCCCACTCAGAGGAGCGTCAGCTGCGTGAGGCACTCAGAGGGGATTTTTCCTCACGGCCTCAGAAGAGGCTCCAGTGCCAAACTCAGGAAGGGAAACATCGAGAATATTGTCACAATACATACCGAGTAGGTCATAATTTTTGGCTTCTCCTCCGGGCGGCGGCTGAGAACGGCAGATCATAATATGCCACTGCAGAGCATTGGAATATATAATGCGAAAGGCCACATACAATAGCAACACAGTGGTCTGGATACAAGGTCGCAGCAGCGGATGAGACCAAATACTCACTGGAATCGCGGGGTACAACTGAGCTAGACTTATCCCGCACGAACTTTTGGGTGAGAGCACCTTGATCATCATTTGGGCTATGGAGGCTTCGCGACATTGGGGCAACTAGATCTTCCTCTGCGTTTCCTAATGTTAATATGGAGGCTTCTTGGTAACTAGCCATCTATGGAGCAATTTCACAGCGTACGCTGCCACTGTTCACTAGTTTGAGGCCTGAATTCTCCAAAAGTCGAGATAAACCTGATTGAGAGATGTTGATTCAGGGCTGGGTTGCCGGGACCCGATCGACCTTCCTGGCTGCCGCGATTTTAGGCTCCCCCCATTATGCTCACAGTGTCGAGTCGACTGGAGAGCGTCAAGATTTCGTATTCCCACTTTTCCCACCTGCAACCGAGGGATATTACTGGCTTAATTGGAATTTTAAGTACGATTGAGGCGTTGGGGCTTAGCCCAACACGAGCGCCAAGATGTGAGGAGAGCTTGAGGGTTGGTTACAAATACTTGAGCTGGGCTGCACAGCTGGAAAGGGTGGAATAAACCTTTTCTGTTCCTTCCGTGTGGCTTTTCGAGAAGACCTGGAATTACGACGAGCGAGCTCGACGCTCTTCATCTACAATGCTTCTGCACGATTTGCCGGACGAAGTATTATTGCAAATAATCACGGACCATCTTCTCTCTGAACGCGACATCAACGCGCTCTGTCGATCGAGTCAAAGGCTGTACTCCGTGGCAAATAAATACCTCTACGAAAATAACGCCAATTGGCACCGAAGCAGTGCATTTTTTTGGGCGTCCAAAGTGGGGGGCCAATCTACAGCCCAGCGGGCACTCGATTACGGGGCAGATATCAACGCGAAATCACTTGAAAGCAATGGCGGAACACCACTGATCGTAGCCTCAGAAGCCGGCAACATACCAGTTGTCCAGTTTCTGTTGAGCAAGGGAGCCGACGCCAATGCGTTCAATATTTTCCACGAGACGGCGCTGAGTGTCGCCGCGCAGGAAGGGAATGTGGAAGCCGTCAGGGCCCTGTTGGATCATCCGAGTACCAAACCTAATATGGCCGATACATCGGGACAGACCCCAATTTTTTGGGCTTCTTATCATGGGCATGTGGACGCCGTGGGGAAGCTCTTGGTGAGGCCCGATGTCGATGCTGATCGTCCCAAGGAGTTCGGCGTGACTCCACTGATTGCGGCAGTGACATTCGGGCATCTCGATGTGGTGGACACTCTGCTAGCGCAGGGAGAAAGAATTGATCCGAATCGATGTATGACTGACGGAAAGACAGCCCTCATGAAGGCCGCAGAGAAAGGATACGATGCGATCGCACAACGGTTGATCAATAGACCTGGGATCAATTTAAAGGCGCGCGACCACGGAGGGCAAACGGCCCTTATCTTCGCCGCCTCTGGGAATTCCGAGTCAATTGTTCAGCAGTTAATAGCGGCCGGGGATGAGGTCGATTCTCGGAATTCGGATAACATCACAGCTCTCTCCTTCGCCGCCGATCGGGGCCACGAAAGAATTTGCCAATTTTTGCTCAGTCACGGTGCAGACCCTAGTATCTTAGACACCAGGGGTTGGGCACCTTTCCACCTGGCTGCTCAGGGCGGACATGATGCGGTCATACGCCTTCTCCTCCAGGATGATCGCGTGGCTCCCGGACAGCCGACTCCTGCGGGCACAACGCCTCTCCACTGTGCCTCTTGGGATGGTCACGATAAAGTGATTAAGCTTCTCATTGACCGCGATGATGTTGATCTCAACTGTGAGGATAATGCTGGCTGGACACCGCTGACCTGGGCGGCTTTTAACAATAATGAGATCATTTTGAAACTTCTCCTCGCAGATCCACGTGTTAAGGTTAATGTCCGAAACCATGATGGCTTGACGCCGTTGTGCTTTGCGGCGAAGAAGGGGCACATGGCGGCCACGAAGCTTCTTCTTGAGCACCCCGAAATTGATTCAAGAATGGTGGATGACAAGGGAAAGTCAGCTCAGAAGTATGCCGATGAAAATCGGCATGATAATGTTGTCGCGCTGCTGAATGGATTTGACAAAGCGAGGGTGGAGGAATAGGTTTCACCTGGAATTTTTTTTTTTTTTTTCCGCGCATGCAATCGAGAGGATTGGTTGTATCTTGAATTTTGAACCCCACCTCGATTTTGTCCAACACGATAAATTTGAGGCCCATCTTCCTGAAAATAAATCAAGTAATGCTCTCATCGTGTGGGTGCTGTAGGACTCCTGTCTCGCCAAGGCTCGTATTTCCCGAGCGAAGAAGAAATAGGCTTTGGGCAACTCGAAGCGAGTGGACGGGATAATCCCATCTCAGCCTCACCAGGCGAACACCCAGGTTAGCCTTACCTTCTTCAAACCCCCTTTAAATATCTTCCACTTCCCTCTAACGTAAATGAGAAGGAAGAAATAAGGGGGGGAAAGGGAAGAAAAGGGATAAATCAAACACAATGGTAAACGCCGACGACGTGATCACCTACGTGGGCATCCCCCTCGCCGTCCTCGGTGTCCTCCCAATCTTCTACACCTGCATCCGCTCCACCCTCGCCCTGCGCTCAATCCGCCACACCCTAAAAGCCAACGGCCTCTCCAGGACAGCCATAACCCGCGGCAGTCTGATGACCGGTATCGTGGAAGTAGAAATCCCACGACGCCGAATCACCCCACTGGACCGCTCCCTCGACGCGGCCTACTGGAAGCTGAACCTGCACACGATCTCGCTGCCCGGTGGGACGTGGGCGATCTTCCCCTGGAACGAGATCCTGACGGGCCGCACCCTGTACCGGTGCCAGTATAGCGAGGAGCTGCGGGTTCCGCCGGCGGAGATCCATTTTGAAGAGCTGGTCGCGTTTTTGCTGGATCGGGGCGCGGTGCCGGATGCGAAGGGGTGGAAGGTGCTCAAGTCTATTGGGCTGTGGACGCCCACGGGGACGGTTTTGTTAAGGGCGCCATGCGGCGATGGTGAGGTGGGCGCGGCGGTGTTGAAGTTGGCGCCGCCGTATGATGGGGATGGGATTTTGAGGTTGGCGGTACACTGGGAGAGTAGGTGGGATCGGAGGGATGTTAATAGTCTTCCGCCTTTTTGGATGCGGTTGGAACGGCCGATTGGGGGAGGAGGTGGTGGTGGTGAGGATTCGATCCCGACGTTGTTCACTCAGATTGAGGAAATGTCTGGGTGGTATGCGTTGGAATCGGAATCGGAATCGGAATTGGTGTCGAGTGATAAAGGAAGCGCGAATGATGGCATCAGGTTCCACGCAAAGGAGGATTATGTCGAAAGCGTCCAGTTTGAGCGTGGTGGATTGCTCACAGGGAAAGAGCATACCCTCACAACAGACTCGAATATCCCCCAATGGTTTACTTGGGCATCGTGTGCTCTCAGCCAGAAGCGCGACTCCGGGTTGTGGAATGTATCCATCCCATCGCACATTGCCACGTTCGCTACCAAAACATCCATCCCAGGGGGCGTGTTAGTCCTCCTTCAGCTTGTGGGTGAATCCGACATTCCGCCTTTTGCAGAGCCACCACCAGATAGAGCGGTCGACATGGCACAAAAACGGCACCAACAGTTTCTTGAGAGCGTGAGACAGCGCACGTTGGAGAGCAAGATGCCTCCCGCACAGGCAGACGAGGCGCGACGACAGCGCCAGATCTCGGAGGCGCAGGCATTCCACACCGAGAATATGCAGGCTATCAGGGCAAGGAAGGAGTATGAGGAGCGACGAGTGATTGCGGCGTTGAATTCGCAGCCGATGGCGATTCCGGTTGTTGCGGAGAAGGGGCGGCTGTATCTGATCGCAAAGAAGGTTATTCCGGCTGAGTATGGATTGGAAGATTTGGTCAGGGCGGTACTCTACCTGATGGTGTTTGATGGAGAGACAGCGAGGGTCGTCACGGAGATCTTGGAGCGGTGGCTTTCATGGAGCCAGCAGAGTGGCATTAATCCCCAGCAGTTGGAGTTTCTGAAGGGACACCCAGCGTTGTTTTGTTATGCGGCTGCTTTGCTGGCAGTGGTGGAGGGGGTGTGTCGGGGGGATTCGCAGTCTTCATCGGACATCATGGAATGTTTAAAAATTTGGCACACAGTTCACTTGGGCTGATCTATGCATATGCATTGCCGGGTTTGGGATATGTTTTGCTTTAGGGATGTTTTCTTGACTGAAAACTTGCCCATAGTTTTAAATAACACAACAAACAGGATCCAACGCCACAATTGGAAACGAGGGTATGGGAAAAATGAAAAGAAAAAAAAAGAAAAAAAAAAAAGGGCTAGAGCGTCCTCCAACAAGACCTTCTAGTCCCGCTTCGAGAGGGCTAACTTTCCCACCCTTGGGCGATTTTCTGACTCTAAACGTTTTGAGGCATTTTTACTATTAGATTGATTCTTCATGATGTTGCAATTCACAATTTTCTTTTAGCGCAGTGAGTTGTGATTATTGTGCGTTGCTCCTGGGGCAGCTGACTGGTTCCTGTTGCCTTAGATACAGTGCGTTGAGTATACTTGCTTAATGCCTGGGCGGGTCCATTGATCTTGCTATTGTGCAAAACGTGTTTCAGAGTCTTCTCCACAAGCACCGGGCTCATATCCGCGGTATCGATGTGTACGCTGTGGAGGCTGCTGGTGGAGCAGATTTGCGAAATATGGTGCCCAATAACTGACGAGGGCCGATGAGAGGTGTTCAGGCGTGCGGTTTGTAATACATTTCTTGTTCTGTTGGTCTGGGAGGGGCTGCGTTTCTGGCCTCGCTGGGGGGTGAAGAAAATAAGAACCAAGAAAAAAAATGCCTAGAGATCTGGAAAGGATTATCCTAGACGCGCTGCTGTATTGACAATGACATATGTCCTCCACTGTTACACCTGCTGCGGATAGATTTTTTTGTGTTGTAAAGTGTGCCTTACGAGGTGGCTATCACACTAGAATCAGGTTTAGATCGTCAATTGACTAACGGGCTAGGCTGTGGCGACTATCCGATCCGCTGTAGGTATGAAGCGTCGTTTAATTTTAATGAGAGGCCCATCCATCTACAGGTAATTTGGCACGAATCCCAACGGCTGCGGATTGGCACCACCGCATGCTCGGGTATCTAGAATATGACGCTGTTTGCACCCTATAGTCTGCCTGGCCGGGTATGCTCCTGCCTTTCTTGGATTTTATGTAGGCTGTATTTTAGTTCTGATAGGAAAGGAAGGAAGAGGGAGGGAGGGGGTAGAAAATCAACGAACCAAAACAAATAAGAAAGGGACGAAACCGCACTCCTGTTGACTAGAAGCAGGAACTCGAAAACTGTGGTTTGGTTGCAAAATGCCTTCATCGGCTATCCAGCGCCAACAAGTGTATTTGGCTTGCAGGTTCATATTCAGTGGCAAAAACACTTTACTTCGGAAGAGAAAATCCATCCAAAGATGCCTCGACTTCCACACGCACTCGCTTCAGAAATCAATCCCCGATTACGATGTCAAAAAAGTGGTGACGATTGTCAAGCTCCTCCTAGAGAGGCAGGTATTCCAGTCAGAAAGCCATGCTCGTGCAGAATTCCCGGGTCTCTTCATCTCGTTGACCACCAAGAGTGAGCACCTCGACGAGAAACAGGAGACGCAAATACCGAAGCTTGATGTGATCTGTGAAGACATATCCCCTTCAGAAGATGGAGAATGGGAAGATGGCGAGTTCAAAGAACAGGTTGATGCGAGAGAAAAGAGGGGACTGGAAAGAGAAGAGGATGGGGGGTATGGGGCACTCGAAGGGCCTCTCAAGCGGAGGAGGATACGTGGTTCCTCCAGCGTGTTGCATTCATCCGGTGGGTAATGACCTGAATTTTGATGGCATGTTTCTAAACTGACCGTTGTGGAATTCTGTGGTCCTTAGAGCCTTATTCCTCGCCGATAACATCGGTATTCCCAGTGTTTTTACCGTATGATGTGCAACATTCCATTCTCACAACGGTTCAAGCGTGTCTAGAGTATTGCTGTTTTGATTTCGCGAGAAAGTGGCTGCCCTCTCACGTGGCGAAGCATAGGTGGGACTGTGCGATGGCTGTTGAACTTACGAAATGGGCAAAAGTTTTGCCAGAGTGGACGGACAGCCTGCATCCTGATGGGTCCCAACTTGATAAAATAGAGCTGATGGGCCTTTTTCGGGAAGCTTGCCAGCTTCGAAATGTAGCGGTCCATCGGGTGCCTGTTGCCGCGAAGAGGGCTCTGGAGCTAGTTCAAGTTGCGATCAGGCTGGCTGAAGTCTTGCGGGATACATTGCGTGTGAAACACTTAGAAGCTCTGTACTTGGAGGTGCAATCCAAGATTCATGAAATGGAAGTGAATGCGGCAGTCCTCGAGCGGTCATTTCTCAACCGGTTGAGCGAGATCCAGGTGAAGCGAGGAGAGCTGGACAGAGAGGAAAAGGAGCTCCGGCTTGGGGTGCTGAAGGTTGAGAAGGAAAACGGACAAATTATGAGTCACTTGATTCGGGAGTCGGTGGGGAAGGTTTTTGATGCTGGGAGTTACGACGCTTTGGAAGCTGAAGATGGGTCATTAGGATATGTCTCGGCGGATGAGGGTGGTGAGGTTCGACACCAGTAGTACAAAAATAACAACCTCCAGAAGATTTTTATTATTTGTGTCACCCACCCTTTCCTTCAGAGGCCGATTCCCAGCCTGCCGCCACGTGTCTGCAGCCCCTCCTCAATGTTTTAAAGTTATAACAAGCTCTACACAAGCTCTGGACGAGGACGATCCTTCCTCTCCAGTCCCAAGAAGTCCACCATGGTGCAGACTCAAACAAGCCAAACGAGCCAAACCCAAACCAAAATTGAAAATAACCAAGACAATGGTCTTCAACACCTCAAAGTAGCTCATCATCAAAAAACTCCTCGCTCGCTCAATGCATTCACCCAGTTTCTATTACTTAATCATCACTCTCGTCTCCTGGGCGTGATTGATTAATTTCGTGAGCTGGATCGGGGCTCATGCGCCGCGCCTCCGCCTCCACATCTTGCTCTTTGGCTGGCAGTGAGCTTGCTGACAGATTTGAGACGATGATCCAATGGTGCTCTCTCATGTTTTTCCGTCCCCTGTGTGGTTGCATCATCTCGCGTGGCCAGCGGAGCATCACACTGTAATTCGGCAATTTCTCCGTATAATCCTGGTCAGGGGGTTGGTTCGCCCCCAACAAATTAGTACCATTCCAGCCATCCGTGTCCACGACTAGCGCTACTAGCAAGAAGCTATCAAATGCCAATTCGCCAACAGTTGAGACACTCCCCACAAGGATCGCGGGGTTGTTCGTTTCTCTGGGAATTTCTGCTTCCTGGTTCGGGGGATGGCTTGCGGGGAAAGAAAAGAATAAAGTGCCAAGCAACTGTCCGAGTCGTTGTCGGATGGTTCGGAGTTCTTGTTCATCTCAATCAGGCATAGCACATAGCATGTGAGAGAGGGTGAGATCGCTGTTTAAAATTTTAAAATGGATCTCTTTGCTCCGATCGGTCGTGCCGGTGGTGTAAGATCTGGTTGTTGTTCATCCCGTGAAGAGGTTTCCTCCACCCCGGACATCAGGCTTTGCAATGAGGATACCGTTTCTTCTTGCCCTTTCGGTTCTGTCCGAACACACAAGGGCAGCATGTATCCCTAATTATACCCCGGCGATCAATGCATTGGGACCTTTACAAGTGCTGAACTACAATGACCTCGGGCCTGAGGACGCGAAAAGCACAGTCGCAGTGCTCGCGCTCAGGAAACAAACCCACTCTACGGCCGAGGCAACCTGTTCATCAATTGGCGAGCGACTGTACCGAATTCCTGAAAAAGGAAGTAACCGCCTGGAGGAACTTCAATACCAAGTTAATTACCTGCTCTACACTGGGGACTTGACGCCACATGGCTCTCTTTGGGTCGATGGGTCTTCGTCACATGGCTGCATTGCATATGCCTACAGTGAAGGGAAATTGAAGACGGTTCCTTGCGATACAGAGCTTCGCGTTCTGTGCACCTCGAGTCCTGCACCCACTACGGAGGAAAGTTTTGAGCCGGAAGTAAATTCCAAGATTTCCATGAAAGCGAATGATTACAGCTTGATTGGCTATCGCGATGCGCGGTCGTTCCGGTTTCTCGGAATTCCATTTGCGGACGCACCAGTCGACAAGCTAAGGCTTATGCCACCGCAGCCCTATTCGGGCCCCAAGACATTGAGTGCGACGTCGTATGGGAAGAGCTGCATGCAGACGGTTGGCGATGATAGTGATGTGAAAGTCTCCGAAGATTGTCTCTACATCAATGTTTATACGCCGATTCTTCCTGCAGGGGAGCCTGGCGTTGAGTATCGTCCCCGTCCGGTTGCCGTGTATATTTATGGAGGGGCCTTCATTGGGGGCACCTCGGCGTCTGCTATGATTGATGGGGGCGACTTTGCGAGTCGAAATGACGTTGTTATCGTTACATTTAACTACCGTCTCGGGGCCCTGGGTTTCCTTGCGACCGACTCTGTGCTAGCAGGTAGCCAGGGCATAAAGGATCAGATCCTGGCGCTTGAATGGGTTAAGAAGCACATTGCTTCCTTTGGAGGCGATCCAGAACATGTCACAATATTTGGGGAATCCGCTGGCGCCCAGAGTGTGGTGGCACTGTTGTCATCCAGCGCTGCCAAGGGCCTGTTCGGAGGTGCCATTGCGGAGTCATCACCTATTAGTCTGCCATGGTTTACTCGCGATGTCTACTCCAAATTCATCATTCCACAGGTGTCCTCCGACCTGGGATGTAACGATACCAGCTCTGAAAAGGAGCTAGTTGCGTGTCTCCAGGCAGCACCTGCTGGCGAATTTCTGCAAATTGATACAGGCGCATTCACGGTCAATGAAGGCTACCTACACACCAGTGCCTTGGTTGCTAATATCGAACCTTACATGCCCGTTGTGGACGACACTGCCAGCGGTGTCATTGATGACCAGTTCGACGTCCTCCTCGCTCAGGGCAAACTTCCCAACCACGTCCCATCCATCTTCACCGTCGTCAAGGACGAAGCCGCCGCCTGGCTGAACATCGTCCCATCTCTGGGCTCCAGCCAGGCCGCGCTAAATTCAGCACTCTCCATTGCGTACCCATCAGATCTTGCCAAGAAAATGGTTAACTCAGGCGTTTTCCTTGTCAACTCATCCATGTCCGATGGGGTCCGTGTAGCCATTGCTAGTTTCCTGACAAAAAGCGAATGGATCTGCCCGCATTCGTATTTACTAGAGAATGCTGTTGAGATCGGCTCCTTCCCAGTCCTCTATGAAGGCCTCTTCACCCGGGGCTACATGCCGAACAGCACTGATGTAGCACAGCTCTGCGTACCCAATGATGACTACAACGCCACCTGCCATGGATCCAACGTTATTCCCGCGTGGGGCACCATGAACCTTCTCACCAGCCAACACTACTACGACAGCAAGGGGCTGCCGCACTCTCAGCTGATGAACGACGTTTATAGCGCGTTTTTCCGGACCTATAACCCCAACCCGGACGTGGACATGCTGAAGGCCCGTGGCCCGGCATATGGCGTCACATACAATATATTCGCGGAGCAGGGATACCATATCCGGCAGTTTACCAGTGAGAAGGAGTACATCAATAAATTCGGGTTCCCGCCGTCTTATACGGAGGGCCCTCTGTTCCCAAAGCAGTGTGGCGTGTTTGAGGATTACGGGTTTACGTTTCAACGGTCTGGGATTACGGAGTAGGGTTTGTTCCTGAGATCGTCTATTCGGTGCACGTAATAGGTAATATGCCATAACATAAAATTACATATCCTTTCTAGTAAACAAAATCCCTATACAAGAAATGATGATACGAGATTAAAAAGAAGGCGAATGCCTTCTCTGAGTTCGAACATCTTCTTTGCGCCAGCAACCAAATCCATCCCTCCACTAAACAGAGCTCCACCTCCCTCTAGGTTCTCACCTCGAGAAGATGTACAGTCAAAAGTAGCAGGAAAAAGGTCAAACCATCCAACAATCCGGATTCCGAAGCGGCTACCCGCCATAGTACTACTAACAGACCGGCGTGTGGCTTGTCTGCCGGGGGTAGGTAGGTATTTGTCAAATTCTAGCCTGGGATTGGCTAAATTAATAGCAAGGCTGACTCAAAATATCGCCTTGGGCTAAAGGAGTGCTATTAACGCGGAGCCTGATACTCTTGGCGACCTTTTGTAGGTCAAAAGCACCACTGCGCCGACAAGTGTTCCAGACCACAAAGTTGGTCGTCGTTGGTCTTATTTTTGTTGCATATAATACCACCACACCACAAAAAGAGAATTCGGTTCTATTCTGAACTGTAATGGCATTACAGTAGGTATATGTTCTATCTGACAATTTGTGGGGCGAAGTGAAGCATTCTCCCATTTATGGGTTCTGATTGGCTTAATTTCCCAGTGCTCTCTGATTGGTTCTCAATAAGGCAGCTCGAACAGCTATCACGTGGCTTCGGTTCACGTGATTTATTTGCCAGCCCTGCCTTTGGGTCCAAGCCTCCAAACTATTTAAATCAACCTTTCTATGTGACCTTGAAACTTCTTTTTTCCCTCCCCTCCATGATCCTGCTCTTTGTGCTCGGAGTGTAGAGTCAGTTTTTGGACAGTGATGAAAATATGATTAAGTGATAGTATGTACCACCATGCTAAACGGCCCTGGGCGGAACATCTTGATCAGATACATACCTATGGGTACTTTCTGAGTCCATAGCACCCCAACACCTCATTTTTGCATACCCCCGATATCCCTATCCCCACCCCATTCCCTCCTAGGGGTTCCCCCCTCCTTCTACCATAAACATCTAAGATCTCACGTCGAGATACTCGTCTCACTACTATGGAGGAGATGGAGAGGATTCCCGGCCCTTTCGTCCCTGTATTGGATCTCCTTGAACCTGTTAATGTCGCATAACTCATGGATTCTTTCCCGTTCTAACACTCCCCAGAAGTCCAAATTTTAACTTTTTTTATTTCTGCCAGCAGAATCTCTATTTAGGTTTACTTCTATGTATTAGCCCTCTCTTGTCCCCCTAAATTGTACGAGCGCCTCTCGGTAGAGCTATCGAAATAACAGCTATTATTGATCCGCCTTTTGATCTGCCGACTGCTCGAGGTAAAGTGCTTGACATCAGGAAGTTACTTTTGGGCAGACAAAAATGAAATACGATATTATTTCACTTGGGCGGGTAAAAACACAGCCCGAGAAGATTACGATACTAGGGGACATGACGTGGATCGTTCACTTCGTCCGACAGGAAGTTAACTCCGCCCGGGCTACTTACCCTATGAGCCACGGGCCCAGCAGCATCTAAATTATTCTCTTATGCCTTCTTCTTGGATATGTTGAAAAGGTTTAAGGAAAAGAAAACAAAGTTAATGATGGGATTTCATATGAAGCTATAGTGCTAAGAAGTACAGAGAATCTAGGCATGATAGAACAACGGGTTTATTGAATCAACGATCCAAGCCACCTAGTGCCTATGTTGCTTTGGCAACTCTCCATAGCAGATGGAATCGCCAACGTGGATGGATCGCAGAAGCTAGTGGAATCGCATGAAAGGTTTGGTGAAGCATCGGAGTGGGCTTCCGACCGCAGCAAGGTTTCAAACTGGACGATACCAAATGGGTCTGGGACGCGGCCTAAAAAGAAGGAGGTTAGCCCGTGCTAACTGTTGTTAAGAGCCAAAAATTATGCCACTCTCCCGTAGGGTCCGCAGCAACAAGTTGCTGGGCTGGGCGAGCCCCTCAGATTAGCTCGGGTGTAGATCAGTTATGATCAAGGGGTTACACCATGCGAACATGGGTATCCCTAATCCTGTTTTTTGCTTTCTTCATCGGGGCAAAAAAACCATCGAACAGAACTTACAACGAGCTCTGGCGGCACAGAACAGGTACCTCAAGACTACAGCAACAGTATCATTCAGATAATGCACGGTAGAATTTCCCGATGGGGCTCCATAAAGCTGGCAGATGATTCTGTGGAGGAACGGCTGCAATGACAGAAGGATGGAGGAAAGACGAAGAGAACCTAGGGGGGTGTTGATATTATTTCGATCACATTTGTACTTAGTAGAGGAAAGTACGATGAATTATAGAATACTGGGAAGCAGCTCTGCATTCGAAGCCTTAAGCCACAAGGCTTCGGCGCGAGGAAACCACAATTCGCAAGGTTCTGTAAGGCTCTATACACCCAACAAGGGAAGGAAGCAACCTTGGGCGATCCCATCGACTCGAAGGCACGAATCGTACAAAGCCCGACTAAACGATGCGCCCTCTTTGTCCGCCGCTACGCCTGGGTCCTGTATATTCTCCAGAAGCACACGACCCTTCTTCGTGGAAGCCTTAGTCCTGTAGACTGTTGGAACAAATACCACTGTCTTAAGGCTGTAGGAATTATATCTTGTGGCTATATCAATCTATCAAATTTACCTGGGTTCTTTTCTTTTTTATCATTCTCATCTCTCCATCCCCAAGCTCTCTATTCATCAATACCATTTCTTCTTTCCTTTTCCTAGATAACGTCTGTTTTTTTTTTTTCTTTCTGTGCTGTGATCAGCAATGCAGAACCAGCTCATAAAATGGCCTCCTAGCTCTGTTCACTCTTCGGGCAGCGAGGAGGGGCCGGAGAAGCACGTACTGAATCTCCTAGAAAATCGATCGAAGGAATTAACGAAATTTACGACCGCATCGAGGACTACGATCCACTTGATATCAATATTGAATCCCATGAGACCCTTGGGATCAGACTTGAAGGCCTTCATGTTGCGGAGGAGCGAACACGTCTAGACAATCCAAAACCAACCTTTTTCGGGGACTTGCCCCGTCTCCCGCCACCGCATCCGACCGACCCCAAAACGCAGAGCTATCTGAAACTTACTAAAAAGCTGTGGAAAGCGCAAAACTATTATCCTATCCTTAGAAACCCGAGATCCCAGGCCTGAAAGACTGATTTCGGATATCCACCACTTCTTTGGGCAGTTTCAAAGAGATGTGCCCGAGTTAACTCACCTTGTGAGATCGCGAATTGGTTTCCAATGTTAGTTTTGAAAGGCAGGAGGCGTCTAATCATACACGCAGACGAATACGACAATCGGCTCCCGCAGTTTCCCGGTGGCCATACCCTCACACACTCCGGCGAACATAACCAGGAAGTTGATGAATTCGAGCGGCGGCTAGCAGATGTTTCTGAAGAGGATGGCTCTGATGCTCCCTAAGGAAGCTGCCATATTAGCCTCCAATGCTTCGCTTTCATCGTGCTTGGGGGACCCTTGGGATACTTCATATTTATTTGATAGGTGCACCCGCGTCAAAGAGTTGAGTGCAAGGAGCTTCGGCAAACAAAGCCTCATCTCCAGCGACTAAAAACGCCACAAAAAAGAGCGATTTTGTCCCGAGGCAGACTAGCTTCGGCCTAGCTCTGAAGACGCCCAGACTTTTTGGCACGCACGATCCCTCTTATCGTGTGCTGAGTGGCCGCCCAGGGGGCGCAACACAGCCATTCAGCAGCAAGCGCCCTCGTATCCATGAAGCACACTCAACAAAGCCTCATTATTTAACCCCTCTCCCCGCTCAGGACTTTTCTTTGCCTCATCCTCTTCTCGAGCAACATCACAGTGTCTAGCAGTTTATGAAGGGGTTGGCATCCTGACCACTGCCGTCGATCCCAACACCAGACCACAACCACCATGTAGAGAAAGTCACTAATGAGCCATGACCAAGGACAAAAAAGCAGCAAAGAACCCCTCCCTCTGGGGTCGCATGAGCCGCCGTTTCTCCAGTCAGAGCCACCCAGAACCCGACGATGAACAACCAACATACCAGGTCTTCCCCATCCCACGCGGAGCCGGCACAGCTATCATCGCAGCCGAACCGGGTCTCGCCCCACCCCCACCACCACACGATACCAACAAAACCCTAACCGACGACAACAGCTACATAATCGAACACAACAACCACACACTCTGGCCCTGCTTCACCCCCAACGAAGGAAACTCAGACTGGACCATACCAGACATCCTCGCCGACGACGGCGATCCTGTCCGCCATGCCTGGACGCGGGGCAAGGGAACCAACAACCAGTTCGGAGCGCGCATGTTCCCCTCTCGTGCTCGCCCACCCCGAGAAAGCCTGAACGACGACGACCCCCGATCTCACTTGCCCCCTCTTCTCTTTGACCTCCAAAGTAACTCCGTCGTACACACCTGTGACCTCCTCAACCCCTCCTCCATCGAATACATCGTCGTCTCCCACGTCTGGGGCGACAGCCTGACTATCCTCCCCGGTCCTGACTACGGCGTAAAATGGCCTGTGCCCATCACGAATGTCCAGAAACTCGCCCAGATCCTCTCTGCGTGTCACGCGGTGGGCGGAATCCGCTACATTTGGCTCGACGTACTCTGCTTCAACCAACGTAATACGGACCAGGACCGCTCCGAATTAGCCCGCATGAAAACATACTGGGAGGAAGGCGCCGCTGGGTGTCTCGTCTGGCTGGATAACCCTTCATCCGATCCTGACTGGGAGCGGGTACTACACTCAATCCGGGAGGTGAATCGGGTGTACGGGATGGATAAGTCCAGTCGTAGACTCGACCAGAGGCAGAGTATGGGGGTGCCTAGCGTGCCGGTGATGGTGCCAGAGGATGCAGCAAGTTGCTTCCGCCTCCTCCGGAATTTGACCCTTTTAGAACATGCGGACTGGTTCCATCGTGTCTGGACGCTACAGGAGGGTGTTCTGCCCGAGCATCTGCTCTTTGTAACCCCGGAAGGATACGTGCTGGACCGTTCGTGTCTGTTTGGTTTGGTGGAGGCGTTGGGGGACGTTGCGCAGCGGACTATGGATGGTGGGTTGAGATGGGGCGTGGGACTACTGCAGGAGCTGCAGAGGAGTGAGATTTGGAAGATGCTTAAAGTGAAGCAATTGCATGCAGCGGGTAAACTCTCATATATGCATGTGTTTCATGCGCTGAAGACGCGGCGGTGTCGACGAGATGCGGACCGGTTTTTGGGTGCGTGGGGATTGATAGGGGGGTTGATGCCTGAGGAGATCTCGAGGGAGGCGGGGGCGGATACGGGCCATGAACTGTATCGGGCTTATTACCGGATGAGCTTGGAGAAGAAGGGGGATTTCTCCTCCTTGATGTTCGTGGGGGGTGGGGATGGGGATGGAAGTGCGATATGGCATACGGCGGAGAGCATGGGGTTGGTTTTTGGGGCAGACTCGGCGCCGTTGTGTGTACCCGGGGAAGAGGAGGTGGACACGCACAATCTCTCGTTGACGGTAAGCGGGGAAGACAAAGGGCTGAAGATGCAGGATGTCGGCTACGACACGGTGTCGGCGGTCCACTGTTTATCGGCCAAAGGCAACATCCGCACCTGGGGCAAGATGTTTGGCACCTTCCATGACTATCTAGAGAGCGAGCGGAAGCGCGTTGTGGATGTCACGCGGGCGAGTGGACTACCGGCGAGCACGGCCCTACTGGCGGATGGACGGCTGGGACCGGGATACCTAGCGGCGATATTGCCATGGAAAACAGGCAGGGAGAGCCAGCTGAAACGGTATGATGCAGCGTTTCTGGAGGACCTGCGGCTCCTGGCTGTCAGAACGGTGGTTATGGCCCTTCAGTGTCGGTGGCTGGAGGCCCGGTTGGACGACTCCGCGGTGGTGGTGGTGTGGACGAAATCCAATGCTGCGCAGCTAGCCGTTGTCACGGAGCCAATCGACCAGCTCTTCTGGGGGCACACGGTGACCGTCATGCCACGCTCTTATTCTCAAAATCCTGGGAAGGGGTGTCTAATTTGTGTGAGGGAGGAGTCGGGGCAGTTGCGCAAACTTGGGATTGGGTTGGGAGAGAATCTGCGGGCGGCGGGGACTGGGACATTTGTATTGAGGTAACTAATCGGTACACTTAATGAACATGTATGCATTGTTATGAAGACATCGCTAAGAGGGGCAGCGGTAGCAACACTAATAGTTCGTGCCGTGCTAGTCACAGATGATATTTCTGATGTTATAGGTGATCTGGAGAAGATATCCATGGATTTTCCTTGTGGATAGATGAGATATTTGGATTTTAGGTACCTAATTTGGCACTTAAAACTAAGCTCCGCACTGAGGACGCCGATAGTTTAACAATATTTTAGGGCCTACGACAATCGAAGATTTGTCCACATCTATCTCGATTCCCGGCTAATTAGGGTAGAGCACCTCGGTCGATGCACTCACATATGCAAAGGTGAGGAGTAGTACCTAGTTTCTTGCATGACTCGTACCTCTCGGTATGTGCAGATATCTGCAGCAATCAAATCCCGGAATCCGGCTACCGACCTTACGCATCATGAGCCTTATCATCAATTCTCCTATGCCCATTCGCAGCCGGACCCTTTCCCCATACGGTCGCAAACATGCACCGTTATCTCTCGGGGTTAATCTTCCTCCTAAACCCTCTCACGAGCTCCATCGCAGGTCCAACATTCGTCGCTGGCACCTGTGGCCTCGCTTCAAGAGCAAACAGACAGGTTCTCCCTGTCGACTCGAGCTTTCGCCATCCTACCTATAACCAATCGAGCGACAATTTAGGAGGAATAAAGGTACCCATGCCATTTGCTAGTGCCTCTCCTCTCGGTGGGTTTCCGTCGAATCTAGCTCTCCCGGATGATGTTAGGGGCGAAGTCGCCGGGTATGGATCCACGAGGGATGCCAATAGAGCTGGGTTGCCGTTGCTTCCGGCGGTAGTCTTCACTTTGATTGATGCAGGGGAGTGTAAAAAGGATTATGCGGGGGAAATGGATGTTATGGAAGGGACGGTGTGTTATGGTTGTGAGATGGGGGAGGGTATTTGTGTGAGAGATAGTGATAGTGGAATTGTGAGTATGGGGCTTTTAGCGAGAGTGACGTCGTCCGGTTGTGTTCTACAGGAAGCTACGGGGGCTGTGTTATCAGCCCAGCGGTTAACCTTAGGTTTAATCGAAAACAGCCTTCGGAGGCCTTTCCCATAAGGCAAAGCTACCTAGAGCTGATATGAATAAGATTGCCTGGGTGGCTGAGTCGAATTGACTATTGCTCAATCATGGCCAATTCTTCCAAGTTATTGGAGGAAAAAAGTTGATAAAATGGGTCGCCCCGAGAAGAATAAAGTCTGACGAAAGAAAAGGCCGTCGATTGCTCAAAACGATTCCTAAAAAATAAATAGGGTGGGCATTAGCCCTACCTTAATACACACTGGAATGTATGAAATCAGCCACATCTCTCAGGACGTATAATTGCCTTAAGATGAAGCGTAGGCGCGGTTCGCTATTTGGTTGGTGTATCCTCGATAGGAGACTATGGCCGACAAAGTTGAAAAGAGTCTCGACTTTTGACATCTTTTGCTCGGTCGATCATCATCTGCTTCGACAGGCGCGAGGCGTGAGAACTTTTGTTTCCTTTGGCCTTTTTGGTGTCGACAAGTTGGGGACTGAAATGAAAGTCTGGCTCTCCTATGTATTTTAAAGGCAGTAGAATCCCCGACTCAAACCGATTACAGTTTCCCTTCTTCAATTTCCCATTGAAAGTAAAAATTTTACCTACCGTGGTTCCAACTCTCCCAGACGGAACGCCTCTAACTACCATCCAAGCCCGCCATGAACCAATACCCTAACTTCCAAAGTTGTTCCCAGTGCGGCTATCCCAACATCCAGGCTGGGAACCCTGTGCCATGTCAGTGTCCTGTCTCCCGCGGAGATGGAGAGCAGGTCCTGCTCAACCTGGACCCGGGTGTGAATACGAGCTTTGGGACAGGGCACTCGGCTGCATATTCGGAGTCTCAAACCCGGTCAATACCCCGACAACGCTACCAAGCCACATTCCTAAGCCCTGAGAACGGCCCAGGAATCGCCGGATGGCAGTATGGTATTCCCTGGGAAAGCCTGGGTGTCAGCCAAGGTGCCACTATTTCAGCAGAAACGCCGCGGCCGCATTCTGGCTCAGTGCGGACACAGGCGTCCCCGTCGCCATTCCCCGCAACGGAAGACGGGCAAAGACAGAGATCTCACTCTGCCGTTTCCAGTCTGTATGTGAACCTTGTGTCTTTCCAGAAAATATCCCCCACTAACACTTCCATGCTCCTTCCCAAGACAAGGGACCGCCCGCCATTATCAGTGCAGATGGGAAGGCTGCGGTACTCAGCCGTTCTTTGGTCGCGAGGCGGATCTCCTTCGCCACCTGAGGGCAGTGCACATCTCGCCAGGGAGTTTCGTTTGCACCCATGACGATTGCTGGAGGGTCTTCAACCGTCGGGATAACTTGGACACGCACATTTCGAGAAATCACCGCGTGCGCGGGGCTGGCAGGTCGAGGCAACAACAGCACACCGCTCCAAGGAGCGAGTGGCTGTGAAGAGTGAGGAGCGAGGAACTTTGATGAGGAAGGGGGCAGTGTAAGTGACAACACCAAAGGACCCAAGGCGGTGACAACGCACAAAGGCCCAAGGCGAAATTTGCCTGGGTTTATTTGCTTTTTCCTGTCTAAGCTTTCCTTTCCCCGTCTTTTGGTATTGATGGCCTTTTATTTGGTTTTGCTTCGTTTTGATTTGGGATATCCTCTGCTTTACGTCTTTTTCTGTTCTTGCTTCATGTTAGTTAGTCTGGTTTAGAATCAATCGGTCACCCAGCCACACTTCCCACAAGTAGCAAGGCATGTACTCCGCACGAAGAACGTCACTGAATGGTATCGCTGTTCAGCAACTCATAGGTCGATTCTGCGGATCCGAGCTCATGCCCAAGTCCTGCTACCACTACCACTATCACTGGAGTGAATCTTCAAGGTTCTTACTGCTTCCTTCCCTATTTAGTGACTTACTCCTTGATCCGTGCTCAGTCGCTTGCTCAGGTCCTTCCAGAACGCCTCCCAGAGAAGGAATCACCACTGCCACTGCACACCAAGTTACTATTGACAAAACAAATAGTAGTATCATCAGAAACCCCTCCCTCTTTTTTTTTTTTTTTTTTTTTTTCAGAAAATATGGAAGAAAAACATTCTGTCGTTGAGTAAAATCTCGAGAAATATATATACTAGTATGGTGTGCGAAATGACAAGAAAAGGTGACACAAGTATTAACCAGAATTACAATCAAGGAAACCAGGAATATGTCGGACAGCCGAGTTACTCTAGAACAATTTTTGCCCCTTGCCCAGAAAGATACTGGACGACTTTTAAATGGCCCTCTTCTGTCCCCTGTGATGCCAGGAACAGGGGTGTTACCCTCTTTACTTCTTCTACATCTAGCTCTGATTCTTTCCCAAAGTGCTCCAGAAGAAGTCTTACAACCTCAGGATGCCCATTCTGAGCAGCTTGATGGATTGGCTTCCTGAGACTGGAACGAGTGGCAAGAGACTTTGCGTCCCGCTCCAGGAGAAGTTGGACGATCTCCAGGTGTCCTTGCTGGGAAGCAAGCCACAGCGATGTCGCGCCATCCTTCTCTTCGGCGTTGATCTTCGCCCCGTTTTCCAGGAGAGATTTAACTACCTCCAGGTGCCCCTGCTGAGAGGCAATGATCAGGGGCGTCCATCCGTCTTCCTCGCAGGCATCCACCTCGGCACCATTCTGCAGGAGAAGCTTTAAAATATCGTTATGGTTGTTTTGTGCTGCCTGATGGATTGGCCGTCGCAGCGAGGGCATGATCAAGGAATTGACATTGGCTCCCTTAGCTACCAACAGAGTGGCGATCCGATTATTTCCCTGCTGAGCAGCAAGCCAGAGCGGCGAGGGAACGGTATCGTCGTACCCTTCCGATTGCTCAGCCTGGGCCCCCCATTCAAGAAGAAGCTCAGTGGTTGCAAAATGATCATTCTGGACGGCTTGGTGGATGGGCTGACGAAAGGCATCTGAGGTAGTAGCCTTCACGTCTGCACCCTTTTGAAGAAGCAGGCGGACAATTTCCACGTGGCCCTGGTGGGAGGCGGCCAGAAGAGGGGTGACTCCTTTGTCATCCGCCGGATCCATGTCTGCGGAATGGGAGAGCAGCAGTTTAACCACTTCCAAATGGCCATTCTGGGCTGCCTGGTGAATGGGCCGACGACCAGAGTCCCTCACGCGAGTATTCACATTCACTTTGTACTCCAGCAGAAGTTGGACAATGTCAATATGCCCTTGCTGGGCGGCGAGCCACAGCGCCGTCACACCGTCTTTGGCCCCTTGAACATCAGCACAGGCTGGCTGGCGGCCGACAAGGAGCTTCACGATCTCTAGAGACCCCTGTTGGGCGGCTTGGTGAATAGGTTGGCGCTTTTTCGATCTAGTATTTTGGACTACGTTGGTGGTAGATGTTTCTGTTTCAACATCAGGTCCTCCCGTGCCTCCAGGGCTGTCTTCTTCCAGATCATCATCAATCGCGACTGGCAGTATATTAGGAGTCTGCGGTGCTTGGACCTGGTGACCGTACACAGGTTCCATTGTGCTGGTGTTTTGTGGCCAAAAGCTGTCTGCGTTGGGGATCTGGCCGTGCTGATCCTGCGCAAATGGAACGTGATTCTGGGGCAGAGCAAAAGCGATATTTCTCCTCCCCTCAGAATAGTTCTGTACCGGTAGCTGGTATTCGGCAAGGCCGGCTGGAAAAGGGTAGAACGCCATGCCGCGGTCCATTGGCATTCCCATGGCCCATGCATTGACGCTATTTTGTGGCTCCAGAAACGAGGTATCTACGCCTCCTGCCGCCTCGCTCATAAAGTCTCTGTAGCCGAAGTTCTCCAAGCTGTTAGAAGCCTGGCCATCATCGTCAGGATTTTTCTATATTCCTCGGAGGTAATATATAGGACTTACCGAAAAAGGTTGGCTCTGTGGGGGGGAGAAGATATCGGGGGGTGGTCTTTCAACAGCAGGGGCTTGGGAAGCGTTTCGCGTTTGGACATTCGGTGAGGGCACTGCACCTCGTACGGAGGGAGCCCGCGAGGAATGCGCCGCTGGGTGTTGCTGGTGCTGCATGGCCAGTTCAGCTACACACTTTTTTCATATTCCGTTTCTCCTGGCCCTACCCCGGAATATAGGCCGCCCGGTACGTACCTCGCGCGTCAGTTCTTGCATTCCGTCGACTCATATATCGATCTAGCCTGGCTGGGTTGAAGGGTTTTCCAATTGAGTTGCGAAATTCAGTGTCTGTCCTGCCCAGCCGTGCCCTCCTAGTGCGTTCATGAAGCAATGCTTGCGCATCGGAGTGATTGAGATTCTTTTTGAGATTCCATTCACTGAATTTCTGCTTGTACTGGGCTTTTCTACTCATCCGATAAAAAATGTCAGCTCATCGTGGACCTCAGAAAAGGAGAAATGGAAGGGGAAGACTGACGTCGCTCGCACACCAAGTCCTCTCATCGTTTCCATAACCTTATCTAAGGTAAGATTCCGCTGAATATAAAGATCCGCTATCTTTTCCCGGTGAGTCTCCCAGGTCTCAAAAGATACGTTCACTGCAGTGTCCAGCGAATTCTCATTTTGGGAATGGTCGTGGGGTGGGTTGGAAATCGATTCAGCCATTTCCATTGATCGAAGATCGAGACACGTGAAACAAAATGCAAAATTGATATTATACAACGAAATAATTTACAAGCAGAAAGTGCTATGATGGTATTCTCGATCCTTCTTTGACATTCAAACCTTTACTCTTTACCCTACTTCTTATACTGTGGGAGCGACACGCCCTCTTTGCGCTCTATTTCATCCATCTTTATTAGAGAAATCCAAAAAAGGAAAAAAATCCAATGGAGCCTTGCAGGGGTTAGAAAATGGGTTGGGCATTGTGGCGCGGTTGCTAATCAGTATCAGGCTGGATTATAATTTCCTAAAGAATAGCAAAGGAGACAGAAGTATGCCGACTTTTGTCAAGGTCGTCAAAAGTGCAGAGAAGTAGAGCCAATTGCTGATGAGAGCATACATGTATTTTTAATGCAGTGTGGTGGGTGCCTGCCTCCCTCATTGTAGCCCGGGCGTATACGGCTGACTTTTGCGGATACTCCAAAAGGAAAAATGCTACCTTAGTTGCCTACGGGCAAGATTACCAATTGCCTTGGGCTCACTTCTTGTCCACTGAGTGCCTAGTATCCTGCAGATATGTCTGATCTCGCCTGTCTCAGCCACGCCCCTGCGCCTCACTTCTCTAGATTCAACTGTGAGCTATCCGAAAGCCATATAGACCCAAAGGAAAGCAAGAATACCGAGTGGTCCTCCGACATGGCGGTGGCCTCAATGGTCTCGAGGCTTTTATCGACTTTTGTTTTGTAGGAGTGTGTCTGCAGTGCTCCGCCTCAGGGCGTCATATGTGAGGCGCGTGCCTTCCTTGGCCGTCTGCGTGGCATAGCACGGCACTTTTGAAAGGATGAAGCAGAGGAAACAGACTTATCAATTTGAGCCTTACAAAAATGGTTATTTAATGCTATGTCCGACGTTGCCAGAACCCTGATACGCAAAGAGAGGCAGAGGGTGATATAAAGTATTGTTTTTGCAGCTTTCCCTGCCATTTCCTCTACACACTTCTTTCTATATCCAGATTAGATTTATATTTTTCAATCTATAGCACCCACGCGAAATAATATTTTTAGTTTTGAAATCATAATTTCAGAGACTTCTGATGGCTCAGTCACACAACTCTCAAACCACCGTCACCCTCAAGGGGGGGAATCGTCGTTCAACGCGAATCCGCACCCATACAAGTCACCCTACAACCGAGACCCCACCTTCAGCTAAGGGTGCACCTCCCGAAGTCACCATGCAGGCTGTCGATGGCCAGTCACCAAAACATGAACACACGACCCCCGAGACCCAGGACGGTTCCAATTGTCCGATGAATGGGTCATCTAAGAGACCCAGACAAGATGCCGATGAAGCAGAGGAATCGAAGCCTACTATCTTAGAGCCTTCACCTCCGTCTCAGAAGCGATCCCGGCCTAGCGGTCTGTTTAGCTTCCTTGGTTCTACGGGTTGGAAAGCAGAGCTTGAGGACTGCATAGTGGACCACGGTGAGTAGTACATAGCACATATATGAACAATGACAGAAACATACCTGACCCTATCCTGTCTTAAACTCAAATAGCGTCTCTCTCCACCACCTTTAGCGATGTCGAAGTGCCCCCCGCGACGAAAGACGCCCTCCTGGCCGTCACCCTCTGGGCTAGTCGCCCACAGGCATTCACATATGGTATATTATCCCGGTCCTCTACCCAGGGGGTGCTTCTCTACGGTCCACCCGGTACAGGGAAGACCCTCCTCATCAAGGCCCTCGCAAAGGAAGCTAAAGCCACGTTCCTATCGGTCTCGGGCGCGGACATCAGACAAAAGTGCGTTGGCGAGGGCGAGAAGAAAATACAGGCCATGTTCGCCCTAGCACGGGAACGCCACCCATGCATCATCCTAATCGATGAAGCTGACGCGACCTTCCGCAGCCGTTCGTCAGATTCCGCCACCCGTGGACACCGCGAGGATCTCAACCAGTTCCTCGTCGAGATGGACGGGATCAACGGCGACGACAACAGAAGGCCAATCGTTGTTGCCTCCACCAACCGCCCCTTTGACATCGACGAAGCCATCCTGCGCCGTCTGGGCCGCCGCGTTATGGTGGATGTCCCGTCAACTACCGCGAGAGAGAAGATCCTGCGCATACACACTCGGGACGAGACGATGGCAACGGACGTTGATCTCGCGGAGCTTGCTACCAGAACTCCGGACTATACAGGGTCTGATCTGCAAACCCTTGTGATGGTTGCCGCGCTGGAGGCAGAAAAGGAAGTTATGATGCGCGAAAAGCAGCAAGAATCGGCGCTTCTAACTCCCTCCCCGGATGCTGTTCAATCCCCTCCGCCACTAGAGAGTTTTAAGCGTGTTCTTCGCAGAGAGCACTTCGTTACTGCTAAGCGACAAGTCTGCCCGGCACCCAAATCTGATACGGTGGCGAAGATTAGGGAGTTCCATAACAAGTATGGGAATGTCCATGCGAGCATTGCGCCGAGCGAGACTCCGGTCAACAAGACAAAAGCCCTTGTATCTTACTAGCTGATTGATTAGTGTATGTTTATATTTTGATTAAAGTCGTAGATAATATTTCTATTTAGTTTTATTTTCGCCCTTCGTTAGCTCGTGGATGAATCGATGAGCCTTCCCTAAAATCCTCACGGCATGATATTGCAGACTATGCGTCTGATAGAAAAACCCCGACACAATGCTGTGGACGGATTGAAACCTTGGATTTCCCTTCAGTAGCTCCTGGGCTGCGGTTGTTTCCCAGGGTGCCTCCTTAAGCTCGCTGACCAGAAGGTATCCAAAGTCTTTCGTTCCCAGGGAATAACCCGCAATTCGTGGAGGGAAGAGCAGAAACTTATCTGGTTCCAGTTCAAGTGTCGGTGGATCAGTCTCCCAACAGAATTTGTGGGGAATCGGGGATAGCAACGTGGTCTTGAAAATCGGATGCTCGCCGACAAAGCCAAACAGATCAACTGCCACACGACTGTGTATCTGATGAAAACTGTCAGAATAAGTGGTAAGCAGCGGGGGAGCGAAACTCAAATCACCCCTTCCCCTTTTCCAGAAGTACGTACCGTCTTTGCTGGGGGTTCATGAAGGCGACACCCGTCCCTCGAGTAAGGCTGTTGCTGCAACCATATTGGCCCATTGTACTCTCGAAGAACTGGCTGTGTATTCCGTGCGGAATTGACTGCGTTAACGCTGCAAAGCTCGACATATCTTCGCCCTCGCTCCAGGAGCGCTTTTCGAAGGCTTTGTTCCTCGGTACAAAACCGTAAGGGACATGCTGGAAGGGTCTGAATGTCGACTAGTCCACTGAATGCTGGGAACTCAAATACGTCCTCCACATAGCCTACATGGCCCCTATCAGAGTCCATGTAGCACATGCGCAATTGCCACGTTTCACCAGAACCTGTTGTGCTGGTGTCATAGTGGAGGAGAACTCCACATGCCAGAACATGGGTGTTCCCCTTCACGGGGCATGGAACTTGTGTCTGAAGAACAACAAGGTCCCCAGGTTTGAATAAGGCCCATAAATAATCATAACTAATGTTGTTACTCCGTATGTATCCCTCAATGGACGCTGATATCCTGTGCCACATTCTCTGCTTCGAATTTCTGAAACAGCTCCAGCTCTCGCCGCAGCTGCTGTGGGGTAGCCTCTTTACATGCCTGGGCAAGCTCGGCTCGACAGTGGAAGAGTGCAGAGTATGGGGCTTGGATGACGATGGGATTTGCCTGGAGGTTCAGACTACAGCTCAAATGACCTGCGACTCGGCGCAGCTCAGCCTTCAGGGTGACTGATTGAATTTCTAGTTATGATTGTGGTTTTCCCCGCTCAATGGTGATCCGTCGGAGTAGGAGAGAATATTCTCCAAACCTCCGATCAGCAATTAGTCTCGATTGAAGACTTTGTTCTGTCGGGAATATCTCTCCCTGCTCACCCGCGGACTTCTTTAGTTTAGTGATATCGAAGAACTGGCCATTGTAAGCGCTAATGCCCCGCTGAGGCTCTATTTTGTCAGACCGTGGTACGCCGAGAAATTGCAACTGATCTTCCTCCCCCGCCCCCAGACGATAACAAAACGAGCACCAGATCCACGGATAATCAGCTGAGAGCCCTTGAGAGGCAGTTGATACACGACGGCAGCACCTACTTCAAAATCACAAACACCTTTCATCACCGTGTCGCCTCGCTGCTATGGCAAATTATCGAGAGTCTCGGCTCCGATTCCAGTGTTATGACGGCTCCGGATGTGTTTGAATCAAGCGCAATTATGTACCATCGAATCCCACAAGGTAATCAGCCAAGATCCTTATCGTCCAAATGTTGATCGTTCCCCCACGACTCTCGTTCTCGTCCTTCTATAACAATCCCCTAACCCCCTATATTAACCCCGTTCCAGAGTAAACAAGCACATTCGACCATAGGGTGTGGAGAACAGGGCTTCCCGTCCGCTCAGCCGTACTTAAGCCACACGCCGGTCTGTTAGTACTATGGTGGGTGACCACATGGGAATCCGGACTGTTGAATGTTGACCTCTTTTTTTCTGCTTTTTTTCTATTGTCACTCTATTTATCAATTTAACGGTTTACCATGTCTTTTTCAATATCCAACTACGGACACTGAGGTTGTTGAGTTCAAACGGGGTGGGGAGGTATGACATCCGCATATTTATATCTCGAACACCAACACCCGAGGCTCCGTCGAGCTAGCCTAGGTATCCAAGTTACTCTCCGTGATGAGATTGATGAGTTCCTACATTTGCGGGTTGTTATTGATTGTACAAGATATATTCAAATCAAGAACCGGAGTCATCACACAATCAACATAGCTTACTTAACGTCTGAATCGATAATTTCGGATATCGCGAAACCTCTCCGTGGGCAATGCATGCTTGGCAGTCTTTCGAATTATATGAAATCTCGCAAATGCCCCTGCAGATTAAGGACGAGATCGGGCGTAGGACGTATCCAAGCGGATCGCCATCCCTATAGTGCATATTAGTAAATTTATTTTAGTTCTTTAAGGTCGATTCACTTACTTGTTTTTCCATCCCGGGCTCTTGCATGAGCCTCCCTTGCATTCCAGTTCCCCATTGCACTTGTATTTCGCGCCGCAGGGGGGGGTTGATCTCTCCATTCGGTGGGTAACATTGCTTGCGTTCCGGGAATACAATGCTCTTGAAACAGTACAGACCCGAGCGGCAGTCCGAATGGCGGAAGCACTCGGCGTATTCCTTACATTCTAAGGCTTATTGATGGGTTGCATTGGAAGACCCTAGATTTTATGGTGAGGAAGTATCTCTCTCCACAGATCAGTGGCTCAGTTTCCAACGCGACTTGCATTTCTCGGCTAGGGGTGTTCTTGCTACCGAGAGCCAATCAGCAGCAGCCAACATAGTATATTATTACCTATTCGGAGCCTCGGCTCGAACTGCGAATGTTGAAAAGAGAATTGTAGGGCCTAGTAGTAGAATGCTGCAGGCTGTCAGGTCTACTCAACTACCTGTGCACATCAAGTCTACCTCACCCCTGGATGGTCGGGTCCAGCAACGCAAGCTTTAACAATTAGAGGAAGCGGTGAATCTTTGTGTCACGGTAAATATAGATGGGATTAGGCACTCGTAGGAGATACGGTACTCCAATACCGTATCTTGATCTGAAAAGGGGGTTTGAATAGAAAAATAGAATATGAGACGGGAAGACCCGCTGGGGGTCTTCAGGTCCGATGCTCGAGAATATATTATTAAAGTATCCGACTGTGCTCGATCAGATTGATTGATATCCAAGTCCATAAACTGACAAGGTAGTGGAGGATATGCATTCATAAATTTATATAAAAAGAGGATTAGTCAACCCTATTAGCTAGAGAATATGCTCTCATTACCTTTTACTGCAATACATTGTTCATAACGGTTCCTCGGGTGAAGCTCGTGTACATATGTAAAAGATGGCCTTTTTATGAACAAAACGTACTGCTTGGGTTACCACCTTACAAGGCTTAATAAGAAATTTCTAATCTGCCCATCGATGCAAGAAACTTTGATTTTAAGCGAGCTTTGCTGATTTAGGGAACTGATATCGTGCCTGGTCAAGCATGTCATCTCCTAGTACTGAGCGGGCTAAAGGCTTCGTTCCCGCTAGCGCTCCGCCAGGGTGCGAGCGTACGGCCGTGTCAGCACGCTATGAATAGATTTTTTTTTCTTGTTAATCTTTAATTTTTAGGTTGAATTACGCAGGTGACCTATTTCCTAATTAGCATGCACTGTGAGATTATTATTTGCGCCGCCTACTTTTTATAACTCAATGGTTTGCCGTCAAACCCATCTGATGCGAATTTGGAGGCGAGCGGTGCACAAAAAGGCCAATGAAGGACGCAACCGCAGCAATCCAGCTCAATGAACGATGTCGGTCTCCATCAATTCGACCGTCGATGGAAGCAGTGTCCGTCAAGACATCTGCTTTAGGATCGAGCTCGGATGAAGGAAATTTTGAGAATGCTGGACCAGCTCAAGAACAGATTCTCCCACCCATGCATATCAAGGTCATCATTTTTACGGGGCTATGTATGGTATGGTTCGCGGTAGGTGCTCGCAATATAGCCTTGATGCCATGTCAGGTCATTGAAAGCCCCGTGTGATAGTTTACTAACTCTCGCTGTCAAGAGAGGAGCTGATTCGACTATGACTAGTACGTGAGTGGAATCTAACAGTAGACAACAACTCACTGACAGTTGTAAAAGCCACAATGGGGACCGTCGTCGCCACGCGTTTCGATGCTTTTGATCTCATAGGGTGGTTTGGAGCAGCGGATCTGTTGCCTCAGGCTGTACTCTCAGTGGGGATGGGGAAACTCGCAACTCTTGTGAAGACTCGCATACTAGCAACTGCGGGGAATGTGTTAATGATCGGTAAGTTACTTGCTTGGGAGCCTGCTCTAAACAACCACTTACTTCTAGTCTAACAAAACACAGCTGGCGGCGTGACGTGTATCGTGGCCAAGTCAGGCGTCGCCTTCATCATGGGAAGGCTCATCACTGGTATTGGACTGGCGGTGCTCCTCCCCCTGGGAGCATCAGTTGTTACCGAAATTTTGACACCCAGTCAGAGACCATTTTTCTTTGCCATCATCGTCGGAGTTGACGTACTCGCCCTGAGTGCTGGTGGCCTCATTGGCGGGATTTTCACGGATAAAGTGGACTATCGGTGGGCGTTTGTGATCACGATGGGCCTCGTCACGATCGCAGTAGTAATGGTTCTGGCTTCGTTCAAGGAATCTGAAAAGAAGCACCACCAGTACTCTATTCGGCGGCGAATTGATCAGTTTGACCCGGTCGGGTTTTCCCTGCTACTCTTGGCTACTACAACGGTTCTTGTTGGGCTGCATCTCCCTTCGGACGGGTTTGCTTGGTCAAGTGCTCTGGTGATCGCTCTGCTTGCGGTCTCGGGCGTCGCTCTTGTGCTGTTTGTGGCACAGCAAATATATCATCCGCGCCCCGATGAACGATTTTTACCAGCCGGGATGTTTTCTAGGGATGTGATCCTTGTGCTCTGCATGGGGTTCTTCGTGGTGTTTAATACCTTCCAGACCACTGCTTACCTTTCCACATATTACCAAGTCCGTCTATCTCTCCTCCCCGGTTTCTTCATATCAAGACTGACGAGTTTCCCTACCCTTTAGACCGTACAACAACTAACAGCATTCCGAGCCGGCATCGCACTTTTGGGTTTCCTGCTCCCCACAGGGATCTCCAGTCTGGTAATAGCCGGTGTAATCCCTCTAGTCCCTTACGCCAATATTGTCCTCCTTTTCGGCACGAGCGTCTCGATCATCGGCCAGGTTCTCCTCGCACGTATTCCCTCGACAGCAACGGTTCTCCAAGTGAGCCTCATGTCCATAGCGGCCGGTGTCGGTACCGGCTCGTCGCAAATGCTAGGGGTTGTGTATTCCCAGAAGTGGGTGTCGGATGATCTGCAGCCTTTCATGGCATCCTTTGCGTTAACAATGCAGCTCCTCGGTGGGACAACAGGGTACATTCTGGGTGAGATGCTGTTGAATACGCAGGTTCGAGCTCGTGTCATGCAAGACGCGGGGTTGTCATCACAGGTGCGACAGAGTCTGTCGGATAATATAACAAAGCTAAGTTTGCAAGATCTGGATCCCGCTTCATGGAAGGTGGTCAAGGATATCCTGTTGGAGTCGCATCGAGTTGTGTTTTTGTGTGGTACTGCGGCGGCCGTTCTTGCTTGGTTTATGGCGCTTAGTGTTAAATGGCGGCGCGTGTGATACAGCATATTTCCAATTAATTAAGTTTAGAGTTATATTGATTTTTTCACCCCCCTGTACTGATGATATCGTTCAATTTCTACCCCATCGTATCGACTCTGTCGGGCTTTACCAAACCATTCGCGATTAGGGCTAAAGCTTGGCAACCAGTTGTCGGAAAAAGACCCCGATCCCACCACGCTGACACAGTAAGCACTACTGAAGAAAAGAGCAGTTCATCGCTAAATTCGCCCTGTTTCTCACCGTGACTAATTAGATTAGTTGCTGAGCAATACGGCCGAAAGGTTATCTTCTATGCATAATCCTACGACAGGGGGTCATTCTCCGCAGCAAATTCTAATTATATCTTCGCTTAACCAAACCTTGACCTTAGGGTAGTACCCGATGAATTATTTTACTGGCATGTCAAGATGTTCTTTTGTGGCTGAGTGCTAAGTATAACACCACCTTTTGCGACTTTTGCCTTTCCGGTGGAGAAAAGCGAGTTCCGGAACGATGATGGCGACAGTTCATTCTCCCTGGACACAAAAATATTGATTGGTCTGTGCCTTCGCTGTGGGATAACGCATACCCATTGGTGTTAGGTCCACCATAAGATTCGAAAATCCAGCCCGCGTGGTAAGGTCGTATGAGTCGCATAGCTAAACCATCCTCAGCTGGCGGATGAAGGGTCCGCATTAGAGGCTGGAGGCTAAAATGATAAATCCGCTTTACCATCCGCCAAAAATATAAGGTCTTTTGCCATGGAGGTACATAAATCCACTGGTAAGCAGCACGCGACCACTTGGAAATATCGTTGTGTAGACCACTCCCGCCAGAATGTCTTTCATTATCCTGACTCCGGCCAGCTCGATCGCCATCCCATTCTTTTTACTCACAATCGGAAGCCTAGTTTTCCATTTACTACGAAAAACATCTCCACAAACTGATAATACTCCTCCTCTTTACCGTGCAACGCGGGATGGCAAAAATGGGCGAAGCAACCCGAGAGAGTATCTTGCGGAAGCATACAAAATGGTAAACCCGGGAAATTCAGTTTCATGTCTTGATACATTTTTTTAGTGATACTAGTACTAAGAGGTTGATAGAATCCGAAATCGCCTTTTCAGGTTGAGTTTCCTGAGGGTCGATTCCTTCTCTTCCCGCGGCAACTGGCATCGCATGTAGCAAATCTGGGCGACGACGTGACAGATTCACGAATGGCCGAGTTAGAAGTAGGCTATGACTCTCTCTATGTATAGAAACGGTACTGACATCGAATACAGCATTTCATGGCCGAGTATACGTTCCCATATACAGATGATTTAATTGGGGACACAGACCGTGGTGTCAAAGTCCTCCGACGGTACCTGAAGTCTCTAACAGGTAATCTACATTTTGCTGCTATATGCCTACCCAATTATTAACCCTTCTATTAGGACATCATGGGAACAAAATGGGAGACTATGCTGAAAGTTTCTTCCAGAAGGAATTTCCCCACCAAAACGGTATATCTAAACTGCCCTCGAGCTGAATTGTCGCCCTTTGCTTACCCCTACTGTAGAATGGGCGGATATGCTCCTATTCCCAAAGTTTCTCCGACTGAGTGCCCTTCTGAGCAACACCATTTTTCTCCCTCCGTCACTGAGATATGACGAGACCATTATAGATGCAGAAATCACATTTCTCACCAATCTGATCAAATCAGCTTTCATTCTGCACCTCATCCCTCGTGTTTTGCGGCCAATCGCCCGGTACTTGCTCCCTTCGCTCTGGAATATCCGACGAGCGCATGCATCGTTAGTCAAGATTCTCAAAGCTGTGAACGCAGAAACATGGACTTTCGATCCCGAAAATCCATTCATTATGGCCCAGTATAAGAAACTGCTGCCAGAAGACTCGAAAAGTATGCACAGAATGGCAGACGGTATTCTGACCGGTTCCCTAGTGGCGCTCTCTACAGTGACAGGGGCCCTGTACCGGGCAGTCTGCGAGCTGGCGCAGAATCCAGTCTGTGTGGACCTCCTTAGGGAAGAAGTGGAGGAAGTACTCTCACGCAATTCCGGCCGACTCAACGAAGCAGTAGTCAAGTCGATGCCTAAACTAGATAGTTTCCTGAAGGAAATGCACCGGCTATACCCAGGAAGTCTTAGTACGTTCTCCCCTATTAAAAAATCTCAATTTACTAACAAAGTCCCCAGTATCCGTCCGAAGAACAGCCAGACACGATTTCACACTATGCGGTGTCCGCGTTCCAAAAGGCATGACAATGGCTCTGCCACTGTGGGCGATCAGCCGCGATCCAGCAATATATGAAGACCCCTTGACTTTCAACCCACTACGATTCTATGACGCCATAACAACAACCAAGAACCCCGCGATGCCTCAGTACCCGGAGCTCAGCTTAGATTATCTGGTTTTTGGCGCTGGGAAACACGCATGTCCTGGCCGTTATCTTGCTTCTACGCAGCTTAAGATATCCCTTGCGATCATTCTTCGGGATTATGATGTTACACTCGGCGAGGGGCAGACTGAGAAGCCGCCAACGGTGAGCTTTGGGACGCTTTTAGAGCAGGAGTTGGATGTTCCGCTGAGAGTTCGACGGCGGAGGTGAGGGGTTCAGGATTGGGTGAACACTAATTTTTTTCTCTACATTTTTGTATACGCTCCGTGAAAGTATTTCGCAACTGAAGCAGATATTGAATGAGAGTTTACATTTGAGATCTTCATCTCGTATCCACCAGGTTTCGGTGCGGAGTAAGCGCAAAGACATGGATGGCTGGGCGCTAGTGCCTCCGTCAGCGCCAGGTTGTTGACTCATTCAAGAACAGATAACTAGCACATCTTTGACACCTCACCTTTCCTTCGATCGACGAATTTACGCACCAAGTCCTATGGTAAGCATAGCTAGTGCTGAACACCTCAGCTTCATAGCTAACATCAAGCTTAACGAAGTAATTAAGCCTCATTAACCCCATACCCAGCTATCACCACAACCATGACATCTCCATCGCCAAAATCCCAATGCCGTCTTATCCTTATCGATTTGCAGGCGGCAGACCAATTCTCTGAGCTCCAAAAACAGCGTGTCGTATGCGGATGGGACTACGACCCACAAACCATCCAAAAATGGGCGGATAAGCAACAAGAGCGCCTAAAAAGCTTTTTCTGGATCACCATCCCCAGTAACCCCGACAGCAAAAAAGATGACGACCAGACTATGATTCGCGTGGGCCATATCTCCCTTTCTGCAGCGTGTGACCCACCCGATCCAGAGCGTGCGCGCGCAGACAAGTCTATACTTAACATGGGTTCATTTTTCATCCTCCCTGAATATCGTGCGTATGGACTGGGGAGGCGTGTAATGGAACTAATCGAGGAAACGGCGGTTACGGAGCTGTATGGGAGCCCGGATTGTCGTTTTCTTACTCTCACGGCCCTTAGTAAACGGCATATGTATGATGAGGGACCAGAGTGGCGGGGTATATGGGAGAGATTGGGTCTGGAGGAGCCATCGTTTAGTTTGCAGGAGTGGTATGAGAAATTGGGGTATGTTGGTTGGAAGGAGGGGGTCTTGTATGAGGAGAAGGGTTTGGATGGGGATTTGGTCAAGTTGTGGGATGTATTTATGAAGAAGGAACTGCGGTCAAATTCTGGATCCCAGATTGACTGAGGTGTTTGCAGACACTGGAACCATGGACAGTTATCTACTTGTCCCACTCCAGTTGGTCAGTTGTGTGTCTTAAATGAGGCTATGGATGATGGCTTGATGAGAGCACGACAGATAGAAAACGCTGGTTTTCATTGCACCAACTCTAAATACCAAAAAGCTCCTTTGCATTGCCCGAGTATATTTTCTTTCTCGTCTCTTCGTCGAATAGTTCCGCGAGGTTCTTATCCATTAACTGGCTGAGACCCCCCACCACGACTCCAGGCGTATACGGATAATCGCTCCCATAGAGTAATCGGCCGCCCCCCCCAACTCTCAAGAACCCATGAATGAGATCTGGAAAGGGCATTCCAGCGAGATCAAAGTAAAACCTAGTATTAAAAATATCCTTCACTTGCTGACTCGACAACGAAGCACTATCCTTTAATAGACGACCCGAAAACGCCGCGAAACGCTCCACAACAGGAGGCAGCGTAGCACCACAGTGCGACACCAGGAACGTCAAATTCCCATACCTACTCACCGTCCCGCTGAGCAATAAATTAACTACCGCACGAGTCGTATCGAAGAAATACTCCAGCATGGGCGTCGGATACTGCGCCAAGGGTTTGTCTGCTTCGGGGTGATCGAGGGAACAGCACTGCGTCGGATGCATGAAGATAACCGCGCTGTGCTTGTTTAACTTCTCCATGACGGGCTCGAATCGCTTGTCTCCTAAGTAGTAACCCTGGGCGTTTGTCATGAGGGCGAATCCAACGCACCCAGGGGTGTTAATGACACGGTCGATTTCTTCGAGGGAACCTTCTACGTCTGGGAGTGGGAGTGAGGCGAAGAACTTGAAACGATCGGGGAACTTGCGACACACATCTGCAACTTCGTCGTTTGTTTCCTGGGTTACTTGTCTGGCAAGGGCGAAATCGTTGATTTTGAGGTGGGTTCCGGGGGATGTGATGCTTAGGATGGATTGTTTGATGTTGAGCTTGTCCATCAGTCCGAGATGGGCTTCAGGAGACCACGCCTAGCTCAGTAGTTAGATTACATTTATAAAGAACCTTGAATCATCACGAAAGGGGAAAAAAAGAAGCGGACCGGAATTTCAGGCATCCCATCCGGCTTGTCCCAGCCATATTGCTCACACCATTTCCTCCAACCACTGGGAACAATATGACAGTGCGTATCGATTCTTTCCATCGTAGACTTCGTAGTGCTAATTTTCTTTCATAGGATGTTTAGGCCTTCGTAGTGCATCCTGCATTGCCTTTATGCCTTCGTTGCCCTGATACATGTGATAGTTCAGCCGTCGTAGGCGGGGGTTTTAGTGCGATGTGGGATCTATGAACCTTATCCCATAGTCCCGCATGGATAACTTGACACAACTAAACTTTAACAGCGGTCTAAACCTTGGTCTAGAGCCAAGTGGAACTACTAAGGGGGACGAGAAATCATCTTTGTACCTCGAACTTGAATCCGAAAGACGCTGGTCACAAAGCCCTTCGAGTTTTCATTTTTGTACCCTTGGAGTCGACCTGATAGCCGAGTCAACGATGGAGAGCGAATCACCCATTAGCACGATAAATGACAGTATCCCCAAGCGACGGGCTTCCCGAGCCTGTGTTTATTGCCGGAGTCGAAAGGTCCGGTGTGATGCGATGAAACAGGGGATGCCATGCACAAACTGTCGTTTAGACAAAGTCCAATGCGCCTTAGCCACTAAGAAGAAAGAAAGAGCACGGTTCGTGATATGTCCCTTTGTCCTTCCCATTAGCAGGCTGAGTACTGAGACCGTCTATTAGGGCCCCAAAACCAACTGCCGCGTGGAATACAAGACCTAAGCCCCTGCAAAAGCCCAAGCAAGAACGTGCAATCATCACCGCTTTTGACATCGCATCTCAACTTCACACAAATATCCCGCCTCTACCAAAGTTCATCAAGGGAATCTCATCCCGACTGAAACAGGAAGAAATAAAATTTTTACACATGAAAGGGGCATTTAATGTGCCGGAGCTAAAGACTCTTCGTCCCTTTATCAAGGCCTACATAGATCATGTCCATCCGTACATACCAATCCTTGACCTCCAGCGACTTCTCTCAAGCATCTCTCAGAATAACGCTCGATGCCCAACAAGTCTATTTCTACTGCAGGCTATCTTGTTTACATCGGTATCCTTTGTCACTGAACCCCTTCTCGAAACGATCGGACATAAGGACCGGGACTCCGCGCGTCGAGCTCTCTTTCGGCGCGCGAAAGCCCTATATGATTTTGACGTCGAGGATGACAGTCTATCCATCGTGCAGGGGCTACTCCTGTTGACCTTCTGGCATGGAACCCCCGACGAGCCAACTGGATGCTGGTACTGGGCCGGGCTGAGCCTCACTTGGGCACTCCGAATGGGCCTGCACCACGAAAATACCTCAGCCGATACAGATCTAGATACGAGACAGAGAGGTCTCCGTAGACGGATCTGGTGGAGCGTCTACATCCGAGATCGATTAACTGCATTGTGGATGCAGCGGCCAGCTAGGATCCAGGACAACTCGTTCAACATACCGACCATAACGACCAACGACTTCGACCCGCCTATTTCGTCCACCATTTTACTCCGGTTCATGACGGATTGCTCATATTTGTCGAATGTCGGTGCACAGGAGAAACTCGCAGCGGTTTTTATCGATCTAAGTACTTTATGCGTACCTATTGGTCGAGTTCTCGCGGTCAAATTCTCCCTTCCTAGGGCGTTACTACACCCTTATTCGCTCTTACCGCTAGGCAACAAGTCCTCTCTCGACGGAACAAGCAGCCTCGAAGCGCAAGTTCAGAGCTGCGCATTTTCCCTTCATCGATGGCTCGAGCATCGTCAATTCCACTATCCTCCTCACATAACCCCAGCGACAGAAGATATCGTCCGCATACCCGCCTCCGTCGTCCAAATGCTCCATTCCACCGCCCTAATGAACCTCTACCTCTCCGATCAAGCCGAGCTATGCTCCCCCAAAATAATCCTCCTCGGCAGCAGCCCTCAAGCCGCCAAAGTAACCCAGGGAATGTGCGATCTCTCCCAGCGAAAACTCATCCAATACCTTCCCATCTCCGCCGTGACCATCCTCATCCCTACTATCGCTGTACACATCATGGAAGTGAACTCCCCTGACCCGACAACACGTACTCACGGCTACCATAACCTTGATAAATGCTTGCAGTGTCTCTGGGAAGTCAGCAGGACTCACTCCGCCGCTGCATGGGCCAATATATTTTTCGAGGCGTCGGCCTTAGGGAGTAGTGCGAGTCTGCCGTTCCGTGCCTTGGAGCGGGCGCGAGGGGTTCAGTTATCGGGACAGCATTCATTTAATCCTCTGAAATGGCCGTATGGTGGTTTAACGCCAGAGAAAGAGGAGGAACTCGGTTTTGTGGATCCGTCCCAACTTTGTATGGGGGATTTGGCGGGGGCGTCGGACGAAATCGATCGGCTGCTGAGTGGTATTTGAATACCGGAATATAAAATAGATTTCCCGTCCAAATGGTGTTTATGGGGTGTGATATCGGTTTCCCACCCTGAACCGCATCCCACAAATCCTGACCCTTTCGAACCTGAGAGTCTGGGGATAGGCTTTTTCCACGTATATAGCAAAAGGAAAGGGAATAGATATCTTCCCTACAAGATTGAGAAGATACCAGGGAAACGGGTCGTCAACGTAAGAGACACAAATAAAAGAAAGAAGAAAACAGGCCACCCCGCGAAGTGGAAAGGATGGGGCGATGGGTATCAAATCACCTCTCACCTCATCTTCCTTTCGTATTATTACGCGCATCCACGGGATTCCCAGCTTTTACATATATTTTTATGTATCTTACTCCTTCCTCTTCACTAGCTCGCTCTTTCCCTACCTGGATTTCGTATCCTTCGTAGGTATCTCCCAATATTTCCATCACGACTTTGCTTCTTGCGACATACGCAAGTATTTTCCTTCCGACAAAGTTTCATCCCGATTCCTCTCTTCCTCTACTCATCTATCAACCGCGTAATCCCACTTTTCCACGGCATACGCTCTTCTTGCGTCTCCCCAATTCGTCCTTCCTCCAACCACTCCTGGGCATCCGCAAGGAACCCGTTTACCGGATATACACAAGCCTTTTGCATGGAAGGTAACAAGATCCAGCGACAGTGCACGACCTTTAAATTTTCGATGCAATAAGCGCGAAATTCCCATCGCGGGAGGCGCAGATGCGAGAGCGCCTTGAGAAGATAATCGAACGGACGTGTGGACTGGTGCCTAGGTTACAATGGATATGAAGACCCGCCCTGCACGCTCGCCGCCATGGAGGTGAAGAACTATCTCAAACTGGCTGAATCCCAGCCTCAGGTGCTGGGATATATGTGTATGTGGAAAGCTAAGGTTTTGGTGTTCCTATCAACAGCTATTAACTAGTCCCAGCCTTGATCCAACTCATCCGAAAAGAAGCAGGGAGACCCTGCGACTCGAAATACGGCGTGATATCCGACGGGTATAGCGTTCAATTTCTCAGGTTCCCGAGAATTAAAGCCGGTGAAGAGGTCACAAGATGAAGAGGACGAAGAGAAGGGTGGTCCAAGCAAAATGCCGAAAGGTTCAATCGTAGAGATTGGTTAGGTGAAGAAGGTCTCTTAAATTGTATCTGATAGCCACCAAGAACAAAGAGAAAGTTAGGGAAAGTTTATTATTCTGATGTCCATCTTCACTGAGATTAAAGACAAGAAGATTGGTTCCGACGAGTGGGCGTTTCGATGCGACTATGGGAATAGGATGGGTCCTCCAATTTTATGTAGTTGATACACAATATGTTGTTGTTCTATTACTCTTCCTAGCCACCAAACGCTCAACCTCCGCAAACTGATAATACTCCCCCAAACTACTTGGGTTAAGCAATACACCTAACGGCTTAATCCTCTTCCCAGAGAGAATTTGGTTCGGTGGTTAGGACAGGATGGATTTGATCCCATCCTCGTGTCCCGTGGTACTAGTAGTTTGACACCTGAGAAAGAGGATGAAATGGGTCTTGTGGATCCGTCACAACTCAGTATGGGGATTTGGGGAGCACTCAAGCGCGCTACCCATCCCTCGCCGTTGGTAGAAACGATGCCCGGACTTGGCAGGGGCGTCGGATGAAATCGATCGGCTGCTGGGTGGGTTTTAAATACCGAGAGCGCGTATATATTACCGACTAAGCCGTTTAAGACCGACTCGCTCCACACAGACTGTGGTATAGGATACAAAGTCTCCATATATATTACCAACCCCCGTTTCAGATCGAAATAGATTACCGCCTCTGTGTATATGATACCGAGTTGAGTTACGAGGCAGGGTACTTTCCTAAAGGAGAAGGTGCCAAATGTCTCAGGGCTATGGACAGCTAACCCGTTGGCTGTAAACGCCCCCTCAGTTCTATGTAGTTGATTTACATCCTCTTGTTCTCCCTAGAGCTTACTCTCCCTGGCCGCCAAACGCCCAACCTCCGCAAACTGGTAATAATACTCCAGACTGCCTGGGTTGAGCAATGTTCCCGACGGCTTGACCCTCTTCCCAGAGACGATCTGCTTCACAGGAAGTTCAACCTTCTTTCCATTCACCGTTGTCTATTGCACTCATTCATTAGCAACCAGAACAGGTTCCCGACAGAAAGCTAGTTAAGGTGCGTGACGTACCGGAATCTCAGGCGTCTCAAAGATAAACGCCGGAATATGCCGGCTACTCAGCTTCTGGCGAATAGCAGCCCTAACCCTGCCTACCAGCGCCTCCGTAAAAGCAACCCCGGGCTTCATGAGGAGGAATAGCATCACCTTCTCGTCCGTGTCGGTGGGTCTTCGCTGGCCTACACACAGTGAATCGGTGACTTCGCTAGGAAACTCCCCCTCGATAACCTGGTAGATCTCCGACGAGCCGAATCGGATGCCAGAGGGGTTCAACACGCCATCCGCGCGACCGTGGAAGAAGAGCTGTTTTGTGATGGGGTGGATGGAAACGAAGTCGCCGTGTGTCCAGACATCTGAATGGAGTTAATATCGCCCCCTAATCAAAACGGGGGGGTTAAAGAATGGGAACGTACTGTCAAACCTCCCAAAATAAGCATCATGATACCGTTTCCCCTGACTATCTCCCCAAAAGAAAACCGGCATATTCGGGAACGCCGCCGTCGCAACCAATTCGCCAGGGACCCCATCCTCCACCGGGACGCCCTTCACGCCGTCCCCCTCGATAGTGGCATCATAAACCTCGACCGGAACACCCAGACTCATCCCCGCACAGCCGCCGACATACACAGGCACAATGGAATTGCCGGTGCCAAAACATCCGGCGATATCCGTTCCGCCCGAGATATTGTTCAGGCGGACGTGCGCGGGGAACCCCTGGTCGTAGAACCACTCGAAGAGAGAATCCGGGAGCACCATCCCGGTACTGGTCACGACTTTCAATGAGGATAGATCTGCGATCTGGCGGGGTTGGATATTGGCGCGCTGGAGCTCGTACATGTAGCGTGGCGAGGTTCCGAAGTGGGTGACACTGTCTATCGTTAGCTCTGCAGGTATTCAGAGAGGTATAGAGCAGCTCACCGTTCCTGTGCCGCAAGTTTAACCAGCGATGCGAGTTCCGGTAAGAACGGACTCCCATCGTAAAGAACCACCCTCGATCCGAACAGGAGTGTCTGGATAGTGGACAGATACATGATCCATCCGGTTGTCGTATACTGCAGGATTGTACTCTTCTCATCCAGTTCCGAATGGAGTCTGCCTTCCTTGTGTCCACTCAGTAGCACACCACCAACCGAGTGAACGATACACTTCGGCTGACCCGTCGTCCCAGACGAATAGGCAACCAGGAAGGGATCGCAAAACTCCACCCGCTCAAACACAAGTCCTTCATCCCCCTTCGCCTTTGCTAGAAAGGCCTCCAACGTCTGAGCCTTCGGTATAGCACTGACATCGGCCGGCTTCTCAAACCGCGGCTGAACCACAACCCCCTGAAACTCTCCTATCCCCTCCATCCCCTTCACGATCTCCTCCATCTTCTCCCTCAAATCAATCGTCTTCCCGTTATAAACCGCCGCATCATCCATAACCAACCACCTTGGCTTAATCTGCACTAACCGATCCAGAATCCCCTTGACCCCCATATCCGTCGAACTAGACGAGAATATCCCCCCCAGCGCCGTAGTAGCCAGGAACACAACCAGAGTATCGATACTATTACTAGCACAGACGGCGACACGGTCCCCCTTGACCACGCCATTCGCTTTGAACGCCTGAGTGAGTCGCCCCGTCCGTCTCCGTAGCTCGCCCCAGGTGAGACGCACGGTTTGATCGAGTGCACCCTCGCGAACCTCGACAACGGCGATTTTGTTATCTTCTTTCCCGGTGGTGCTGTGGGACGCAGAGGAGAAGAGCATATTCTCTGCGAAGTTTAGACGGATGCCGGAGAACCATTGCGGGATGCTGTCCATGCGGGCTGTGTCGTTGACGATGGTGGTGTATTTTCCTTCGTGGATTATGTTGAAGTAGTTCCAGCAAAAGGCCCAGAAGGGGATGCGATGGGTGATGGAGTACGTGTAGAGGTCGTGGAATGTCTTCTCTTATCAGTATGTAATTCTTTCGAAGGGTAAGAATGACAAGGCTGAGAGGCCGTACCGGTAATTTCTTTCCTGTGTGCTTTTCGATTGCACGCCGGAACTGTCCCATCTGGGTAGAGTCGGGATCGGGATGCTCCCAGAGCTTGCGTGGTATTGATTGTGCCATTGATTCTAGAGCTTCTGATAGTAATTTGCGTGAATTTAAAGATCTAGACTCAAGAAAAGTACTCTGGCCCAGCTCCTTATATAAATTTCCCGAACCACCCCAGGCACACTTAAGTGAGGGTTGCCTCGGGTACGAAATGTGGGACCTACCTTACTCCAATACCCAGGTACTATGTTGTACAACGCCACTCCAGAGTGAATCTGACTATACATGCATTCCCAGATAAAAAAGGAAAGGAAAAATAATAATACAAGGAGGTTACACAAACATCTCCTCTAAGCACCTCGCCGCAATCCCCAGCTCCACCTCCCCCTCACACGCTGCAAAAACGAACCGATCCGGCCGCAGAATCACATACCGCTTCCCGGCCTTGCCCTCCCATATTAGGGTTTCGTGGTACCCGCGGGGAGCGGGCCGGTTGTGGCACAGGTTGGACCGCGCGAATTCCTCCGCACTCGCTGATCGGAAGATTCTACTATTCACAAGAGAGAGATTCCCTTGGTTTTGATGTGCGTGTGGGTCCGATTTGATGGACTGACGGGGAACGAAAAATGTAGTTTCTGTCGCAGAGAGATAATTGCCAGTGACGTCAATTAACCCATCAAGAGCGGACTGTAACTGGTCCAAACTCTCCAGGAGAACTACAATCTGGAAGAGCCCTTTCTTATCAGAGGAGAAGATCACGTCATCTGTAAACTGCACCGACCCCTCTTCCGCCCCAGAGAGAGCTGCACAATACGTCTGCGGGAAACAAACCCCGCCATTCATCTCCCGTAGAAACGGCATACCCGATTCAAAAGAGTACTGAATCGGTCCATCGGCCCTAGGTCCACGTTCCAGCGTATGTTTCAGTTGAGGTACGAGTTGCACGCCCCATAGAACCCAATTGCGTAGGAATATCTTCAACAGGCCGCGGCTGTTGACCATGTTTCCGTTGCGGACCGTGGATGTGAGCGATTTATCGAGTTGCTGTTTTCGTTCCTTGTACCAGGCCGTAAGCAGGGGTTCGTGTGTGAGAGAGGGAGCCTGTTTTGATGAGGGTAGACAGAGGATTGCTAGACGCCAGGCGAGGCCGATTGCGTCGCGAAAGCCGGAGGCTATGCCTTGCCCACCGACTGAGTATAAATGTTAGTTATCTTGTAGCGTGTGCGAAATGGGAGAAACTTACATGGAGGAAATACGTGAGCGGCATCCCCGCATAGAATCACTCTTCCCAGGGCCCATTTGTTGCAACTCCGCGCTGAAAAGCCAAATGGTCGGGAACGGAGGACCTCGATGCAGTCCTCTGGGAATTCGATGTCCTCGTTTAATCTGGGTGCGGATTGTCAGAATGCCATTATTTCCCCACTGTGACACAAACTCACCCATATCGACTCCCCGGGTGTGTAATGTAGGGAACCACCACCTCCCGAATCTTATGTCGCTGAGCCATCTCTGTCCCATGCTCACCCGGCGCAATCACAAACTCGAACCGCCATAGCCGATCTTCTGGCAGTCCGAATCGACCGCACACAGCGGGGCGATGGGAATTACACAGAAATCGAAAGTCAGTCGGGAAGAACAGATCGTATACCTCTTCCGGTGTATATCCTAGCCCCCATAACGGGAATGAGGGGTGGGACTCTTTCGTCGGAAGGTGAATCTTCCAGTTAAGCGCCACCCACGTCTCATTATACCTAGTCCTAGCTCATCCGTAAGTAATAGAGCCACAATTCATGAAAGGTGTTGTGTGCTTACTGTCCTGCCCATTCTAGTTTGATCCCCTTCGGCTCGAGATACTTCTTCCTCGTGAACCCCGTTTTGCCATCCGCTGCGACCAGAAACCGGGAGCGAATTCGCCTTTCTTCACCCTCTGCGTTGGTATATGTTGCATAGACCCAGTCCTGGTCCTCAGATATGGAGGTTAGCTTGCAACTCGATCGTAGCTCACAGAACTGGGACCGTTCAAGGACGGATCGAAGGTGTCTCTCCAACACTGGCTGTTTGTGGCTCATAACTCCTACATGCCCGGTGTTTCCTTCTGACTTTCACATAATCAGTATTTATTCCCAATTTATCATGAATTCAACCTTTCATATGAACCGGGGCATACCGAGGCTGTATCAAACGAAAGAAAGGGCTCCCGTTGAAAGTCGTGGTGAACCCCATCCACAAACCGAACCCGGGGCATGCCTGTAATTGTAAATACAAATATAATAGGAGTAGGATATGGATATTCTGTACTAACACGACCCAATATCGCTAAAGATATGCTCGTACAAACCCAATCCCTGGACGTAACGAATCCCATCGTCGTCTAAGGCTATACCTCTTGGATCGGTCGTGATGGTGGGCTCTTTCTCGAGGACGATGTTCTCCACACCCATTTTCCCCAGATATCCTGATAGCATGGCCCCGGTCGGACCGCACCCGCAGATGAGGACATCTATCGTTTCGTATTCTTCGTGATTCATGGTGATATCGGCACAGCTGTTTTGCGAAGATAGATGATGAAGAAGAAGATGACGATGATGATGATGATGTAATAGGTGCTTACTGCTTATCAAGGGAGATTAAAATGAGACATTTAACAGATTGGGAACAATGTGAGCTGTGGTAATGTGTGTGGGTGAACTACGTATGGAGATCTAGAGGTTGTGGGACAATGAGTGCAGACCTGATAGGTCCCACCACCATCTGCATAACAAGTACGGGCGGGATAACTAGTTAACCCGATCTCTACATCCCCTTGTTAGAATGATTTGGCTGTAGACTTAAGATGTCGTCCGATACCCGATGTATCCAAGTTGCCTTTATACACAATTCGCCCTAATTTGTGCATGGGAGAGACTCCAACTAGCATCATGTCACAGCGTCGAGTCTTCTCCTTCCCTCTATACAAATCAGACTTTTGTTCGAACAGGCACATACGACCACAGGGTGTGGAGAACAGGGCTTCCCGTCCGCTCAGCCGTACTTAAGCCACACGCCGGTCTGTTAGTACTATGGTGGGTGACCACATGGGAATCCGGACTGTTGTATGTTTTTTGCTCACCCGTTTTTTTCTTCCTGAAAACAAATCACCTCCCAGTAGGCACAGTATGAACCAACTGCCCCCTCGCATCGAAAAATCGATAATTCCAACGGTCCAGCTCTTCATCGTATTCCTCCGTATAAACCCTTTTCCCCCGTGGTGAGCCCAGAAGCCTCCCCAACGATTCAATCACCTCGAGCTTCCAAGAGATCTCGGCTCCCAACGCCTGAGCAAACATATTGCACCGGACCAATGTGAGCCAGCTGTAGGTCAGATAATTTTTGAGCGCCGCTCGGTTTTCAGTATGGAACGGGTCGTGGGCAACTGGTAGTCTGCGTTGAACGCAGTCGTATCCGCACAGGATGAGGATTTGGGACACTATTTCTGGTGGTAGGCGACCTTTAACGCGCAGGGTGGCAGAGACCTGATCAATTTCTGCTGCGGAGGGTAGATGTGGAAGAGCGTGCTCGTTCTCGCAGTTCAAAATACGTCAAAGGGCACCCGTCCGAAGGGGAATTCATGCGTGTAGGCAGGAATTCTTCGTTCCCTCCGCTGCTAAAGTGCGGCCTTGGTCAGTTCTTCAAGCGCAGGCCACTCTAAGCCACTCTTAATTTTGGACGCCAGGTAATATATTTTTGGTGTGGAAACTCGGTAAACACCTTCTTGATCTTTGGCAGGGGGCCACATGAGTTCTAGAGCGTGTTCACATATTAATATTTAGACTAACTTCTAAGTGAATATAAATGTGAATTTGTATAAAGTAGAATTAGTCTAGTCAGTGCAGCACTGAATATTAAAAACTGGGTGAGTTTGCGAAGCTCTGATTTATGATTGGCCAGTCGTTTCAACAGGACCTATGCCTGAGGCGGCGATACTCGGATAGGGCCGGTTGGGCACGGGACAACCGAGACTTTTGGTGAACCTACCATCATTGCAACGGACAGGCTCAAGCCAGCAGAAAGGAGGAAAAAGATGATTTGAGCTTTCAGAAATCGAAAGCTTAACTTGATTACACCCGAGGACGAAAATCAAACTTTTTTGTTGACTGGGTACCGAGGTTGGCTGTGTTCTTTTCAAAGTTCAAGGTTATAGGTCCCACATACCCTGTTGTGGGCCCTATTTTCCGTCGAGCTGATTGACCATAGAGTTATTTCCGCTTGGACCTGCCACCTTTTACTGGATCCTCTGCCTCAATAACATCCACTAACATTCTTCCCATCAACCAGTCAGATCATGTAGCCAAAGTGTGGGGGAAAGTTTAGCTTCCATCTTCCCCCGCACAGAACATCGGGGTTGGCACGGCAAGGTCCGTCGTTCTTCACATCACCTCGCATGCTGCACGGAGAAAATGGTTGGAATTCTCCTCTTGCACCCCCGGCCATACGATCCATGTCGCATGTCCACCGCGAGAGGCGTCGTCGACGCAAGACCTCCCAAGAGGAGCGAATCTGCTCAATTTGTTCGCAGGCGTTTAAGAAAGCGGAGCACCTGGCCCGGCATTTCCGGTCGCACACGAAGGAGCGGCCGTTTACCTGCGAGGTATGCGGGAAGTTTTATGCAAGGCAGTACGTCATTAAATATTAAGAAGTTAGTGTTCAAATTCTGATTCGTACCAACTAGGGATACGCTATTGCGACATTCTAGATCGCATCATGTAAACGCTGAGCCTGTTGGGCGGGTAGACGCGAACACTGGCGATATCACAGGGGATTCTGTTTTTGTCCCTAACCAAACTGAATGCGATGTGCCACAGACGCCCGCTATTTCTGTTCCGGGGCAGATGATTCCTATTCCAGAAGGGTTTGTACCGGAGCTGCCACAAACCAATGATAACCCGGGACTGGCCACGATATCTCCATTTGGACCTTCGCCTGAAGGCCTACCCGTCGAAGCAGACAGGAGTATCCATGACCATGCCGATATTGTAGTGGCTCACTTGCTTTCTACGGGGATGGATCGCACGAGTCCTTGGCCCGTGGCGTGGGACGGGCAGTGGGATTCGGATTGGACGTCCTGGCTAACAGGAACCGACTTTGATCTTGACGCCGTGAATCGATCGTTACTAGAATCGACCGCGCCATTTCCCAAGGATCCTACGATGGAACTCCCGGACGGTCCCTCCATTCACCCTACTCCACCCGAGGTCGCTGGTGGTATGATTCGAAAACGGTGGCATACTTTCTCCGAAACTATAGCATCCTCAGGCCGGACAACGCCCGATCGCGACGATAATAACAGCCACAATGATGCCAGTTCCTACCAGCTTAGCACGTATGCAGACGAGACATATCGACAACAGTTGGCAGAGAATCTGCGCCAACGGGTGCAGCCTGGCATTTTGCCATCTACCACATTCTTGGTATCAACCCCTCCTCAGCATAAGTGGAGCAAAGCTAATTTGTCCTGATATGATAGGACTTCTGCGTCCAAGCATATTTTACTCACTTCCATTCTATCTTCCCGCTGGTCCATGCACCGACCTTCCAGCCGTCGAAGAAGAATGCGGTTCTTCTACTCTCTATTTGCTCCATTGGGAGTCTGTTTCTGGGATCATCCCGGGCGATGGCGCATGGTATTAGCATGTTTGAGAGACTTCACAAGGCTATACTTGCTTCGGTATCTGCTCTTTCTCCTTAGGTAAGGGGTATTTGTACTAATATAAATAGTGGGACACGCATATCACAATAACCGGGGACCCGTCCCTTATCGCTTTGCAGGCTTCTCTTATCGGCCAGACATTTGGTCTTCTCGTCGGGGTAGGTGGACCCGTCATTGTGTCTTTCAATTTTATTAATGGAATTAGAGGCCGAAGGATCTATGTGGGATCGAGATATTTCATGGGTGTATCGTTGCGGTAAGACAGCGAGTGTCTATTACTGGAATCGAACTAATCCCAACAGTGGGCTCGTAAAGCAAAGCTGTTTAACGTTGTCGATTCCACGGATATACAAAGTCTGGAGAATACCCAGGAACTAGACGCAGCGTGGAAGGCTTGGATCCGCGTAGAGGAAAAGAAACGGTATGCCAGCTTGAAGTCCACGGTAGTTTGATCGGATATTAAACTTATTTTATTCCAGAATTATACTCGCGATCCACATCCACGACGTCGAGCTGGCTAAACTACACCACCATGAGCCAATCCTCCGTCATTCAATTGACAAACTTCCACAAATATCCTCACCCGATCTCTTCGCAGCCCCAAACGCACAAGCGTGGAAAAGACTCCTCAGTCTCTCTCAAGCACCCGTGCAGCACCCATCCCCAGCAGAACCTTCCTCTCCTCTCCCCCCCTCAACCAAGCCTCGCAACGATTTCCACTCCTATACAGTCCTCGAATCCATCGGCGCATTAGCTCTCGAGGACCGCTCCCTGACAACCTGGCCCTCAACGGTCGAAAAATGCCACAACCTTTTGATCCAATGGTACAAGAAACACACCAACCTCACCCATATTAATAATAACTGCAACAACGGTAATAGTAAACACGACCCCTTCTGTCTCATGATCCTCTGGCACTCAACCTTCATGCACCTCCACACCCGCTTCGATAACCTAGAATGCGCCCTAGGACGAGAGGGCGAGCCCGCCTCGCAAGCACACCACGCCTACGCGACCTCCTGGGCTCGATCACCTGACGCAAAACGGACTCTCATCCACGCGGTTCTGCTCCAGCGACATTTCCGATCTATGGCGATTGGAGCGGAGCCGGCGATCCACGTACCGATGGCGTTGTATTACTGTGGGATTGCGTGGGCGGCTTTTACGCGGTTCGGACACTGTCCCCCGGAGCGTAGTTTAGAGGCGCTTGGCTTCTCCGAATTGAGCTTGCTAGGGATCAACCAGAGTAGACATATTCAGGAGCTGGCACGGGGTGTACAATGGGGAAGAGCAGAGTCGGGGGCATTTTTCAAAGTGATTGATCTTCTGGGTAAGGTGAGCCATTGGAAGGTGGCGGGGAGTTTTGCGGCGACCTTGTTAGCGTTTGTGGAGGGGTCGCAGGATCTTTTCTGACCTCTGAGGTACTTTTTTATTTGAATGAAATATGTAGTTTAAATAACCAAGTACATTTAGTGGTTGTTTCGAGGTATAAACCGACAAATCAAACCGTGCTGCTTCGCAAACCAAAACGTCTCAATCCTCCACTCGGCTTCATCCGACGCCCACTCGATATCAAAGTGCCGCATGAGCTGCGGGACCAGTTTTCCCATTTCCATAATCGAGATGTTTTTCCCGATACACGTTCGGGAGCCGTAACCAAACTTTTCAAGCAATCGTTAGCCTTTTGGACGAGAATGAGATTGTAAGGGGGTGTACCATCATAAGATGTCTATCCATAATCTTCACCCTTTCCTCTGATGAATCCGTCCACCGTTCTGGTCGGAACTCCGCTGCGTCCTCTCCGAAGATACTTGTGTCGTGGTGGATGACGGCGGGGTTGATACCGACTACTGTGCCGGCTTCGATATGTGTTCCGCACAGTGTGGCGCCACCTGAGGGGACGACGCGTTCGAGGGGGAAGGAGACGCCGGGGTGGCAACGCATTGCTTCTTTCATTACCGCTTGCCTATCAATTTCTTATTAGAGTGTCGAGAAGGGAGGAAAGAGCAGGAAGGGGGTGCGAACAGATACTCCAATTCCAGACACTCGGCATAGGTAACGTATTCCGAAAGCTTCCCTGCTTGATCAGCAGCGTCGATCTCGTGCTGTAGTTTCTTGTATGCTGCGGGGCTCTTCACGAGGAAGTAGATGATGGCTCGGAGGGATATGCCAGTTGTGTCGCTTCCTGCTAGTCTTCAAGTTCTTAGCCAGTCGTTCGATAAAGATTGCATGGGGACATACAAATTATTACTCAAGTGATTCATCATATCGTGATTCGACATCGGTTTCCCCTTGGTTTCCTCTCCACGCAACCACGACAGAAAGTCTGGGCGATGGCTATGCTCCTCCACCGGCTTTCTGTCGTACTCGTCGATGCATTCCTGCGTGAACTATTCCAATCAGCCACCTCTTCCAAACCAAATCAAAAGAAAGAGGGAAAAAAACCTTAACGACACTCCTCAACGGATCCGCCACATTCACAAACGGCTGCATACTCACCACCCACCCCAGCCACCGACTCCCCATCAGCCAACCATGCAGTCCATCCACCTGCCCAACGATCCCCGCGTACTTCAACCCGATCTCAATATCCCCAATCATGCCCTCTATATCGCGCCCCTCCTCCATAAACCCAAACCGTTTCTGGAAGGTAATGGCCCCGATCACATCGAACGCATACCACTGCAGCCATTCACCCAGATCCACCTTCTCCTTCTTTTCACTGAGTCTCCTCATTGCGTCGATGAAGATAGCGCTGCACTCGTCCGCTAACACTTCCATGGATTTTATGGATGACATGGAGAATTTCTGGGCCACGGGACGACGGAGGGCCTGATGCTGCGCTGGGTCGCGGACGGAGAACATACTCGGCATTAGGCTTTCTTTGTAGATGGGGGTGAATACGTCGTAGAAAGAGGACTTGAGGTATTTGGTGTTTATGCCGTAGATGATGGGGATGGTGGATGGGTCGGAGATGGAGAGGGTTTTGGGGGCGGTTCGGACGATGGGGCCGTATTTGTTGTGGAGGGATCGGTAGAGATCTGGTGCGTGGCCTGACGAGACGAGGTAGGGACGGTAGAGGGAGGTGAAGCGGGCGATGAGAGGGCCGGGGATGGACCGGAGGGTGATCAGGGCTGTGAAGAGGGTGCAGAGAAGGTGGTAGGTTATGAAGAGGGAGAGGAGGAGGAGGGTTGTTTGGAGGGGGGTGAGGTGTGGTTCGGGCATTTTTGAGAGTAGCATGTTGAGTTTGTCTTTGCTGTTGTTCTCCTGTGTTTGATTTTGAGCAGTAAATATGCTTGGATGGTTGGTTGATGTATATAAGGGGAGGGTAAGCTTTCTGGGGGGGCTTCTCCGCATGACGGATGAAGCCACATGATCGACAAGCTTTGTGGGATCTATGGAACGCGGAGAAGAAGGAGAATATGTCTAGTTCTTTGTTGGTGCGGGGGAGAGACTATCAGCATCATTCTTTACCTAGGTTTGCTGTGGGTGCTGTGGGTGCTATTGGTGATGGCTGATCCCACCATAGCCCTAACCCTACCTATGGTGACTTGAAGATGCTATGACTTATACACAACTTTGAGTACACGATGTAGAACCCGCGAGATAGCGGTATAATCATATTCTCAGAACTTATTCATTCTTCACTTATCTATATGTGCGGGACCTACTCTATCTAGCTAAGAAACTTGATCTCGTTCTTCACCTTCGAGACACCCCCCACCTCAACCTCAACCACATCCCCATCCCCCAAAAACTCCTTCCTGAAATACCCCACCCCCGATGGCGTCCCCGTCATCACCACCGTCCCCGCTCTCAAGGTCATCCCCCTCGACAAATGCCTCACAATCTCCCTAACCCCCCAGATCATATCCCCCGTATTCGTCTCCTGCTTTACCACCCCATTCACCCTCGTCACCAGACTCAACCCCTGCGGATCCTTCACCTCCTCCTTAGAAACCAGAACATGTCCAATTGGAGCAAACTTATCAAACGACTTGGCATAGCAGAACTGCCCCCCCGAGGCCTCGGGGAGCTGGAAGTTCCGAGCTGAGAGGTCATTCCCAGCCGTGTAACCGAGAACATAGTCCAGGGGATCCTCTTCTGGGAGGAGATTTTTGGCGTCCCGGGCTATGACGATGGTGAGTTCGCCTTCATAGTCGAGGTGGGACTGGGCGTCAGGGTGGATGGGGATGGGCTCGTGGGGGGAGGCGAGAGCATCGACGGGTTTGGTGAAGACGGGGGGGTAAGTTGGAACGGTTAACTGACTTTTATTAGTATACTGCGTGTGTCTAGTTAGAGGGGGGAGACGAACGCTGGCTTCTTTGGCGTGTTCCTTGTAGTTCAGGCCAATGCAGATGACAAGGGGGGTGCTCTCGACGGGGGAGAGGAGCTGGATTGTTAGTATTAGTTCCTTCTAATATGGGATGCAACGTACAGTGTCGGCCTTATGGATTTTGTCAGTGAGAACTAGGGTGTCGAATGGGGTGCCTGTGTATTGCTGCACGGTGTACTTGTTTTCAGCGAAATCGAGAAGCTCTGCGTAGTGGGCTTCGTTACCAATGGCGAACCGGACGAGATGTTTGAAAGAGGCCATTTTGTCAGAGTCACTAACTATCTTGTGCTGGGAAATGGGAAGAGGGGATTTAGGAATACTTAGGTATAATGGGTACATCCGACTTATACGAACGATGCGGGTGCGGGACCTATGCGGGAATGTGGGACAATGATCGAGCGGGGTGGTGACACAGCTCCAGTAGGAATAAAATAAGCAGGTTACCTCCGTTCATATCTTCAGCCACTGATAATAATTATCCTGGCATCTTTTAATTTTCATAAAAAAGCAATAAAATGTCCCCTCCAACGAACCGCGGCAGTGCCGTGGCCGACACCGAGGCCATGGGCAAAGACCAGCAATCCCAGTCCAGTTGGCTCAAGGAACGCGGGATCAACATCGACGATCGCATCTGTCTGAAGAAGCTATCGCACATGCGATACCAGCATCCGAATCTAGCTGAGATCCATCAGTTCGTGCTCGATTTTGGACTCCAGGTGGCGTTGAAAACGGACGAGGAGGTTTGGTATAGAGGGTACGGACCGGACCAGTACGTGTATTATGCACGGAAGGGCCCGAAACAGTTCCTGGGTGGTGCTTTTGAGGCTGCTACCAGGGATGATTTCGAACGGTTAGTCTTTAGCATCTACTTAATGGTCCGTTCAAGAAGGTTGGTGCTAACTTATGGTGAAGGGCATCGCGTCTCCCAACAGCAGGCCCAGTGCAGGAACTCCATGATGCCCCCGGTGGCGGGTCACTGGTTACCGTTACCGACCCGGATGGATTCCCATTCAATGTGATTTACGGACAAGAACCAGTCGATACGACAGAGAAGAAAGAGGATTTTGAAAAGGTTGTTCTCAACTTCCCCGTTGAAAAGCCACGCGTGAGGAAATTCAACCGCTTCGAACATGGACCAGCCGCTGTTTACAAGGTGAGTCTTGCATCCTCTATTTACAAAACCAACAAGCTAAAGTAAACCAGTTGGGCCACTTTGGTCTCTGCACCCAGAACTTCCCAGCCCAGCTGGAATTCTACACCTCGACATTCAACCTGATCCCAACCGACTTCGTCTGTATCGAACAAGCCGGACAACGGATCCCCGTCACCACATTTATGCATCTGGACCTCGGACCCGAGCCCGTAGACCACCACTGCTTTTTCCTCAGTGCTAACCCGAAGAGAACGGGCGTACACCATAGTTCCTTCGAGGTGCATGATTTCGACGCCCAACAGCTAGGACACCAGTGGCTCGTAGGGAAGGGGTATAAGCCCGTCTGGGGGATCGGTCGGCATATCCTGGGATCGCAGATTTTTGATTACTGGTGGGATATTTCGGGGAATATGGTAGAGCACTATGCGGATGGGGATTTGGTGAATAGTGAGACGCCCATTGGGTATGTGGCTGCGGGCGAGGACTCGTTGGCGGTTTGGGGGCCGAAGGTTCCGGCTGAGTTTTTGGCGTAAATAGTTATATTGGTTTAGTGATTGAAACTGTAACAAATTCTATGATCTGAGTGCTGAAGAAGTCGATAAGTAGAAGGAAGTCCTCATGGTTGTTCAGATACAGACAGGGATTAGACTTAGTACCCCGCCCCTGTCGTGGCGCCTATCACCTAGGGGTTCAGGCTGGAATAAGATTGACAACCTTGTCTAAACAATGTCGGCCATTCCCTACCCTCTTTATTGATGTATAGCCATGGACCCGTCAAACCTCGAAGCCTCACATGAGTTAGTCCGCGTTGTGTGGGCATCACATATCCTATCGTTCCTTAACCCCTACACCATTACCGCATCAGACGAGCCCTTACAACCAAGCCAGGAAGTCGACGACTCAGATTCAGACTCAGACTCAGATCGGAGTTTCACTAGTATAGACACAGAGCCCTCACAGCCAATAGCGAGGTTCTTCGTCAGAAATTCCTTGACTGCATCTGTGAGCTTGTTGCGCACAGCAAGGGCGGAAAGTTCGTCACAGCTGCGGCGCTCAGGGAGACAGAAGATGCAGTCGAAGTGGACATCGCTCGAAACAATGGCCTCAACGCAGCCGACAAATCTTATTTGGATTTTCTGAAGCGGTTTCTGGCCACGCGGACCGATGGTAAGCCAACCGCTCAGAACAAGGCATGCGCTAATAATGACTAGATGTCTCGCATCAAGCGCTCTCAGATTGCTCACATGAGATATTAAAACGTACCATTCAGTATGGCGCAGAACGGGTAGACCGTCAGGCTGAAGCCGTGTGCAAAATTTTGAAAGGCTCGCCGTACCGTCCTCAACCGCCATCAGTTTCAGGAGACTATACTGAAGGCACCTGTGTGCTTAGTTGCTGCTCTATCGCACAGGAGCCACTGTCAGTAAATACCCAGAATCTCGTCATAGAGTTCTTGAATTTCGATCGCTGGCGCTCGGATTTGTCGACGATGGAGGATCAAGCTGAGCGTAGACTCAAGATTGTGGAGCTGGTGGCGGCCACTGCGAGTTCACAACCGGCAACACAGGCTTCACGGGCGGCACTTGAAAGATTACTTCCGTCTGTGAATTCTTATAAAGTCATTCAAAAAGAGTGTTTCCTGTGCGAGTAATATCTGGCCCTGTCCCCGTTGAAAGTGCGTACCCGTGGCCGACACGGAAAGTGCCATCCTCGCTGGGCCGTTCAAGCGTCCAACTCTGAAACCACAAGGCAAAGACTCAAGAGCTTGTGCGAGATAATAAAAGGGAAGATAAAAGCGAGACTGCAGCCAGGCCATACCCCTCCAACAGTAGCCATCCACCAGTCTTCTGCTGTATCTAACCTCAAGTCCGAGGATATGCTTGAGCTCAGGCGGCAAAGCCAGAACAAGGAGGAAGCTGATAGAAAGGGCCAGGAGTTACGCGAACAGAGGCAAATCCTGTAAGCCTATCTTTGACCCTGGACAGAATCCTTTTACTGACAATAGTCGCAGCCTGGACCCTAGATCTGTCGGGCCGTCACAAATCTGGTACCAGGACTTAAGGAGGCTTTGCGTAATGTGTCAAGCCGTAGGCGCAAAGGGATGCGAACGATGTCTGGCCGGCTACTGTTCCAGACGATGCCAAACACTACCTCACCATAGACTATTGCGGCTGGGGCGAGGGGACTAACAAATCCGTGCACGCGTCCGTAGAGGCTTGCCATGGTATGACGGTCCCGTACCACCCAGCTTCTAAAATATATCTAGATAAAGAAAAATAATCTCTCTTTCTGTATACTCCCCAAAGTTACCCTACTACCCTATGCGCGCGCTGTCGTGGCGGAACTGGACCTACTCGTTCCTGAGTTATATTCTGAGGTCAATCACCGGTAAAATATGAATTAAGGGTACCCTTCAGTGGCTGTAAGCAATCTGTATTACATTTGTCCTTCATTCCAAATCCACAAGACATATCTTGCCACTGTCCATGGCCCATGGCGATTCATCAGCCCACCCAAGTGTCCTGAAATATCAGTCTCCATCATCAAATCTCGGCAGTCCGACCAGAATTTCACTTACCAAGTCTTCGCAGTAGTCGTTCTTGGCATATCCTCCGTCTTTGCAGGAGGTTTTGCAAATAGTTTTGTAGCGAAGAGTGCCTTCGTCATCTTCGCAATGGAAAATGTAATTACCCACATCGTTAGGGAAGATGTTGAGAGTGTCCCCGACGACAACCTTCATGTATTCTGTATTGTATCCTGGATTTTTATCAATTTTAACTGTGAATTGTTCTCGTATACGGATCATGGACATACCTTTTAGATTTCCGCAGTAATCAACTCCCTTTTTGCACCATCTGTTGGCCACGGCGAACGGTAGCGCCAGAAGGAGGTAGAAAGGCTTCATTTCTGAAATTGACTTGGATCGTGATGGAATGAATATCCGGCTTGCTGGAGGAAATGTGGTCGAATAGCGGCATCGAAGCTTCGAAGAACGATCGCTTCTTGCCTGTGTTGTCACCACACCCGGGGTGGTACGTGGCCAGGTTGAACGTGCCGCCAAGAGAAGGCGTCTGCCACATTTCGACAGCACGCTGCATCGCCAGTTCGGATTTGAAACAGATAGTGATCAGCTCATCGTCCTCACACCTTACGCTTTTGATATGACTCGAGTGGTCCAGGATGACGGTGGGCCGGCTGAACGTGAGATGCGCTCTGGCGTGTTTTGCACCATGGATTGCAGCTACTCTTCGTTAGTGAGGGACATGATGAAGATACATAGCACTTACGGCGGTGTCCCTCCTGACTGTAATACAGCTCTTTGGAGGGCACGGGGTTCAGGTGGAACAAATCATCTGAATCGTGGTTGGGGTTTAGAGCAGGATGCATAGCAATGGAATCATCGGCAAAGGAGGGGGGAACTTGCAGCAGACCCTCCACCGACGCAGCATGGAGGCCCGCATAGTGAAAAGAATCGTAGGGTTGGAAGGAAGGGAAGGAGAAAGAGGAGGACGCCGTACAGGCCGAAGCCAACCATATCCCGGAGAGCAGGTGTTTCAAATGCATGATCGTGCCTATCTCCTTGGTGGAGGGTGGTCCACCTGAGCTACCACAGGATGCCAAGTTCCTTATATGAAAATCTGGCAGCCTTGAGATGAGTGAGGGGCTTGATGAAGCACCGTATCTTGGGACCATACTCCGGGGAGGAAAATGGGGCGTATGGTTGCTTTTTCCTTATCACCAATAGTGGATTCCTAAGTTTCCTTCGCGCCAGAGGAAGTAAATCATTGTTCTGGGGTCATCCCGCGAAAAGATCGTCGCTGAAAAGAACATCCCATCAATTAGACGCATTTCTGATGTCCCGAGAGTAGAACTTGACTTGCATGTGTCCGGAAATGAACTTGACGATCCGGGGGTGAAATTTGGAAGCTCAGCCAGCCACATATTGCCATCATACAGCCAATATGCTCCCTCCATATTCGATCTCCCAAGAAAAGAATAAAAAAAATAAAAGAAAATAAGTGAGAGATAAGCGGATAATTCAATAGACCACCAGCATGTTACACAATAAAGCGAAAGTTGAATCCAGATCGTGACATTCTTAACATCCTCAGAGGCTCGAGTCAGCATGAAGGAAAATGATAAAAAGAATACACCCAAAAGTGGAGGCATGCTAGACCACGAGATAAATCCAAAAAAGGATCTCCGCAGAGGAGATAATGTTACTGGTGTCCTCCTATACACAAACGGAAATCTGCATCCCCCAACTAGGGTTGAACCCATGTTGAGGGGTACAGGGGGGGAGGGGGGGTTTGGACTTATTACTACTAGTGGCAGTGTCCGTATATGTGTGTTAGTCGCTTGCTAGCTCACCCTAAATTCAATATTATTAAGTTATGGCAGGGTTCACGATGGCCAGTGGGAGGGCTTGGGCTAGCCTGGAGGACGATGCAGTGACGTTGGAGGTGGTGGGGACGAGTGTTGTGGATCCGGAGATCGGGAGCCTGAAGGAGGCGTTCCAGAGGCTGAGTGCGCGGTCGGCCAAGCCAGATATATCTTAATGTTCCTGGTGGGAGTTTCATAATGTAAATATAGATGTTCTATAGAAGGTGGTTCAGTTTTAGGATAGAGGGAACCGTGGCTACAAACCCCACTAAGATGATCCGATTCTAGGCGCGATCCTGGGTTCGCCAAGGCTTCAACCGCCGACAAGAAGACTGGGCGGAGCGGCCAAGAAGACGAGATCCCCTCTCTTTCTTCTTGAGTTTCACAGTCGCACAGCCTCGGAGATCCGGCACTTTTACTTGGCAGTTTCATCTCCCATTTATATACGAGAGGGGGCTCGTAGTATTCTGTCTTTGTTCGTCATAAAATGAGTCCTAATATTGAACGACCGAGAAGAGCTTATAAAGACCACCCGCCAGGTGTTTCCCCGCTTGAATGGCTTCAAGCACTCTGCATATACATATCCATTCCACTTATTATAATTCTCCGACTGCTAGGTCGCCTTTCACCACAGAACCGCGCTGCACGCTTACCCGTGGTTGAAGATGTCATCAAAGCCATAGCCCGGAGGTTAGTACCCAGATAACTCGAGTTGTCTTTTCCCCTCTTTAAGCCATACCCCTAACTGATCCACAGGATGGGCACCGTGCCCCTCGCCATAAGCCGACGAAACAACTCTATTGATCGTAGCCCCATCACAACCTCACCTCGATTTCAACACCTCAACTCACGCACATGCGAGGAAATCATCACAGACAGTTTCCACGCATACTGGATATGTCGTGGTATAGGCCAAGAACCCATCCAACCCAAACACGCCGACGTTCTCCTCTTCCACATCCACGGCGGAGCCTATCTCTTCGGGCACCCACTCCGAAACGCCCCAGAGTTATTATTCCTCGCTGAGAGATTCGCTGAAAAGAACCAGACCATCGCCATTCTATCGTTAACATACACTCTTGCTCCTGAGGACTCGTTTCCAACACAACTCAACGAAGCCCTTGCCGCGTACAGATACATAATCCGAGATCTAGATGTTGAGCCGTCTAAAATTGCCATTCTGGGCGAGTCAGCCGGTGGTCATTTGACCCTCTCTCTACTCGCTTACCTTCGGGATGAATCTCCTCACTTACCGCAGCCAGGGATGGTTCTGCTTATAAGTCCGTGGATCGATCTGACACTTTCCAATCCCCACATGCATAAACAGGTAGAGCGTGACTTTTTGTCTCTTGTATTTCTGGATCGTGGTCGGGGATTATTAGTACGGGACACGCCTCTTACATGTGTGTCTTTGTATTTGAACTTCAGTGATTCAGATGGCGCATTTCGGCCGTGGAGTACGGCCCTTCCTGCGCGGACGTGGGTATCGACAGACCCGGATGAGTTGTTCTACTATGATATTAAGCGTTTTGTGGAGATTGCGAGAGAGGACGGGGTAGATGTTACATTGGATGTGCGGGCTAGACAGGGCTGGGGAGGTCATGCGTGGCAGGCTATTCAGGCCATGTTGCATCGGAAGAAGTATCTTTCGAGAGCGCCGGGGGAGAAGGTGGATGACCTGATGTCGGGGTACTGGGAGATTAGTGAGGTGATGTTTCGGTTTTTGCAGGGGAGGGAATAACTCGGATATTGAAGTGCATCTTTCACTCTGTGGGGTGGTATGACAGCAAATTGAGCTGTCATTATAGTTTTCTCGGGTTGACGACATCCAAAAAGAGGGCATTTCATCGCATTCTGATTATTTTGGAGATCATTAACTTACATCGCAACTGGGCACGTTTGACGTGGTAACTAATGCAAGGAAGTAAATCCTGAGCAGGTCTCGTGGAGAGTCTTGGGCAGCCACAAGTCACACGGACTTTCAAATCCCTGTAAATATCATTCCACTAGGCATCGTCATTCTCTTGAACGAAGTTAGACGAATTTGGATAATGTTAGAAGTCAAGCTGAGGATTGAATAGCGATCTTTGATAATAAATGCACTAGGCACAGACACGATCTCGAATATACTGAAGATCCCAGCTTTTGTTTTTGCTTCGCCATTTGATATGTACTCTAATGATAAATCTATTGCCAGGAGGTTAACCATTAAGCGTCCCGTGGCGTAATTCTTAATCTCGCAACTCTGGCCTCATATTATGGGACCAGATCTTGACAGCCGACCGTAGAGCCTGTGTGTAGAAGAAGTAATACTCCATCATCAACCTCAAGACTAATTCGTGCTTTCCGTCATCAGTGTGTTTCATAACCATCCGTATGAGTTCAATAGCGTATCTGGCAGTGTCACTTACGGTGAATGATTTTAAGCTTATGACACTATTAAGGTTAATAGTAGAAGATAGAGACGAGTTTGAAATGACTCTCAATTTGCGATCCGATTCAACATTCCACTTTAAACGTGATTATTGCTTCAGCCGGGATCTTATACCTGGGAAGTATCTGACAAAATTGTTCTATATTCTTGAGGTTCGGCGTCGAAGGTTCCCAACGCAAATGGGATGATATGAGCCTCCTCTAAAGGTGCGATGTTGGAGGCGAAGGGGTATTTGTTCAGAATCTGTGTGTTTCTGTAGGCCAATGTCCGGTCCATACATAAAGTTGGTGTCGACCTTCGCGCGGTTGTCATCATTGGTGAACCCCATACCTGCAAGGCAGTCGGCCGAGATAATAACTCAATTATATATCATAGTCTTCGATACTTTTCCCTGTGTTGAGCGTGTCGTGGCCAACTTGAGGATTTGGGCTGACGCCTTTCTGCAAGAGCGAAAAAATTAATTGTCTGTAGCGGACAGCCTGTAGCTTTGTTATTTTGGGATTATATACAGTTAGGGAAGGTCTGAACTTACTCTTCTCGGTCTTGGAGGAAGTATGTCTGCAGCACCGCTGAGAGCAGTCAGTCGGTTCAAGGTCCACTGCATTTGCAGTAGTTCAATGGACGGGAAGGACTTGGTATCCGAAAAGTCCGCTGCGAAACCGGGTTCTGAATCGGCCTGTGTTTCTTTTGGCTACCTTTGGAACTAGTAACTGCCTGAGTGATGTGTTTTTCCATGCCCCTGATGAACTCTGTACGATTTCGAGGCATGTGGCATCGCCATCTTTCTGGCCGTATCGCCTTTCGGATCCCATCGGTGTCTTGTTGCACCTCGTGGCAAACTAGGTACACATTCCCAGGGGGTGCACACCGGCAGAATAGACACACGTACCAAGAGTAATTGGTAACATTGTTACGTCTACTCTTCAAACGAGCAGTCCCTAAAGTAGATAAAGGTTAGTCCTTTGCAGCAGACATCCACTTGAAGGGAAATAATACTGTTGAAAATTATCGCCACTTACTTGACCTCCTGGAGCTTGTATTTTATGCCTTTGAGATAATGTCATAGACAGCCGTGAGAATCGACAACCTGACTCTTTGACGTTGTTGGTGTCATTCACGGCTAAGTGCCATCGGGGTCAATGAGGACTAAGGTCTCTCCCCTATGGGAAGGAAAAGCGCTAGATATGAATGCTGAGGAATTAAAATACAAAAGAAACTTGGGAGTACTCTACAGCGGGGCGATTGCGATGGGTATTTATAACTTGGAGAGCTGAGTGGAAACTCCTCGGACAGAAAGGAAAGAGTGACTATACACTTCGATAAATATTGGTGAATAAAGGATTTGTCACAACCCGACAATATGTATGTCTCCAGTGAATAATGGTGTTTAGATAGTCAATTCCCCTCGCGATATATTGTCTGGCCTCATGGTCCAGATACATTCAACCACGGGGTGTGGGGAACAGGGTCTCCCGCCCGCGCCGGCATTCTTAAGCCATGCCTTGAACAATAATTCCGTTTCTAGAGTATTTTTGAACCACCATCGTGCTAAAATCATCATTTTAAAAAGTAGTATAGTCTAAAATCTAGAGTCTTCCACCACTCGCCTCGCTCAAAACTGTCTTCCACTCAATATCGTGCAGGTCATCCGCGTGAATCGAAACTTTGACATCGAGGGCTTTTCGAAGCTGCTCCTTACTAGAAGCATACAACATACGGAGCTAACGACAATGTAAGAGACCTCTATCGATGGGGATGGGAGATAAAAACAGAACCTACCCGGGTAGATGTCGCAGGGGGCATCCAGCTGATGAAAACGGTTGTTGTTCTAGAGATGCTCAGCAAAAATGATTCGCTGTACCCGGTTAGTTTAGAGGGGGTTTCAGTACCTTCTACCGTCTTCATTCAAATCATATTCCACGTCGTATACCGCATAACGAGGTGCCCGGTTCCCCTCTTGGTCGAGTGCTCCAGTAAGTTTCTGACGGAAGGCTTCGTAGCTCTTCTCAGATGAGCTCTCTTCCACAGTAATAGAGCGTTCGTCGTCGGCTATCTTGTAAATCACAAATGTAGGTTTACTTGCTCCTTTTTTGAAAAGAAAGTCTCTAAATGCGGCAATACATTCAGTCGAGATATTGACACTATCGATAGTGAGCTTAATGAACTGGAAAATATGGATCTGCGAGCAATTGGCGGCATACCCAGATGGAATCTAAAATTTGTAAGACGGTCAGTGGCTGATTGCCTGATCGAATGAGAGTATACTGACCGACATTTTGGGGAAATAGAAGATATTAACGGGATGATTGTCGTATTTGAAATGAACCACTATGAACCACCTCCAAATATAATGATAGTAAACCACGGCCAATCGGGCCCGTAGGCCCGTTCGTCCCGAAGACCCTCGTCACCGACCAATAAAAGGCCCCAACCAGTTCCCACATTTTCAGGCTTGGCGCCCATCGGGGCCGCGGCTCTCCGGGCCCGTGGGACCGTGGCGCCAAAGGTACAAAATCTTCAACACCACTGCACCTCCATCCCAATCACTACAGCTTTCATCATGTCATTATTGGACGCGGGAGAAACAATCCAGGAGAGGCGGCAACGACTTTCATTAGTTCCGCGGGCGGTTAGTCCACACTTCCGTGCCATCTTCCCTGCATGGCTAACAATAAGGTAGTGCGAGGGATGTAAGATCCGCAAAGTATGTGTCATACCTACAGAATTGTAGAAGATAAATCAGGATTATGTGGGCTAAAATGAACGCTTGAAAGATCCGCTGCGACCGCACTATACCGTGCGCAAACTGTAAAGCCTCAAAGATTACATGTCGGCATCCGAATGACAGGTCGAGAAGTCAGCTCCAAGCTGATAAGATAGCCAATCTGTATGTTTCAGGGCCAATTCTGCTTCAAAATAATGCTCACAGTTTCTAGTGAAGCTCTGGTAGAAAGCCTCGATAAACGTTTTCGCGATGTCGAGTCGAAGCTCACTGCCTTGGAGTCCGCACCTGCACAACCTCTCCCAGAGGTTGAGAACGCAACCAATCAGAGTATGCCAATAGTTGAGGATGCGACTAGTCAGAATATCTCATGTGCGGAATCTCGTCCTGTAGACGGAGGTCTCTTTGAAGGAGACTCTTCATTTACGAGCCAATCGCTCCAAGCGAGTAATAGCGCCCAAATCGCAGCCCTTGCCGCTGGTACAGGTGATGGCCCAGCTATCGAACATTCATTTAATCATCTACAAAAAAGTCTCAATGACTCATATGAATTGTCCAAAAATAACTTCTTTTTCAGCAAGTCAAACGCAAAATTTGTACCGGCGGTTAACCCTCTTCCAGCTACACTAGTGACCAGTATTCTACAACGAATGAGAGGTATACTATCCCTCTCTCATCTCAGAAACACGATATGGCCGTGGAAAGGTTTTCTGCTTACAAGCTAAATATAATCTAGCTCGTCGTCCTATTTTCCTTTCCTCATATGCCATAAGTGATCTCCAATTGGTCGAGAGTCTCTGCCAAAGCGTCTATTCTAAAACAAACCGGGCGTCTGTCGGTCAAGCCGCCAGCATGCATGGAGTCCTATTCTTTGTTCTGAAAGAGCTTATAGCTATGAACGATGAGCTCTGTCAGCGGTTCGATCTCACTACCCATCTGAGTTACTGCGAGCAAATATTCATCACAGCCACTGAAACTTACGACGTACTTGTTGTCCCAAGCTTTGAAAACATTCTTGCATTGACAATGTGTGTAAGTGCCCTGCTGTCAACGATTGGCTTCAATTGCTCTGATTTCTTCTCGATTCGAGTCAAAAAATAACCCAAAATCCAGATGCTTAAAGCCCAAGGTGAAGCAAAACCTTCATTATTCTGGACGTTGCTGTCAGCCGCTGCAACCCAGTGCCAATCACTCGGGTATCACCGTGAAACGACCTATCGAAACATCCCGTCTTGCAAGGGAGATCGCATCCGGCGATTATTTTGGACAGTATATATTTTCGATAAGAATATGTCACTTCTGCTTGGTCGTGTCTCTAATATGCAGGGCCTCAAAATTGACACCAGACATCCTACGGTTTCGACAAACCCCGCTCTCCGTCCGTGGGATGAATCTTTTATCATGGGTATCAGGATGGCGGGGCTTCATGATCAGATCTTTACTGGTCTCTACTCTCCTGCTACTTTGATCAAGGCTCCAACTGAACGAGCACGCCTGATCAGTGACCTTGCATCTGCTATGGAGCAATGGCACTCTGAACTCAAGCAGGTGAGATGAGACCCCCAATTCTTTTCTTTTCCACGCAGCCAACTAACCATCTTCAGATTAACCCAGAAGGAGTGAATAACCCCCAGGTCTTTACTCTGTCCAGAGGCAACTGGGATATCTCTTTCTATTCGACGTTAACACTGCTTTTTCACGCCTCGTCAACGACGGAAACCGGAATACAGATTAGCTCTCACTGCTTTAACGCCGCCCGTAATAGCTTGCTAGCTCATCTCAATTCCTTTCCCCAGTACCAGCAATCCAGACTTCTTTCAGATGGTGAATATTTCAATTGGTCTGTCCCCCACTTTACAGTGCGCTTCGCTGGCACCTCCACTAATGTATCCAGGATTCTTCTGTTTTCCTCTTTCACCCCATTCATCGTGGTTTTCCTCCACACCATTGCAGCGAAGGATATGGAGAGCGTTTCACTTCTTGCACGGGTAGTTGCTACATTAGAGAACTTCCGACGGGCGTCTCAGGGCTCAGAGCGCCTGTATCAGATCTGTGCAACTTTTACACAACTTGCTGAGAAGCTAGTCCAGTCACAGTCCCTGTCCATGGCGATATACAATCAGCAGGAAGACTCGCTCAGACTGTCGGATACCTCGGGGAACTCGTCCCTTTTCAATCCTGAGACCTTTCAAGATTTCTTTGAAATAGACGATGTGAATCGGGTCAATTCACTGTATGCCACGGATGTTCTGAATGACTGGATCAATGAACCGTTTCTGTGGAACAAGTTTGACTCGGAATTTGAGTAATTATAGAAACCAACGAGGGCACTAGGCTTTTAAATAGAATAGTCGACCTCCGCTCAATGCACTATGACTCTGTTGTGCCAGAGTGCCGGTGTGCCGGGCGGGCGAACGGACACCCGGGCCCGGATGCCCTAGCAGTCGGATACAGAAGTGTCAAGCATCCTCAACTCCTTACTCCTCGATATAAATTCTCCTTCTATCTTATTCCTTTTATTTCGTACCCTCAACTGTCTTAATTTAAGACAATTATGGCCGACCATACATACAGTGAGCAATTAACTCCGCTAGATATGGCCATGCCAAGGACCTACATCAGGGTTCTTCTAGTTTTCGAAACAGCGAATCCCACGCTGTCACTCACGCAACATCTCCAACGCGGCCTTGATAACCTTTCAAAGCAAATTCCATGGCTCTCTGGAGGAATTTTCCCCACCACGGACAAACACAAACGCTCTGTTGAGATCCGATATAATCCAGCCAATATACCAACTGTGGTCGATAAAGGCTCTATAGCAGCTTCATACACAACATTATCTTCTCATGGAATGCGTATGGAAGCCATTCCATTAGAAGTCTGGCCAGTACCAGGCATGATTGATGATGCTCTCTCCGCGACGGGATATCCCGTTTTCGCCACAAGCCTCTTTCGCTTCGCAGATCAAGGTGTTGGCTTATGTATCTGCTTACATCATAGTGCTGTTGATGCAACTGGATTCTCGGAGATTGTACGACTGTGGGCTCAAAACGTTGCCGAACCTAGTTTTACTTTCTCAACTCCACTCCAGGGGCGAACTACCCGGCTTTCAAAAGCACTTTCGTCTGATATCCAAGGGATCTCATCTCTCTCATCCGGAGATCTCTTCCCACAGCACCCTGAATACTCAAACCTACGGCCCGCCATGCCCCAGGAATTCGCCCAATGCACATCTAAAATCTTCCAAATTTCCATCCACTGGATCAACGTCCTCAAACAAATCCTACGCAAATACACACCACAACCACTAACCACAAACACCGTGCTCGGCGCACTTATCTGGACCACAATCACCCGCGTGCGAACCCACCGCAACCCAGCCCGTAACACCCAAAAAAGCCAACTAGTAACAGCGGTCAACGGTCGACAACGCATTAACCCCAGCTTCTCCCCGCCGGAGAATCCATATTTCGGAAACGTCGTTCTTTACTCCCTCACCAAGCTCCCAGTTATTAACTTAGCCACATCCGACCAGGACCCAGCCCACTCACTCGCCAAAATATGCACCCTTATCGCCGAGTCACAATCTCCCTCGAGGATAAATCCACCCCATATAGCTGAGGTCTATCGCCTCATAGATACCATGGACGATTACAAATCTCTTTTCCCGGGTTGGGACCTCTTTGGATCGCGCGATTTCACTATTACAAGCTGGGCTGACCTCGACTTATATGGGATGGACTTTGGGGCTGTTCTTGGGAGACCAAAGTTTGTTAGGTTTCCCTGTGTGTCGGCGGATGGGGTGGCGATTGTTCTACCGCGAAAGAGGGTTGCGGATGGGGAAGTGCTGGAAGTAATGGTTATGCTGCGTGAAGATGATATGGACTGTTTGGAGAGGGATAGTATGTGGCGGACTCTTGTTTCTGGTACTCAGAATTAGGGGGATGATGGCAAGCATGCTGAATATCGGAAAAAAGGTTGAAAACCATGCCAGAAGAAATAACCAGTATAAGTCGCTCAGACATGGCATTGAAATGGGGCAAGATGTTCTATATGATCCCGTTTAATTTAATGTCTTGTATATTGACCATATAGTGTAAAGGACAGAGCTTCTCGTCTGATTTAACCTATATAATTAACATGGGTAAAATCCAGCAATAGCAGCCAGTCAGTCCAGGCTACTTTCTCTTCAGTCAGGATGGAAATGGACCCCGCACGGGTGATTCCAGGGATTTGGATAAACAAGATCACAGCAGGGACCTGGACCAAAAGTGGCCCAGACCGCTCAGGGCGCAGCTGGTGCAAGTCTTGATCTGGCCCCAACGCTAAATTCTGCAGGCTATATTACTCTGCACAAAGAAAGTCCTTGACCTTTCGTGGGGTCCGTTGCCTGATGAAAATACAAATTTCATCCATTACTGTTCAGTTCTAGTTTTAAATGATCTGTTCGTCACCGAAAATCTGTCTATAGAGTACCAGAGGATGACTTATGAAAGAATAGCAATGTGGGAAGGTAAGACTGTTGCTGAACGCGGAATGTCGGAACCCCATCGTACCTTCTGTGGGGGCCGTACCTGCATTTCGGAGCACCTGTCAAGGTAATCTTATATCCAATTACCTACGCTATTTTCAAATAAAGTCGCTATCCTCTTCAACACCCCCAATGCCGACCTTGCACAGTGGCTAGCCACTCCTGTCAGCACAATTTCCCACTAAGGCCCAAATACTAACAATACTAACACTGCACACATATTATGTACTATCGGTGGGATATTACTGCGCCATTTAGGCGAAACCTAGCCAATTATCGAAGTGCGCTTGCGGTAGTAAAATGTAACCATCCGACGAATAAGCGCGCCAAGACCCTTACTTTTCCCCTCCGCCCCGATGTTGGGGGATGAGGCCTCGCTACGGAGACCCTCTACTGGCTAGCCAGCATGTAGCGAGTTTAGCTTTGGCATAGGACTGGGTATTAAAGTAACGACCCATCATCCATCCGGTCGGTGATGATGCTCCGTTCGGGGTGGAATCTACTTTGTCACAGGAAGCGACATTGTACAAGACCAGACAGTAAAAATGGCGTTGGATGCGCCTGGTCAATGGGTTACTGTCCGGCGACGATGGAGTGCCTGGGTAACCCTGATGGTGCTTGTATTGTGGGCTCCGGTCTCGAATGCCACGACGTTCCCAACAAGGACTCTACAAACCAGAGCCGGGCCAATTGCTGGTGGTGTTGACCTGCGAGTGCTTCCTATCGGAGAGTATGTTTCTATCTCTCGCTGGAATATGGTTTATCGATATTAGCCTGGCAATTTCTGCGTCTACGTGCGCTTCTAATACTATGATAGCTCAATCACCTGGGGTGCACAAAGCTCCGACTCAAACGGCTATCGCAAGGAGCTTTTCAATAAACTCGCCAACCGAGGAAATAAGATCGACTTTGTCGGGGGCACGAAGAGTGGAGATATGTCGGATCCAGACCACGAAGGACACCGCGGTTTCGAGATCGCTGGGATTACCGGCGCAAGTGCTCTGGGCATTTACGCCGCACCGAATATCGTCTTGCTCCACGCGGGGACTAACAACATGAAAACCCAAGAAAATGCGGACCGGGCACCGGCCGATCTTCGCGACTTGATTGATTTGATCTTTGAACATTCGAAGGACGCTGTTGTTTTCGTGTGTCAGATCATTCCGTCAACGACGGCATCGTATCAAGCGAGGGTCGAAGCTTTTAATGCGCTTATTCCTGGCCTGGTGGATGATTATGTGGCCAGTGGGAAAAAGGTGGTGATGGTGTCAATGAACCAGGCTCTTACAACCGCAGACATGGCAGATAACCTCCACCCTAATGATGGAGGATATATTAAGATGGCAAATGCGTACTATGCAGCCATTGAATCTGCGGATGCCCGGGGTTGGATCTCAGCGCCAGGTACTGCGTCAGACCCTCCACCTGATGCAACTGCCCCTGAAAACTGCAAGTCGACTCCGTCTTGGTACAGAGTAGGTCAAATTGCGGATGGGGCCAAAGTGTATGTCTTTCCTCTTTTCTTTTCTTCGAGTTCAGATGGCGCTAATATGCGTCTATACTAGAGCTACAACCGATGGCGACTTCAAGCCTTCCTGGTCTCTACCGCGCGTTATCGCCGATGGAGCCTGCCCTCGTGACCGGTTGCACTTCATGGATCTGGACGGAGATGGCCTGAAGGACTATGCCTGCGTAGATCCAACAAATGGAGCAACAGATGTTTGGCTCAATATTCCAGATGCTGACGGCAAGTCAGCCAATAAATGGAACAAGCTGGGTCAGATCGCGACGGGGAGAGACGGTCGGGATGGTACAGGGGTGATGTTTGCGGAGTAAGTATGGCGGTTTACCGAAACAAGAGGATTGCTGATAATTGCACAGTTTGAACGGTGATGGCAGGGATGATTACATATATGTTGATCCAAGCACTGGAAATGTTTTTGCTTGGATCAACCAGTTGAGTAACGCTGGTGTGTGGCAGTGGCAGGAGCTTGGCGCTATCTCCGTGGGAGTGGGCGCGACAAACGAGACCCTGCAGATGGCGGACATCGACGGTGAGTGATCAGAAGCTGCTGTTGCATATTACATTTACTAAGCTGGGCAGGCGACGGAAGAGCCGACTTTTGCTTGGTTGACCTGGAGACGGGGGCAGTGACCGCTTGGCTGAACACGGGCGCGGGTCTTATGCTTGATTATCATAAGATTGGTGTCATTGCGACCGGGGCCACGGCGACAGTAAACGATAAGGTCTTTCTAGGTGACTTCACAGGAGAAGGCAGAGCGGACTATATGCTGGTTGGCAAATCTGGCAAGTCGGTCGCGTTCATTAACCGGCTGCAGGAGGACAGTCATGTGCCGTTGTGGCCACTACCTTTCACCTTTGCGGAAGGGCCAGATGGTGCGGAACAAGATGCGGTACGTTTGGTCGACATGACCGGTGATGGCAAGGTGGACTACCTACTTGTTGACAAGGACGGCAGAGTCCGACTGTGGGAGAACAACGGCACTGGAGGGAAGTATCAAGAAGGAGAGGGGGTCATTCTATGTGATTGTACGTATTCTACTGCTCTAAACCTACCTTGGGGTGCTAAGTCGATACAGTGGACGGGGACGGCACAAGCGACTATTTCTGGCTTGACCACACAGGTAAGGGCTGGGGTTATCTGAACACTGGGAAGGGCAAGAACCTGTGGAATGACCTGGGCCAGATTGCGTATGGCGATCATAAGCGAGAGCAGGTTCGGATGGCAGTGTTGACAAAGAGCGGTCGGGCGGATTACACTGTTGTTGATGATGATACTGGAAGAGCTGTGTGGTTTGAGAACCTGGGTGAAGACGGACAGTGGGGTTGGCGAGCAAGAGGAGTCTTTGCAGAAGGGCCGGTCAACACACTCAAGAATAACTTTGGGTGGACATTAAAAGGAAAGAACGTCCGATTTGCCGAGTATGTGAGTCTCACCCCACTGGATGGATGATACTGATTTAGGTACAGCTTGGATGGCGATGGTCTCGACGATTATCTCTATGTGCACGACAACGGGGCCGTTGTGATGTGGCGTCACCTAGGCACTAATCCACCCACCTGGAGTCTTCCCCATCTAGTTGCTGATGGACCTGGCGTAGTCACTGGTGGACCTGGCGTTCTGGCGCAGGAGGTCCAGTTTGCTGACACCAACGGCGACGGTCTTCTCGATTACGTGGCCGTTGATCGCGTGAATGGTGCTGTGCAGTCATGGCATCATCTTGGATTTCGAGACGATGGCTCAATTCGATGGAACACACCATTGAGTTTCGCGGACGGAGTTGGAACCCCTGGGCGGACCATCAGAATCACAGAGGCAAGTTAACTCTACCTTAACGCGCCCATATGGAGGTCTGACTGGATGTATTACAGATGACTGGCGACCAGCGTGCCGACTATGTGTCCATCAACCCCGACACTGGCAGACTGAGGCTGTGGCATAACCGCTGTTGGCCAGTTGACAACGATGGTGGCGGTGGCACTGGCCCCGATCCCGTCGAGACGCCAGATTGGCGAGCGCTCGACTGTTCTGCGGAAGGTGTCAATGATGCCAGCGCCGATGCTGTCTGGCGCTGGAATAAATTGCTGTGCCCCGAGGCGTGGTCCGATGCCATCAAGAACTACACAACATCAATGGACCGGATGTCCTTCTCCCGGGAAATCGGTAACTTTTTCAACGGACCAGACCAGATGGAGTGCGGCAACTTGCTTCCTGAAAATCAGTGCTACAGGACCATACGCTGCGACAACCAGGACCCAGGGCCAGCGGCCTTTATGATCCTCAATTCATTTGCCATGGTCTCCTCAGTATGTTTCCCTCCCTTCCTCGAAACAAACCTTGGCCCAGAACAAGCGCAGAAGGATGAGCATCAACTGACAGCCGAGTTAGACATTAAAGAATATGAAAGACATTCTCCAAACAGCAGCTACCGACATTGACAGCAATGTTGGCGATTTCAGCGATCTTTTCGCCCCGGTCCTGGACGAGGGGGTCGATATACTGGTCATTCTCGACATCCTCGCCCTCGGATATGGGGGCGTGATGGCACCGATCTGGAACAAATGGGTGAAAAATTGGGATTGGTCGAAACGAAACCCCGACGATTACGACACAGCCAAAGACTTCGCAAACGACATGACCTACCAAGGAATCTCGCTAGCCAAAGACCTGATTGCGACCGACCCCCGCGCGGTAGAGAACGAATTAAGGAAGCAGATCGGAGCAATTACGGCGGCTTGGAGGACATCGATCGTATCCTTTGCCGAACAGCTATTTAACGGATCCTCGAGCAGCAGAAGCCGGCTGGGGAAGGTAATTGCCAGCGGGAAGATGGTCGGGGTTGACAGCCCAGCCAACGTGAATGACCTGTTGACCGACATGAAAAAGTCGCTCTATGCCCTGTTGGTCCCCGTTGCGTGGAGATTGTCCGGCAAAGACCTGAACCCGTTGTAGGTATCCCGTTACTCTTTATTGAGGGTTCTCCGTCCCTGAGGCTAAGCTAACCAGAAGATTATCTAGTATCATTGACACGGGGTTAAGCTGCGCGGACGCCCCAGGGGACGACGATCTCAATCTACGCCTCGAGGACGACACGCGCGAGAAAAAGCTCTTCTGTGATACGAAAGCCGACCGGGGCTATTATTTAGTGGGTGCCGTGAATCCCAAGGAAAACTGTCGTCACGACTCCAACACCGGTGGCTATGGCTGCGACCGGTTCCAAGACCTGCCCGGCGCGGACCAGCTGACCGGTATGGATCCCGATCAGATGACCAGCGGCGAAGGATGGTGGAGGCTGCTGTCGGTAGAGGACATTATTCTTGGGTGAGCTCACTTCTCTCTCCATCTTTATAATTTCCAGTTGGGGCATATTATCCAGTCTAACTGTGGTAGATCCGTCGCAACGTTCAAAAAGAACGGCAACAAGAACGTAAAGGGGTACACCAGTTATAGCAGCTGGGACTCCTTGGAAGATTGGGACGAGACACTCAAGGACCTAGCAGATGGCGATATCAGGAGTCCCTACTTCATCAATCTTCCCGTTTGCAGGGTGAATGAGGCCCTGTACAACTATTTCTATGATAACGGCAGGCCATTCTACTACCCGTGCAACCAGGTAATTGACTGGGAAGGCACTGGATTTCACGGGGAGTAGTCCTTGAGTATCATTCAGGTTTTGCACTCATTACAGAGTATCATGCCTTCTATATGAATTCTGTTCCAGGGTCGATAATCACATTCGACCATAGGGTGTGGAGAACAGGGCTTCCCGTCCGCTCAGCCGTACTTAAGCCACACGCCGGTCTGTTAGTACTATGGTGGGTGACCACATGGGAATCCGGACTGTTGAATGTATTCTTTTTTGGACTTTATCTTATTTTTGACCTTTTTATTCGGGGTGTGGAGCATTGACTATGGCGGGTGAAGTGGTGATCGGGGAGCAAAGGAGGTTATTCAAGCATTGAGCCAGGCGAGATTATAACAGTTCGTCCAGCGAACCGGGTAGATCTAAAGAATTGATTTTTATTTATGTGTCTTTTCCTATGACAATAGGAAACCTGTCCGCTAGGGATATAGTTTCCCTGATCCATCTTTGTATAGAAACAACTGCCAGTCAATCATATTTCAGGTCCATAAATATAACCACGGTGGGGAGGCTACTAATCACTAGCAGGCCCGTATAATGAAAAAAAACATAAATATACATCGAAAATCTCGGTAACATAGCAGCATGCGATGAGAGTTTGGAGTGCCATTCTTCAAAACCATCAAGAGGTGCCCTTGGGGTCAAGACATACGCCCACATCCACGGAGTAAGCAACAGCATACATCGGATAAGGTTGACCATGTCATAGTATGTCATGAGGACGTTTTCATAGTCATGGTTGTCCCATGGCCCTGTCGCGTCGTCGTTGTCCTGTCCGTTGCCGGTGCCCGGCTTCTTATCGTTCAAGGGTGTCGAAGGGTGTCGGATTGCTTGGTGTGGATGAATTGGTGGTAGATTCGGAGTGGGGTTGGGACGTGCTTTTGGGGCCGTCTATTTGACCTTCCAAAAGACCCGCGATGAGATCACGCTCCTGGCTAGTAGCCGCTGTGTTGTTGAAGAACTGGGTGAGAATATCCATATTCAACAGGATACTAGATTTGATCGGCAAAAGGCTTTTGATGGATGTTGATTGGCTGATTTTGGGATACTGGAGCGTTTCGCATGATGGGGATGATAGTAAAAGATGTGAATATCGCGGAAACGAGCTTAGTCACTTTAAACCACCTTCATCAAACATGGCAAACCGTGCGTTCTCAAAGAAAACCAAAAAGGCATTAATTTTAATCATGGGTTCAATCGACATCAGTGAAACTGAATTTGCCGCTATTTTGGAAAAGTATGCTGCTGAAGCCGCGAAACGTCGCCGCCCGGATGGCGTAGGACAGTACGCAGACATTGCGCTCCACGACAAATCCAAGCATTTCGCCCAGGATCCCTGGATTAAGGGCCAGGAGAACCAAAAGAAAAACCCCCTACCTCTCGCAGCCCGTTCCTGTTGTAAGCGGTGGCCACTCGAGGGTCGTCATTACCGGAGCTGGGTTTGGCGCGCTCCTGTACGCCATGCGACTGATCCAGACGGCCGGGTTCAAAGTAGACGACTTTCTCTTCATGGATTCAGCCTGGGGATTCGGTGGAGCATGGTACTGGAATCACTACCCAGGTCTGATGTGCGACGTGGAGAGCTCCTGCTACTTGCCACTGCTAGACGAGACGGGCTTTATCCCGAAGCATCGATACTCGTACGGCCCCGAACTCAGGGAATATGGGGAGCTGATTGCAGAAAAGTACAGTCTGAACCACCGTCCACTGTTTGGCTGTACGATCAAGGAAAGCGCATGGAACGAGGACCAGTCTGAGTGGGTGACAATGGTGATCCGGAAGCATCTGATCAACAACGTGGAGGAAACCTAGACTATCCGGTCGGACTTTGTCATCCTCGCATCTGGCATCCTCAATCGCCCTAAACTAGCGCGCCTACCAGGACTAGACACCTACGGCGGACATATGTTCCACACCTCGCGCTGGGCAACGAATACACCGGTGGATCGCCCGAAGACCTGACTATGAGCCGTCTGGCCGGGAAGAAGGTTGCGTTTATCGGCACCGGAGCTACCGGAATCCAAGTTATGCCTCAACTGGCCAAATGGGCCGGTCAGCTGTACGTTTTCCAACGGACGCCGTCAGCGGTGGATGCGCGCGGGCAGAGGGCTATCGATCCCCAGGAATGGCGACGGGATGTCACTTAAGGGAAAGAGAACTGGCAGAGAGAACGCCGGGAAAACATGGCCGCATTCAGCACTAATGCGCCCGAACTCCCGGCTAAGAATCTGGTAGACGATGGCGCTGGACGCACTTTCCATCAAACTCTGCCTTGGTGGGTTCGATCCGGACCGCATCCCTGACTGCTGAGAAGGTTGCTAGCTACGTAGAAGGCCTTTATCGCATGGATTTACCCCGACAGGAGCGCATCCGCCAGAGAGTCGATACCGTTGTTAAGGATCGGGCGACGGCGGATAGCCTCAAGGCCTGGTATTCAGGGTGGTGTAAACGGCCTTGCTTCCACGACGATTACCTGGGCGTCCTTATTAACCCTTAAGTCGTCCTTCCATAGTTGAGTCGTTTGGTGGCGTGCTGGCGGGGTCCGCGGGTGCCGATAATACCACCAAAACGTTGTGAAGCTCATCCAAAGGCAGGTAACCAACCACCTTGTCAGGGATCATTTACGTGCAGAAAGTGATATAGCCGGGGTTATTATATACACAAGAAAAAACTCCAGTATAGGACCTTACTCAATCACTAACAACAATATAATCATCTTGTGTTCCTGCCAATTGCCCTAAGTCCATATCAAATGTGGAAATTAGCTCCCCGACCGAGGTCTCGCCATCAACCATCCAATCCCCGCACCTCGGTAGCGCTGTTCATCCACCCGAGTCTGCGCCATGTTAAATATCGACGAATCGCCAGCGACGAAAGTCCGTCCGACAAGTTCTCGAACTGCTTAAACAGAATCCAACCTCTGATTGGCCAACTGTTCACGATCGGATTGATTCCAAATCAGGAAATACAAAATAAGCTCCAGGCTGGCATCTGGCACCAGTCCCTCCCTCATTATTCGCGTTCCTGCATCCCTACGCAATACTCCCCAAACCGCCACCACCCGATCCAACCTGAACTCCGACAAAATGCCAGAACAGTACACCTGCAACTACGAGACGCTCCTCGCGAAGGGCTCCGTCCGCCCCGACAGCCTCGAGTTCTTTTCCAAATCGCCCTGCGCCCAACCCTACCTAAACCCGAACAGCCTCTACAACCCCGTCCCCTTCATCTCGCAAGAAAAAATCCTCCATAACAGCTCCCAAACCTTCTTCAACGCCACCATCAATACCCCGCAAACCCTCCCCCACGCGCTCGCCCTCCTCCACCACAAACTCCACCACACCCCGCCAAACCCAACTGCCAGCAACGAAACAGTCACCCAATTCATCCAGGATATCGGGACCGACCCCGCCTTCATCCTCTTCGTGCAGGTCGGAGACGCCCTCAACGGATTCGCGGACACAGTGCACGGTGGGGTCCTTGCCTCATTGCTAGATGAGGCGATTGGCGTCTGCGTTGAGGCCTACAGGGCGAAATTCTCCGATGGGCGGACGGAGCTCTACACAGCGAACCTGAATGTATCGTACCGGGCGCCGGCTCCGTCGGAGGGGGTACTATATATTAAGACGTGGCTAAGGAAGAGGGAGGGGAGGAAGTGGTTTTTGGAGGGGGAGATTTTGACTGCGGATGGCATGGTGAGGACGACGGCCCAGTGTTTGTATATTAGCCAGAAGACGGAGGCGGGGCTGTAGCCTGACTTTTAACAGTTACCTAGGGATCAAGGTGATAGATTTTATTCTAGAGGTCGACCAAGTACCTAAACATTATATATTTAAGATGCAGAAATAGAAATTGTTATCTTATTAACAATGTTGATTATTTTTTTACTTGTATTAATCTTACTGGGAGTGGTTGATGTTCTCGAGTAAATTTAATGAAGTGAGATATATATTTAATTAGGTAGGTTGGAGTGGGATGGTGCATCATTTATTAATTAAAGTAATTCATCATTTTAGGGTTTTGCTTTACGCGGTCACAGCAGATAGAAGAGTATGAACAGGAACTAAAAGGAGCAAGTAGATTCAAGTTAAGAGTTATAGCAAAGGAGCTCCAGGGATGGAATGAGATTGCCCAATAAGGTTAGGATACTTTCTAATTAGGTCTAGTACAGACCTCAACAAGGTAAATTTTAAAAGGGGAGATGGAATTTTTCAGACTTCCAATAGCAAGGGATGTTTGAGTGGAATGGGGAAATTTAGGGACGAACCATGATCTCGCCAGAGGGGCCTTATTCAACAGCGACCTCAGGAGGCAAAGGCTGACACTCCACCTGGCAGGAGAGGGTTAGCGTGGTCGAGGGCGCTTAGATAACGATGATAAGAGAGGTTGACCCCACACTTGTTGGGTGGGGTATTGACTCCGCACGACCTCGCCGATGCAAGCCCGGCTGCCTTTGTTGTCGCCTGAGGAAGAAGAAATGTGACGAGAAAATTCCACCTTGTGGTAGCTGCACTAGGCTGGGACTAGTATGCTCGTGGCCTACATCCAACGAGTTTTCATGGCGAAGGCACAGGGCCTATCATCTAGGGATGGCGATGATCATAGAGAAATCGCTCAGATCCGATCCCCCGAGACCAGGACCTCCCACAACCCCCATCCCAGCACCGGGCTCGGCACCCCCGGTATGGTCGGCCCAAACTCGTCTGGATTGCTGCAGTTCTACATTGAGCGGGTTGTCCCCTATATGCTCTGCGCGCCGAGTGATTACTCCAACCCCTTTATCCACGAGGTCCTACCGATAGCCTTCACCGACGCCCTTATCATGAATGCGGTACTAGGACTAAGGGGGTCAACGTTCGGGATCAGCCAGCCAATGAAAAGAGAGGAGAAGAGACAGATGTTGCAATGCTACGGGCAAGCTATCAAGGAGCTGAAGCTTGGCTTGACTGGGTGGGCAGCTGGAACGCTAGGAGAATGGGACGCTATCCGACTCCTCCTGACGGTTATGCTTTTGTGTCACTACGAGGCAAGTACACCCCCCATCCAATGGAAAACCTATCCTGTAACACTAGCTGCAATAAAAAAAAAATCGAATATGTGAAAATGCCGGACGTTTGTAGATTATCCGCGGGAACAAAAATGGCCACCTCTTCCACCATCTCCGTGCCGGGCGCGTCTTTGCACCGGCCGTTTTACGCCGCCAGCGACGGTATCTGGAGTTCGCTGGTTGGGGTCCTACTTGAAAACCATGCCTGGTTCGAACTCAGCTCCAGTCTACGCCTCATCCCCGACTCGGTCGATATCGAAGCTACCTCCCGCGCGGTTGGGCTGGATGCCCTTCACTTGGTAACCCCGCTTCCTGGCGATCTTGATAGAGAGGTCGATAGCATTGGAGCCTGAGCTCATCGATGCAGCCATGTCATATCCAAGTAACTGTTCCGGTTAGTAGAGGATAAAGGCTTTGGGGGAGAAACTCACCTCGCAGACTTTCTGGCAGACTGGCGGATAGGCCTCGTTCTGAAAGGCACTGGTGCAAATCGTGAGTTTCTGGCACTGGCGGATCATCGCGTCCACGATGCGGGGGTGGCAGTGTCCTTGATTTGCAACGGAGAAGAATGCGCTGAGGAAATCGATGTATTCGTTCCCGTCAACATCCCACACGCGTGCCCCAAGCCCCCGCTTAAGAACGATGGGGATCGGGGTATGGGTTGGTGCACCAAAGCGGGAGTTTAACTCCATGTACTCGGTTGTTGTTAGCCTTTTCTGTGTAGCTGGGGTAGTTGAGGCGCTGGCTTCATTGCTGAGGAAGTTGCTCATTATTGCACATTTTTGGGAGAACCCTGAGCGTTCGTTGGTAGTCGCTGCAAATATTTCTCAAGGTGAATCATACGGGAGATAAGTTTGGAGAAATCAGGGATTGTCTTAAATGTAGCTCGGGAAGGGTTTCGTAGAGACCCAGAATACCTTTTGGAACGCACACCAACGCGAAAAGACTCCAGGATGTTTTTTCCAGCCTACATCAGCGGAGCAGGTACAGAAGGCGATTGTCCAAGTCGTGGGAGTGAACTGTCCCTTTGCTACCAAAGGAGGGGGGGCCACTCGTCTAATTCTGGAGGCTCGAGTATTCATAACGGATTCCAATTTGATATCGCTAGGCTGGACTACGTCGAAATTGCAGAAGGTAAACAAACAGTGAGGGTTGGTCCTGGCGTGCGATGGGGCAATCTCTTCAAGGTCTTGGAGAAACATGGTGTGATAGCGGTTGGGGGGAGGGACTATGGCGTTGGTGTGCCTGGGTTTGTCTTTGGAGGTAACGTCTGGCTGCAACTTGTGAAAAACAAGAAAAAGACTGACCAGGCCGTTTGGAACGGGCAGGAGGAATCTCGTACCTTTCCGCCCAAGAGGGGTGGGGAATTGACAATCACGTCTCCGTCGACATCGTGCTAGCCAGTGGCGATTTGATCACAATCGACAGCACCTCCCATCCTGACCTCTACCGGGCCCTCCACGGCGGCGGGGCCCACAACTTCGGCATCGTCACCAGCTTGACCCTGAAACTGCATCCCTATACAGGAATGTGGGGAGGAATGAATGTCGTGACGGAGGAACACGTCGACACGCTGTTTGAAGCGTACGATGCGTATACCCACGATCTAATAACCACAGACAGCAAAGCGCACATGATAGTCGACATATTTCGCAACAACGGCGTCATGGTAGCGGCACAGTTCATGGGTTACTCGGCGCCGGTGGCGGATCCCCAGCGTTAGTAACACGCTTCGTGTCGCGGACTGGAGCAATCTGGCGTTGGAGATGGAGAAGGTGACGGACTCGCGGGGCAAACGGAATGCGTACTGGACGCTCGCGATGGGGTATGATATCCAGTTGCTGAGATCGGTCTACACTCTGCGGGCGGGTATGACGGAGCCGTATGTTGGTCGTTTCAGGTTTGCCCTGGATATCAATCATATTACTCCGGCGATGAGAAATAAGGCGGCTCGGGAGGGGAAGGGAAATGTTTATGGGCTTGAGGGGCCGGATGAGCCACCGACTAATATTCTGCTCACGGCTGTATGGAAGGAGTCCGGTGATGAGGAAGTCAACGCTGTTCTTAGGGACTTGGCTAATGCGATCGAGGGGCTGGCTCGGGAGCGGGGGAGAGGTTGCCTGTTTAAATATATGAACCACGCGCACCAGGAACAAGATGTCATTGTTGGATTTGGGGAGCAGAACAAGGCTTTCCTGAAGCGGGTTGCCGCCAAGTACGGTCCAGAGGGTGTTTTCCAGAAATTGCAAAAAGCAGGGTTCAAACCCGATGGACCAGAGCAATATAAATAGATTCAATAGTCTGATCCTTCTTTCACCCAAACCTATAACGGGGATATGCTAGGTGGTCAATCGGTATTTTTTGTTAAAGTAGACTTTAGCAGATCCTAAATATGCCAAAAGCTTAAAGCTTCCCAGCCAAAGCACCCACGCCCGCTGCCTTCCTCCCCACAGCCAACTCAGTCCACCACGGATAAGCCCTCGGCGCATCCTTCGCGAGCGTATCAGCGAAAACAGGCGGACGCTTCCCAAAGAAAGCCTTCTTAAACTCCTGGTGGTCCCTACAGAACATTAGTCTCACCTTAATTCATGAAAAGAATAGAGTAATACTCACCTCCCACCAAACATATCATACAACAAAGGACTATCCACAAGATGAGCACCCTCCGCAGTACCCGGATTGCGCCAGATTAGTTGCCGATTAACATGAACAGCCATTGTGCTGACATTCGAGAGGATATCGTGCGCCAGTTCAAGAGCACGGGGTAAGGCATCCTTGGGCTCTGATACCAGTTCCGCAAATACACCGTGGAGGACAGGTGAATGGGCAGGGTACCGTTTCCCAGTAGCGAGGAGGTAGGTTGCGTTGCTGTACCCGACCATACGAGGGAGGAAGAAGGAGCTGCACGACTCCATGGTGAGGCCAATACGAGAGAAGGGGAATCCGAATTCCGAATCGCGGGGGGCAACACTACATAACATCTATTAGAAAAGAACCTTTCCTCTAGTATAGGATAGTTGGAGAGGTACCGAATAGTAGCAGCTAGCGTCGAGGTCATCCCAATCCCAACCGAGAGTCCATTATACGCCACGATAATCGGCTTCGAGCAGTTGAACATGGCCAAGGCTAGAGTGCCACCTGGGTCCCGCATCTCCCGTGGTGGGAGGAGGTTTTTAGCTTGGCTTGTATCCATCGTCAGGTCGATTCCGGCGCTGAATGCTTTCCCTGCGCCCGTTAGGACGATAACTTTGACACGATCGTCGACGTCGGCGGTTAGGAAGAAGGTGATCAGGTCGGTGATCATGTTGCTGGTGATGGCGTTGAGCTTGTCGGGTCGATTGAGGGTGATGATTTGGATCGGGGTCACGGTCGGGGATGACTCGGGGTAGTTGGTGATGCGGACATGGCTGTCGACGCGGTTGACGTAGGTGTCAGGGATGGGGATGGTTGGGGCTTCGTTTGGCATGTTGGCTTAGTAGGCTCTTCGACGGTATGAGGAAAAATAATTCAAGTGGGATACTTTTTCTCTGGCCCATTTCTATATGGATATTTATAACACGGCTTTGGGTATAAGGCTGAGGCCATACCTCGGGTTTGTTCTATCATATAATCAGCGATCAACTTCATCGAGAGTGGCTAGTTTCCTTGATTAGTCTCCCTGAACTAACGTTCCGAGGCAGCAGGTGCGTTATTATAATCCGTACGATCTGCATGGGTGCGGGGTAAACCATGTACGACAGACAAATAATTTTAAGAGTAATTAAAGGCCGATGAATCGATCACTAATCAGGTCCCTTTATCATTTGTATATTGTTCCAACACATGGTAGTTATGGAACTCAGGGGGGCAGTTCAACAGCATAGGTCGCAACCCGGTCAATCTCACCACTTAAAGCTTTGTAGTATCCTCCTCCGGATTAACGCCAGCCGCCATGTAGCGGAGGAAAAGGTCGAAAGAAGGCACGTTGGTGCTGTAAAATGGGTACAAATCGGACTTTTGTATTACTACAAGTTCACCATCAAAGTAGGCCGTTAGAACTCTACCATGCTGTTCCCCCATCAGTGAAAAAATCATGACCTAATCCAAATTACGGCGTCATGTATTAGCATTCGGACTTAATTTTGAGATAACAAGGATAGTACCGGTATGGTAGCATGCTTCTTCAGGCTCTCCCCCTCCAGACGTGCCTTCATCACAGTGAGAATGGTGAGTATCTCACCGCGAAGAAGCACATCTGGCTGCCCCATAACATCATGATACATCATCATTTTGATGTGAGGTGTGCGGCTGTTTATGGTCCACGTCGGGTGAACCATCCATAGCGGCCTCGAGAGCCCGTCCCGGACATCTAAGTCCGTATTGAATGGATGGTAGCTGTGCCGAAAGTATTTACCCGGTTAGCCAACGGGTGTAGTTAAATGCTGGAGAAAACCGAGAATCAGATCTGTGGGACATTTACTTACTTCTCCCTTGTCTAGTCTGTCAACGTTTTGAGAGTGCCGCTATCGCCACATATTCCCTTTCTGGGATATACCTGGAATAAGAACATTAACACGCCACTGAGGAAACCCACTCGTTGATACACCGAGCGTTGAGCAGGGTAGCTCTCTGGAGGGCCGTGATCAAGATAACGGGGTTGTGTCTTGATCATCTCAGCGACATTTGGGCTGTCGATATTGATTGGGTATTTTTCGATAACGGAAAGCCTCCAGGGTTTGAAAAAACAGCGTAACCCTGGATCTATAGTTTCTTCTCCGGGCTCAAGGGCATGAAGACGGACTCTGAGTATATCATAATCGTCAGTATCAGTGAAAGGGCTCCCGTATCCTTCCACTCTACGAAGCACCCCCCGCAGTCCATCCAGGCACTTCTCCTTCTGGGGAGTGTCGGTGGGGGGTCGTAGGAGGGGCAGCCAGGTGGGTGATTGAGTGATGGGAAACTGAAGTCATATGGCCGGAACTTCAAGAGATGCAAACTTAAACCACGAAAGTTATGTATTGCGCAAATGAACACAAACTTTAAACACTCCTGATAGAGAGCATACTACGAAAATTAAGCATTTCTTCTAGATGTCAAAATCAGAGGTAGATTAAAGTATTAGGGTTCTCCCCTCTTCCCGTTTCTGACAGAGGTTTAAAGTGAGGCAAGCGTTTCCTGAGCCAGGGTAGCGACAGATATATCCCCAAGCTCTTTAAGAATCTACGCTCGGACTTCCACGGCGATCAAGGAGTCCATTCCCAACCCGGACAGAGAAAGTCCGGGGTTAATATTATCTGGGGACTTTCGAAGTAATTGGCCGAGCCTTGTGACGAGCGCCTGGGGGAGAATATCATACCGATCGTCGGCATTAGATGCAGCAGTGATTTTTTCCTTCGCCGATACACTCGATTCCGCCACTGTATAAACCGAGCCCCGATTGCGATTTGGAATGACAAGATGCGACAGCCAAGGGTTCCCAGCCCACGCAGCCCGTTCCTCGTCAGGTCCAAATAGATTCGTCGGCCGAATACCAGTAATGACTTCAGAGGACGCATCAGGCCCTGGCCGGCTGGCGATAATGGCCTCGGCGATGATTATGTGGAGCTCCTTTGCGGAAAACCTAGCAACACTAAAACGCTTGAAATGTCGGCGAAGAGCTTCTAAGCGGCGCGACGCGTAGCCAGTATCGTTGATCTCACCTAGAACCGCGACTGATGCGGGAAGCCCACGCCGCTTCCGTTCTCTAGCAACCTGCATCAGGGCCATGTTCCCTGCGACGTAGTTGGCCTGTCCCGGGTTACCAACAATATAGGTCGCCGAGGAGATCATCAGGAAGAATTCCAGTCCCTTGTCCTGCAGCAGGGTGTCGAGATTTACGGTGCCGGTAACTTTAGGCTTTACTGCGGCTTCGAATGAGGCGAAGGTCATGTCTGTGAATAAACTATCGGAGAGCACAATTCCTCCATAAATAACGCCCCCGAGAGGTGGCATCGTCGCGGATATCAATTTGAGCAAATCTCGGGTCGAGACCGGGTCCGTAACATCGGTGCAGTAGATCCTAAATATCATGAGCAGTAAAAATGTTCACGTAGTCGGTTACACATAATGTAACCGTAAAAGAAAAATAAAAAGACCTCCCACACCTCACAAGAACCTAGTGTTAAAGCACCAAAACCAAGTTTGGGGCCAGTGTGCGGGATATTCTCCAGAGTAAAACACAAAATGCTCCCTCGCTTCCAGTCAATCGCAAATGCGGCATTCACATTGACCACCTGTTGACTGACCAGGCTACCTTACGGACAAAATTAACCCCGCCGCTAACAGCGGGGGCGTTACTCAAGGGGTTATGAGCCCCTAACGCATCAGAGGGCTTGGCACAAGCCTGTTCTGTGAAAATAGCGATACTGATGCAGATAGTCTCTCTCTCCAACAGGTTGGGGATTTTTCATTCTCGTACGGGAGAAGTGGAGCCGCGACCCTCATCTTACATCCTCGAAAGGTACAACTCCATGTCAATTAATCTACCTCTTTTTTCTCAGAAGTAAATAGATTAATATAAGTTGAAGGAAATCGGTTTTTTTATAGAGTCTAACAATTCTCTTTGTCAATTGAATATCTAGTTGTGCCATTCCCAAGTCAAACTCCCTCAAGGGTTAGAGGGATGACTGGATGAATAAAAGCAAAACTGAGTTAGAACTCTGACAAGAATAGAGAAGAGTATTTTGGAATGTTTTCCATTTTAACATCGATCCAAACTGAACAAAATAAAGCTGCCTATTTCTCCTGAAACCGGTGGTCGGTCGTACAGATATCCGGATTCGGTAAAGCGTACGAGACCTATCCAAGATGTTCAAAAAAAGGGCCGATCTGAACCAGAGATTATCATGGTGCCTAGAATTCAGAGTTAAGCCGTTCCGCGGTCGATCTTGACTCTAGAGTTTGGCATACCGCTATCTTTGGCGAAATATACGATTACGAGAATAGGCTCTGCTCGAAAGACTCTTATATATACCACTCAATTCCTCCATTGCCGACGAAATCTTCAGACAAATATCCCTCACGCTCCAACTTCCAATCCCATCTCCATATTTACCCAATATACGCCAGAGTGGCTATGGATTTCTCAATATACAACCAACCCAAACTCAAACTCCGTCTTCATGCCCTCATCGCCGCACTCATCCTGCTCACCTTTGCCCTCGCAATTGCTCACGCGGCCGATAAAGGCACCCGCCCAGGTCGCTCGAATACCTGGGCTATAGCAGTGGTACGTCCTTCCCAATTTCCCAGCCTAATACCCAACTTTCCACGACCAATATCATCTAACCATGGAGGGAATGCAGACAGTCAAGTCCGCCGTTTTCGTAGCCTATCAGCTCGTCACCGCCCACGTCGAACGGTACAAGCGATGGGCAAGCGCCAAGGCGAATATGGTTCTCAATATCGTTGACACGGTGTTCTGGTTCGCGCTGTTTATTATCATGGTGATGAGTACCTCGGGTGGATGTAGTGGGAGTAGTTGTGCATTGGGTGGGGTTTTGGCAACATTGGCCATTTTTCTATGGTAGGTCGTGGCTCTGTTTTATTGTAATACTTGCCTAGTTTGCTAACGGCGTACCGAAGTGGTCTTGCTGGGCTGTTATCCTTTTTTTGCGTTCGTGATTTCCGATATTATAAAGTGCACGGTGTGTTGCCGGGGGATAAAGTCAACCATAATTCTCCTTCCATGGGATGAATGTGTTTTTTTGTTTCCTTTTTGTCGATATATCTTCTACTACCAAGGATTTGATGGTATAGCATAAATAGAGGGGAAAATAACGTTAAACCCGCCGAAATAGAGATGAATCGTGATGAAATATGATAAAATGTGATGAATGCAACTTTTAATGCTCCTCGCCAAACTCCGGCCAGTCCTCCCATCCATCCTCCCACATATCCCCCAATTTCTTTGTCTTCTCCTCTCTCGAAAACTTCTCATCTCCCATCACTTCCTCCCACATCTGCATCTCCTCGTCATCTAACACACACTCATCTAACAACATCGTAATCGCATCAATTTCTAGGCCTTCCCCGATAAATACCAGCTCCTGCCGTCGATCGCCCCACCTTCCCTGGAAGTCCTTCTCGATCGACTCCCGAACGTCCTTATCCTCCGGCCACGCCTCGTCCGGTAGTTCCGCAAACCACGGACCGCCACAACCAACGGTCAACATTCCACCAGCCTGGCTCCATTCTCCGAACTGCATAGGCCGTGTTGCTAGCCAGAAAAAGCCCTTGGAGCGAAGAACGGGACCAAAGGCGGGGTGGGAGCGTTTGTTGGCTAAAATAACTTCTTGGTCTGGCTGGTCAAAATCTTCTACTTCTTCCATCTTCTCATCCTCATCCTCGTCCTCTTCATCTTCCTCTTCATCGTTCTCCTCTCCATCCTCATGCTGGTGCGACGACTGAAGAATAATGAATTTATTATGAAGAAGCGAGAAAATACGCCGGGAATGAAAAGGTCGTCGGGCCGTATACACAAAGTTGTTAATCCCGTACCTGGGTTAGGTTAGCCACATATCTCCCATATCTCCCCCCTCCGAAAAAGAAAGGCAAGAGAAAACCTACTCTAATGTCTCCGGTTTTGGTGCCATCCTCTTCCCCATCCCGGTATCCCGCACGGTCATCTCATGCAAGCTCTTCAGCCACCCAGCTCCAGCCGCAGCACGAATAAAATTGAACCTCCCCGTCCCAATAATCTCCCTCACGTCGACACGCGAATACGAACTCTCGAGAACTTTCGCGTTAGGATTCAATAACCCAATCAACCGACGGATCCTCTCTCGCATCTTCGCATCTACTGTCTCAATTTTGTTGATGATCAGGACGTCTGCGAACTCGATCTGATCAATCATAAGATCGGAGATCGTACGCTCGTCCTCGGGGATAATCTCCTTGGACCCATACCGATCAGATAGGAACTCCGTCGTGTCGAAGCTAGCAAGGAGATTGAACGCGTCAATAACGGTAACGGTTGTGTCGAGTTTAGCTATTGTGTGGAGGCCGCCAAGATTTACACTATCTGCCTGTTAGTTCACAATCACCATGAGGAATCCCAATAGAAGCCTCCAAAAAGTACAGAGATCCAGAGAGGAGAAGAGGAAGGAAGTGAGCACTTACATTTCCGTAAGAATCTTCTTCCCCTCCTCATCACCATCATCCATAATCTGCTCCTCCGCCTCCAGCATCGCAGCACTAAACTCGGCTGTGAATGTCTCAGCCACCTGCATTGGTTCACTGATCCCCGTGCTCTCAATCACGACATAATCGACCTCCTCCTGTTTTGTGAGTGTAGCCAGCTCAGAAAGCAAGTCTCCGCGGAGCGTGCAGCAGATACACCCGTTCTGAAGTTGGATAAGCTTCTCCTTGGTCTGGGAAACTTTGTGGTTTGTTATCAAGGCGGCATCGATATTCAACCTGGACGTTGTTCACTTAGCTAACTCTCTTTTCTTTTCCTTTTAGACCAAACGGGAGTACATACTTGCTCATATCGTTAACAATAACCGCGATGCGAAGCCCATGATCTTGCGATTTCAGGATGTGCTCGAGGAGTGTAGTTTTGCCGCTTCCCTTTTTTTCGATTAATACACAGCCGCAAAGGAAAGTTTTCAACAGAAAACAATGGCTAAATAATACTGGGAGGGGAAGATTATCAAGTCCACTCACCAAAAACCCCGAAAGCAGAGTAACAGGAAGCTGCCTCGCACAACCATTAGAGCCCATTTTCCTCCCTGTGATGTATACCGGTATATTACAGTGAAACGAAAAAGGTAAAAATCGGGAAAACATAAAAAGAAGATATTCAGAAGTCAACCGTGCCTCTCCTCTTTATACCCATGCCATTTGCGGTTATAAATACAGCACCCGCTAAGGGAGCTTTTCCCCCAAGGTTACCATCACCAAATCACCAACCGGAGAATATTTATATCCACATTACTACTCGAATGTATAGACGGGTTGTGTGATTGGAGTATCGATACAGAGGTTTAAAAAGCGGTGTTGCTTATTCGTTGTGTTCTGGTCTCCAAGGTAGCTGAGGTTTAATTGTTGGTGGTTCCGAAGGTACTCATAGAAGGTTGAGTGGGAGATAACCGCAATTCGGGAGAATGTGGTTGGTCGGATATTTTAGACGGGACTTGTGATGGTTGGTTTTTGTTAGTATTTAAATATTTAAATGGATTATATCATATACATAGGTAACTTTTTTTCTTTTAAGGGAGGTGGGTTGACTGCAGCTGAGATTATCTCATGGACCTAAGTGTGTATGGATTGAGCAGAACTGAAAATACACAACGTATCACTCTATTAACCCTCCAAGCCCCCCAAACGACAGATAAGGGTATAACCTCAAAATTAATAATTGAGAAAAGTAACATTGTCAGGCGCCAGGCACCCGAAGTTCCAATGGTCCACGGGCGCAAGGCTACCAGCCAGCCTGACTATCACCACTATACTAGCTAGACAGGTTCCCGGGAGTCCAGCGCGGCGCATTGATAATAATACCCATCAAGCAGCCGGAGATAATACCAGTCACGGGGAGGGTGATGATCCAGCCAAAGTAGATCCAGGCGACCATGCGCCAGTTGATAGTCCTCCAGGTTCCGTTGGAGAGACCAACACCGACGGTGGCACCAGTGATACACTGGGTGGTGGAGATAGGGAGCTCTGTCGATGGTGTTAGTGAATGCTTTCGGCGAGTGTTATGCATAATGAAATGCTTACTAAGTCTTGTGGCCACAATGACAGTAATGGCTGAACCAAGTTCCATAGAGAAACCTCGAGAAGGAGAGTGGAGGGTGATTCGGTTACCAAGGTTACGCATGATGTTGTAACCATAGGTCCAGAGACCGATCACGATACCCGCACCACCAAAAGCCCTGTGAGAAATCAATGAGTATGTGCCAGGCCGAAAGGAAGGGCAGTCGACACTTACAGAATCCAGTACGGCACAGGGCTCTCATCGTGGATTTTAGTGCTGGACCAGATGTCGTAGATAGTCGCGTAGGGGCCGACAGCGCTAGAACAACGTCAGTATCCCGGGTCATGGCGCGTAGTACGGGGAGTAAACAACATACTTGGAGACATCGTTGGCACCATGGGTAAATGAGGCCGTAGCAGCAGTCATGACCTGGAGGAACGAGTACATGTACTCGGCCTTGTTGTCATAGTGCTCCGCGTGGGCGTGCACGGTTTCGAGATCACCGGTGAGAATATTGCGCTTCTTCTGTAAGGAGACAACGTCTTGTTCAATGCCACGGAAGAGACCACGCTTCACCAACCAGAACAACACTGCTGGGTGGTAGATGGGACCCTCAGGGCGAGGACCGGAGATGATCAGGGCATCTGTCTGCTCTGGTTCGGCGACAGCAACCTGAGTCCTGGGCTTGCCATCTTCCTCCGAGTCCACCCTGACACCCTGGTTCGCATCGCCTTCGCTTTCGACATCGGTTCGTGATGCTTTGAGCTCTTCCATGGTCTTGTGGCCGCGGTAATAGTCCTGAACAGTCTTGTAGCCCTCCGGTGGAGGCGCGGGCTCTCCACGGCGCAGAAGGAGAGGGCCCAGCGGCAAATGCCACCATGTCAGTTCCCAGTCCTCCTTGACCACGCGGCGATAAAGCCAGGGGAGGAAGAAGGTCGCCACAAGAGCAGCGACACCGCCAGCAACGCCGAAGACGGTTCCAATGATCTGGGGGACAGTAAGCTCGATTTTGCTCGATCCACCCTTCCACACGATAAGCACTGTTGTTGTTTTTTGTTAGCACAGGAGCACAACCAGTATGTGCACCGCATTATGGCACACATTAAAGCTAGGTGGCACATACTTGTCAGAAGCCCAGAGGTAATTCCAAAGTAGACAGGAATAGCAAAGAATGCTTTCATGACTGGGTCGCGCCGCACCATCACTCCATACTTCGTGATGAGGAAGATGATGGAACCGAAAGCACCAGAGAGGACAGGGGCAATAATCCATGCAAGGAACACCTGCACAACACCAGAGTTTACATTACCTCCCCACCACGTAACACGGTTTGCCCCAACTGCTGCAACTCCCATTCCGATGACGCCACCCATGATAGAGTGTGTGGTTGAAACAGGCATACCGAATTTCGTGGCGACCGTAAGGTAGATGGAGGAGGCCGTGACCGCGCACACCATTCCTAGCATGAGCAGGGCGGGATCGCCTGTGAAATAATCCGGATCAACCACCTTGGTTCGAATGGTGTCAGCTACTTGCGATCCTACACCCATACTACACCATCCGCATGTTAGCAATCGTGGCCTTTTGAGGCAAAAAGATTAAGTCCGCGCAAAGCCCACGTACCTTCCGCTAAACTCCATAACACTTGCGATCAACATGGCCTGCCAGTAGGTCAAGGACCGGGAGGAGACCGATGTCGCGAACGAGTTGGCAACATCGTTGGCACCAATATTCCACGCGTCAAGGAACGCAAAGATGGTGCCAAGCGCAAACAGATAATCATACTCATGGAAAGGCATGATTGCGCAGAAAGTCAGGCTCCTGAAGGAGGGAACAGGTTGGCTTTCTCTGGCCTTCTCGAAGGTGTCAGGGATGAGGTTGGCGAAGAAACTGTGTCCACATGCGGACTATATATGCCTGTCACACACCCGATAGGAAGATTCTGCGCGAATTCTCCGTGGCCCAAGGATGGACCCAATCAAGTCGCATTCTCGACACTCGCTATCCATCCCCTGGCCTCGTACTCGCCCTCCATCTCCTAAATTATCCCAATTTCGAAAGCTGTCATGATATCGCCTGCTAGGGTGGTGTTTAAAGTCTTGGCCTCGGGTTCCCACTACCGCCAAGGCCTCCGGAGACCATTAAGATTGGTGCAAGCTCTCCGCTATGAAGCTTAGGTGGCCAATGAACAATCTCCACAGTGAAACGTGTTCCCGATTTCTGCGCAGCATCGGGGAATGGGTATACTCTTGGCAGCTAGGGACAAGAGAGGCCAATATATATCAAATTCCCTGCCATGGCTCGACAACACCCATGTATTGCACCGTGTCGCTTTGACCCCCGATATGAGCAGCCCTGGGCAACATCATTCGTTCAGTTTCGCTCTTGGATAACTCATTTCGGTACCGCCACCATCCCAACGGCGTTGCGCTTGGAGTTTTCCAAGAACGTCCAGAACAATTCAAACACTATTGAACAGGCCAATCCGTACCCTGTCGCAAAGCATGCCTCCCGAAAATGAACATTGATTCCCCGATTGTGACGCCGTCTAACCGGTCACATGGACTGCATGTTGTGTTATGCCCAGAAAAGTCACAGTCCAGCTTGCAAAAGGTTAATTACAGCATCCCTCGGGCGAGAGTGGACGCTGACAAAAAACAAAGGGCAAGAACAGGCTGCAGGATGAAGGCCCCGCCGGGATTGAGAGAGACTAGAATCGCATTGGGGGCAGAACGGGAATGAGCAAAGGAATGCGGAGAAGAAACAGCCAAAAAAAAAAAAAAAAAATCTGGAGATGAGAATAGAACAAAGAATCGCATTCAACTTTCACTACTAGATTCCTTCTGAGATTGTTTCAAGTTGGTTATCTCTCGTTGGAGCCCTTGAATGTATTCAACGGCAGCCTCCACCAATTCGACCTAGACAAAACACGATCAATTTGACAGCCGCGTGCGCGGATCCGGCAACGGGATTGGCCACCCACCTTGGACCCACTCAGAGCACTTCCCTTCTGCCCTCCACCACTCGCAGGTGCACCGCTGACACCCCCTGATTCCAGTATTTGCGCCATCTGCTCCAAGGCAGCCTTCATTCGGTCGCGTTGGTTTTTTTGAGATAGTGCGTGTTGTCTCCGCTTGAATTCGGCCGGACTGGAGGGAGTCACCACGACCACGGTACCTAGCAGCCAGCGAAAACAACCGCCCTCAGTAATCAACAACCAAATACGCAGAGCCCCAAGAAAAATCACGTTGCTAAAACTGTAAAGTAGGCAGGATAAAAGACAAAACAAGTTACCTTTGGGTCGAATATCAATGAGCTTCTGCCGAGAGCTTGGCCGAGACGACGATTTCTTGGTGGTGGGCCGTAATGGGCCAAGAGGCTGCAATCGCTCGTTAAGCTCTTGCGACATAGTTATCACTCGCGCGGTGCACTACCCGGTGTCCTGCATTTCTTGGCCGAGGTTTTGACGGGTTCTGACGGAGGGGAAGGCGCTGTGGACGTTGTTCTATGTTGAGGATGGCATTTTTTCGTTGATGCCTCGCGGGATGGAGGTCCCGATTTATAGTCCCCAGTAGCAAAATTAAGGAAAGAAGCCAGAAGCCACCCCTAGCCGCAATTGATAGCACGGTCATGTCTTTTTCGAAACCGGGTTGGTCCTATAAATACCTCAATGGACATTGCTCGAAAGCAATTGGTCGGGGTGATCCCTCCCACAATCGGAACTTTTCTGAGTCTGCCAGGTGGATAGCGAGGACACAACCTCCACCCACATTTCTTCTCGAAATTTCATGAAATTAAATCTTTCTCCCGGTTCTGACTGCCGGGGCCCCTTGGAGTCCAGGTTGTTCGATGTTGCCTCAATCCCATATCTGTCCCTTTTCTTTCACATCACAGTGCAAGAAGAAAAGGACCAAGACCCCTTGGCGTGGTCACATTAAAACAAATCTTCAGGGGGCCTGTGAGACAATTCAGATACTGTATTGGTCGGATCCAAACATTATTGCATGCCTCCAGTAAGCCTGGCCACACCTGTCGAGAGGTACGGGGTACGTATGCACTGTGCAAATTGTGCCATCGGTACTGGTCCGCAACTAAAAGACCCTGGGTGGTGGGCTCAGTTCAAATCAAGCCAATACCGTGACAGATTCTGTACCCCACTTCAACACTGTGATACTAGTAATCAAGAGTTGGACAAGCATTGACATATCTCTGGGCACGGTTTATCGCCTCGTCGTCCATGATCGCCCCTCCTCCTGCTTTTTGAGGATCAGCACAACCAATCCGATAGCAAATCTTATCCGACGCGTGAATCGATTTGAGTCCGTGAATTAGATTCAATAATTCGTACCACCCAGGTTGATGAATCTGTGATGTATTGAGGCAAGAATGAGCATGTTGCCTCTGAATAGCTCTCGATCGTGTTCGTGGGGGGCTTCTGGAGGAAAGATTTAAGAGGACCCACCGGCTGGCAGGAAAGGCGGAAAGAATGGTCAAAGGGAGGGGAACGTAAACAGTGCCTTATAATTTAGGCAATAAACGGACCCGGCGTTCTTTCCGATACGAACAACTTGTTCCCAGATACATGAATCTTGTCAATCCTTTCCTCCCTCCATATGAATACAACCTCCCTTACTGTCCACGGTAGGAAATCTAAATGCCGCCAAGGCAATATCCTGCTCCCTCCTTTGTCGGATTCAAACGCGCCTAACTGACAATTAGAAAATGTCGCCTCACCTAAGGTCCAATTAAAAAAAGGGAAATAAAACAAAATAGCACGCGGCATGGTGATTAAACATTCGGTTCAATTTTTTTTTTAGCAGTAGTATATATGGTCCAGGGCAAATAATGTGCCCACCTGCCTCCGTTTGCAATAGAGCCCTGGAGATGTTACATTTCGCCTATGAATCGTGGTAATAAAAATGAGCATATTACCATTAGCTATTCTAGTTCTACAATGAATCAAGCATCTCAACTTCATCCTCTTCATTGGTATATATCTCAGCCATTTTATAAGCGGAACACAACACTCCGCATCAATAATGCTATCAAAGATCTGGTTGTGTTGTTGGTCACGTGATAGCGAATCGAATCGAGAATTTGTGCTGTTGAGGCGTTGAATGGTTTTAAATAAGTTTGCCTTGCATGACCCTTGTAGAAAGTTTCCTTGGTGATATTAAATTCTGCTTTATCACCCGATCGTGGGATTCGTGGGTGAGAAAAGACTCCCGCCCCAGTTGAAATATATATTCCGTTGGCTCCGTGCCAGAGCTAAGTTACGGATACCGATAATGGTTTACATATCCTGCTAGTTAATAGAGCATGAGTAATTACAAGTAAACATTAAATGCCAATATTAACAAGTTTCCCAACCCACATATCCTCTCATCACGCCGTATACGGAGGTGGAGGATCGCTGACACTTTCCCTCCTCCTCAAGGGCACACGCGAAGTAAGCTCCGTTATTGTCCCGGAGGCTGGCTTCCGCTTCTCGACTACCTTGGCCCGTCGCCAAAAAATAATGCCGCCGGTGATGAGCATAACCACAAGTGGGACGACTATACCGATAGCAATCTTTTCTCCCTGGTTTGGGCTTTTATCTTTCGGGACATACGAGTGCTCATGACAGATGACGTACCCGTGGTGGTCGTCGGGGAGTGACTCTTCCACGGGCTACAACCGTCGTCTCCATCTGGATATATTTGTATTGAACTGAAGTTGGATAGGTTGGGAAATTCGATACTATAGAAAGATGAGTGAGTTGATATTAACCCTCTGGTATCCTGGGAAGGGGTTGTTTGTTTGAAAAGAAAAATAGTCGCGAACCTTGCAAGTTTGCCGCTAAGGATAACTTCTTCGGCGGTTTTCGGCGGGAGGCTGATATTAAGTGGCTCTCCCGCCTGTATCCGAATCTTGTCGTGGGTGGATTCTAACGACGGCATGGATAACCTGGCGTGAGATAATACGTTAGCACAGGGGCTAGGGATATATAGGCATCGCTATGGGAGGAAATTGGACACACTTTGTGATTTTTCCACTGAGGGAGATGCTACCGTTGACATATTCTAGTTGTGGGAAGTTCAGAGCCATTGGCGCGCCGCCCACTAGGAGAACAGTATTTCCGTTGATGGAAGTCAGCTCAAGGAACAGATAAGCTGCTTTGGAGTTAGTTTCGGAGGCATATCTATCTGGGGATGCATACTGACCTGGAGATCCTTCCTTTGATATCCATGCCAGCCATCGTCTCCAGGGATGGAAAGGAGAGATCCAAAAGAGATCCGGCCCTTGCCTTCGGGACGTCACCCGTGGCATCAAGGTATATAGATCCGGATTGTAGTGCATCGAGGTTTATACTACGATGTATGTCAATGCCGTGCCTCGGGGGTTTGGTTCGGAAAGGTGAACTACCTGCTATAATGACCTTCTAGCTCTAGGGAGCCGGCCTCTTTCAAAGATGGAAAGTCCAGTGTACTTGCCACGTTTCCTGTGGTTGACGTAACCCGATCTACGTGGATCAATTTCGGGAAGGATACCTTAGTCAGGTTCGGAGGGTTGGTAACGATGATCCAGCCAAGATAGAGGAGATCGGGAGCCTCGATGGATGTGAGGTTTGTTGGGGCTGTCCTGTAGCTGCTCCATTCCGCGTAAATAGTTGCGATGTTGACCACACCGGGAAGGATGAATGGCCCAGTGAAAGATCTTGAAATATAGACAGTACTGGATACGCTCGTACAGCCCTGGAAGAACGTGGTTATATCTTCTGCATTGTTGATGACAAACTGGGAATCGTTGGCGCTGCAATCCCGAGCCAAGGAGGCTGATGTGATGATCAATGATCAGCAAGATTTGAGCACGGGAGTAAGTGGGGGGGGGGGCGCATTCAAGTGGGGGAATATTGCATACCTGTTATAAATACTCCAATCACAATGGCAAGCCACGAAAGCTCCAAAGTTTTACGAATTTCCATTGTTACTTTACTCAAGCACGTAACAGCATGGCTGACCATCTGGCCTGCGAAAAATGGTGGAAAAAGGAAACTTGGTGGAAAGGGGCTCAAAGATATCAAGAGGGGAACTGCCCAAGAACCCTTCGGCGCAGGCTTGTAAGGCTGGGTCTTCGACATCCCTGACAGCTCGTCCCCAGCCAGTCAGCGGTCGCCATTTTCTTAACCATAGTCCGGTACGCTCAATGAGAAGGCAATTCGAGCCTCAGGCTCGTAGCCGATGACCTAAGGGACGGTGTGGGCAATAGGCACTGTGGGGAAGATGCCAGGGACCAGGCTAGTCCATTCTAGGGTCGGAGGCGGGGGAACTTGGAAGGAAGGGAGCGGGGGAAGGCAAGAAGGAATTGATTTCCTTCTTTTCCTTTTCCTTTCCTTTTTCTCTCCTGAGATACGCAATGGTTTACTGTTTCCGATTTTACATTCTGATGGGATAGGACGAAGTGAATGTTGTCTGTTGTCCTTTGGTGAACTGGCGTTTTATGGAACGGGGCGTTCGCCGTTCTGGGCCCAACAACTGAAAATGAGTTTGGTTGGGTGTCTTCTTTAGGGCCTTGGACAAGAGCACAAATTCAAGATTGACTTAATCAAGGGAAATACGTTGGCCCGAGTAGCCGAGCTGAGGAAAAATGGTTCCTCTTGCTTGGGCTCAAGGCGATTCTTAAGTATGCAGCACCCTCAGGGGCGAAAGTGCGATGTGGGAGGTGCACATTTGCCTCCAGGCTGTTTCCTTGCGCGCGAAATGGGTGTTGTGGATGGATCAATGTCTGGAGAGCGACTCGTGCTCTTTGATTTCTGTATTTGCGCCAGGGAATATTAAATAGTGGACTTCCTTGAGTGACCATTTCACTGAGAATGAGATGTTTCGTTGTCTGTCGCGATCTGAAGTTCGGAAATTACTTGAGTCATGACTCTGGGTTGGGGTGATGGCCAGGGAGACATGAAATTTGAGCAATTTTTGGCGAGACTTTGGACCTTCTCAGGCACAAGTGGGCTTGACCAGGCGAGGAGAGCCTTGGCTTTTGAGGATTTGGGGGCTGTTTGGTGGAAGGTCTTCTGCTCTTGGCCTTGGCTGTAAAAATATGCGCACGAACTGGAGCAGAGGGTTGGCTAGAGAGTTTTGCACTGTTTGATGGAAGGGTATCGCATTCTTGAGGCGAAGATTAAAAGACCGTGTCTTGGCGATTAATGAGGACGGAGAGCATTTCACTCATCATGATGAACAGCAAGTGAGGAGTGATTCTCCACTATTACCCGAAAAGGAGGAGGTTCGGATAATTATTTGGGGCGGAATGTCCCCGGAGGGAGGGCTGAATCAACAGTTGATCTTCATCGAAGTGTCAGACCCAGGCCGGTGGTCATCAGAGGAACAGTCATCATAGCGATCCGGTGATCTCTCTGGATTCGGCGATTCATGGCTTGTTTCACTCCATGAACATCAACCCCTCATGGAACTTCCCATGCAGGAAGATCATCCCAACTTGCAGCGTCCAAAGTCACCAATATATAGGGTAGACCCCATGATACCGAGGAATTCGATTGTCTGTGTCTGCCACCCTCCAAATTATCGCGACCGCTTCAGGCGGGGAAATGATGTAAGATTTTCTTTCTCTGTGCAGAGATGATTCTCCTGGCAGCTCGCAATTTCGCAAGTCTTGCTCTCCAAAAATGTGATGCGCGGAATTAGAGTTCCATTTTCGTAAAAAACCATCTCTTTGCGCAGCTTCTTCGTAATCCTTCAGCCATCTTGCTCCTTTGCTCTCCTTTTATCTTGAGACATTGCATGAATTGTTTTGCTTTTTCTTTTTCTTGTTTTACGACTTTCCGACTTCGCCCTTCTGGGTGATTGTTGCGAAGGCTGGGTGGGGGTGAAGCAGGAGACGAGCGGGGACCGACCAGGGAGGGTGAGTTGTGTTTCTTCCGTCCTCCACCGGTCGGATTTGCAAACGCTGCAGCGCCTGGTCGACTCTCAAGAGCCCGGAGTCGCAGCACTGAAAATCGGCGAACTGGGGGATGTTTCAATCCATGAGACCGATGAGCCCTCCATGGGTACTCTGCTTCGGATGGCTAACCTAGGCCACTTAGGGCAAGGCCTGTGTGGCTGACTCCTTATTCGGGGCCATACCTTATTTCCCCACCCACAGGATGAAAAGAACTCAAAATTTGGACCACAGAGTGCGGAGGTTGGAACTCGAGGGTTTCATGCTTGAAGCCATGATCTCATCAAACAGTTCCCCTTGCCTTTGTTGCGGATTGCTTAATTCTCGAGATAGTGACGCATATTTACACACGTTGCTTGTGATACCGAGATCATGCTACGCTTTGGCCGTCCGTCAGCTCTCCCACCTGCATTAGCCCTGAGTCTTGGGTTGTGGCACAAGTTAGGTACTCGAGCCATCTTGGCTGCCGCGTGGAGGGGAAACGGAAGGAAAACGGCAAAAGAAAAATTTGGTTAAGGACAAGATCGTTCCCGGGATGCACATTGTGGTCTGATAGATGGAAGTCTAGTGATAGGAGGGCGAATGGCTTATTTCGAAACCTGAAGTGGTTAAGATTTCTTCGAAGGATCTCAAGTTTTTGGAATCTTGTGCAACATGATAGAGGCTGGTTGGCCCCCCGGACAGGGGGCCTGGAACCACGACATGCCAAAGACGGCAACATCGACAAGTGCTCGACAGCCGATCAAACTCAATTGTTTGGGAATGGCTTGAAGGCCAAGGAAGCAGCTTCGTATCCATGTCAATTTTGTCTAGGCGCCAAGCCCCCTAACTCCACGCGGCAACAGCTTTGTGGCGGCTGCGTTCGGTTTCTTCGTGTTTTGACTTTCGGCAGTTGAAGTTGACCCTGGTCTGATTGGCCGGGCGTCAGACAAATTTAAAGTCTGTGGGAATTGATTGGACAACGATGGGTCAATTTGGTTCTTCCATCAAATTGCCGGCTTTCCCCGCACCTTCGAGGGTTTTCTTTTGGCTGGGGTGCAGATCTCGAGGCTGTGGCCCATGGTCAAAAAGCGGAACACACCCTGTCAGCTTCCCAAGCTCTGGATGCCTTTTTTTTTCTTGTTTATTAATAACGGCTCTGGGCGACCGTCGATAGCGGTAGAATAACCCACCCCACCTTGCGCCCGCTTGTGCGCCTTTGGGATATGCAAAACTTGCCTTTTGGAATCGGGTGATGCCCCTTTTCGTCTACCGGAATGAGAACACCTCCTCTGGAGGTGATGGCCTCGTGGCCGAAACCAAATTATGTAGATCCGGAGTATCAAGGGCCCCAGCTCCTCATCGTCGGCATTATTCTCCTGATTCTCAGCTGCACGGTTGTTGGATTACGGCTATGGGTCCGCCTTTTTATTAAGCGATCCGCTGGATGGGACGATTGGATTATGGTGGCTGCTGTTGTATGATTGCTCATGATTCCCATTCTGCCTCAGGACTGAGCCAAGACGGGAGAATTTGACTGACATATATGCGATGATAGCCCTTTATCATATGCTCCACAATCACCGCAAACCTGGGGACTAAGTATGGATGGGGTGCGAATTATCTGAGACCCTCTCAGATTTAGCAGTTAGCTAACCATTACATCAACTGAATAGGCTATCACATCTGGGATAGTAAGCTAGAATGGTCAAAGCCGTCTTTGATGGTATGAAAAACGAAAACACCCTGTTCTCGAACAAGAACGTTCAAAACTGCCATGGAAATACGCCACAAGCTAACCAATTATCCTTGCGATTGCATGCAGACAAGCTACTTTAGCCAACTCCTTCTCACTATCATTATGATGCTCGTTAAACTATCAATTCTCGCCTCGTATCTCCGGTTCTTGGCCGTGTCGACTTTCAGGTACCTTAATTGGGGGATGATTGGTTTGGTATTTGGTTGGGGAGTGGGTAAGGTTTTTCGCGTCCAGCTGGTATCGCAAAAGCTGACCAAAATGCTTCTTTTTTCTTTTTAGGATTTCTGATTGCAATGCTTACGGCTTGCAGGCCCCTTAATGCCTACTGGGATATGAAGATTGCGCTCACAGCGAAATGCAACGACGACGCTGCCCGGACTCTCGCGTTCAGCATCTCCAACTTAATAACTGATATCCTCATTTTTGCACTTCCTCTACCAACATTCTGGAAATTAAAGCTACCCATTCGCGAGAGGTTTGTGCTAACTCTTCTCATGAGTTTGGGTTTAGTGTATGTACCCATGGTGCGGCCGTTCTGTGATTATCAATACTTTGCTGATACTTAAGGACACAGGGCATGCGCTGCATCGGCAGTTCGATTGTATTACGCCCACCGAATATATAATGTTTCCTACGATGTCCCATGTAAGATTTTCCCGATTGGCTTCCTAAAATGAATCCTCGTACCTAACCTTTTGTAAATAGGGGAGGGGTACCAAACGTGGCTATGGATCCTCGTTGAAATCAACCTCGCGGTCATCTGCGCGTCGGTTCCGACGCTTCGCCCGCTTGCCCGGAAATACTGGCCGCAGCTGGGCTTCAAGACATCAAGTTCCGGTCAGAGTCAGTCAACATACCCAACACAAAACGGCACACAGACATCTGGAGCGCCACGAATATACACCCGCAAAACAATCCACCAAACGATCACAACGGACTCGACGGAGGCATTGCAGGACGATGCGTATAATATGACTAGTCCGTTGAAAGCAGTATAATCATCCCCAAAGATACCAAAAACCTTTGTATGTTAGCATTAGCCTTAGTAATAATTATCCCTCTTCATTTTCATTTCCACCCCAACCTGGTCAGCGGGGTGGTTCCTATTAGCGGAAGAACACCCAAAAAAATCCTCCAACCCACCCACTGAATCAAGATTTGTCACCATTCTTGGTGTTATACTGAATTGCCGATGCTTCCACGCACTTGGCTTTTAGATAAGAAGATGATCGTCGGAGGGTTGTGCGGATGCCAAGCTCCTCGGTGTTTGAGGTTTGGTCATGGATCATTCCTTGGGAAAAAGCTGAAACTCAGACTTACCCCAGATTCTCTTTCCCCGCTTGCCCTCACATCGTGGATGAACAAAAAAGTGCAATAAAATTGGCCGGAATTTGGCATGCGTTTTACATTGGTGCAATTTCCACGGTCTTCGTGCTCGAAACTCATCTGATGCCGACACGACTTTGATGGTTATGGGCCTCCTGTGCTCGGAAACGTAAAAAATGGCTGGGCCTCAACTGCTAAAATAGTTAGTTAGTCAAGGTGGAAAATTAAGGGTCTTTGGATTCTTCAGCAATCCTGCGGAACTTAGCTATTTTGTAGACCCTCGGATGACTCCAACGTTAGGAGGAGGAATGTGAAATTGCTCGTGACGGGAAGGACCACAAAAATAGTGAAAATAGAGCGACGTATGTTAATGACACCTTGTCGAGGAGTATTCGGCTGCAGCTATATCCCCTGCCTAAATAGGAAAGAACACGTGAGCTGGAAAGGTAAGTGAGTTGAACTTTTGTAGGAGCAGGTTCTTGGATGAATATCCCCACCTCACTTTCATCAATTGGACATCCGCCAGCCCCAGGCGATTGCATCGTTTTCGATCAGCCAATTCTTCTTGAGCGGGGACTTTTTAACAAGGAGTAAGTTGCATGTCATTCATAGCCATCGGAACTAATTAAAATCGCGTGTGAGACAGGCATATTTCTTTTGAAACCCCGGTCTGTTCCTGGGGTGATGATGTGAACGGCCGATCAGTGGGTAATCTCTCAACCCTGGAGCTCGTTTCAAGATCATCAAAAAATGGTTTAATCGATTTCCAACCAGTGCTTACAAAGACCCTTGATCATTAACTATGCCGATCGTCAAAGTCTGAATAAAAATTTACCAACGAGGTGGAGCGGTTGACCTGCATAGAGTTGGGGCTTCGTGAGAATAAAAGTTGCAATAAAGGGATCCATTCAAGACACTAAATAATGGCATTGAGGTGAGATATGAGCTCTCTGGTATTGGTCATATAATAATAACTAAAGTATCTATCTCTGGCATGGTCAATGAAGTCATATCAGGGGGCATAAGGTCCGGCCGCCTTCGGCTGATGCGAGAGGAGCGAAGAAGAAGAGAGGGAATACAAAAAAGGTTGGGATATAGAGAAGAGGAAATGTGAATCGAACAGGGTCCACACGAAGTCAACGCGTGCCCTTCATTGATTAATAAAAAGCGACATATTCCTCAAAACAATTGGAGGCAAGACGGGGGAATACGTTATTGGATTTTTTTTTTTTTTTTACGCAACGTGATCCTCGATCTTTTCGGTGACCTGGCCATCGGCTTGAACAACGACCTTATCCAAGCTCTTGGAGGCCTTGACGGGGTTGGGTTGTTGGTAAACCCACTCCAGCTCCTCCAGCGTACGCCCCTGGGCCTCGACACTGAAGCGCCATTAGTATTGAGTGATGACGGCGAAGAGAATCACGAGGAAAAGCACGTTAACTTACCAGAAGAAGTACCAACAGACGGACTCGAAGAGATCCCATCCAACGAAAATCCAGAAGTAGTTGGTCGAGATATTCTCGAGACCGATGGGAGTCGCAAACTGAGAGATGAAACCAATCAAGCTGACCATGAAACCAGACAGAGCAAGGCCCTTGGAACGGGTAGTAGTTTCCAAAGCTTCGGCGGGGATGACACCCTGCAGAGGAGTGTAGGTGAAAGAGAAGACGAAGTTGAAGAGATAATAGAAGGAGAGAGCAACGCGGCCATAGGTGAGGTTTACGTTGCCTTCCGCGTTGCTGGCGCGCTGGGAGATCATAGGGACGGAAACACCGGCGTTGACAGCCATGGTAATGGCACACACTATTTTTTACCCAGCGAATCCTGGTTAGCGCTCTGTGTCAAAGCAAGGGCTGCTCGATAAGAACCAGAAACTTACCGAATGTACCCCAGACCAAGACCGGACGGCGGGGCATGCGGTCGGTGAATCTCACAGCAGTGAGGGCACCAATAGCGGACACAATGGAGTTGACAAGATTGAGCAGCAGCTGCATGGAGCTGCTGTTGTAACCAAGCGACTGATAAATGGTTGGGTTAAAGTAACCAAGACCGTTTCCAGACCACTGCCCGAAGACTGAGATCATGATGACTTGGAGGAAACGCCAGCGGCCGCTGTGAGTCATGACGAATGGGCGGTCTATTGAAATTAGCATGAGTCTCCTCGACGTTTCAGGAGTTGACTTACAATCCCACCATCTCTTATCAATACCATCAATTCGGATGCCCTCCTTCATCTCCTCGACTTCAAGGCGCACCAGGCGGGCATTGGGATCGCCGTTACCGTGGTATTTGGCAAGGAATGCAAAAGCCTCTTCGTCACGGCCTTGGGCAAGTAGCCAACGAGGCGACTCGGGGATGAACCACACGGAGATGATGACAATGATGCAGGCGAAGCATTGGCAGATAAAAGGCACACGCCAAGACCAGTTGTTATCGATGTAGTTGGTGCCGAAGGTGACGATAGCGGCGGGGATGGAACCACCGAACCAACCACAGTTGTAGAAACCTTCAAGAGAGTGAGTAAACCTGGCGAGTGACCATAATGCCGAGAAAAGCTTACCGACTGCACGCCCACGCCAGTGTGGAGGGGCAATTTCGACGGCGTAGGCAGGAGCGGACACGACCATAACCTGGATACCCAGACCGAGCACGAAGCGGCCGACGACGAAATGGGGCAGGGTGCTGGCAGTGGCGATGACAACCGAACCGATGATGATAATCCATCCACCACAGAACATACACTTACGACGTCCCCACTTGTCGGAGATAACAGCAGAGAACGGGGTAGCAACCATCGAACCTCTGTAAACAGGTCAGTCCCTTGTACAGGTCGAACGTGAATTGATAGAACCTACACGGTGTAGAGCGAAGTGACTATGGAGACTTTCTGACCAGCCATGCCGGTGTTGAATTCCTTTTGGAACCAATCCATTGCCAGAACGGATCCCATGAGGGAACCATCATAACCGTTGGCACAAGCGCAGCAGAAAGCAACGAAGATACAGACTTGAGTGAACCAGTTAGCAATATGTTACACCCGGGACGGTAAGAAACGCTCACAGTAGAGGTGCATAGAAGTCCGACTCCATCTCTCAATCTTTGTCTCGTTGATGGCGGCGAATAGTTCAGCCTAGGTAGGCCAACAGAAGGGAAGGATTAGCCTTTCATCCGTCAAAATGGTCTCGTTTCCACCAAGCTCAACTTACACTGTGGACATTCTTGGTTGTTGCACCCTCGTTTTTTGCGGTTAGACCGCCCTCGTTGCCGACAATTGGCTTCTTGGTGTCTTCCGTAATGGAGAGGCCATGCTTGTCATCTTGGACGTGAGTAACCTCCGCCATTGCTTATATTTTCCCTCTAAATATTTTGAGGAGATATCCGGGGGGAATAACCAAACGAGTATCACAGATTATGGTGGGACAACACCAGCTTTTTATAACCCGCAGCTCTGAAGGTTTCACAAGTTCTGGTGGCTAACTGCAGTCCTTGTTTCCATTGAGGTACGAGCTTGGCAAACAGCGGAGTAATTCAAAAGAGCTTTGGCCGCTCCCCTCCAAACCTTGCTTGGCCCCGGTCCAAATTTCCAATTGCATTTGCGGGGTGCACCCCAGACTTCCAGCCCAGGAATTGGGGAAGGGGTGCCAGCTCCTGTCATTCGTCGAAGTTAATAGTGTCTACCGAGAAAGCGAACCATAAAATTTAAAAGAGAGATTGCATATCAGGATAACTATAAGTTTTCTGGGTCTTGTTCGGCGCTAAAGGGCACCGACAAATATCTTTGGAGGGATTTCCTCCTCACCCCTGTTAGGCCTGGACGTGACCAAAGCCTGGGGTTGGCCGTGGCGATAATGAATAGGGCCCTCTTCGCTTTCTCGACCAGGCGACTTTGCTAAAGGTCAAAGCAGCTACCATACCCTGTGCGGCCGAGTGCAGCCACCTGCCTAATCTTATCCTGGCAAGGGTGTGGAGCGGTCCCGTGCTAGTTTGGGGTTAGGGTCTTCGCCGGGTGGTTTGCCGATCCAATCTGGGGCTGGGATTGAAGATAAACTCGGCTTTCCCTGAAGAGCAGCAAGGATGACTCTTCGCCGTCCCATACCCCCTTACGGCAAGCCATTGGTTGTGCGACCGTCACTCACTCCACATCCTCCTGCAGGCCCATCAGAGGAATACCGAAAAGGAATGAGGAAAATTAAACCCTCGCTAGCATTTTTGGTTTTCATTCCCTCTCACTCGCTCGACCGACACACCAAATCTTGATGTTTGACAGGGAATACTATCGACATGGCCTGATGCTAAAATCATTAGTCCTACTGTTCTAGCGGGGAAACCCCAGCAGATATCGACACTATGCTGGGAACATACCAGGAGTGGAGTGGGTAAATCTTTTCGTACCGATTGCATCTCATTCCCCCTTGCATCGACTTCGAAGTTCTCAGAATGAACCAACCTTCTGGTACGAGAAATCGACCACCTCCAGTCAGCTCGCCTTTCTGGATAGGAAATCATCGTACTTTCTGCTTGGCATTTCGGGAAACCCAGCCGCATTTCCAGATATCTACAGGTGCAGCCCTGAGATCGCGACATGTGTCGAAATCCTTGCGGTACCAAGTTGAGACTAATTCTTTTGTCTGCACAATTTGTAATATACAAGCAGTGGTCTGATAGGCTTGTCAAGATCATGCTTTGCTGCCACATGCCATCGAATTCGGTAATGGCTGTTGAAAATGTGTTTCACTACCATCTGGTGTGATCCTCGGTCTCATTTCCGGAGCCGAAAGGGTTTAGTCCTACGGACGGTGAGCCACGAGGAAGGCTCGAGTCCACATGGCTCACCATTCATTCTCCATAGTTCTTCTATCTGGACGATAATCTGCAGGATTCTTCTTGAAGGTGATGAAAAGAGAAATACAAAAAAGGTTGAGCTGGTGGACCGAGCACGCTGCGCACGCGATGCCCGTTTCGTATTTGGATAGAGACGGACAATATCACGGCTGGATTTGAAGGACCCGTCACTTAACTATACGAGTTGCGGTCATGAAAATTTTAAATTCAAACTATTTTAGGTTTTCGAAAAGTAGCGCGTGCGCAGGGTTAGAGCTGACAGCAATACGTATCCAAAGATACCCAGCGATATGGATTGAGTATGATAATAGTGTGGGGAACCTGGACCCTGTGATGCTCCATTTTTTCTTTTTTTTTTTTTTTCTTTCTTTCTTTTTCGCTTCCTCGCTTGCCTAGTGGTGATATCATGGATTATTTCGCGCTCGAAGGCCCCCCAGAATCTTGATATGTTACCTCTACTCGTTTCCGCTTTGTTGATCGGTCTGTTACTGTACATACTTTGCCTGTTTGAGCTGTGGTAACGAGCCAAGATATTGACGCGGCGGATCACCGGGCTTGGGTCTCTCGCAGGATGAGGCACAGAGACTGGAACAATTCTTGTTGATTACGGGGACTCGATATTGCTTCACCTCACGGATACGACAATTACAAGCCCTTTGAGGGCCCAGAAATCAAATCCCTTAAGCCAGGTTGTCCTAGAGGAAGAATCCGTGCGTGAGACATCCGACATCTTGGCGGTTTACCTTAGGGCTTATCATAGGGATGAGATGGCATAGGAAAATCTTAGACTGGCATCAAAGATGGCCTGGAGTATGCGTGGATATTGATACACGCTTGGATGCCCTATCGTGCCTGAGATTAGATTCCTACGAGGGCACATTGGCGCATTTCTTTAGTTTCCCCTGTGCTCAGTGCGCATGTCAGACCATTTCCTTTTGTTTCCCGGCTAAAGATGAAACGTTATCATACTATGAAAAGCCAGAGGAAGATCTATATCATCACAGCGGGAAAAAAATGCAAATGCAAACGCCAAGACACCACAATAATAATAGCGGAATTTAGTAGCGATATTAAGTCAACACCAATCTGACAGCGCATCTTACCAAGGCTATAATATTCCCCCCTCTCCTCCAATTTACCGCTTCTTTAGTCGGCTTTTTAGGCGTACCCAGACCCCTCTCCGCTCGACCACGTCTATTTGTGGGGGTTGCCATACAGGATTATTCGACGGGGAATCAGAATAACTTGAATGCGGACCAGGATATGGTGGAGGCGCTGGAACGGGAAACAACGAGTCTGGGAAGGGGTTCTGTGTAACAGGAGCAGCGGCAGCGAAAGACCCTCCGCTTTGGGAACTCTCATCCCAGCTCATAATGCTCTGAACCGGGCCATGGGAAGACCCTTGTTTCTCCGATGAGGGCCAAGAGTTGGCGACATGGTCCCGTTGCGTACCCGAGGGGGTCGGCAAACATTTCTGTAGGGTGAAGTCGTTGTGATTGGAGGTGGGGCCGCTACTAGTAGGACTGCTATTCCCACTTCCACCACTACTGCCACTATCAAATGAGCCTGGCATCACGGGATGGCGGGCAGATGGGTTCCCCATCGCCGGTGACACTCTCGAGCTCGAATTTTCCGTCCCCCACGCCCGAGAAAAAGGGTTCTCCCATCCCCAACCAGAATTGCGCACGCTGGTTCGTCGCCCGAAAGGCGACCAAGCTCGCACAGGCACCTCTCGCTGTTCTCTCCAGTATTTCTTTCGATTGATCCGATACGGCCTCTCACGAAAGTTGGCTTCATAAGCGTTTGCCACTACCTGTGCCAGGTCCTTGAGCATCTGACCATAGTGAGGGAGATTATACAGGGTCTGGACTAGCTTGGCTACTCCTGCTTCGTTTAACGGCACATAAACCTGTCCGTTCTCGCCACCATTTTTGCCTTGTTCCATCGTCTCGACAAATTTGCGGTAGTCGTCCAAGTCCCTCTCGAGGAATTCGAGACGCGCTCGGCTCTGGCCCGTCCGCACCTTCGTTCTCTCATCCTTAATCAGGTGCTCCAGGTATTCGATGGTCGCATCGTTGTAGTGTGTGATAGAGTTATTCTTGAGATAAAGGCTAAACTTTGCAGCCGTCGTCTGCACTTGCCTGTGTTCCTCTTTTAAGTCTGCAATGTGCTTCTGAAGCGCCTGTATGGCTTTTTCTTTAGCTCGAATCACGCTACCATTCGTTGTAAGTTCGTGCTGTACGGTGGGATCCGCCACAGTTTCCTTCCGCTTAGAGTACTCGACGAGTATGTGTTCGTGTTCCTTCCAGTGGTGGCCACACTGGGTGCAACTAGCGCCTCTAAATGCGGCGCAGTTCTCGAGCTGGGGAGTTCCGACTTTGCCCACCGGAACATTTATCAAGCAACAAGGGTTGTGGCCTGGATATTGGTAAGCCGAAGTCAGAAATCGAACTTGGACAAGGGTATGAACTTACAAAGCTTTTTACGCAGGAGTACCTCTGACTTGGTCCCCTCGTCGAAAGCCGACTCCACGCAGGACTCATTTGAGCAAACCGTTTTAGGCTTCTCAAGTTGCTTTGCTTTGACAGTGGTCTTGTGGATATACAACTTACTCTTCAGGTCACTATCTGTGAGCTTGGCATTTTTCAGGTCAAGCACTTGTTGTTCACTTTTTCCGATCGTGTCAGTGATGGCAACTGATATTTGCTGCATCGGTGCCGTCAGCTGCGCAATGAGATGTCGCGTTTCGTTCAAGCTAAGAGTTTCCTGCGTATGATGCGGATGCAAAGATTGGAAATGCGCGAGCAATCGGCCCGCCTCCTTGGAGGAGTGCTCCCAGCTATGACGGTAGTCCTCAATATGCCCCATCTCGATGCCTTGTTTTCTGGCAGCAAGGTACCGGAAGCTTTCCGAATCAAAACAATACACATTCGACGTTGATAGTTGGGGAATCACATTGTGATACTCGGAGAGTAGAGCCTCAAGGGGCTTAAATGTATCGCCAGGGGTGTAGTTAGAACCCCGAGTGTTGGTGAATCCAAAAACCATATTCTGGGCGGCACTAGTGTGCAAGTGAGTTAACAACTCCTTCACACAGAAGCGGAACATGACACCCAAACGTGCATTGTTGGGCTTGAGGAGAATAAGGATCCCGTGGAGTGCCGGGTAGTTCCGCAGAATAGAGAGCATATTTGCCATGTTTTGTTTGTCTTGCTCGAGCCCTCTGGTGTCGCCGATGCCTGGTGTATCAATCAGGCGAATTATGGTATCCTTAAAGTACAGAGGATACACGGTCGCCTTTTGGGTTGCACTCTGGCCCTTGGAACCGTCAGCCTCATCGCTATCAGATCCAATGATCACGTCCTTTGAAATCATGCGGCCCTCGTCGATTATCTGCGTTGTAAACGAACATGGAACGATGCAGTTCAGCCTAGGGTTCTGCAACCCCTCGTCCAGGGACCCGAAAGTCAGATAGTTCACAAACGCATTCACGAATGTGGACTTGCCAACACCGGTCTCTCCAAGAATGAGAATATTCACCTCCCGGGGTGCAGGAAGATTCTGAAGCAAATGACGGAGATGATTGCGCCCATGCCGGTAATATCCAAGTTCATGCGACGGCCCTTGGCAATCAAATTCCACTTTGTCGAAAGGGACCCGTCCGCAGTCACAATAAAAATAACCATCACGACTCCCGAACTCAATGGCCTCCTGACACTCGCAGCACGTCCAGAGGCAAATCTCCTGCGAGTCACAAGATGGCCCGGGGCATGGGAGCCTGAGAGATTTCCGATAGCTCGGTAGGTCCTTAGTTGACTCCAGAAAAAGTTGCTCGTACCGCACCAGATGTTTTCCGGCAAGCTCTTTATTTTGATCAAGCAGATTCTCCACAACCATCGTTCCATGAGCATGAACGGAGACACAAACCTGCGTAAGCTTCTCCCCGTAGCTGCCGTAATCCACAAGCAGTACATGTGGCTTAGTATGTCCCTTTGTGAGGAGCTCTTCCAGTAGCGCGAGGTTGTCATTCCAAGTCGCGCTGCTTGGATCGATCGAATCGTTGCTGAAATGAAATGCGTACATCGTGCGATGCATGGCAGAATTCCTATCTATAACTTCCCGCAGCGGAACTTGTGCCTCTCCAGCTTGGATGGCGCCGAGTCCGACCATCTTAGACAGAAATTCGAGCTTCCTCTCGTAATTGACAGTTAAGGATGCAAGCTCTCGCGGGGAAGGAACATCATCCAGGACCGTGTCAATCAGATTTGAGACTGACTGACTACTTGCCTTGTGCTCTCGAACATTCTTCAAGGCCTCTATATAGCGAGCCTGCAGGTCGGCATCGGCATCTCGAACTTTCCGCAGCGTATCCTCCACCTCCGACAGATGTAAGTCGCTAACAAGCTCCCGTTGCTGAAGGAGTCTCTGGTGATGGGCATTCATGGTCCGCTGCAGGTAATTCATGTGGTCAAACAGCCCAACCAGCTCCTCATAACACTCAGGGCTCAGCTGGCTAGCTGTTGTATCTTCTGACACCACAGCTCCCAGCGTCACTAGGAACGCAATCGGGAGAAGCGTATACACAAGTGGCTTCCCCCCCGTTGTCTCCACATGAGTCTTGAGCTGGGTGAAATGCTCCACCCCATCAATAATACTACTATTGTCGACGTGCTCATCCGAGGTCTCTCGTGCATCGGTATACAGTCGCAAATGTATCGAATCGTCCATCGATGACATAATATCAGTCTTCTCCTGGCTGGCTTTCTCATCCAGTGCCAGGAGCCTCTTCATCAGTACATCTAACTTCGGCTCGCACTGAGACGTTCCCATTCCGTCTCCTGCTCTCTGTCGCAAAGATATAACCGCCCGAGCACCCCATGTAATCCCGGTGAGTACATGGGTCGCCCCAGCAGCCTCGGGGGCTCTCAGAACGTCTAGATTCAAACGCTCCCTCACGCCGTCACTCAAGAAGCTTAATTGTTCCATTCTTGAGGTCACCGTATGAACCACTGCACCTTGCGCAGTGGGGACTGTTCCATCCTGCTGCGCAAGATATCGCGCCGAGCCACCTGGTGAGACAAGACCCGCAAGTAGACTGGCACCAAGTTCGGGGCTAACACCTAGTCTGTCGAGCTTCTCTTTGATTGTCCCGGTTGTGATCTCAGATTTTGTTGACGTATTGTGCAGATCTGTGGTGACGACTCCGCCAACGGGGATGGGGGAGTTGTTCGAGGCGAGTAGGAGGGATGTGTCGAGGAAGGTATCATTGTGGGCGTTGTAAAGGGCCCCGATGGACGCATCTTGGCCCAGAGAAAGGCGCTTGAGGGCGTTCATTCTCGCTGTATTCCTTTCTGTTGGTTACCGAAGATTCAAGAAATAGAGTCAATTAGGCTAAACATCTCAAAAGAGAAACCCTTCTCTCAATATCGGAGTTCCTCGATAGAAATCTATAATTATCAGGGCCTTCACGGGTAAATATATATATATAAGGCTATAATATAATTACCGAATGCTAAAATTAGGGGACCAGAGCCGCGAGGAGTTCCCCCAAAATGTCCAGCCGGTTTGTTGTTTGGTATGTCGGGCGACGGGGCGTAACTAAGCCTTGGGCTGCTTTAGGGATAGCCTCGGGCAAAGAGCACTTTAACTTGGAAAGCTCTTCTTCATTCCCAAGTTGGAGAGAATACGAGCTTCGCCAAAGGATTCTGCTTTTCTTGGGGTAGGGTTGGCAGCAAGGAGTTGAGCGAGGAATGGCAATCCCCTCACGAAATGTCACCTTGAACAAGCTTTGGTGGTAGGTGACATGAGCAGAAATCAACGTCACTTTGACATGCGTCTGTTTCTTTTTTTCCTCTCAAAGTTTATTCTCGTGAAAATTCTAGATATTTCTCCATCCTTTTTCCTGGTTTGATTGTCGGTCCGGTAACCTTGTGAGTGCCCTGACTGTCTGAAATTATTTTTGACCACGCTAGGCTAAAAATATATATATTTCCTTTTTTGGAGAATAATAACTGAAGCGTTTCAAGAGTGGGGCCTCCTCAAACTCATCTCAGATGGATCAAAGGTGCTCTTTCAGTTCTCTCCCCGAAATCAGCCTTGTCAGGCTTACCCTCTCTTACGAACCTCTAAGCCCCGGAGTTCAACGCAAATGCCAAAATTCAAAGTTCAAGCCCACAGCCTACGCTAGTGAAACCTTCTCGAACATCTCCTTGCAGGGAACTTAGAGATTCGATGCGGTCAGGGCCTATGAGCCAAGGGCTTTACCCGGAGGCCCACTTTTTCACCGCCAGTTTCGAGACTTTTGACTCGTGTTTTTGTGCTCCCTTAGTGGCGATCGCCCAATGGACTTGCGATGCCAGAAAGCTAAAACAGAGCCCTAAGCCCCCCGCTGCGCACCGTGCTTTGTTTGGTGGGGATATCGTGGCAGCAGCCGGTACGAGGGAAATAATGGCAAGACAAAGACCGGAGGGAAATGGCCCCTAAGCCTCCCGTTGTACCGCAATGTGCCCGGTTACCCGACCCTCCTTCATCCTGGGTCAATGAAATGTTGCACCGGAAGGTAGACAAAGGTCGTAGAATGATAATATATTGCTACCCAACGGGTGTTCTCGACATAAATTGATACCCAATGACGAGGGTGAATAAAATGGATTTTGTTATTTTCGTCCGGATATCGCCATATCGGGGCGTGGTTTATATCCTCTTCACGGAGATTGATCGACAAGGAAACTGAAATTTAGCCTAAGAGGGCCTTCCGAAGGAGACTGCGGATATCTGTTGCTCACTATTGTAGTTCACGCTTGTTGGTATTGTTGGCCTGAACATGGCTGGAGAAATAAAAAAAACCCTTTTTGAATGATTACAACCCGATTATCTTCTCGTCGGGCGAAAGTGCGATGTGCATTCTCCAGTTCCAGTGCTAATACCACCATGTCCTGGGCTGATATCAGAGAATGGAATACCGCCTTCCATCTATGAGGTCTGTGTACTGCGTGGATGGTAGCTGTTCTAGGAGTTGTTGAGGGGCAGACACAGCGATGCCGGGGTATTACTCGAAGCGAGATATTATATCAGACCAACACATAGCCTTCATCACAAATATCAGATTTGGAATTCTCACCCTCCTCGAGTTTATCGGCCCCCGCCGAACTCCCACGGCTTCTATTGGCCTGACTCGCTCGCCCTGAAATGCCAGCTGGGTGACAACCCCATTCCCCAACCATGATTTTCCTTTCCTCCTTCCACCAGGGGTTCATTGGCCAACGGCCAAACCGCTCTTTTTGTGTAAGTGGTGGTGGTTCAACTAGCTGGTTTGCATGAATGATGTGTCGCAAGTAAGCCCAAATAACGGGGAGGCCGTCATCAGTTAGAAGAAGGGCTGGTTGAAGAATGAACCTAGGTAATGAAGAGCTACTATCAGTATGTGTAATGGAATAACCTGAATCATCCCTTATAGCATTAACTTCTTTCCATTTTTGAGTTTGTGGAATTGAATAATGTCTCCGCTACTAACAAGACCATAAATATCAATTGGTATCTTCTTCATCTCCTCGCGCTTCATGTGGATTGCCTCTTTTAATTGAAATTATTAGCAAGTACCATTCCATCAGTAGAAGAAAAGAAATGGGAGGTGTTCGCACTCATCTGCATCGCACATTCTTTCACATCTTCTATAACCTGGTGTGGAAAGATGGAGTAAACGATTATAAATCCGATAAATCCGATATCCGCCTCCTGTCCGAAATAGAAAATATCATTGACATGGCTGACTACGGTTTTCATTGCCCCACAGACTTCGAGCTTGACCGTGATCCAAAAGCGGTTGTCCCGCGACTGGAAGCCTAGAGGTTTTACCCGCTCAGTCAGGGTCGGAGGCGGGCTTTCCAGTGGCCTCTCCTCGATATCCAGGCGTCCAGAAACCATGCAGGACATGAAGAGGGTGTTAAGCTTATAAAATCGGATGTCGTTCAGGCTCTCTCGGTTGCTGCGGCCAAGAATATTCTGGATTTCGCGCAGCATGTCGTATTCCTTAATCCAGCGCACTATAAACGGGTCAGCAAGCCTTGCAATATCGGAATTAAAATGAAATATTGCGAAGCAACATGTATCTGAATTGGCATGATGTATGGAAAATGACCTTACCAATATGAGCCGGCACTTCGTATTCTTCAGGGGTTACGACAAAGCCATCATGTTGGCTAAGACCGAATGTATTCTGTAAAGTCTCCCAGCCAAATTCTCGGTAGCTGTTGCTCTCCTTTCCCCAGGGCGTCGGCTGTCGTAATTCCAGCGAAACCTGGGGCACAATAGCGATACCGTCGGTTTCAATGCTGTGGGACTTTTTTAGCTCCAATAGAGCCTAAGGCTGGTGAGAGCTGTGGGGTAGGCTTGTTATCCTGGGCGGACTTGGATTGCAGAAACCGTGCTGAAGGCGGCTTGGGATATTTTGCTTGTCGTGGATGACTTGATAGCTAGTGGTGATTTTCAGTATATTAACCACCTGTTATCGCACGGCGAGTGGGAGGTTTGCTGAATGGGGGTGGAAATTCACATTATGTCCTGCTAAGGAACTACCCGCGTTCCTTGGGAATACATGGAAAGTATGGGGGGAAGGGGTGTGGGGAGTACCGGATGTAGTCAATGTAACGTCATGGCAGGGTCTCGAAGTCATCATGGAAAACCTCAGCAAAGGAGTCATAAAAGACAAAGAGTGAGGATATTATGACGACAGAACACCAGCACAAGATAAAAGAGTAGCAGAAGGTGACGAGCTCAGGGTTTCTCTTTCTAGTGTTACTGACACGTTCTCTCAACACAAAGCCATCGCTTGAGCAACATCCTCTTTATTCAACCCCATTTTAACATCCATTCGGATTTCATCGACACGATGTCCCAACAAACACAACACAAAATATTTGCCATCACCGAGATCGTCGAACTGATCCTCCTCCACACCGAAATCCAAACACTCCTCACTTCAAGCCAACGGGTATGCCGCCACTGGCAACACATCATTGAAAACTGCTACGAGATTCAAGTGGCTCTCTTCCTCAGACCGTCAAAAGAAAAGCCACGAAGAGGTACAAAACGCACAAAAAATCCGCTTCTGGAGGAAATCTTCTGGCAGAAGCTTTTATCCGAGCAGCAGGGTAGAAAGGGCAAACACCTGCCCGCAAGCATTGAGCGGATCAAATCAGTACTCGACTTTATAAACCACCGAAAAAAACCACTCCTCCGACCAGAGGCGAGCTGGAGGCGTATGCTGCTCCAGCAACCCCCAACCTCAACCTTGGCAATTGTAGAGCATGACACGCTCGACTTAGTTCCCTGGTATTCGGAAATCGCAGTCCGACCGAGCCACAACCGTGGTTTTCTCCGAATGGGGCAAGTGTATGAGGGAATCAAACGGGGTGTCCTGATTCCGGACAAGGTGCCGTTCTTAGTTCGGTTTGAGCCTTGTCGTCCAAAGCGACCGGAGGGAGAAAAGGGGGGGATGAGGAGCCGGGCAGTGTCCCAGTACTTAACAGACTGTGATTTGGTAGTGTTCTCGGACCCGACGCTGAGGATGCTTCGAGAGCGGCGTTCTGATCCGAAAGACCGATTCGAAGCTTGGTACCGGCGGGTGTTTGGGGATAGTTACTGGGCGGTTGTGGATCGGACTTTCATGCGGGTTGTTTAGCAATGCAAGACTAGTAGTATTCTTTGGAAATCTGAGACCTTTTGGAACAGCTCGTATGACCTTTAAATCAGTGGTGGAATCTGTATAAGATTGATTTTGTGTCTCGATGGCGTACTAGAACTAGGAATGTAGAATGTCACCATCAGCCCCCAACTGGAGAATCCTGATAGCCAACTCCGAAAGTAGGTTCGCATTGTACCCACCCTTTCTCAATGTCCCTATCGTCTAGTACCCTCATATTATAGCCTCTTTCTACAAGTCTCACTCCCTTCCATTCTACCTGTTAGTGTCTTTAGTTTTAGCTTCGGTGGTTGCCACTTTCTCTTCGAGGTTTCCTCGAATTCCCGACGCATACAAGGTAGCTCTGAGAGAAACATCATGTAAGCATGTAAAGGAGGACCCCGCCCGCTGTTGTTATCCCACCACCCGTCTCCATGTGGGACAATACTGCTGATTCCGTACGAAAAGCTCACAAGTTTCGCCGGGGTGAGAGGCAAAGGTATTAAAATTCTGTAGACACCAGGACTCCCAAAAGTTCACATCCATTGCTAAGTGTTTTATTTCACTTGCGTCTAGGGGCATCAAATCCGGGTGAATAATCTCTCCCTGAGTGTTTTCTTCGATTTGCCTGTCCGCATACATATACGGTCTCGTAGAATCTAGACAGATCGTATCGATTTGATAATTTGCATATGTCGGGATCACCTTCTGGTCATTTTGGCATAATGTTCCCCGGTATATTTCAAGCGCGAAATGACGGGATTCAGCACAAACATGTAGCAGTGGTGGGATGGAGCGATGATCTACACGAATTCGGTATTCACGCGAGGACTCTTGATGGTCGAAGCAGAAGTGCAGGATCCCGGGTGTCAAGGGCGCATACGTCCAGATTATAAGGCGGATTTCGGCTGGGAGGCGAGAAAAGCAATGGAATGACTGCACTTCTTTATGCTCGTTATTTCCGATTCTGTTTTGCGAAACTTAATGGAGAGGTTAGCAAGATAAGTGTTCGTAGCTCACTGGAACAAGGAGCGGGGTAGATTCTCACTATTATCTTTTCCGGGATCCATTTTCCTGATTCAGTTCAAAAGTTCCCTGGTACTTGTCCTTTCTCTCCTATTGGAAACCTCCTTGGAAACTGTGGAGTGAGGAATGTGTATGGGGTGCTTAGTTGTTTCTTGGCTGCGGATTGATGGAACTGGGTGGGCTGTCTACCTGGTTAAGGTACTACTAGTAGTAGCACCAAAACAAAGGTCCTGTGCAGTGACTGGTGAGTGAGGTAGAAGGCCCACGAAACCCGGATCGGCCAGGCTCCACTAGTAATAGCCTAGGCCAGCGAGGGAATTTTTACCCTTTTTGGAATTTTATTGTTTAAAATCCGGGCGAATGGAAAGCGCCCAAACGCTACATTCAAAAGAATCTTGAATTCCCTGGATGGATAGCAGGGTTCCAATATACACCATCACCACTGCCTTGACATTGTTCATATTAAACAACATGCCCAGCCAAAAACCAAATATCAAACCATTCGTGGTCGAACCCATCGACTCTTCAAAAACAACCGCAGAGCACTTCAAAAACAGTGCCGGTGAGGATGTTTCCTGGCACACTTTAGTCTCTGCAGATAAAACACCAAGTAAGGACCTCACTGCAGGAGTGGCTGTTTGCCCACCGCGATCAGGCTATCTGGCATGCCATTACCACAAGCAAACGGAGATATATTACGTCCTAGAAGGAAACGGGAAAGTTACAATTGATGGAAAGGATCATTATGTATCTGCCGGCAGTACAGTGTTTATTCCTGGAAATCTTGAGCATGGGGTCGAGAATACGGGGAAAACGGCTTTCAAGTGGATCTATGTCTTCCCGACCGACTCGTTTCATGATATCACCTATCATTTTCGCGACCAAAAACCCAAGGCAAAATTATAGGAGGTATTTATTCAACGCCGATATAAAAGGTTTTGTTGATTGATGAAATGGAACCCACCTGCGAACGGATTTGGAGATGATTTAAAAACCTTGGCGGAATCTTATTTCATTTCTGCTGGGCGACGGTGGCTATATTTGTGTCGATATCTTAAGATAAACAAGAGTCAAGTTACACGCCCACGAGGCGCAGCCAATGCTTCCATGTCCGACGTTTCATGTGTTCACTTTTAATAGTAACTTTGGCCATAAGCTGCTTCAATTCCGCCACACCTTTCCCACTTCGAGAAGAAAACTCAATATACGCCACGGCACCGATTTTCTCAGCCGCCTCATATCCATCCTTTGAAGAAACCAGCTTCTCCATTCCAAAACCCTGTTCAAGGGTAGAAGTAGAAGGGGTAGATCGAAGGTCTGCTTTTACCCCAACAAGAATAATAGGTTTCTGGGCGCAAATAGTTTGCAAGTGTGGTGGCCACTCACTGCAAACATCTTCCAAGCTCGAATGATTGTCTATTGCAAAGCACAACAGTATACAATCAGCTATCCACCAATCACCCAATCGACGGTTTTCCTTTGACCCCAGCTCAAGAAACCGCAGCGTGACACTGTCCCCGAGGAATGAGGTGTCCTTAAATCCAAATTCAAACTCTTTATTATCAATCGTGACCGCTATAGTGGGATCACATATAATCGTAGGTAAACGCTCGGGAACGTTGGCGGTCCATATTTTCAGCAGAAGGGATGTTTTCCCTGAACCCAGATCCCCCAGTATCAGGGTCGTGAAGTGTTTCTTGTGTTTATATACTGTGTTGATTTCACGGCTTGAGGGGTTGTCCCATCCTGTTCGGACCCAGGGTATTGGGAAGGAGGGCATATGGTCCGAAAGGGAGTCTCTGGAGTTGGCTCTTTTTCTTGAGGTTGAAAACACTCTGTCTATCGGAACAAGATTTGTGTGAGGAGGGGTTGTGCGGGTTCGATGATTTTCTTTTCTAGACACGAGCTTCAGTGTCGCTGCAACACCCAATCATTGGGAAAGAAAACTCTGACTAATATTCGCGCCATTCTGCAACGGCGTATGAGCAAAATAAACCATCGCTTCCTTAGAGTCTCTTTCAATCACACAAGAGCAGATCGGGTTGCCCGTCGACCGTAGTCCCTGTGCTAAGGTTTCTCCAAATTAAACTAAACTCCCATCTCCAGGTGCTATGGTGGTTACAGCTGTCGCAGTTATAACCAAGACAGGATTATGAATGATTCTGGTACAATATTCCCCGAGTGGGGTTTTCAGTGGCCTCTAAAACCCTTCCTTCTTGACGGATTCGACGGGGAGTGCATTCAACCCGCGAGGCTACACAATCATCTACGACTCTGGAAAACGGCCTAATATAGCTGCGTTTATAATGTTGATGAAATTACTAACCCCGCCGCCGAAAATACCATACCGCGAAGAGCACAAAAGTCACCCAATTATAGTATGCCATGCGTTTCCGATCAGTGTTGCTACCCGCATGTTTCCACACCACATCTCCATCCGCCAGACTGACCAGCGCTCCCACGGCAATCAAAGTTGTTATCGCAACCTCTCGATGTTGGATCTGTAGTACCAACAACGACATCCCATAGCTAAGATCACGAATCCCCTTCACGTACATCAAGGGCGAGATTGTTCCTTCCGGCGAAGATGCACTCGAGGAGCGATCGGCTCCGGTTGGTGATTCCAGCGGTAAGCCGAATTCCTCATATTGTTTGGATGGAGATGAGAGGCAGCGGATGCCTCGGACATTTGAAACCCCTCCCACACTCGACACAAGGCTGGGGTTAAAGGGAGCTGTGGCCCGAAAAAGAAGAATGAGCCTCTTGAGTTTGAGACCTAGAGTGTGAAGAAACCAGACGTACCTAGAAATGAAGTCATGTTTTAATCGGGGCAGTATTGTTTTATCTCTCGAGAACATACTCTCGGAATTCCTGTCCGGAAGGGAACTTTCCAGATATAAGAATTGCCACCTCGAGTGTTCTTTCTGATGAAGATCTTTCCATGATGAGCGACAGATTGTTTGATGATCAGTACGTCAGGGCTTAGCTGTGGGCAGTGTTCTTGCGCACATGGCTTCTTGGCGGGATGCCGCGCCACAAATAGTGGGAACACAGCATGCTGTAATTTGTTTTATGCAGCAATTTGGCCCAATAAAACTTCACTGTTTAGTCCGCTTTCAAGTTTTGCATTGGCCTGAGTAGTGCCATGGCTGGAATTGTTTGTGCCCTTCATGCAAGGATTGTTGCTGTGGTAAAATAAGAGTTGTCGGAACAGTAACAAAAAAGGAAAGAAAAAGAAAACCTGTTGGTAATCAAAATAATGGAAAATGGTCAAATGGAGCGCCTAGTGCTAAGAATAACTTGAAAGGATATCTGTATATTATAAGGTCTCTAATAACTACAAGAGGCTCTATCATCACATATATGCTACAGACTTAAAAATTTGTGCGATAGTTACTTTTGAAAAGGCGTAGTAATCAATTACCATCGGTTATGCCAAGGAGAATAAAAAGTGAAGTTAAAGTTGTAAAAGGATGAAGACGGAAGCTTTCTCCGACCGAGCAACACAATGATATAAAAAGACCAGAATCAGTCAGTCAGTCCCCTCTGCCTCGATAACTTTCGATATGATCCCTGGTTACTGGAAGTGTACTAACCGGATATAGTATAGCGTATCAAAGACAACCAATCAATATCTGCTTACCAATGATAAATGCTTGGCAACAAATTTCTGCCCAGCTGGACAAAGACTACTTTTTTCTCTGCCCAGCTTGTGCGTGTCATGGATTGATTCACACCAGAAGGCTAAAAGAAAGTGAAAGTGGCCCAACTAACCTGCTGATCTTGCCCTGGGTTGTTGCTTCCCGTTGTGGTATTAGTATTCAAACTATCGCGGCGTTAGGTTTTGCGCCAGTGTTCCCCCACGTCCAACCATCAACAAAACACTGATTCGCCCAACACCACGACTACAGGCCGTTGAAATTTCATCAGCCAATTGATTGGAGCGCTTCATTTTAAGGGTGGAACATCAATCCTCATGCAGGGCCCTGGGATCGAGGATGGCGCCCAGCCGTACTCCAGTATGGCTGGGAAGCTGGACTCCAAACTCCTTCAAGCCGTCGATGTGATGGGCTTTGAGTTCATGACACCTGTCCAACACCGGGTTTTAACCGAGCTACCAAACTGGCGCAGTGACTGCCTCGTCCAGGCCAAAACCGGGACCGGTAAAACCCTTGCCTTTTTGCTACCCGCTTTGCACTGTCTGCTCCACGGCCATTCCGCACCACCAAGAGGTCAGGTCGCCATCTTGATCGTCACCCCAACGAGAGAGTTGGCCCAGCAAATCGCAAAATCGTGCGATCAGCTCACGTCCCAATTGGCGAGGCCCCTTGAGTGCCATATCGCGGTCGGTGGGACAGCTCGCGCGTCTGCCTTCTCCCGCTTCATGAATGGGGCGCCGTCTATTCTTGTCGCTACCCCAGGACGATTGAAGGACTACCTATCTGACGAAGAGGCTGCCGAGAAACTGTCTCAAATCCAAACTCTGATTCTAGATGAAGCCGACACCATGCTAGAGAGCGGATTCCTGGCTGATGTGAAGCAGATCCTACGCCTCATCCCGCCAAAGAAGACCGGCTGGCAGGGCATGTGTTTCTCAGCCACCGTTCCACCGAAAGTAAAGGACGTGGTTAGCGTTGTGTTGAGGCCAGGGTACAGTAGCATTTCCACCATTGAAGAACATGAATCACCGACGCACGAGAGAGTGCCCCAGTACCATGTGCTGATACCATCGGTGTCAGAGACCTTCACCACACTTGCCTCTCTCCTCACCCTCGAAAGCAAGACTAGTTCCAAGATCATCGTCTTCGGCGTCACTGCAAACATGGTCGCTCTTTTTGCTGCAGTCTTTGCCCAGGGATTGACTCCTCTACGGGTATTCGAAATCCATTCCCGACTGAACCAGAACGCTCGCACAAAAACCACCGCTCTATTCAAGGAAGCAGAATCCGGAATCCTCTTCGCCTCGGATGTTATTGGCCGTGGCATGGATTTCCCGAATGTGGACTTGGTCATCCAGGTCGGCCTACCATCTAATGGCGAGCAGTACGTCCATCGTGTTGGTCGTACAGCTCGCGCAGGCAACGATGGCCGCGCTATCATCATCCTCACGCAAGCGGAGTCCTTCTTCGTGAAGGCCAACCGCCACTTGCCCATTAAGCCCCACCCACAGACTGACGAGATCAACGCGGGCGCTTCCGCATGTGCCGAAACTGTCGCTCAGGCCATGTATGGTATCGATGAAGAGGTTAAGCAACGTGCTTACTCTTCTTATATCGGTTTCCTTGCTGGATCGGGGCTTCTAAAGCCGCTCCGTCTGGATAAGCCCGGTCTTGTTCAGCTCGCAAATCAGTTGGCTATGGAAGGCATGGCATGCCCGGAACCTCCACCAATGGAAAAGAAGGTCATTGGCAAGATGGGTTTGAAGGGCGTTCCTGGATTCAACTATGGAAACGGAAATGATTGGAGTGGGGAGAGTTCCGGTAGGCCGCGCGGCCCCCCGAATGGAAAGTTTCGTGACATTCTCGGTACCGGAGCCGGCCGGGGAGACGGCAGAGGCGGAGTTGAGAAGAAGCGCGGTGGAGCTCGCGGTGGAAGGCGTGGAGGACGCGGGGGACGCGGGGGACGTGGAGGAAAATAACGCTCGTGTTACGCCAGACTTCTCAACATTCAGATGATTCAGTGTGCAGCCAACCAGGCTATGCTGTTACTATGGCATCTGAATATTCTCATAAAAATTAGACAATAACGAACTTCTATATAAATATTTTTTAATAAGAGGTGAATTTAAGAGAATAGTTGGCTGTGGCGTAGCGCACCTTGGCATGTCTATCTTGGTGGAGGATGATATACCTTAAATAATCACAAAGCTTTGCCTACTACCCTGCGCGGTTGATGAGAAGAGAGGCCACCTGAATCTCGTGGCTTTCCGCTCTATTATCTCAAACCACAATATACGGTCGACACCATGAGAGGAACAATTATGGAGCAAAGACGAACTGCTCAAATAATGCATCGCCAGTCCCCAAATCCATATCATTCAATGTTCCATGCACCGGCCCCGTCCACCGAGTGTAAGGGTAATTACCCTCAACTCCAGCCACAACGTACCGCGTTGCAGCAGTGAAGCTCAGGATTCCATCAGGGATGGCAATATTCACCTGGTGGCCATCTGGAGCACCAGAACTTAATGTGGGGGGGTATGTAGAATTATCACCTCTAGGCCGGACGGTGATACCAGAGCACTGTGCAACAAGGATCGTATTATCCTTTGCGACATAGGCAGAGACTCGATGCTCGCCAGGTGAGGCGAGAAAGTCGAACCACACAATGCTGTAGTCTCCCAAGCGGCTGTGGCCCCAGTACCAAAAGTTGACACTCTTCGCGAATTCTTGGTCACCCCAGTTCTGAGTACCAGAGTTAGTCTAAGGCGTATAATAGCTACAGTTGAATGAGGAAGTAAACCGACCTTATCATGGTATCCTACGCCTTTGAATAAAAGTTTCTCGCCTCGTATAGAGAGGTCAACCTGGGCCTGCGCGTCCGGTACCGCATTCGCCCAACCAATATGGGGACCAACATGCATATCTTGCCCAGCAACAGCGGCACCGCAGGAGTAATGCGCAGGAGCTCGCTGTGTCTTGTGAGCGAAACTGGCAAATCTAGCGGTCTAGATCTTGACTTACTGACTGTAGTTGCATAGACCCCACAAGACCCTGGTCGGGTGCATTGAGAACTACGCTATACCTCTGCATATCTGAGGAGCCCGTGAATGACGCTCCGATACCAGAGAACTCAGCGCTAGCCCCATCTCCAACGGATTTGATTGTTGCTTGTGTTCCATTGAAGACAAACTGGCTGATGGTTGCGTTTGGCCAGGTTGCGACCACCTGTACAAGGTCCACGCTGGTGAGGCCTCCCTCGTTAATGAGGGAGAGAAGGTTGAAGCCGTTACTGGTCGCGGTGTAAAAAACTACCACAACGGAAGCCTGATCGCCGTTCGCTTGCAGGGGCTGGACAGCATCGAAGTACCACCAGTCCCAAGCGGTGTCGTTGATCGGAGTGACTTTGGGCGCATCAAGTGTGTGGGCGGTGGAAATCCATTGCACATCGGAAAATCCAGGGTCTGGATCCGGGGCGACGATGGTGATTGCTGCACGGGGCTGCCAGGGTAGCACAGTGGAGAGGGCCAAGAGGGTAAATGTCACAAGGGGCTTCATTTTTGTCGTTGACTCGCTCAAAAGAAATCTTAACCACATTCCTGAGGAGAATGTGCCCAGTTGAGAAATCATTTTCCCCTTCCAACTGAAGGCAGCTTCGTGGGCAACAATGCCAGTTTTAAACCCGTGGCTCTCCCCCTATGCGGTTCATATACCGCTCGTGTTCCCCTCGCATTGCATTCTTTGTCCACCTGCCCCTGACTGAGTCGGGGTTCAGCGTCCTTTGTCTCTTGATCTTTATCCGATAGGATAATACGAGTCAGTGTTCGAATTATGATTATTATCTCCACTTTTTTAATTCATCCTTTTATGCTCTGGAACCCCAAACCTCCGGATAGGCTCACAATGATGATTTCGGGCAGCCCACTGTTCCTCTAACCCATGTTCCAAGCCTCATTATACCATTCGTTGTGGGCACAGAATGCGTGTAGCCAGTCAACTCAGGACAGGGTTATTCAGTTGTTATAACGAGACCAAAAATCTCCCTTGATCGTCAGACCGAGTTGGGATAGGGGAGAGCTGTCAGACGCTGAAGAACCAACGAGAAGGAGGCCGGGTTCGATACGCACGTCGGTACGAGGAGAGAGGTGTTTGTATAATTTCAGTAGACGTATTCAGAACAGAAAGGGATAAAAAAGAGAAAAATCCTGACTAAAAGGTAAGGCTCCAAGAACCGAAGACGCGTGGTTTGGAGGTTGCAGACCTGGCCGGAAAAAAAAAGCCAGTAAGGGCCCTCCGCCTGGAACAAACAAAAACAACTATACTGGAGGTCTTAAATTTCTCTAACCCAACAACATAGTTTCACGTCGAATTTTCATAAATCGTAGTCTAAAAAATATTAAATGGCTCGATACCCAACCACAAACAAGCTATCGAATTTTTTCCTCATCCTTCCACCTTAGTATCTCCTCTAACAATTATAGTAACACTTCATACTCTGAGCCTGTCCAAATGAATTGCATTGGCTCGAGATATGGTTGCCGATATTCGCGATCTGGTTCTGGCAGTTGGAATCGGAGTAGACCGTGCAAGCCACGCCATAAGGCGGAATAGTAGATCCGATAGTGCGCAAGCTAGAAAAGCTTGAATACTCGAAGCAGTTGCCGTTGCAGGTAGGTTTGTAGCTACCCAAGGGGCTATTACAGTTCGAGCCACCGTAGTAGGTGACGCACTCGCCAAGACCGCCTTCGCAGGACCCTCTGGTTTCAAGGGTACGAGCTTCAATCTCCAAGTCAGAGGGTTCAACGACAGGAGAGGCATGAACGAAAAGTCCCGTCTGGAGAGCCAGGGAGAGGAGGGTAAGAAAACGCATATTGTTCTACGGTCAAATTCGTATTAGAAGCTGCAGGGTATTGAATATTTAGGAAAGGGGACGGACCTTTAAAGAAAACAATTTATATAGAAACGCTGCTGAATTGGATAGGCTTGTCTTTTCAAAGTTGTAAGAATGCAGGGAGGCCGTGGAGTATTTATCTCCGAGAGGCTTGCTGAATTGAGTGAAAATGTTACCTTGTCAGAATTCTCAAGCCAGGTCTGACACTTTGGGGAGCTTGAGGGAATTTTCTTTGCTTCTACTTTTGATCTACCCAATCGGTCACGATTGTAAACACTCACCCGACACGTGCCCCCAAGTTGTTAAGTCGCGAGTGGAATGTGGCTCCACATCTTTCTGTCAATCCCCCAACCCCGCCTCCCAAAAACTCACGAAAAGACATGAATCCGGTGAAAACCGAGGTCAAGAGACCAATTTCCAGCTGAGGCTGGAGGAAACAAAGGAGGAAAAAGGCGCCCCGAAAAAATAACCAGGCCAAGAAACCTGTCTCCCTCCACCCAATCATGAGATACCTCGTTCCCTAAACGGGGAGGAAATGATCGGGCCACTGAGGCAAACTCGCATAGACAGAAACCGGACCCGAATCTAGACTGAACCTAGTGAACGCCTCCTCGACGTGGGATGATTTGGCATTCAATATGTGGCTGAGAGGCTTACGGGAATGCTGGCTTTGTCAGGAATTGGAAAGCCGCAGAAAAAGCAAACCTGAAAATGCTCGACTGAGTAGGAAAGACCATACTTTGGGCCCAAGCTAGCGGACAAGCGTCCGCAACTGCTAGCATCGCATTACTTATCTCTGTAAGGCTGACAAACTGTCGATCATTCCTCTTCAGTGCCCAAAAGGGCTACCGGGGGGGAGCTTGTCTTCACCGAGAGCCCCCGGATCCACGGGATATGCGGACTATCGCCGGCGACCCCTAGCCTCTGCATGTGAGCTATGTCTTGATAGGCTGGGTTTTATTCAGCTCCAGGTCAGGTGCCAGTTCCCTGCCGTGAGCGCTGAAGAATGTGGTAAATGCTACCCCTGCACAACGAGGTCGAGGGGTGCGCATGTTTCTCATAGGCCCAGTTCGGGAAGTATTGGACATGTGAGGGAAATAATCGAATTGTGATATGGCATCTAGGGCATATGGTTGTCAGCATCGCGGGTTTATCTTTACGTCCGGGAAATCGTGGTGGGCACCATCTCAAAGAGTATAAGAATGAGGCTGGCCGTGGTGAGTTTCTTCATCACTCAACCATTAACAATCCAATATTACTTATTCTTGAATCTCTGGAATTTTCTGCGACAGAATCTCCGGTGCGTCACAAAATTTAAGAATTATGATTATAGGCTAACGGCACAATCGATCATACAAACAGAACATTGAGAACCACCCTTTTAACATGTACTTCATCAAGATCGCCGCCATCGTCCTCGCCACAGCCAGCCTCGGCCTAGGATCGCCACTGGAGCAAATCGAAAAACGTGCAAACTGCGATAACAGCGCATGTATCACATATTTCTCAGACGGGGACTGCACTCGGGGTCTTGAGCGTGGGTCCTACAAGCCCGACTGTAGCGGCAACTGCTTCCAGTTCGATAGCTTCTCGAGCATCCTTATCGGAGCAAGCACAATCTTTGGCGCAGGCTGTGTCGCCTACTCGGATAGCAACTGCCAGAACAAGATCGCTGATTCGGGGAATACTCACAGTCAGACCTGTATGGAAAACCTGAACAGGGCGAAGAGTATGCAGTGTTACTACCGATGCTGAGCGCCTTGGTGGTGTTTGTTAGTTTTGTTTGTCTACGGACTCGTATTCGAGACGTTTAAAATAGGAGTAATATACCTAAACCTTCAATGAATTCTCATGATACGTGTAATCAAAATCTTGACACGCGCGACATCTTCAACTCTTCTCACAGGAAGCATTCGCTTCTCCCCCAACAAAGGGCTCAAAACCAGACAAGGCCCTCCTTCACTCCACCTCCCTTTTTCCATTCTGCCAATGCCTCCTTAACACTAATCCCCACAGACTCCGGATACCCTGGCCCGGGCGGCCCAGAGGGAGCCTTCGCTGGATCACCCAACACCCAAGCCACGCCATTCTGCGCAGCGACATTCACACATACGGCCCTAAGCCGCTCAACCTCTTCCGGCCCAAATCCGCGACCGAAAATGACGGCCCGGGCCGGCCTGCTGTAGTCGTGTGTGCCCACATCGTTTACATCTGGTGATTGTGGGTCCCGGCCGGCCAGCAAATTGGGGAGTTCCGCCTCGGCTGATTCAAAGCTTTGAATAAAGCGTATAACTATATGGCAACGGTTAGTCCTCCGGTTTCGTACAATCAAGGTGTTTTTTGGGCAAGTGTGAACCTTCGTATTCGGGTCGCAGGAACCCCGAAACCGGTTTTCCGACCTGGGTTGTTCGTCCGCAGAGGACTACGGGAATGGGCTCAGGGAGGGAATCCATAATATGGATGATGCGACTGTAAAAATAAATAGATAAGTAAGGGAGGACGCGTGTGTTCAGGAAGAGGCTGAGGAAGTGGTGTCTTTCTTATCCCCGCCCAGAGTAAGCATCCAGAAGTCCCCCGCTTACAAACGCGCTCGGAAGTGGGATCTGAGTTGGGGCCATGTCTAGCTAGTTTTGGAGATCTGCCACGGTTCTCAGCTGAGCTAAATCAGGTCTGACTCCGATCCGACACCTTCTTTAAGGTCCGTGATGTGGAAATGGTGGTAATTGGTGGGCTCGGGTACTGGAGTACGCTTACCCCATAGGCCACCGATATTCTGGAGCCAAATGACGTCATGGTTTGGATATGTGAATGACCCTAACCATCGTATGGTACCATTAGGTCGATTGGTTGATGTGGATGGCGTTATATGTATTGCTTTTTCTAGACTGGTGCTATCATGCGATCCTAAAATCCTCAAGGAGGTTTGTGGATCGAAAACTTAAAACATATATCTCGAGCTGCTGCACTCGATAATCACCTCCCCTCTTCTACTAGCACTTTGGATTTTCTGCTGGATGAGTCACTTTAGTGGCTTATGTATCCTTCTACTCAATAATATTACGGTCAAATTTAGCTGCCGTTTATTATTCACGGATCCTATGCTGAGTTTAGGGATATATGGATAAGTTTTACAAACGGCTGGCACATGCATAAGTCTGGCAGGTTGCGGGGGCATATCGTTCCTATGATGTATCGTACCTGGGTACATATCGTACATAAGGTTACATAAGGGACATGAACCGGCGACTTTGCTCCAGCGAGAATACGCATTAAGAGCAAGAAAGGGAAATGATTTTCATGATACCCGGAAATGGAGGTTGAAGCAAAACAAAGCGAGTGGGCGCGATGGCCCTCTGTCGAACAAGCCGTTTCAAACTGCCTCGTGTTCTGGTGACTGTTGGGACCAATCGGCATGAAGGAGGCGACCGTTAGCTGCAAGACCGAAGTGGGGGACGGGAGGCATTGCGTGAAACTGCTGCGGGGAGATGTAACACACCTTTTCAATCATAATTCCAGCCTGTTTCCCCTTGAATGTGGACCGGCAAGATTTCCGTTCCCATCTCCAACCTCAACCGTGGATCCGGGGTAAAACCATCTCAAACTCGTGGTTTAATAAACTTGACGCGATGGCGTCCGTGCTAGAAGCTAGTTCGATGACTTTTTTGGGCTGGGTCAGCCTTGTCGTAAGCGTGGCGCCTGCTCTGCCGGCGATCGATCCGCCTGTCATCATCACTTTGTTCCTTGGTTTCCTGTGCTGACAAAACCATCTTTTCTAGGTGATAGGCTATCCTATATGGAGTATCTTCTACAACCTCGTCTTTCACCCACTACGAAGCTTCCCCGGACCCATATTCGCCTCCAGCTCCAACCTTCCTCATTTCTATTGGATCTACACGGGGTGTCTCGCCTCCAAAGTCCGTGATCTTCACAACGAATATGGCGACGTTGTACGTATCGCCCCGAATTTGCTTGTCTACAACAGTGCCCAAGCATGGAAAGATATCTGCGGCCACCGCAAGGCCGGCGCCCCATCCTTCGAAAAGGACCGCGAATTCTACCCAAGCAACCCCACCGGGCCCTCAATTATCACGGCGACCGAGGCAGACCACTCTAGGATGAGACGGTCGCTCGCGCACGCCTTCTCAGAGAAAGCGATGCGAGAACAAGAAGCCCTTCTTGTGTCGTATGTCAACCTCTTAGTGAACAGATTGCACGAGAAAGCCAAGGCAAACACCCCAGTGGACGCCACGAAATGGTTCAACTACACCACCTTCGATATCATTGGGGACTTATCGTTCGGGAAATCATTCCAGTGCCTAGAGACAAGCGCCTTACACCCTTGGGTTGCATTCACATTCCGCAGTGCAAAAGCCGCAGCCTTCATGCGTCCATTTCTGCTCCTGCTTCCTCCACAAGTGTTCAAAATCCTCCTCCCACGAAAACTGAAAAAGATGAGGGAAGATAATTTTTACCTAACAAAGGAGAGGGTCGGTCGTCGTCTAGAGCTGCAAACTAACCGTCCCGATTTCATGACCTATGTCCTGAAACATAGTGATGAGAGGGGAATGACGAAGGGCGAGATCGAGGCCAACGCTGCCTTATTAGTTTTGGCAGGCAGCGAGACCACCGCCACGCTCCTATCCGGCTGTACATATTTCCTCCTCCGGCACCCAGAGGTCTATGAAAGACTCGTCTCTGAAATTCGCGGCTCGTTCCAAGAACAAGAGGATATTACTTTCCTCTCCGTTGCAAAACTTCCATACTTAAACGCTGTGCTGGAGGAGACCCTACGCGTTTACCCGCCCGTTGCAGGGATCATGCCGCGGAAAGTGCCGGCAGGCGGCGCAATGATAGACGGACAATTTGTTCCAGGAGGCGTACGTATCATTTCTCATTCTCGAACCATATTACGTCGCGCCCATCCATCCACCGGAGAGGGAAATGGCGAGTAGCTAACGCTTCTCGATGAAACCAGACAAGCGTCTCAATGGGCTACCTGTCCGCCTTCCGATCTAAATCCAATTTCGCAGAGCCAGACTCATATCTCCCTGACCGATGGCTTGACCGCGAGAACCCGCGGTTTGCGGCGGATAAACGCGAAGCTTTCCAGCCCTTCTCGTACGGACCCCGAAATTGTTTGGGGAAGAAGTATGCCATTCCCTTCCCCTCTCCTATATATTCCTTTCCTCCTCCCTTGTAGCCTTCGGATATTCGTGTGAGAAAATATAGGAAACTTCTAACACTTTGTAGTCTTGCCTATGGGGAAATGCGACTCATTGTGGCGAAACTGCTCTGGAATTTCGATTTAAGTAGTGCAGGTGACATCTCGGGGTGGGATGATCAACGGTCGTATGTGATTTGGGAGAAAAAGCCCTTGATGTTGAAATTGGCACCTCTCAACCGCTCCACTGAATAAAATAGGGATATTTCTTCCCTGATTTTTTGTTTGTTTTGTTTGACGGACTGAAGGGGGGTCCAGACCTCTCATCGAAACTGTGAAAATGCCGACCAATCAGAGGGGCTGAATGACCTGGATGTCGAAAGAATCGCGAAAACCCACATTGAATAGGCAGACCAATGGGGACGTGTATCATTAGACGCGTTTACGCGATATACAGTGAATGAGAGGTTTCTCTGGAGGCTGTTTGTAAGGATATTCAAAGTGTGCTTCCAAGTTAGATCTAGAAAAATTCCAGATCAGGAACATAGAACAACCAGCCAATCAGAGTAGCTAAATGACCTGGATGTCGAAAGAATCGCGAAAATCCACATTGATCACTAAGGCCAATAAGGACGTGTATTCTATGGCGAGTTGACGCGACCATGTAGCGTGAATGAGCTGTTTTGGGGGGCTGTTGGTAGGGTAACTCGAACTAGCTCATATCTATAGGGATTGGACTCGGCTTGAGGGATTGCTATTGTGAATTGTATGTAGGCCTCTCTCGTCTCTACTTTGCCGTCTTCCGTCTCTGGCTCTCTTTCGCTGATTTACTCTCTGCAATTATTCTCCCTTACTACAAAGACTTCTTCCTTCTTGAACCCAATGCAGAACTAGCACTCCAATATCACTGTTAGGGGGATTATTGCAAACATTCAAATTGTACTATCCTTGATTCTCTCCAAATAACATGAATTTGTACCCTGAATCTCGGGATCTGGAGAGACCTTGCTTGATTCGGGGGCTTGTGATCTCACCGGCATTTTCTCGCCCAACGAGGTGTGATATTAGGGAATTGGGTGGTCTTGTTCCAGTGGTGAAATTCATCAATATCCCACTTTTCAAAATGCGATTGAGCGTCTCTAGAGTGATGAACTTGAAATTTCTGCCCCTTGAGATCCCTGCCAATCACAAAATGCCTTCCTTGGGTATTCCACAATACTAACCTCACCCTTTTAATAGGATACCTTGGCCCTCGACCCCCTGAACCGATACGCATTTCCGCATCGATGTCTCGAACCGCGCACGCTAGTATCCCGGTTCCCACCGCATATTAAACTCTTTTGGTATAGATATTTCGGGAGTTCACGCTTGAGTACCCTGCTGAGCGAAAAGATATCTTGAAGGTCCATATCAAGCTCATTCACTCTATAAATTCCGGGGCGTTTGTCAATATGAGGCTCGTCGGAGCCTTGAAGACTCGGACTGTAGAATGATCTGTGGATGGGAATGATTGAAATCCATTGATTACCGCGCATCCTTTGCCCATTGGTTTGACAGCGGCCCTGAAGGGTTCAAATTCCGAAAATATAGAGAAAGGACAAAAGTCCTCCCTAGAAATATTCTTCTTTTCCGGATACATGATCCGAAGACCCTTCCCGTCCTCTCCGTGAGATATTTAGAAATGGATTGGGCTCTTTGGCCTCCTGCGATTAACGATGCTGCTGGGGTGGATGATGATGGTCTGGACTTGATCACAATTACGGAGAAGATGGAAAAAGCTGGGTAACATAGCTACCTCGATCGCGAACACCGAGTGGTAGTTAATTTCCGCATGAGGTCTTCATATTCCAATGTGTTTACGGAAGGAATATGTATTTTCATGGAGCAGATTATACGGCTTGTGGGCCGTTGAAGAAATGTCCAACCCAGGTGCAAATTCTGGCAAAGCACCTCGACTCGAGGAAGGGGCCCACAGGGGCTTTAATCTCGTATCACGCAAGGATTTACTCAGTACTGTATATTCATCTAGAATGAGGATCTACTATTTTCTCAGTAGCCCAAATTTCTTGGTAGTCACTTTCTCATCAAATTAAAATTCAAAGTTGAAGAAAAGAATATACAGTGTTTTGAAACGATGATGCACCAATCCCGACTTCCACCAACAATGCATAGTAACAGCTGTCGTTCTACTCAAAAACCCCCATGCAACCAGCGAGAAGAAAAGGACGGACAAATCAGGATCAAAAAAAAAAAAGAAAATAGTAGAAGTCTAGACCAAAGTATGCATTTAGCAGTCGGCGGGAAGAGCAGCGGTGTCGGAAGCAGTCTGGAAAAGCTCAATCTCGGCATTACGGCGGTTCTGGAGACCCTCAGAGACCTCTCCGTTGGCATAAACCCATTTGACCAGCTCCTCCTCGGCAACGGTGTTGGCGTCCTCACCGTCATTCAGGCGAGCAGCGAGGGTCGATTCGGCGACGCCACCGATGCCGACGTTGTAGCACCAGGAAACGAGGGCACCGTACTGGTTATCGTTGAGGGCGACGTCGTCGTTAAGGGCGGCAACAACGCCATCTTGGTAAGCCTATTCATTGTGTTAGTTTCTCTTTTCTTCCCTCGCAGCATCCCAGATTTGCCCTTCGGGTCTCAAGGGGTCTCGCTGGTACGCACAACAATATCATCAGCAAAGAGGGCCAGACCATCCTCCTCAGAAAGGGGGATGTCGTAAGAGACATCAGAGCAGGACCAGTCGTCACAGAGATGGCCGTAGCCGACGGTAGGGTACCCGTAACCATCATCGTAGACATCGGGCTCCCAGCCCTCGAATCCCTTCATGAGTTCAAGTGTAGCATCGTTGGCGGCAGGGCCGGAGCAAGTTGCGGCAGCAAGGGCCGGGATGGCGGCGAGGAGGAACTTGATGGTGGCCGAAGACATTTTTTTTGGCGATGGAAAGTGAAGTTTTAGGATATCTTGATTTATTCAGAATATTCTTGTGATGTTGAGTTCGGTTGATGAGAAGAGAGCAGTGAAAGGAAGGAATTACTCTCCTTTTTATAACTCCTGGACTGCAACGATCTTATTTTCTCTCGCTCTCGGGCGTTGTTTTAGATTGTTGTTATTTTGGGTGATTCTTTGGAGTCATGACGATCAACAGAAAGAGGAGATACAACACCAAGAGTTGGAGCTGAGGATTTGAAGCCCTTCCCCGAGCCCACTCCGAGCAAATCACGATATGGATCAAGATGATCAACAAGATATAAGCTGCTTTGAATGGCCCAGACGAAAGGCAAACCCCCTTTTTTCTCAAGGATTCGCAGAATGTAACTGAATATCTCCAGGGCTGCGACGATCTTGACACACAGAGCCTCCAGATCGTTCCATTGATAGCTTCTTTGATGTGCTGACACGACAAATGCTCAATTCCCCATTCTCATAAGCAGCCAAGGGTCGTATTCACCGTCAGATCGTAATATCTGGACCCCAGTCCGAGACTTTCGCAGGATGATCTTGTCCTTGACGGGGCACTTGCGTTTCTTGGCGTCGCTCTGTGGTTGTGACAACCCTCCTTGAAGTTTATGAAGAATCGGATCCGAATACGAGACCAGTCTCCGCTGTCCAAGATCCTTGGGTTGCGCGCGACACGATGATCTGGGGGGAGTTGAAGTTATTCTTAGTTGGCTTGTCTGTCATCACCGGGCAAATCTTCTTCACAACAACGAGAACTTTTTTTGTCATCAGTAATGGTGGTCTGATGCTCCAAACCTCGATTGAATCAGATAAATCGGGGTGTCATTCTTGGCGTTCGGGTATTTTCTCGGCATCCTCCTCGTGTCAGCGAGTGCCCACTGATGATGATCCATCTCTGACAATTTATGATTCAGGATCGCATGTCCACTTCTCGATTAGGTCTGGCTCACACGAATAAAGCAGGTGGCGTAAAGATTCGTCAACAATAGACCACCACTAATCCTTGGCAGGAAGGGGGGCTGCGGGAAGATGTCCGCCATTGACCGCCACCAAAACTGTATTCAACAGCCACAACTCAGCCAAGAACCTTCTCCGTACGACCGACAATCCAAGGTTATCCAATTTAAATTACAAGTGACGACTGTCGGGACATGCTGAAGCTCAAGAACTATTAAATTACATCCGTCGAGAGATGAGAATCATCTAAATATAGTTGGGAGGATGAGGCAAGATCTCCTCATGTTCCAATAATCAGGACTTGTCTTCCGTGCAACTCGAGGAAAAAATGGACTGGCTTCCCTTGTTTTCCAGGGCCTTTCTTCGGGGACTTCTATGCCCAGAGAGAAAATCCTGCCGGTGCCCCCTGCTCTTTTTTTAGAACCGGGTAGCTGAGTGACATATTCCTTCACCTTCATCGCAAAATCGAGGGGTGTGCTCAAACATCACGTCTGCATCACATATCAATAATGCAAAGGTTAGTATGTAATGAGAGGAGATGACACGGGATCATGTAGCGCACCTCATGCGGCCGATGTGGCATTGGGAGCGAGTGATTATTTAAACGCAACCCAAGCCTCACCGAGCAAACGCAGTCGCATGCAAATCCCACCCAGGACCTCAGTCCACTCAAGAAAACATCAAATAATACCACCGGAATGAGACTGGATCAAGTGTAGAAAATTAATTTTACTCCCGACCCGCAAAAATGTTTCGAGAAATCCTTGGGATGCACTTTGGCGTGATCATGCTAATTTCTCGCCACAAGAGGCTCATGGTGTATTGCAGGGCGTGTTCTCATCTCCAAATCTATAACGACGGCAATCAAAAAGCGTCACGAATATCCAAGTGATTCTAGCATCATATAGTCATGCGTTGAGAGAGGCAATATGCCAAAGTTATCATCAGGCCAAGAATCTATCGACTGCAAGGATTGTAAGGAGCCGGTTGGCATTTGTAAAGTGCTGTAGTTCTGATCCTGGAAAGAGCCATCGGCTCCAACCAGACGGGGTTGTTCACTATCGTTCGTATTTGCCCGTCTCTGTAGCGCCATTTGGTACCAGCTGCGAATACCCTTCCACTGGTTCAACAAGCTCTGGAAGTAATGTGTCTGTCCTTGAGGTGTTCTTGTCATCGAGAACAACTCTTGTGTCCTAGTGAAAACTAGTCCAAGGTAGGAATCCAGTCGAGCAATGCGTGCCGTTGACTCCTTATCCATGGTTACAGCATCAATTATGACCGAAATTTTGCTTGCCAGCATGGTCGTGTAAGTCAATTGTCGCCAGTCAAATGCCGTCCAGGTTTGCATATCTTCCATGGAGAGACCAAGTGCACGCTTCATGTATGACTCAAGGTAAGCCAAGCAATCAAACATAATGGTCACCCTCCTTGCTGAAGTTGGGGGATTTCGAAGGTTTCCATGCAGGCCAATTTCGAGCGCGTACGCCCCAACCATATCACTCCATGTATTCAATTGGGCTATTAACTCATTAGTATATGAACGATACCTCATCGAATAGAACTGACCGTGCTGGGATAATCCGGGTGGCAAGCTTGCCCGCCACGAGCTAAGCTGGCCTTCCAGTGCTTGGACGACCATGTGGACTTTATCATCACTCATCGTTAGGCTATGGTCGGGGTCGCCGTATTCGAAAACACTGTATACTTCATTCACAATTCGTAAAAGTTCAACGAAATAAAGAAGCGATTTATCGGATTCAACTTCACTGTCGTGCTGTAACGACGCTGCGGATTGTTCCATATAAGGGGTAAATGTAAGGAGTGGTTGCTTTCGGCACATCAAGGAGCACCTTTTCACCATGTAAGCAACCTTCAGATAGCAGAGCAACGATATCTCATCCTTACAACGTTGACTGGATATAGGCACCAACAAGGGCCCGTCTGCCCTCATGACTCCAGAGCTCCGAGGTTTGGTGCGCAACTTGAGACGTTGGGGGCTGAGAATTGAGGATTATATCATGCTGAGGTGTTCCTCGAGGAGGTTTTCTGTTGAGCCCGAGGTCAACAATCATCGTGCCGCACAACGATGCCAATCGATAGGCATGGTATTGTCCGGACTCCGTTACATTGAAATGATACCTAAGAGATCAGAACACGCCTAGCTATTGGGTCCAAGATGTTCCATACCAGGATAAATAGACGAGAAGCCCCTGGAGTAGATCTAAGCTTCTTTCACCACCAACGAAAAACCTCTGTCCTAGCTCCCCAAGAAATAACCTCTCTAGTGACATTTGACGGGGCCGATTTTGCCACGACGCTACAACGAAAATAGCCTGCGAAAGCATGGGTCGCTCCTGCAACAAATTTGACAGGCTCATATTTTCAGGTATAATAACACAAGGAAAGTGCTTTTGCGACATATGGCGATAGACACGGCATAAAGACTCTGCTTCCGGAAAGCTGACCAGGCCGTTCATTAGCGGGTCCATAGCTACATTACGGTTATTGTTGTCCGAGGAGGGTGTCGTAAACGTGCCCGGGATATCGGCAGCCGTACGCTGTTGCTGTTCTTGCGAGAAGCGATCCACAAGGCTACCCATCATTTCTTCCAGGTGTACCATCCGTGCGTGCACTACTTCAATTAGCCCATGTTGCCCAAGAGTAACGTCCAGATAGCACATACGTCGGCTTTGCCTTTTTCGCGGGCGCACCGCCTCTGGTATCGCACAGGGCTTGCCATGCTCATGGCATCTGTATTATTAACCGATAATCAGCCTCCAAAATGTTTTCAGGCTTTATGATAGGCCAACTTAGATCAACCTACCGGTGGCAGACGCCGGGCTCCTCTCGACTGGGAACACAGCGCAGTTTCTTCGTCTTACACTCAGCACAAGCACGATGCGCTTTCTGCATAATTCCGCTTTGTATTGCACTGTTTTTCATTCATTGAAAATTAATTTCACTAGGTATCAAGACTTCTAGCCAACGTTCTTTTTCGTGTTGGACCTCGGATAGTTGGGTGAGAAGTGGTGCCGGAAGCCAGAAAGCCTCCGATCCGATAGTTTAGTCACGTGTTGCACTTTTTTGGTCGGCTTCGGCTACCTCAAGGCCTCCGAACCATAACAGGATCCTCTTGGCAATCGAAATTTGGTGTTATCTCAACTCGGAGGAGGAAAACCAATGCACAGTTTCCGAAACTAGCGCAACAAATTTTGCACTCTGCAAGATAACATCTACCCTATTTATATATCGCTTTAGAATTTCCTATTCGAAAGCTGCTTTGAGGGTGAGGCACGAGAATCCTTTCAAGATGGGTGAAAATCCGACTGACCTTCGTTCCTGCAGTGGGGGCGACACCGCCAAGCAATATACATTGCCTAGACGCCCATGGAGATTAAACGTCACTGACTTCCAAAGAATCCTTGAACATCCTTATCGTGGTAGCGGGACACCAGAAGACCCTTATATTGTTGAATGGCTCGCAAATGACCCCGAAAATCCCAAGGACTACAGCTCAACTCTGCGATGGAATATCACTGCGCTTATTGCGATCAAGACCCTTGGCGTCGCTTTGGCATCTTCAGCTTATTCTGGCACAATCGGTCCTCTTCTGGCTGAATTCCAATGTAGCAAAGAAGTGATAATCCTCGGCCTATCGTTGATGGTCCTAGGATATGCCGTAGGTAAGACTGTTTTGGCATTCATCCTATACTAAAATAAACAACCATGATAACCGTTTTAGGACCGTTACTCTGGGCTCCCATTTCAGAGTCTATTGGCCGTCGCAACGTTTTTCTCCTCTCTTATGCCGGATACACAGTCTTCACGGCCGGTTGCTGTGGATCGCAAAATGTGTGGACATTGATTATTTTGAGGTTTTTCACCGGTCTCTTTGGTTCCAGTGCCCTGTGTATTCCTGGCGGTCAAATCGCAGATATGTTCTCAGCAGAGACCCGTGGGTTGGGCATTGGAGTTTTCTGCCTGGCTCCCTTTATTGGTCCCGCACTCGGACCGATCATTGGTGGCTTTCTCGGCGATGCCGGAGGCTGGAGATGGGTCATGGGTCTGTTGGCCATATTCGGAGGGGTGATGACGCTTCTAGCATTTCTCTTCATGCCTGAAACGTATGCCCCTGCGTTGCTTCGGGCCCGCGCCGCACGTTTATCGCAGGCTACCTCGAAGGCCTATCTTACCGAACAAGACGCGGAAAATCCTATGGATTTCAAGGAGTTGGTAAAGCATGCCCTCTTCCGCCCATGGGTTTTACTGTTCCGTGAACCAATCGTGCTAAGTTTGACCGTAGGTTTTAAACCTTTGTTAACTTTCCTCTTGGTATGGTCCTTGTTGACGCTAATTAATATAGCTCTATATGTCAGCAATCTATGGCACTTTATATCTGTGTTTCTCTGCGTTCCCTATTGTGTTCCAGGAGAAACGCGGCTGGAGCGCGGGCATAGGCGGTCTTGGCTTCACGGGCGTCCTTGTAGGCCTTGCAGCAGGAATTCTCATCATCTGTTGGGACAATGGACGATATGTGCGCATTTATCGAGCTACAGGTGGGTTCGCCCCGCCAGAGTGTCGCCTACCAGCAGTTATTGCGGGCGGAATTGCGATCGTTGTCGGATTGGCTTGGTTTGCTGCCACGGATGCTCCCAACATCCACTGGGTTGTTCCGATTATCGCTGGAGCTCCGTTTGGAGCGGGGTTCGTACTAGTTTTCATCTGTTGCGCAAATTATCTGTGCGTATACTTTTTTGTTTCATACCCTGACTATCGACTAACGAGGTTTCTAGGATTGACGCGTACGTCATTTTCGCAGCTTCCGTGCTCGCATCCAACTCCGTGATGCGGTCTATTTTTGCTTGCGTTTTCCCGCTCTTTACCACTTATATGTTCAATGTACGCCCTTTATATCCTATACTGTTATCTTTCATTTACTCTACTAACACATCAAAGGATATTGGCATTCATTGGGGAGTCGCTGTCCCCGGTTTTATTGCACTCGCCTGCCTCCCATTTCCCGTTTTGTTCTACATCTATGGTGCTAAGATCAGGGCCAAATGCAAATATGCCGCGTTGGCAGCAGAGCATCTTCAAAAGACCAAGCGTCCATTGAACCACCAAGATTCAAGTGAGTTCGAAGAGGGGGTGGAGGCAAGGGCATAACAGGTTGGTTATCTCAATAGTACCAACCAAACCCCCCTCTTTTTCCCCGAAATAATATTTTCGAGAAAGCCGTGTCCAGGCTCCCTCCACTCCGATTACTACCAATACTCTCACCCTCACGATTTCCCATGTCTCCACTTCGTAGGTCTGGGGACTTACAGAATTTTAGATTGACTAACTATATAATGGTCTTTATGGATTAAGTAATATAGACATAATAGAATTTCGGTTTTGCGCTCGAGATTTACCCAAAGAAAAATTATATAACACGAGTTTTATCCACGCTCATCCAATCCATAGTAGACCCAAAATATTATCCAAGCTCAAAAGCATTCTCTACGCTATCAATCAAAGAAACACACTACCACAGTGGCATCGTAACAGATTTCTCGTAGTCCACATTGTCCCACTTGCTCTCAATCCGTTCCCCACTCGTGCCAAAGACCTTATCCCAGAGCCGAGTCTGCTTTCCATAATTATAGCTCTTCTTCCAACCCCTGCGATGGTGCAGATCATGGTCTTCAACAACGAGCTCAGCATCAAACATTCTCAAGACGAAGGTCAGTGGGTTAGGAACTGATGCATGCAGACGGAGTCCACTATGGCCCGCAATCTCTGCGAACATGACATACTGTTGACAACAGTACCACTCATAGAAGCCCATTGGAAACCCCAGAAACTTCATGGTAAAGAAAGTCATGAGCGGGATTCCAGCAATATCAAAAAACTCCTGCTCTGAGTCGGCATAGATAGTAAGCAAGGGATTCGGGTGCTTGGTAAGATGATGAGTGCGGTGGAACTTCCACAGGCCGTCGATTTCATGCATGAGGCGGTGATACCAGTAAAACCAGAAATCTAGGACAATTCCATAAATGCCTATCTGGAATGGGAGCACGAGGAGATTCATCGATGACGGGGTCTTGGTCGCGGTATAGGTCAGGTAAACCATGAAAAGTGGGCGGATTGTGCCTGCCAGGAAAACGGAGACAAATGCCTTCTTTACTCCCACGTCTGGTACTCCGTCACGTTCGTGCTTGTCTCCATCAAGGAAGCCGTATTTATGGCCAAGGGTTCGCATGCCCCGAAGCTCGCGGGTTGTTGAAACCCTGGAAGCGTAGTAGTAGAAGAAGTAGGCGATAACTGGGCCAAAGTTTGTGCCGGCCCATCGCGTATAGATCTCGTGGACGGTGAGTGTTATGGTGGTATATAGTATTATAAAGCGGTGCAGTTGCCAATCGGAAACATAGGGTATCTTCTCATCTTTTGTGTGAACTGGGACCTCTTTGTCGAGATCAACGTGGTGAACGCCAGCCCCGTCAAGTAATTTGTGATAGATGGACCACTGGCTACGGTCCTGGCGCCGCCAGGTGGATTTCATCGAATCCATAGGATTTGGGTGGGTGCTCATGGTGAAGGCTGTGCGATCTGTCTCATGTGGATGAACAACGGCAATGTTGGGATGCCACGACGTGGAAATGCCTCCTTAAATGTCAGGCCGCTCTTTACGCGGAGCCTGAGACTGAGGTGTGCGCAATGTGGGAGACGCGGGGCATCCTTCGTGTGTACGTGTGTAGTCGTTGCCTGGTGGGAATTTTATCTCCGTTTTCATGTGTCAAACCTCGGATTCTCTCTCTCTCTCTCTCTCTCTCTTGTTCTTTACAGAGTTTTCACCTTTCACCTGATGGAGCCACATTCATCGTTTTAATGTTCAGTCCTCACCAGTAAATCCACTATATCGCAACCATTTCCCACATGGGACTAAGCCTGCCGCTGAGTGCAAAATGATCCAGAAATTATTCAGCAAGAAAAGATGTACCTCGGTTATGAGGATAGCGCGAAGGATCTCCGCAATTGACATCATCTCGGATTCGTTCACACTGATACGGTGATGGAATCAGGCTGCGATGCGATGACACGGCCTTGATATTTTTCATAATGGTTGTCTATTAAAATTAAAGAGCATGTCCGATCATATATGCAGTATCTGTTCGCGCATCGGATAAGTTTTCCGGCTATTAACAAAGTCGGTATATACCAAATAATACAGAATGTCAGATAACAAAATAGAAGGCGATTTTCAGAGCAAAGAAAGACACTCATAAAACCTAAATAAATATTCAGTCGCTTTCCCTTATTTGTGCCTTATCTAAGCAGGGTCCGGCTACATCTGATGTCTGGGGTCCACGTCTTTCGGATGATTCCCCACACATCCTGCATATTCTTGGTATCTCCAAGCAAAACCTCCGCAACTCTTCATAATGTAACCTTGAGCTATGTTTGGATTTATTTGCCAATTCCGCTTGATAAGCAGGCCGAATTTGATCACTCCTGTTAAAATTCTCGACACAGAATTAGGTGTTTGTAACATCCAGCTTAAAAGCTGGATCACACATCCACGGCCTCGGAGATTTAACATGCCGATAGGTATTTTCTCCACACTTTTTCTCGGCCGAAATGGAGATTACAGGGAACCCATATTTAAACTCATCTTTATTTAGTCTTAACCTCCAGAGTAAAGCTTTTGGAATTTATCGATTATCTATCGTGAATAATTATCTTCCTTTGTACATCGTATTACTGCCGATTTTCGAGACAACGTTCCTACAAAATGCCCTTGTACGAAATTGAACACAGCATCCCGCTAGATAAGTCCCAGCGCGATGAGCTCGCGGAGGCAATTACACACCTACATACTCGAAAGTTTTTAGCACCTAGTTTATTCGTGAATATTCGATTTGTTGATGCTAGCAATCAGCATAACTATGTTGGAGGTAAAGAGGTTTGTTATCTTTTCAATTAATAATAGGATATCCAAAGGGGGAAAAAAGGCTCCGCTTCATGCAGGGGAAAAGGCATTTAGCCTAACAAGGATATTTCCAGCGTCCAATCAACCGCATCGTCGCATACGTACGGGCTGGAGGAACAAGAACAACAGATGACTTCGAGGACGTCGCCCAGCGTGTGCTGGATATTTGGAATCGAATTGTAAATAATGGTGAGAAGGTCGCAAAGGAAAGAGAACTAAACAGGGTGTTTGTTCTGGGTGCAATTACCGCAGGAGTAGAGAATGGGTTTGTTTTGCCAAAGGTGAGAGCTGAAATATTTTGCATAAGAGTTGACTTGAAATCTCTACACGAGAGATGATGGCATCCTTGGGCTTTTGATGATGAGAATTTGGAACTAACGAAACTTTTCCCAACTCATAGGCTGGTTTCGACGGCAATTGGCTGAAGGCGAACCTTCCAAGATTCGAAGAACTCGCTCATGAAGGGGACAGCGACTTTATCGATCTGGTGGAGGAGATGAAGACTCGGGAGGACTTACAGTAGTAATTTGTGAATCTACTGATGACCTCGGGCGTGCGCTCTTCCCGCGTTTGAGATATGATGAGCAAAATAAGAAATATAGTTTCACTCTTGCGGCCCTTAAACACAAAGCGCATCATAGTGCCTATAGGGTACAGTATTATCCCCCAACTTGGTTGTGAATCAACATTAGAATAGAAAACTAAAGACTGTTAGTCATCTCATGTGCTCAAGCCTATTGGTTTACTGAAGAATTTACCCCCCTATTTACTTTCAGCTTCACTTAATCAAGAGCGATATGCTGCACCATAGGTGGTGCACATCTGATCTCATGCGCGAAAAGGGACCCTCTATAAATAGGCCGCATCGATTCATTATGGGGTAAGCCTGAGCAGTTAATTGGCAGATTCAAAAATTGAGTGGCCTCTTAAATAGGTACAAGATCGGGGGGTTCCAGGTTCGAAGGTTCTCCCACCTGGCAACGTTTTTGACATTAGGATCCTTAGTTTACACAACAAGTTTGTATTATCCATCAAAATGACATTATTTCGACGTTTTCATTTTCATGTCGCAAATACAATGCTATGGCAGCAAAAAAGGCTATGGTTTGCACATTAAAATCAGGCCTGTGCTGGGTTGGGTAAAAATATTGGAAGGTTTGGTGAAAAAATATATACTTCTGCATGTGAATATTTGCTCTCGTGATTTACATATATTCCTTGGGACAAATTCAGATATCTAGCAGAAGCTTCACATTGTGAATAGTACCTATAACTCTGGAATATAACGACACGCGGGTTTTTCGTGCTCGAAGCAACTGCGAAACCAAATTGAAGCTGAGCCCATCCAGGATTCCAAACATCCAATCAGGTTGACTTCTTGGTGCGAATTGGTGAACCAGCGCCCGGGTCAACCATCCAATCACAGCAGCCAAGCACGGAACTCCCGTCGCGGCCAGTGGAAATGACCCACGTGCCGTTGTCTTGGCACCGGGGTTCTTTCGTCTCCGCTCGGGACCAAAAACCAAACATTCACGTCAATCAATGCTTGGTCGGGTCAGGACGAATCTCTTGGATCTGCGACTCTTTCAAAGACGAGGGGCTCGTATTTCAACGGGGTCCTCAATCTCATATTTCAGCCCCCCTGTCCGGAACCCCCCACGAAAATCTCATCCCCCGCCAAATATCTCCATCCGATATTACACGCCCAACATGTCAGCAAAGCCTCCCCCATCCGATCTCCCGATCCACGCATTCCCCTCCGCTCAAGACCTAGAAACATTCCTAGAGCGTGAGCATACCAATATCTCAGGATTTTACCTGAAATTCGCCAAAAAATCGTCCGGAATCGCCTCGGTATCTGCAGCCGAAGCCGTTGAGGCCGCGCTGTGTTTCGGCTGGATCGACGGGCGCGCAAACGCTTACGACCAAGATTGGTGGCTCGTTCGTTACACACCTCGACGAGCAAAAAGTATCTGGTCCCAAAAGAATGTCGGGACCGTCGAGCGACTAATCGCGGATGGCCGGATACGTCCCGCGGGGCTGGCGGCCGTGGAAGCAGCCAAAGCTGATGGTCGGTGGGATCGCGCATATGCCGGACCTGCTACTATGACGGTACCGGACGATTTAACCACAGCGCTGGCGGCTGATTCGACCGCGCAGGCTTTCTTTGAGGGACTGAACAAAACAGATCGATATTCCGTATTGCATCGGTTGCAGACGGGTGCTCCGCGGCGGAGACCTGAGCGGATCCGGACATTGGTTGGGTCATTAGCGAAGGGGGAGAGTAAGAGTTCGAAACTTGAGAGCAAAGGGAAAGGAACTGCCGAGAAAAAGAAAGGGAGAATTGAAAAGGCAGCGGTCGCGAAAGTGTCTAAGCCTCCTAAAACGAACAATCCCGGGGTGGATGGGAGTACAAGGCAGTTGCGGCCTCGAAAACGGCGGACCTAGTATCTATTATATATTCACCATTTTACTAATGACATTTCTCCTAGTGCTGGCCAATATAATACATAAAGTTTTTGCCGATTATCTGGTCAAGGCTTTCCTTCCAAAAGTAGTCGTTACCGTGCACCCCGAACGTCCTTAATCCTAGGTAGCCTTGGAATGTGGCTTTCTATTACAATGAAAATCCTACAAAGGAAAAGAGGATTTTATACCACTGGCTGAATTTCCTCAACAGATTCCAAGGCGATATTACCGGTCGTCAGACTATTCAACAATGCAAGCGCATTGGCCGCCCCATTGGCCGCCTGGTAGTAGCATTTTTCAATAGCCCGGTTATTTGCGTCATGTTTCTTCGCTTCAACAACTACACAAGGAAACCAAAGGGCGGGCTTCTTTTGCAACTTCTTGCGGGTTAGAGACACAAGTGGGTTCGACATGACACCCCTTTCCGTTTCTAACCACTCTAGATTCTCCTTTCCGAAATTACGCACATTGTGGGAGCGCTGAAAACCTTTGAGAGATCCCGAATCTTCGATCATGGGTAATGATATGTATAGGTTGGGTTTTGTGTATTTCAGCGTGGGGGCCTCAACTGGAGTTGTGCTCGCTAAAACGTCTCTCGATGCTTTCCAGCAGCTCTTTTCGCCTTCACTACACACGCATTTTGCTAGATATTAGACTATCTTCCAGCTATCGTCGGGGGATGACTTACACTCGCACACTCTGTATAGCATGTTTTGCCGCATTGCCGCATTGCCGCATTGCCGCTTTTACCTTCATCCTGACGTGCTCGATCCAACATTTCGTTCAAAAGCTTGGTTTTGAGTAACTCCATCCAGCGATCCTCACTTTCAGCAACAGTATCCATCACAGACTCATTGGCGCGTGCTGCTTTAGTGAGAAGCGCCTTTCTTTTGATCCCCTCAGTCTCCTCTTGCTCCTGTGTAGGTGTTTCGATCGTCGGGTCTAATCGACGAAATACTCGGCGAGATTCAGCTCTCACAAGTTCCTAGTATCCAGCAACCACCCGTTAGTCCAAATGGTTCTCTATAGCATGGATGATAACGAGGGATTCTCACCTGAGTCATCCTTTCTCTTTGGGGAGCAAACCTTCGGAAGTCGAGGAGACCTTCCGACAGAATCTCAGCCTGGGACCCTAATATGTTCCCGGTTCTCTTGTGTCCCTTGGTATTACGAGAAAACGTGATACCGTTGCTTGCAAGGCTCTCTCTGTCAAGGATTGCCATGTTTCTTTCTTATGGGTGTAAAGTGAATATGAAAATCATAATTATTTTAGGCAATGATGCGTGGGCGCTTATAAGTCTTCATCGTTGACTGTGCCGCAGAAACCACAGCTCATCTCACTAAGCATATTTAGGTTAGTAGATTTACTTTTTGTATCAGGGGGGGAACGACTGGACACTCATTTTCTTCTCACCAACGTATTGAAATTTATCCTACAAATATACCGCCGAAGGCGTGACGGTATCCTTGATCTGGTAGAGGATAGGGATGACCTAGTACACACCTCAGTGGACTATCATGGATTCGGGATGCGCTGTTCAAATGGGATAATGCTTCCGCATGGCCTATGATGGGAGAGGGAAGCTTGATGCTAAGTTTAGGAAGACCTGCGACGGGCATCTGGCGGGTTTTATGTAAGTCTAATCTTAGAACTTTGTATGTAGGAGAAAAGATATAAAATCGGAAAGTGTATGGTTCTCGTATTCTCGGATTATTTAACATTGAAACAACCTAATGCAAACCCGCTGCAGGGCAGAGGTCAGTAGCGTGAAAGATATAGCCGCCGTATCATTCGTATCTTAGTGCTGCAGTCTGGTCCCAGTAATATTTTCAATGATATGCTCCAAAATAATATAAAATATTTTCTCGGGGAGTTCCCAGGTCTAATGATGATGGTACTCATGTTATTGACCCATCTTTCTTTCAAGTTTTGTTATTGTATGGGTGATTCCTCCCTCAACACCATCGCGCTTATCACTACCCTGCAAGAAATTTCGAGGGGTGTCATTCAAAGAGTTGGGGATATTGGCTATGGTTTGCAAGACAGTCCATCATATTAATCTCTAGATCCAGAAGCCCATTTTATAAACTCCAGCATCCCTTCAAATATTCCTTAACCTTCAGACACGGCCATCCGAGATGAGCCTCTGCATCCGAAAGCAGCTCCAGCAAAATTTTAGTTTCCGTCGGGTCATCAAACAATTCTCCGCATATTCCGATAACTAACGCGGCGCTAATCCTCGCCTGTACGAACTCTGGATTAGACATAGAGACTCCACAAATCATCCTGACACTGTCTCGGATACACTCATCGTTGTTTCGCCCCATCCGGGTCTGTCGAATCCGCGCCAGACAACTCTGGGCATTGGAGGCAAGCAAAATAACACGCGCAAGTTCAATATGCTGACGGGCTGCAACGTGATAATCATTTGCATACCACATGGAGGGGAGTGGATTGGAGGAAGAAATCTGCTTCTGGGAGTAAATCGGCCGGAATGATTCGGGACAAGGCGTTCCCAATCATCGATATATTGCATCAGAGACTCCCATCGAGGCCTCGAAGACGCTAAGTCGTCGCCATAAGCGTAGTCTGTTGCTTTTGCTGCGTGGGATATAGCTCGAAGTGCCCACATGCTTTCGGAGGCCGGGTCCAAGGATGTGTCAATATTACAGTGCTCCACCAAGCTCCCTATTGGCCGCTGGGTGAGATTGGCTACGTAAATCTCTGAGCGAAGGATCACTATAAAAGCAGCATCCGCGAAACTCGACTGGTAAACATGCCCTTCTCTAATGCGAAGGAGAAGTTGGGCAGATAGCATGTGAGTACGAACGGATTCTTCAGGATGTTCTTTAATATAAGTTAGTAATATTTCTGTTTCAATTTTAACACGTCGGGGGAGAAAACCCCGGGGGGGGGGAGAAAGAAAGAAAGAAACACCTGTCATTTCCTCAAAAAAGCGGAGAATCACTGCAGAGGCCAAAATGGTATCTTTTAATGTGTTTTCTTGATCATCCAGCGCTGCTATCAGGCTCCTGAGGCAGCGTTTCTGGTATTCATCTGCGATATGGCTCCGCCACTGCAAGGAAGAGCACTGATGCCTGGCCGACACAGCTAAAACGGCATATAGAAGAGTGGTATCGGTAGCAGCGGTATTGCCGATGTACGTGCGAAAGTGCTGTTGCGGATCGCAATAGTCAAACTGTGCGGGAAGCTTTCCGTTAGAAATTGATTCACAGGGCAGGGGTCATTGGGAAACACTCGCCCACGGTGAAAGCGTTGTGAGGAAATACTTTATAAGAGACGCTTCAAATTGCGACTCCAGGGGCCAGGAGAGCTTATCCAGCCCCTCAGGAGATATAAGCCCATCTAATATTGTTGATTCCTGTAGACTAGTTTAGTGTTATTTTCGACGGGTCCCTTGTTGAGAATCAACAATACCTCTTGATTTGTCGGCGAAGCTGAGAGCGTAACTTCACTATATCCCCCTGGTATACTTAGACTTGATGCTGAAGCTTCTGGCGTTGCAACCATACCCATGCTTTTCTCCCCTGGGGAGCACATGGGGGTTTGGACGATTTCGATTTCAGGGCTCTTATTCGAAGGTGAAGCGAGTCTAGTTGCCTCGGAATGATACTGAGTCATGTAAAAGACCGTTCTTGTTTTACTACTACATGTTGCCTTGGCCCTCTTGCAGCCAAGGCAAGCTTGATTTGCTGTTCTCCGATTGCCTGTTTTTGCCTCAGTAAAAGCAACTGCACGAAGCAGTGGATTCGGAGCTTACAACGGATGTGTCGTGTTCGACAACGGTCACTTTTAGAACGATTAGCATTGCGCTATTTAGCTGGAGAAGGAAAGAATCATACCAGGCTTGGTATCTCCCCAATCGTGTGCCTTCCATGCTCGAATCCTTGTGGTAATCGGACGAGCCGTCGCGGATGATGCGGGGAGAGAAAGTCGGAATACGTTCAACCAGGAATAAATGTGTGGGGTGTGCGGGGAATTCCAGGGATGATCACCTGACGACCCCCCAATTAATTATGGTTGGGGCTAGGGTTATCAGGATAACTTTAGTTCTTTATTATAAGGAAATATTTTACAGTCTCTACTTTTAACTGGTAGGTAGTTTTAGGGATACTTTCATGTATATATGTTTTAGACTTAGGTACCTAGCAGCAGTACGGGTTTACAGGCAATTTCATTTTCCCTTTGAACATAACATGGAGCAACAAGAAAGCAGTATGAGCCATAAGAGGAAGAGAAAAAGTCCAACTTCCCAATGGCAGCAACCGCCGCATCAGGATATAAAAGAAATCTAATCGGAATCTCTTTATCCATATTATCCCAGCTAGTCGTAACCTCTTAGTCTCACTTTCACGTGCAACGGACCAGGGTTCATATTCAAGTGTTCCACAGCAGTTTGCTCCATGGACGGATCCGCAAGCTCCATGTCATACCGATGAATGACAGATGCAATAATGGTGGTTTGCTCCAGGTAGCTGATATTCCGCCCAATACACCCGCGAGCACCTGCACTAAAGGTAATGAAGTAAGGCTGCAATTGCTTCCCTGCCTCCCCTAACCAGCGCTCTGGACGGAATACCTCTGGGTCTGGGAAAACGTTCGTGTCACGATGCGCGACGTACGAAGACATTGAAACAGAGGTTTTCCCGGAACCCACAGGCCCAAAATCTCACAACCCTCGGGGGGTGTCTTGCGGGGGATGTTAAACGGTGTTGGTGGGAGAATTCTCAGGCCTTCATCTAGGCATGCTCGGAGGTATGGGAGGTCTTTAACCTTGTCGTATGCGATTGAGACCTCGCTCTCATCGGCCACTGTGTCCACTTCCTCACGAAGCTTAGTAAGTACCTCGGGGTGCTTGAGTAGCATATACAGCACGTTGTTTATGGCGACGGCAGTAGAAACCGATCCCGCGTTCACTAGAAAAACGGATTATTTAGTATTGTTCGCCCTTGCGATTGACTTTGAGGTGCAAAGGGGGAAAGGTATAACTCACGCATGATAGAGATTTCAGCAATGATCTCTCCAAAGGGAAGATGATTAGGAGACCCATCTTTCGATTCCATCAAGGCCTGGAAGAAATCATCTAGTTTCTTGCCATCCTGATACTGTTGTAGTCGTTTGCGGACCTGGTGGATCACAATCCCATCAAACCCTTCGCCTTTAGAGAAAAGGGCTCCATATCGAGTTGGGACCCTTCTAGACCATTTAACCAATGAGTTATACCATCCATATGCCCACACTAGATGTGATTGAGCCGTGATTTGGCTATGGAGACAATCCCGATAGCTAACAAGACGAGTAGACCCATCAAGAGACTCCGAGATTGTCATATCGTCACCCTGCTCTAGGAATCTAAGGGATGAGTTCAATCCAATATCTGCAATCGCGTCCATTGTGAAGAGATTCGACCAAGCACGCCAGTCAATGATATTCGTATTCCCGTCAGTGGGGGGCGAAGACTCCTTGCTTGTAAGACAGCGTTTGTCAAACTGGCCACACATTTTGTTTATCTTATCTGCGACTTTAAACTCCCACTCTTCTAGATTCTTGATAGCATATGCACTCGAGAGGACTTTACGCTTTCGTTGGTGCTCCATTTTATCGATAACATCGGCAAGGTGAAAATGGCTCCCCGAAAGTAATTGGTACATATCATCCTTGGTACATTTTGTCGAATGACCGTAGATATCCTGTCCATGGTTAAACGCTTAGCTTTTCCCACCTCAAAGAAGGAAATCGATCGTTCCGTTTACACACCTTGATCGCCCTCACATCACCATACGAGAGCGCATTGGGACCGATCCGCAGAACGGGGTGCTTTTTATGCAACTCGGCCAGCTCCTTTGATCGGGCGCCACGGGCACTTATAATCATATAAGGGACGCTCGTTACTCCAGAAAGTAGGCTCATGGAAGGGTAGCGCTGGAGTCCTTTTGGATCCACGAAATACACGACGATCGGATATAGAATAAGGCGGGTGAAAAGCAGCAAGGCCGCCAAACCGATAGCAAGGGTTCCATACATTTTCGGTGTCTTTCTTCAAGTCTCTCAACGTTTATTGAACGAAGGCAAAAGGAATTCATTCCTGTATTTATAACGCGTGGTATGCAATAGTCACCCCGTGATCTTAACTCGAGTCGATACATCGGTCGGGCGAGGAGGGGATGAAAGGAGGAGCAGTTTTGCTGCAGTGTGTCTGCTGATGTTTGAGCTGCATCGTCGGAAAGTTCAATTGGCTCACGGGTATGTAACCGTGAAGCAACCCTCCTCACACTCTTCTCGGGCAGGAGAGCAGGAGGCGTCGTCGATCGAGGATCGATGTCTGAGTGCTGTGATTGTGTCAATGTTCTCCGGGTCACAAAAGCCAGTATTGTGCCACTATTCCATATTAAGAATTTATCCCCGCACAACGGATGCTTTACCCAATATAGAAACCCGTCGACTAGCCAGGGCAGGGTCCCGCAATTTAAACTATGAGTAATCTAGCCAATAATATTCCTCCAGTCCTCAAACCCTTCGGCGAACTGCCCGAGTGGTGGATACGAAACGATGCAGCTCAGCTCAACTCCGCTCGCACCGTCTAATTTTCCAAGACATTGGGAAAATATTGTATAATATGAGGCACGAGATGAATCTACATTAGATCTTCAATATGTGGTCTAGAAAATAGGGAATATATGCTTCTTTGCTCAGATAACAGCACTATGATTCTCGCAAACTCCTCTCTCTGAACTATTACCACCATTGAATCTAACGCTGATCCGGGCACATAATTTACACCTCACTCTACGTGCTCAATTTTGGTCTCCCCCACCTTTGAGATAACAGCCATCAAACCCTGGGCCTTGCTCATCTGAATCTCCTCATCCTCATGCTGAATGTACTTCAGAGGGCGCTTCGTCGAAATAGCGTCAGGGTCCCGAGTCACAATGAGCGGAGGATTGGACCGGTAATATGCATCCATGTCCTCAAGAGTACGGTTTGCTATTAAATTAAGTCATAAGCTGGTTTCTTCCAATTACTATTCCGTAAGAGCAAAAACTCACCTGTCTCCGGATACAGGAAGTATATAGCCGGCATAAAGACGGCGTTCAAAACCGTCCAGATAATGTAAAATTTCCAACCAAGATTTTGAATACCAATAGGTGTAATCTCAACGATAACGAAATTCGATAACCTATATTCACAATCAGGCCGGTGATCTCACTGCAATTGGTGGTACTCTTACCAATTGGTCGCTGTCGCAACAGCTGCACCCTTTGTTCGCATTTGAAGCGAGTTTATCTCAGTAGGATAGAGCCAGGGAACACCAAGCATACCCAGGCCAAATGCAATGAAGTAGACGAAAAAGAATGCAACGGAAGCTGAGGCGAATTTAGTTCCGTCGGGATGAGACTCCGCGAAGCGTAGCAGAACGGTGATGATCAGATACGCTAGGAATTGGCCAGAAGTCGAGAGCAGCATGAGGCCCCTTCGGCCTACCTTTTCGACCATAGGAACTCCGACCAATGAACAGAGAAAATATGAAGTTGCGTTGCAGGCAGCAACAAGTCTTGCCATCTCATTTGAAAGGCCGACGGATTCTAAAGTAGAAAAATTATCAGTGGTGATTGTTAGAAAAGGTTTGTCGCGTAGTCCCAGTCGCCACTTACGGATCAGAACAGTGGGAAAATAATATCCAAGGCCGTTGATTCCCTCAAATTGTTGGATGAACTGTGTACCTGCTCCAAGTAACAGGCTGCGGACGGTCTTTGTATCATTCTGAGGCTTTTTTCGTGAGAAAAGATCCCTCCACCGCGTATTATTTTCCCGTTCATAGCGGATACTGTATTCGATCTCGTTGCGTAATGTTATGATGTATGGATCGTCAACCGGCTTGGTCTCTAAACAAGAGAGAACCACAAGTGCTTCGTCTTCCTGCTGGTGAGCCATGAGCCATCTATTGATGGTTTAGTATACGGTTTTCTATAACTTCAAGTGATTAAGGGAGAACTAACCTTGGGGATTCTGGAAGCCAAGGTACAGTCCCCCATAGTACGAAAATAAAGATGAATTGGAAAGCGAGAGGAAATCGCCACGCAATTGCGCCCCCGCGGAATGATAATCCGTAGTTGAGCCAGTTCACCAACGCGTAGCCGGCAATATTCATCATCATATCCAGGATAACCAGCTTCCCTCTCCATTGTGGAGAAGCGGTTTCGGTTTGCCAAATAGGGGCAGTCGCCGTGTTCAGACCGTTGCCAACGCTAGGGTTTAATATGAGCTTCCAGCCGTCTATCAAGGAGAAGATGAGGCTAGAATTAATCAGAAAGGAACAACCAACCCGAGAACTATCCTACCAACAATAATCTGCGGTAGACTATACGAGGTTATCTGGATAATTGTTCCAACGGCCATTATTGTGGTGCCCAACATAATGGCTGATTTCCGCCCGAGGCGCTCTCCAATGGTGAACGCCATAACAGCACCAAAAAAGCAGCCAATATCATAGATTGCAGTGACCGTAGAAAGTGTTGTGGTCTTTGTCGGGCCGACTAGATCGTGGACTTGGAGAAAGTCATCCGTGACAACAACTCCGCCTGTGTTGGAAACAATTAGCATTTTCTTTGCCTTTCAAGCCGAATAATCGGATCACCCACCGAAAACCCCTTGATCGTATCCAAAGAGACTCATGTCGGTGGCACATGCAACCTATGGTCCTTCATCAGCAATTGGACCTAGCTAAGAGCACCCATTGATGTAGGACAATACCGTTAACCAAAAAGTAAGCCATCCTCCTGTTAAACCGAGGAAGGGTTTTGGCGTGCTCGGTTGGGTGGGTGTTGTTGCAACCATGGTGAGAAGGTATCGAATCCGTAAGAAATTGCAATGCTTAGCTGAACGAGATCTTGGTAGTTTGGTACATAGAGGATTTGGTGGCGGTTTTATACGATCTCGATTTCACGAACTATTCCCCACAACCCCAGTCAGTCCAAGAGTCGAAACACGGGGTCCAGTAAGCATGCGGGGAGCATAATAATATGGGAAAGTTAAAACTATACCCCAAATCTCAGTCGATCCAACCATAAGATCCGGGGGGGGATGCGGGGGGCGTACGCCGTCACAATTTTCAGATGGTAACCATAAAAAGGTTAGAGAATAATAAGGGTGCCTTCAAAAAGATTGGTTGTGGAGCCTGGCAAACATCTTTGTAGCCGAGACGCCGTCTAGTGAGATAGAGCGGGACAATCCATAATAACGGGCAAGCTTTCCCCATAGGGAATTATTACCCGCTCTCCCCAAAGCCAATGTGGGAAACATCGGGTGAGGGCTCGTCTTGATTCGATGATGACCTTAAACTCCTCATGCAAGGCTTGATCTACACATCCATGATTCAGGCACGAGGGGGGTGTAAACTTGAAGCTCTCGATAAGGAAGACTCCATGAGTCCACGGTAAAAAAAATAATCGCTAAGGAGAAAGTAATGTATTCGAGAGCGAACATATTGTGATTTCCACTCTATTCTAACCCCACACATCAAGTTGCCATTTCCGCATCCGCAGCTGAGCGCCCGCAAAGTCTTGCGCCTGTATATCCGTCCAACCCTCTCTCTTCTTGACTATCTTCAGAAGCTCCTCCCGAACACTACAAGCCATATTGACCGACCCGCAGATATACACATTAGCCTTTCCATCGCACAATAAACCCTCAATTTCCTCACCCTGCTCTCGAACATGATCCTGTATATACCCAGCTTCTTTTCGCGAGTAAGCCGTAATAAGTCGCAGTTGTCCTCCAAACGCAGATTGAATCCTTTCAAGCTCCTCCTTATACAAATGGTCGGTAGTCAACAGCCATTTGATCCAACGCAACCCGGGAAGTTTCGTTATGTGCAAACTCCCTCAAAGCGAGTATAAGATCTCTTGAAGCGAGACCGGCAATATCCAGGTGGTGCTTGAACAATATATATATTGTCACCGGCTGGGGCCAAAGCACTTTGGTCTCTGGGTCTTTACTCCGGATCTCCAAAGGTCTATGCATCTCAGCATCATCAATTCCAAGAACTTTACCGAGTCGCCGAATCTCCTGCGCACTATTCTCAGGCCATATTAAGAGGTGATCCCCAACATTGTACTTGACTCTGGGGAGATTGCTGATATCAACCTCGATGTGCAGTGTGGCCCGCAGCGCTTGCGGCGTAATATTGTTAATTGATGCAATGCTGGCTGAATATATCGCTGAGGCTGATCCCTTCAGTTTTGATCCGCTCTGGACATCTATTGGTCGACATGCTTCCTGGTCCTCACTCGAGGAGTCACTCGACTCGATTTCAAGCGCAGATTCATATGGCTTTGGCTCTTCTGGGATGTTACATCGCTCAATAAAGACCTTCTGCAACTGAGAAGCCCATTCAGAGTAGTCTCCCCGGGTAAATCCATTCGAATCGTCCGCCAATGACAAATCCGTAATTGCAGTACCTCCAGCGTTCTTAAGTGCCGTTTGGACCTTTTTGGCGAATTGGTTGTAGTGCTTATAGTTCCGATTCCCCAAGCCCAGTATGGCAAAACGCAAGTTGGAAAGGCTTTGTCGGTGAGGATCTCGCAGTAATTCCTTGTCTAGCCACTCGTCGAATTTAATCGCGTTATCGGGTGGATCACCTTCTCCGTAGGTGGACAAAATGAAGATGGTAACGCTGTTTGAAGGAAGCTTAGATAAAGTGTCGTAATCGTATTCGGAGATATCTGCAACAAGAGCTGCTCTCGAGAACCGTTGGGAAATTGTGCGACCGAGATGCCTGGCTAATTCGTATGATGTTCCCGACTGCGTACCGTAGAAAATAACAATATCCTTGCCCTGCAGTTAAGTAGATGTTAGCCTTATAGTTGAAGCAATGAGAGTCATGAAGTACAAACCTGGTCTTCTAGAACTTGGGCAATGTTGAAATCGGCTGAAGATTTCTGGTGGTCATTTACCCCTTGAGGGCATTGGTGCGAGAGGTGTTGCAAGGAATCTTTGCTGAATCGAGAGGAATCGAAAAGAAGCGTCGCCGCTATAAGGGTAAATAACGCAATCGCCAGAATATCGTCCCATTCAGCTGCGCGCCAGGTATGGTGCATAGCAACCGGGTTATTCACGAAGAATTGGTGAATTTTCTCCATGGCAGTTTTGCCAACAGGGAACAGGGGAGGTTAATCGATTTTACTCTCACAGAACTATCTCAGCAGGGAAGGATAAACTATGGGCTAATACCCTTACATACTTATTTGACAGAATATATAAGCATTCGATCCCCGATGCAGTGCCCAGTGTTCCCCTTGGGCCCGGGCCCCATGGACAAGCTTCCATACAGAGTAAAGCGCCCGGTAGCCGGGGATGGGTACCTGATCTGGTATAATCACCCAACGCCTGAAAGAAACTTGGAAACTTATTAGCTCAGATGAAAATATCTCCATCTTAATTACAGGGTTATTAAAAAACGAAAAAAAGGCTTAAGCTTGCTCCCTAGATCACTAGATGTTCCTCAGCTTCTTATCGTGATTAACGCCAAAGCGGGATCGGAATCGGATGCCTCCTCTGTTCTTGCTGTCGAACTTATCTAATCCATTCCTTCGAACCCGCAGATCACAAATATACACATTAATAACAAGGCTCGGGCTTTGCAAGATTTGCCCGATTATTATAGGAGTAATGGAGGGGGGTAATATTTTCCTTCGGGATGTTAATTGTTATTTTTAAGCTATTTTGTGTTAACTTACTCTATCCCATCATTTCTAACGTGTAACCATCATTTTGTGTAGCGGGAGTGGTTCAGATGCTAATAATATATTTTGAATGCTTGGAATTTTATTCAACCAATTAATTAGTCCTCACAATGTAAAAACTGCTTAATAAATGAAAATCGAATGCTTCCAGGCAATGAATAACTGATCACTTATATTGGTGGCAGTGAAGTGGTAGAAAGGTCAAGCTGCTCGTCGTAACAGCATTGTTCCGTAGGGTCAACCTTCCTGAGGTGTTTTCTGACGGCCAGTTATTCTGCCGTTTTTAGTGGGAACGATGGGCAAACTGTGGGCCCCATTTATCCAGAGTACAGGTTGAGTGACTTTGCTTCATTGGTCCCTGCGTTCCTGAGGACCTTCAACCGGAAGTGGGAAAGAAAACAAGATTTATGTGAGTTAACGAAACGTTGGGCCAAAAGGCTATATGAATAGACTTGCCCAACGTTTCATTAAAGTTTAGGCCACGGTAAAGAGCTAATTGGGAAGGTCATACGACGAGAAAATTAAATGGGGCAGTTGCTGAAACAAAATTCATTCTATTGTAAATTAGGCATTTGCATCCTGCCCTCCATGATCTGAATGGTATCTGGCCTGATGTCTGGGGAGGGCACATCATCCCACGTTGCGTGAACCATATCCTCCCCGTTCAAAATGCGGTTAATATTCATCATTGTGCTATACATCACTCCAAAGCTATAGGGCCCTTCCATAGGTCCTTGGATGTCGCCTGCCGGGCCGTTGATATCGGATCCCTTCTTCGAAGCTCCACCCGATGAATACCCGCCTGTTAGGGATGGGTAAGGTGCGAAGCACCGTAGGTAGCCACTCCCACATAGGCGACCCAGCGACACGTCAAATTGAGCACCAATGTCCACCTGCTCGGCAATGCCAGCAGGGTTCACGGAGAGAGCAGAAAGAAGCCGTTGGGCTCCACGGAAGCTCACCGCATAAGCAATAGAGCAAACGCCATCACTCATGGCGCAGGTAAGACGAGAGTCATCGGGCTTCGGAAGGGCTGGTGGATCCCGCCAATATGGCAGAAAATGATGGGGGGGTAAGACAGTGGGATCAGGAGTCAGGAATGAAGGCAAGTCGGTTCGGCATTGTATTCCGCAATGACCAAGCCAGAGAATGTCCCAGTCATCTCCGTAGGGTGACGTAGGCGGGCCGAGTGATTCTTGGCCTTGCAGTTGCCGGACGGCGAACGCAAAACTTTCCAGCTGCGCCTTGATGGCGACATCCCAATCAACATCGTCCTCTAGCACAATTGCACTACCTAGTTGATCGTTTACAATTCTGGCATAAAAGTTAATTCACGTACAAAGGGAAAAATGCCGAGCTGGCGCTTACTGTTGCATCGCATTTAAATGCGACCGACGAGCGGCAAACTCAGGAGGCTTGTGGTCATAATTCCAATTCTTCATAAACGGAAATCATCAGTCATGCTCGATAGGGGGTGATCAGTCGCCCTGAGACCTACGTAAGGGTAAATTTTGGGGTTGAGCTGCTCAGGAGTCACGCCGTCAATGAAATCAACCTTGAAATTGCTCACGGAGGAGCCTAAAATGAGGTTATCTCGCTTGTCCAATCTGCTGGCGAGATTGACGGCGAATATCTTTTGGACCTAAATCAAGTTAGTTTGGTGTTTGACAATGACTTGAGACTATCGCATACCCCTAAAGTTTGATTCCTGATGTCCAAGAAGAGGGAGTCTTTGGAAGGGTTCTTGGGGGATTCGGGTTGTATAGGATGTGGGATGGGCGCGATGATGAGGATGATCACAACCCCTGCTATCAGGTAGAGGAGCGGTCGCAGGAGCCGCTTTTGTGCTGGCGACCAGGCCATTTACCGTTGGCGGAGCTGGTAGGAATAACCCTCCAACTCAAATTTTCTTCAGTGCGGAATCACGTTGGATAGTTGAAAAGGTCGGGGGGGAATATAAACGAGCCTCAGCTATCATGTCGGCTCAAGAGAAATTCAGGAGCGGAGCCAGCTGCTGACACAAAAAAACATGATTGTAGCCGCCAGAGATTCGCACTACCAGCCATTGGCCATCCCGTTTTGGTGGGGGGAAAGATATGAGAACGCCAAGTCAGCGCCATGATTGGCCACACCTGAACAGTGATGACATCAAGCAAATTGGAGTTAAAGGAATTCGAGTCGCAGAACTCAACATTTTACATAAATCCATCCTCTACATCTAAACAATATGTTCCCCCCTTAAACCTCGTCTATATTTGAAGCAATTTTAAAAAAATTACCCATGGCCCAAGAAATTCCAATCCACACAACCACCGATCAACACTGTTTGGACAGATCATCAAATTCCAGGACATTCGCTAATCGACTCGTTCAAAGATGTAGGCTGAATGACCTCATTTGCAAATATCCGTGGCGCTTGGTACGGGATGTTCTAGCCAGTATCAGGTAGTCAGTAATGGCAATGCAGATTGGTGAAGTATTTAGCTGTGGTACAGGCATCTACTGGATTTATGATCACACTATCCTCCGGGTCCATTGTCAGGAAGGGCGACCATGATGGGCGGCTGATCATCTAGTTTATTTCCACGGTCGACAAACGCCAGAAGTCCCGCTACTTACAGCACCCAATTCCAGCAAAATTTAACATTGATGGACGTCAAAACAAAGCCGGAGCTGTAAAAAGAAAAGACAGTAGTTGTCAAGCGAAGATAGTTCTTGGTGAAATCTTCGTCGGTGGAATTATTCTCCCGAGGCGCTTCGGCTCACTGAGAAAGAACGATCCAACGAAAACTTTTCCCAATGGGGTGGTGATTAGTGGAGCCGCGCCGGGTAAGGCCGAAAGTCTCTTCCGTTATCCCCTTTTTGAGTGCTCAGTTTAATATTTTTATATTATCGGAGTCTTTAGTTGGGCGGCATTTGAGGGACTTCTTTGCAACTATGCGGCTTGCAAATATCGCGTACCATGACACGGTATCAACTAGTTTTTGGGCAACAGCTCCTAATCCACACCATCGCAAGAGCCGGTTCAGTTCGGCCTGGCAAAGCTCGCTCGTTTTTGCCTTTGGTCATTGTTCTCGAAATTGGTGGGTGGAAGCGCCCCACCTGGCACCATAAGTGATCCACCTTTTCCACTAGAGACCAATGAACGTTCTGGTGGATATGCAAGTTAGCTGTGCCGCAGAGCCTGAAAAACCCCCTTTGCGCCTCCACGGAAAAATGGCCGTATATTCGGGAGAAAAATATCCTTTCATTTTTAATCCAACCACGCTATCTTGGAAATAACCAAGCCCCAAGCGGCATGGGTAGCGTGGGAGATTGCCACTAAGTCTTAGCTAGATGTTTAGGGCTCAAGTGTTTAGGGCTTCACACTTGAGCAATCAGCGATGGTGAAATTAGCGCTGTTGGCTGCCTCTTCGCAGCCAAAGCCCGAGCCTGGGATGACAGCTGTTGAGCCGTCGAGCCCCTGAGCCACCTTATTAGTGCTCGAGGAACAGGAAAACCAGTTCTCTCTCAAGTTGTGAATATGTGGCATGCTGGTAGATACACCTGGGAATTCGGAGCTCCCCCCAAATAATTCATATCGAGCCAAAGACAAGAAAGAACCTTTCCCAGAGTGCTTGCAGACGGTGTACATCCTTCCCCCGATACTACCATGCTCCTAATATTGTTTTTCTTTTTTCTTGGCATTGTTTGGGTGGTGGCAGGAGCAGATAGCAAGAATTATTTTACTAACCCTGCTTCCAACACCGGCATCAACCCAGTGTGGACTTTAGGGGAACAGCAGGTGATCTCATGGGAGACGACGCTGGGAGAGTTCAATATTTCTTTCTGGCAGCAAAGCCTCGTGCAACAGAGCGCCGCGAGTCAGGGGAATGTTTACGGTATGCTTGGAGGCACGGTGACGCGGAAAGGGAGAGGCAAGAAACTGACTGACTCCTCTAGCGAAAATCCACAAGTCGGATCAAGTGACCAACTTCACCTGGGTCGTTCAACTCTATGGCTTTGATCTGGATTATTCCAATGTATTCTTCTTCTGGATCAACGCCGATAGACCGGAAGGTTTCATCTCGTCTTATTTCAACATCACTGAACCAACCAGCACCAGAACCGACACTGCAACATCCATCTCGACAACCTCCGACCCAACTTCAACTCAATCTGCTACCGATTTCCCTTTGTCTTCACCGTCCCCTACGTCCAGCCCACCTGTACAATCACCGGAATCATCGGGGTTAGGATCGACTGAGAAAATCGCTATAGGAATTGGTGTTGGCATCGGTGTTCCGGTTTTATGTGCATTAATTGCCGTAGTCTGGCTCCTCGTACGGCAATCAGAAAGAGTGGCCGCTGCGATGACGGCGCATGCTCCGGCCGGGGGGATGGTTTACCAACATAAAACGCCATGGCAAGTGCCGCAAGAGGTATACGGGTCGGCCCCATCAACATATTGTGGTGAGCTACCGAGTGGATCAGTCAGATAACGCCTGAAATAAGGAGAAAATATGTATATATGTGTTATGGTGTCTGTGTACATGCAAGTGTATTTCCTTTTTACAATGTAAATATTTCCATAATGATACTGTTAATCATAGCGTGCAGAGCAGATGCTATGTTTACTGTATGACGAATTGCGAACTAGCCCGGCTTATTTTATATCATCTCAGCAGTCTTAATAAGTAACCTATTAGTGCCTCATTGAAAATATGCCGGTTTGTTAGTACTATTGTGGGTCACCACATGGGAATCTGGGTAGCTGTTTGTATGTTTTTTGCGCAGCCAATGTTTTTGCCGGTTAATTCGTTGGGTTTAGCGCCCTCACTGTCTTCCATCCAGTTCTTCACTCAAAGACCTCAAGCCCTCTATTCTTCACCCAACTACCAGACCACCCAACCACCACAACATCTCCGTGATCTTATCCTCACCAGAAAGCTTCTCCGTTATTCTCCACAAGGAGTCACGGTTTCTTCGCTCAAACACTGTGAGGCGACATATAAACCCAGAGAAAACTTTAACTACAAAAAATAGCACAGAATATTTGGATCCCTCCGATGAAAGGCCCAAACGCTCTAGTCAGCGATTTCCAAGCGCAAAATCGAGGTTTTGGGACGATCATACTCAGTTATATATACGAAAAAAATCATTTCTACATTTCAATACATAATAAAGATGGTATGTACGCCCTCGACCAAATTGCTCTCCTGGTGTGTCCCTCATTTTCCGCGAAAGAGGCGGCACAGCACCCTCTATTCATTCCAGGTATCCTATCACGACAGGTTCATACTATAATGTAACAGTTAGCCTATAGAAACCCAAAAAACCGGAATCCAGGCATCGTACTTGATAAGAATTGTCTTTGGTTCGGTAAATGCCGCCAGAGCCTAGATATATCAACGGGTGAGTAATTATTTCCAACTTCAGGGTAGAAGGTACCCGTAAATGACTGACCTGCTCTCCAAATTCTCGACCTACACCCGAAGCCTTCTTCCCACCAAACGGGGCTTGAACACTCATCTTACGCGCAAGAATTAGTCCTAAACACCTTTTTATGGGGACAAAGAAACTTACCATGCTCACACAATTGATTCCAACCACTCCTGATTCGATCTTCTCTGATATTCTCATCGCTCGACTGATATCTTTGGTGAAGACGCCAGCCATCAACCCGTATTCAGTGTCGTTTGCCAGTCGAATAACCTCTTCCTCAGAGTCAAACACTTTAACCACCGATACAGGCCCGAAAATCTCATTTTTATAGATTGCCGCGTTGTCCTTGGGGTTGATGAAGACAGTCGGCTCAACAAAGCAGCCTTTATCCCCGATCCTACGGCCGCCAACCGCTACCTCAGCCTCCTCTTTGCCCTTCGCAATCATGTCGCATACATTGTCCAAGGATTTGATATCGGCCAATGGACCGTATTTGGTTGCGGGGTCCTGCGGGTTTCCCATGTCAATGGCTGCCGCTCTCATCTGGGCCGTGTAGCGCTCCAGAAACTCCAGATATACAGCTCGTTGCACATAAACACGGGATGCGGCAACGCACACCTGACCCGACCGAGCAAGGATACCATTAATTGTCCTAGGATCTGTTAGTGGAATTGCTTTCTGGGGATTGCGCAAAAGCTTGAAGGAAACCCAACCAGGTAATCGCGTTATCCAGATTGGCATCGTCGAAAACAATTGCAGGGCTTTTACCACCTGCGATGGCGGTATCTCTTGTTAGTGCACTGTTCACAGAAAAAGAAAACGGGATGAGTATATGCATCCTACCTAGTTCCAATGTGACTCTTTTCAGATTGCTCTGTGCTGCCGCCATCTGGATTCTTTTACCTGTGGCAAGGCTACCGGTAAAGCTGATCTGGATATATTTAACAACCTTTCGCCCGAGGATCAGTGCTATATATTGGCTACCTTTCTTATCCGCATATGCCTCGCTAGGAGCTCGCCGGTTGACCCGTCTCCTGGTAGGACCTGAAGCACGCCTGGTGGAAATCCAGCCTCCTCGAATAATGGCGCGACAGCTAGGGACCCCAACGGGCTCTTCTCCGATGGTTTCACAATAAGCACATTTCCCGTGGCGAGGCACGGGGCCGCTTTGATGAATAGAGAAGCAACAGGGGAGTTGAAGGGATTAACAGCGGCACAGACACTAATTCAATGTGAGCTGAATACCCAAACATGGGGGTCGAACAAGAGTATGAATCAAGAGGACTGCAAGGATACATACCCAAGTGGCTCATGTCGAACGAGCTTAATGAAACCGTCATCGCCCGGTAGGTAGTCTCCTCGATGCTTATCCGTCCAGCCCGCTAAGAGATGTGTTAAAAGGGGTTTGGGGGGTCGAGACTTCAGAAATGCAAACATACCGTAATAGGCCAGACAATTTTTAATGTACCGTTTTTCGCGCGTGGGAATCAACGAAACAGGATTTCCCGTGGTAAGAGAATCCAGGAGAAGGATATCGTGAAGCTTGTTTTCGAGGAGAGCGATGAGCCGATGGAAACACTCTGCCCTTTCCGCTGCTGAGAACTTGGCCCATGGCCCATTGAAGGCAGCTCCTGCGCGCTCGACTGCAAGGTCCACATCATTCTGATCGGCTATCGGAATCTGGTCTGCCACAAGTGAGTTATCTTTCGGGTTACAAACGGAGAACGTCTGTTGCGCATGTGGAGTTTCGTATGAGCCATTTACATAGATATAATTGGCATGCAGAGGCGGGGGACCAGAGAGGAAGCTCATCATGAAAGGGGTAAGTATGAATCAAAATATCGCTGAAATATTGAGCATGGATTCGGCCCATTCTACTCCATGGAAGGTATATAAAGTAAGCTCCCAAGAAGCCGTTAGCTTTAACGGCAGCAAAAAGTTCCCCGTCCTTGATTCATTCGGTGTCTTGACGGCTTCTCCAACCGGGCCGTCGGCGACTTATTTGCCACTCGACGAGAGGCCGAACAAGTCCCACAACTACGAGGCTGGTAGATACCGTATTATATTTAGGCAAGGACATGTTCAAAGAAGCGAACGAGTGATGGATATCATATTGGTACAGTTCATCCAAGCCACATTTCTCGAAATTTGCAATGGACAACAGCATGAACGCAGTGGTGTTCCGAGGCGCATTCAACATCGCGGTTGAACGTCGCCCGAAGCCTGAAATTCGTGAACCAACCGACGCCATAGTCCGGGTTCGACTTGCTGGGATTTGCGGGAGGTGCGTATCTCCATGTTGTTGTTTGGGGTCCGATCCTAGCGGTGTTGACCCTTAATCCAGCGAACTGCACATGTATCGAGGGCACCAAAAAACCGAAACCGGTCATGTTATGGTCAGTGAGTTAAGCAAATATGTTATTAATTGCTCCGACTGATGAGCTATTACCAGGGCCATGAGTTTGTGGGAATAATCGAGGAAGTCGGGAAGGAGGTGAGGTTATTCGCTCCGGGGAATAATGTCGTGTCGATTTTTTCGCCCTGTTGGTAAGCATCGTATAGTGTATTCATTCAGTTTTCTTCAGAGGAGAGATTACTGACAGCAACCTAAGCATGACCTGCTGGTTTTGTCTCCAAGGGCTGACCAACCGGTGTATACATGGGGTGGCGTTTGGGACTCAACTATTGGATGGGGGGCAGGCTGAGTATGTCCGTATCCCATATGCGGATGGCACGCTTCGCCATGCTCCTGTTGATCTAGATGATCGCCTGCTCATTATGATGTGTGATATTTTCCCAACCGGGTATTACGCCGCCGGTCGTGCGGTTGAGGGGCTGCAAACCCAGAAACTCTCCCCCCTTACTAGCTTCTCGAAAGAAATGAACGACGCGCCCTCAGCACCTGGGTCCGATGGATATTCGACCGACGGCAGTCTTCAGGAAGTGGCAGCGCGCGATATCTTGGCGGATTCGGTGGTAGTCTGTCTCGGTTGTGGCCCTGTGGGAATCTGCGCGATTGCTACGGCTCGCTGCAAAGGCATTGCGACCATCTTTGCCGTTGACAGTGTACAAGATCGCCTGCATGAAGCGGAGCAGCTAGGGGCCATACCCCTAATGTTAGGGCGTGATGACATCCCCGGGCGTATCCGCATTGCTACGGATAGCCGGGGGGCAGATGCGGTGATTGAGGTTGTAGGAAATCAAGCGGCCTTACGCTCGGCGGTTGATCTGCTGCGACCTTGTGGAATCCTCTCGTCAGTGGGCTTTCACCAGGGAGACCTCCCTTTTACCGGTCTGGAATGTTACCAGAAGAATTTGACGTACGTTCCTCAGTACACCTTGCTGCTGTGGGAGAACTTTGTCTAACTATGGCCATATAGACTTTCCTTTGGTCGCGTGCCGGTTGCAACCGTCTTTGATGGAGCACTTGAATGCTTGAGGCAGAATGAGGCAGCATTGAAACAATACATCACTCATGAGATGAGTCTCTCAGAGGCAAAGGACGGCTATGAAATGTTTGAGCAACACAAGGCGAGGAAAGTCGTGCTTCGTGTATAAGTAATGTCTAGTATTTTAATATATGCATGAATGAATGGGTAGGGTTGCTGATCATATTCAATGATGATTGAATGCCCCGTAGAATAGAACGGTGAAGATATATTTGGTTAGTTTAATAAACTAAAGGTCGACTGACGCCAGGCCCATGGTATCCCAGTTGGGCATTCGGAGTAGGTCGAAGAAAGCTCCTTGCTCGCTTTGAAAATCCCCCAGTGGTTGGTCGAGGACGAACAGGTTGGGGAACTGCTCAGATTCCCAAGCGCCCGACGCCTGTGTCGGCTCTTGCCTTTGAACATGATTTACGGGAGGGTCTGGACTTCCAAGAATTTCCAATATAGGCTCATCTGGTTTCGGTGATGTGGTAAGATTTACTGTGGTGGGCTGTAATGGCCGGTCCTGCTCTAGGATCTCCCTCTGGCCACACCCTGTCGCTAAACTCGAGCAGTGTCTGATGCCCGGTGGGTTTCCTCGACCAAGTGTCTGCGATGCCGTCTGTTGCGCAATCTTTACCTTGAGTCTATTCATTATGTCCACAAACAGTTGCAGTATCCAGCGGCTCACAGGCCAGGAGAGCTGGAGACACTTCAGGCCAAGCATGCAGATCCGAGCGCGGTTCTCAGCCAATTCTCGACCTATAGTGCCGGCTGTGCACATGGAGAACACATGCATAGCGAGCGAGTTAAAAAGGGCGGGGATGCTTGATGTATGAGGTTAGCTGAGAAGGCGTGCTCAAGTAAACGGCTCAATACATGGATGCTTACGTGTGAATCTGGCACAACCTTCCCATTGATACGGCCAAGATGTCTTCCATGACCCTAGTCACTTCGTTGGCTGCGTTGAGAGCTCTATTGTGGTCCCCCCAAATATCTGGCTGGCTCGATGAGTCGGTGCCACGAGTCGGTCTACAAAGTAGGATTACGCCAAAGCTGGAGATTCGTCAGTTTCAGTACTTATCAGTAGCCTCTTGGGCGACTTACTTGTACGCCATTACAAGCATCGCGCTCCAATGGCATCTGTCAGAGACTGGGTCCATGCCTGAATATTGAAGTACGCGGGGTATCTTTGCCCGGAAATCATGGAGAGCATTCTCAAGTCGCTTCCTATCTTCCGCTCTGGGTGGGCGATTGACTGAATATCTCAAGCGGACGATGTCACTGACTGGTAATTTGTTAAAACCGGGGATACAGTATGGCGAGTCATCTAGGTACCACACGAACAGATTATTGAGAGGTGAGCCATTTGAACGGAATATAAACTAGCTGCTTCCTCCGCCTCTGAGATATCGTCAGAAGTATGTTCTGGCTCCATTATCTCGACATCGCAATCCCAGATAGAGAAATGCTGAGGCCGACCGATTGAGCCACTGACTAGGGAGTCTCTTATCTACAAAAAGGTCAATCGGCCACACTGCAGGACAATGGCAGCAGGGGGCAAGACATACTCGTAAGGACCACCATATCCGTGCCCAGTGCTTTGCAGTCTGGGTGTTCATGTGAGACTGGGCGGTACTGCAGCATACCTAAATCAGTATTTTCTTTGTCCGGCGCTATTCTCACGGCGTGAAAAAGGAAAACCCACGAGCGATGCATTCCCATGCTTTGGGCTAATCCAATAGCTACCCCCATCCAATGCCATGAGTCCTTCTGCTCGACAGGACCATCCCACCAAAAGCTCATGAGAAACAGCGAAATAACATTGTTCGTTTTATCGGGGTCGAGATCTGCATCGTACAGCGTCTTTGCCTGCTGATAGAAGACCTTGCGGGCTTCATAGCGACTGGTGATCCCAGTCAACTGAAGTTCCCAGTCGTCGCAGATTGTGACGGCTATAATTAGTAGGGCGTTGAGGACTAGGAGGGACATCTCACCCCGGAGACATTTGTCAATGAAGCCTAGGGGCTGAACAACTGGGTAAGCAGGATGGAACCACCGAAAATAGCCCCTGAGGAGTGTTTCTAGGGCGTTCGGGCTCGGCAGACAGAGGATATTACGTTCCGCCAGTAAGCGGCGCTGCTTTTCAATGATGCATGGCGAGTCCCGCTTCACGACCCCGCTACTTTCAACTATGGGGAAATGCAGGCGTCTTTGATAGCTCGTTCCTTCGCCGAGCAGAGGGGCCAACACGTGGTGAACTACATAGGTCAAGCTAAATGATTCGCCCAGGAAAAGTGTGCTAGTCGGATCGGTGATGGGTTGGGGGACTGAGCTCACGCTTTGGTCCGCAATATGCGAGTACAGTAAAGCGTTGGAATCTGTTTCAGCGGCGTCGAAAGGCTGGGACAAGCGATCGTTGGTTAATGGGGCACAGTTTTTATCATGATCATCCCTCAGCGATATATCTTCAACCTCCGGACTCAGGCGACGATCAGGAAACGTAGAATTGGTCGCTGGGCCGAGTGTTAATGTTTTGTTTTGGGTTCGACGTCGAGAATATCTAAACCAAATACGACCAACCAAGTCAGGCAGGAAGCCACTAGAGGGATAGGGATCTACTACCTTCCCCGTTGAGAGTCAATCAATACACACTCGGAGTGTGCGGATATGCAGCCCTGACAAGGAATCCCCTGGCTCGCATCACATCTGACCTTCCGGGAATTACATCGGCGACATGCGATGCGCACTCGCTGGCGTCGATATGAGCGGGGTGCCAGTGAAGCAATGTCGTTCGGCATATTCTCGCGACGGGTAGTCGCCATGATGCGCATAGGCAGGCCGGTTAGAATAGAAGGGGAAAGCACTGGCGATTGACCGTAGAGTTGAGATTTCACACCGAGTTACCGAACAATGTTCAACACTTAGTACCTAGGAAGTGGCATCATGGGGGTCCTCGGCTTTTCCCCGAGGCCAAATCCCCGCACTCCACTCAGTTCCAGTTTCCACCAGTGAGTTCGGTGTCTTGCCCCGGCTTCTTCTCGATTGCCTCCCGACGAGGTCAAAGACGCTGCGTCACTGTTATCTACCCCCTTTCGGGGAAAGAAAGGCAAAAAAAACAAAACTCTAGGTTGAGTCAAGGATACTCCAATAATGGTGGGCCAGACCTTGTCGGAAATACTCGGTTCTGGTCTAGGTAGCTCATTGGTAGCAAGTTAGGAACATCATAGTACCTATATTGAATTATTTATTTAGATAGTATCTCGAAGGTTTTGCCTGAATGATGGGGGTTAATATTTACTGCTACTTCTATATAGGTAAATTAAATATTTAATTAAGAAGACTTTTATTGTTAAATCTCTCGAAAGCTATTTTCAATATTTTTCATCAAATATAACTCGGTCATAGTTAACCAATAATGATCCACTGCTACTTTTACATAAGCAAATCTAATACCAAATTGGGACTAGTACAATTCAACAGATATTGTTCAGACCGACAGCCGGGATCGGACTCCGGCTCCGATGCCCAGATTTTTGCTAGCCGGACCTTGCTGGTTGATGTTTATGAGAGTGCGGGGGCAACTGGGAAAAGCTGGAGGTGAATAACGGCCAATTAGCTTGAAAGGGGATGCAGATGCTTTATTGAACATGAACGCCCAATCGTGCGACCGTTGCCGACATCGCAAGTCCCGCTGCGATCGAGTAGCACCAACATGCGGGCCTTGCAGTAAGGCAGAGGCTGTGTGCAGATACATCGATCGAACGAAAGACAGACGGGAGACAATCGAGCGATTGCAACGGCGCATGAAGGCGTTGGAGGCCGCTAATGCGGACTTGACCGCTAGATTGGCGCAATCTACCCCGGATATACCAGGTGGAACGCAGGTGGACGAGAGCGGTCTCGGAGACCCGTCCGATCCGGGGCCTGTTGGCCCTATGAGTCTGGAGGGAGGTCAAGATGGAAGCAGACGCAGTGATGAGGTTATCGAGGAAGTCTCCTTTCTCTCGCGCCAGGCAGGAGGAGAACATCACTTTCTGGGTTCTGCTAGCGGAATCCCCTTTGCGCGGCTCGTTAGTACGACGATCGGGGCGACATCGCCGGGTCGTTCGCAGGGAGCATTTGAAGGCACTCGAGCTCCTAGCCAGACCAATATCCCCTCAGGCCTTCCGGTTGAAACGTCAGTTTTACCCCCACACCAAGTCGCTTGCGATCTTCATCGCGCCTACTTCGATCATGACCATCTATCATATCCCTTCTTGCATCGGTCTACTGTGTTGACCGCACTGGACCGAGCTTACAAAGATCCATCATTCCTAGAACAGGATGCATGCTCCTCTTTTGTGTTCGACATGGTTTTGGCAATTGCCACTGCCAATGTGCACAAGTTTGACCTGGAGAGTTTACCAAATGCGGAGGGGTATTATCTGAGGGCGGCGCAGCGGCTGGATGAGGTGTTACGGAACGGCGGCATTCAAGCCCTTCAGGCTATCCTCCTCATGGGCCAATATTGCATGACGAACTCTACTCAAGATACATCAAACAGTAAGTCGCGCGCTAAACCTGCACCTGAGGAGTGCTGACTCAGATCAGGCATGTGGCATATTGTTGGTATTGCCGCGCGAATGTGTTTCGAGCTGGGGTTGCATCGCGAGCAAATGTATAAATACCCTGGGGCGTCGAATGCAGACAGCGAATCCATCCAGACCATGAATGGAATACGCCGCCGATGCTTTTGGTGCGTCGTCGCAATGGACAGGTAATGACTAACGGGGATTTCCCTTTCGCTACATTTTGTGAATGCTGACGCCTAGATTTCTCGTTAGAGTTGTGAGCATCGCACTCGGAAGGCCTCTGGCAATTCATCTACAAGATGCCGACGTTGCTCTTCCGGACTTGAGCCTGGATGCTCTCAATCACTGCGCTACAGACACGGACGAGCTGTCTGCATCGCGTTTCTCCCGGACCGCAATATTCGTTCATATCGTCCGATATCGAGTAATTTGTGGCGATATATTGTCGACCATCCATAATGGATCCGGGCGGTTACACATGGGGGAGACGCCGGCTCATGCAGCACGAAGTAAGCTTGCTCTCGAATTGGCAACGTGGCACCAAGACACAGGGAAGCTCTCTCTACCAGCCGTCGACCTCTCCAGTGCGATAGCAGCTGGTCGATCAAGCTATTGTACTCGCGAATGGCACGAACTACTTTACCACAATGCACTTCTGATGCTTTATCGACCATCGCCAGCTCTCTCGTTAGATTCGTCACGAGATGCGGGCGTACTTCAGACCATTTTTGTCGCAGCTAAACGAGCCATCGCATTGTACGCACACCTGCATCGTTCAGGGCGCATCAATTACACCTGGATCACTCTCCATTCGGTATTTATGGCGGGTTTATCCTACCTATACGCCATCTCTCGACACTTTCGCTCCCGTCGGCGGCATAATTTCCCTTCCTCGTCTCCGATCTTCCTGGAGAGTGACCCAACGATTATTGAGATCGTTACTGATTCGCGGGGATGCTCCAATGTCCTTGTTGCAATATCAGAACGATGGAACCTGGCCAAGAATTGCCATGATGTATTCAATCGGCTGAGCGATGCTATGCTCTCTGATGTCGTCGAACACCACACCAAAGCTTCAGAATCGGTAGACAACCCAATACTCGGTTCCCCACAAGACTCACGATCCACTCAAGCTGGAGAAGCCAGCAACATCCCGCTGCATGGCTGGGCCATGGACGAATCTGGCCTCGCTATTGATTCTATGCTGCATGAATGCTTCCTTGATTTGCAGCGCTTCCAGCCGTATGGATATGGGAACGACCCTGTTAGCCAGTTTTCTCATGACTGGCTTGGAGAAATCGGGGAGACGGGATTGAACATGCACTCAGGATGGTGACGCAGGACTCTATTGGTATTTTCCTTTTTCCCACCCAAATACCCCCGGGATTCATCATTCCTTAAAATCCATACCGTACCAATTTAGCGAATACATTATTCGAATTTAAGGCACCTCCACCACAACTGGATCTGGAAAGAGTATTTCTATATAAATGCCTCTGGGTTTCAAGGTATATCCATCCGATGAACTATGTACAGGCGCCTAGTATGCATACGCCTTCTCTCCGGTGCGCGTCTTGTTCAAAAACGCGTAGTAAAACCGAAGCAGAATGCATCCCACACATACAAATAGTAGTAATGCTGCATTTGTCCAATGGCCAGTCGGGTATCCTTCCGTAGCCTCACTCGCTTTATAGATCCATACACCGACAATTTGTCCGGGGGCTCCGAAAGAGACGTTCAAAGCAATGGCCAGTCCGGCCGCGCCAGTCGAATGGATGTTTGATGATAACCAACCCAGGAGGGGAGGGATACAGGAGAATGCGCCACTAGTGGCCACGATAAGACACCCATATCGGTGCTGTACGTACGGAAAATGTTAGCAATCCTCTTCTTTACCCGGGAGAAGAAGAAGGGAATCTAAACTTACAAGGTAGGCGTCTACTGGAAGAACAGCCGATGCGAGGAAGCCCATTGCTCCAATAAAAGAGAAAATGGCGGAGTGCAGACCACGACTATAGTCAAGGGGATTAGCTCTTTGCTCTCGTCGTAGCTTTTGTGAAATTATCACGTACGCGTTGAAGTGGTCTGCAGACCAGGACACTGCCACTGTCACCACGTAGGCGACGGCGTACGGCGGCACAGTCATGAGCTGCGCTTTCAAGTTCTCGAACCCAAGTCCAGCAGTGATCGAGGGCGCAAAAAGCGACAAGCTGGAAAAGGGAGCCGAAATACCGAAATAAATCTATTTCTCGTCAGCGAACCGGCTGGTGCAAAGTACCTAAGGACAAGGAGCCCATACAGCAAAATGACCATATAGTCGCCAATCGGTCAACACGCCCTTTGCATCCGCCCAGGTCATTGTGGTTGCACCTCCCTGAGATCCCTCGTCTCTCAGTCTCTGTTTCGCCAGCTCCTTCTCTTCACTCGTCAACCACCCAGCGGTTTCTGGATAGTCGGGGAGGAAAAACCAGACAAGCAGGGCGGACGCACACGAGGGTGCACCTTCAATGATGAACAACCAGCGCCATGCCGATAGCCCATGAGTCCCGTTCATGAATCCTACCCCGTACGCAATAGCACCGCCAAACGCTCCTGCTAGCGTAGCGGAAGCCAGAATCAGGGCGACTCGAACTGATCGTTCGGATACTCGATACCAGAACGTTAGATAATAAACCAGGCCGGGGAACAAGCCCGCTTCCAGAACACCAAGCAGAAAGCGGATCCCTGTAACATCGGCGAAGTTGCGAGCGCCACCCAAGCCCATGGTCGTGGCACCCCAGGAGAACATGAGGAAGGCAATCCATCGCTGTTATTTTTTGAATTAGCAAAATTTGCATGGGGCTGAGCGCCCAACTGGAAAGGGAACATACACTAGGCCGTAGTTTCTTTAACAGGTAGTTTGAAGGGACCTCAAACACAGCGTAGGCGATCAGGAACACCATCAAGGCAATTCTAAAATGGAAATATTAGATAGCCACACGAAGTCTGCCGGCAGGATCACCATACATGTATTGATAATTGGTCATGTTGGTCTCGTTCAGAAGATCGTTGCCGGTATTTGCATTCAGTACCTTCGCATTTCCTACCAACGGCGCAAGTTAGGAATGTGGATACACATGACAATCAAAACCGGTGCTTTACCGATGTTCGACCGATTGAGATAACACAGAAGATAAATGAAGGCCGATAGAGGAACAATTCGGAGGTCCTGTTTCCATACGAGCGCTTTGTCGGCAGCTGTGTTGAACTCATCTTGTTGCACACTTCTGCCCCAGGAGCCGCTCTAGATAGATATAATTAGGATTTGCAATCTTCCATACCTATCATTCCCATTCAGGGTATACTCACTCTTTCGAGGTCCTCCACTCTTTCATCGTAGTTCTTTGGCTCTTGAAGCAACATTGGATCTGGGGTTTTCGAATCTGGGGAATCGAAATCTGGGGATTGATTCGATTCCAGTACAAGGGTTAAGGACTGGACTTAAATGGTCCACTACTTTTAGGTGTTCAGTCTCGTTTGGAGTTAACAGGAGTGTGTGTTTACTGTCGGAGTCGGAGGCCCGACACCGATAGCCATTTGGGGGAGGGATCTTTATTGGCCCTTCGCTGAAATCCCCACATTGGCCCAAATTTTTATTCGATTATCATTGGTGCCGAGCCATCCTCACCCGGCGTTTCTCCGAAATTCCTGTTGAACATGGTCGGGGCGGGTCTCCGATGGGAGCTGCTCCACAGCGGACAAGCTGGGCTCACCCATACCCAAGAAGGATTAGTAGTTATACATACCTACCGGCCCTCGAGAATTTTGGTTAATCAAATGCTCGGTTTGATGAGGTGGGCCTCTAGCTGGGACTAAGCACTTTCTATTGGAAATGAGAGCGGCATCTTCCTCGGATCTCATCACCGCTTCGGCTGCGGCTGGCCGACAACCAAGGCGGAGTATATAAGGGAAAACCATCCGGAAACGATGGCGTGAGCTGGAATCGGTCTTAAGCTCGGTTTCTCTCTTTTTCATTTTATTCTGCGAATAGTCAAGAGTCCAAAAATGCAGGTAAAGCCCCCCATTCGCATCGGAAATGTCTCCGGTGCCACCGGGGACCACCCGCATGCCATGGCGCGCATGGTGCGCTCAGGAGATGTTCATGTCATAACAGGGGATTGGTTGTCTGAAATGAATATTGCCTGGAATGCCATTGCACAGCAGGAAGGGATTCCGGGCTCGGGATATGAAAATGGCTTTTATGACCAATTGGAGGAGTGCATTGACGATATTGTGGCCGGCGATCTCCGGGTTGTGGCGAACGCGGGGGCATTGAACCCGATCGGGCTGTATGAAAAGGTGAAGAGACTCTGCGAGGACCGTGGACACACCGACACTCTGGTTGCTGCGGTACTGGGGGACAATATATCGGATGTCTTGCTTGATGAGAAAGGCCGCAGAAAGGCAACCGGCCTCCATCATCTGGACCATCCGGCGAGGTCTCTGGATGACTGGGAGTTTACCCCGTGTGCGGGCAATGCGTACACCGGATGTGGTGGAATTATCAGCGCCCTCCAAGCTGGAGCCAAGATTGTGATATGTGGCCGATGTACAGACGCCTCTCCGGTCATGGGAGCGGCAGCCTGGTACCATGGATGGAACCCTAACCAATACGACCAGTTTGCGGGGTCGCTGCTGGCAGCCCATTTGATCGAGTGTGGCCCATACGTTGTCGGCGCCAATTTCTCTGGTTTTAAGGACTATCTCCCTGAACTGGTGGACTTTGCGTTCCCCATTGCAGAGATTGATGCTCGGGGAGGATGTGTGATAACAAGAACCTCAGAGGGTGGCGGACGTGTCACAACGGAGACTGTAACTGCGCAGCTTTTGTACGAGCTTCAGGGCCATTTGTATTTGAATCCAGATGTGGTTGCCAATCTGGCGGACGTGGTGGTCGAGGCAGTAGGGGAAAACCGCGTCGGAGTGTTTGGCGTTAGAGGATTCGCACCTCCCTCCACTACTAAGGCCATCATTGTCGCAAAAGGGGGATATCAGGCCGAGGCAATATTCTATATAAATGGTCTTGATGTGGCCGAGAAAGCACGGATGATGAGGAGCCAGCTTGCCTCTGCATTTTCACAACACAAATTCAGCAGACTAAGCATTGAGCTATATGGAGGCCAAGCCGAAAATCCCCAATCGCAACAAGCAGGCACGGTATTCCTCAGAGTGTTCGCCCAAGCGAGAAAGAGGGAGGACATCGAGGCACGCAAATTCAAAGTTCCCATTTATGCCCTGCGAATGCAAAGTTACCCCGGCTATCATATGAATCTCGACTTTCGCACCATGGAACCTCGACCGTTCATGGAGATGTTTCCCGCTTTGATACCCCTGTCGGCCTTGCAGCAGCGCGTTCAATTGAGCGATGGTCGCAGCATTGCCGTTGACCCCCCACAGAAAACAGCCACGTATCCAATTCTGCGACCATCTGCGGATACAATCAACCCAAAGGACCTGTCCTCATTTGAACCTACCGAATTTGTACCGTTGGGCAAAATTGTTCATGCCCGATCTGGAGACAAAGCCGACAACACCAATGTAGGGTTTTTTGTGCGCCACAACGACGAGTATCCCTGGCTCCAGGCCCTTCTAAGCGTACAAAAACTGAAGGACCTCCTCGGGGATGACTGGAGTAAGGGAAATACGGAACGCCGGGTTGAGCGCGTTGAGTTCCCGAATATCAACGCAGTACATTTGTAAGCCCCCCATCCGTCCTCACAACCTCGGAGTATGTGGTACTAATCTTGACCAGTCGCATACTGGATAACTTGAACGGTGGAATAGCTTCGTCTGACAGGATCGATGGGCTAGGGAAGGGAATTGCAGAGTATTTCCGTAGTCGATATGTCGATGTTCCCAAAAGGTTTCTCGACAGAGGAACAATTTGAAAGCAAACCTTGCCAGTGATGAATTTTCATAGTGATGTACGGATAGTAATGTGATGCCAGGTGTATATTTAGCGAGACTGTACGCTACTCTGACGCGTTTTTACTCCATTGCGTGTAGGATAAGCTGTCCTGTTACGTAACATAGGTAAGACTTGTGGGTGGTGAACTCGAATTTTCAACCATCCGGGAAACGAAACCCGGGGTGATTACAAATGCACAAATCAATGCAACAAGTTATATACCCCAGCTCAACTTGTTGTATTCAAAAAACATCAATCCCGTGGAATTAAAATACACCTACTTTTCAATCATGTCTGGAAAAAACGCTCTGATCTTCGGAGCATCTGGGATCTCCGGCTGGTCTTTAATGAACCAGTGCCTTTCATACCCCTCCCCATTGAGCTTCAAGCGCATTACCGGCCTGTGCAACCGCCCTCTCTCCAAGAAAGAGACATTTCTCCCCGATGATCCTAGGCTTCATATCGTACCCGGGATCGACCTTACGAACCCTGTTAAGTTAGTTGCGGAACAACTGAAACAAAAGGTGGAAGACATTAAATCGGTTAATATTGTATTCTTCTGTGGTAAGGTTTAGCGAATTGTTATTCAGCTCATCACCCTAGAGCTTTACCAATCTGACAGGTTATCTACAGCCTATATCCAAACTAATGACTTTGAATCGCTAAGAAAGGTCAACACGGACATCCTGCGCACAGCAATTGAAGCTACCAGCTCTGTCGCGCCCAATCTCGAGGCTGTCATCCTCCAGACCGGCGGCAAGGGATACGGACTAGAATTCCCTCGTGATGTTAAAATCCAGCCGCCGTTGCATGAGGCTCTACCACGAATCCCGGAACCTTGGAGAAGCAAGATCTTTTACTATGAACAGTATGATCTTCTCAAGGAGTTGTCCCAAGGCCAGAATTGGACTTTTTCTGAGGTTCGGCCTGATGGGATTGTTGGGTTTGCCCCTGGTGCAAATGCAATGAATATGGGCCATGGTATTGCCTTTTACCTGACTCTCTTCCGGGAAGTTTATGGTGTGGGGGCAAGGGTCCCATTTCCTGGGAAACTGCATGGGTATCACTCTACCCACAGTGATACCTTCCAGGATATTCTGTCCAGAACGGAAATCTTTGTTGCGTTGAATCGGGAGAAATGCGGAAACGGATCTTCATTCAATAGCGCAGACGGCCAGATGGTTCGTTGGGCAGAGGTTTGGCCTGGCATTTGCGAATATTTTGGTCTTGTTGGGTGCGAACCGCAAGAAGACCAGAAACAGCCAAGCATGCAAGCTTTCGTTCAACAGCATCAAGATGCGTGGAACCGGTTGGTTGAGACACATCAGCTGAAGAAGGGGTCTATTGAGGCGCAGAACTGGGGACATACGAATTTTATGCTGGTGGACTTTGACTTTGATCGGCAATACTCGCTTGAGAGGGTTCGTTCGGTAGGGTATACTGAATCGATTGATACGGTGGAAGGGTACAAAACTGTCTTTTCCCGCATGGCTCGGGCGAAAATTATCCCTGCATTCGATTGATTATTTTTCAGGCATGATGGCACTCGTATTGAAGAAGAAAATAATACGATTGACACAAATTTAAGACGGGTGAATCTCAGACCTTAATCCGCGTAGATTCTGCTGATAGATCACGGGGCTGGATATATTTAAAATGAGAGTTTGGTGGAGTAAAATAAAAAAAAATACAGCACCCTGGATTTAGTGCTGAGGCCCTTGAGCCGGGGGGGCGGGTTTGGTTTTCCTGAACCATCATTGCCTCCGGGTTTGAAGATCCGGGCCCAGCTTTTCAGAGCGAATGGACTCTGTATTTGATACTCAAGTATCAATGAGTTGTTCGTCTCTAAAAACGAACCACACTTGATTTTTCCTCCGGATTTCTTTCGTTTTCATTTATTATTGTTTTTCTTTGCTGCCACAGCACGACTCCTCAAGAGCCATGAGCGCGAAAACAAGCCAATCTGCCTTTTCCCTGGTAGGCCGAGTCATTGTGATTACAGGCAAGTCCTTGTGACAGAAATTAGAAAACCCACTCCCCAGAGGAAAAACGAAGAGGGCCCAATGCTAATCGGTTTAGTAAAGGAGGTGGTCGCGGAATCGGTTTGGCCCTTGCCAAAGGGTGTATCGAAGCGGGAGCAATTGTGGCGGTCACAGATATTCTTCCACAGCCTGACCCTATTCTGCTTTCTTTTCAGGAGCAAACTCCCAAATGCCTTCAGTACTATCGGTGGGTGGTTCATCTAATACAGGGGGGAAAACCCATTAAGACATCAACTAAGGGTTAAGTAGTTGTGATATTACACAGAAAGGGGAACTCGATCAGACATTTGAAAAGATCTTCCAAGAGTGGCAACAAGTAGATGGAATGTAAATTCACCTAACTCTACACTCCATCAGATGAAATCCAAACCGCAGATATCTCGCTAACCAGCACTGAAAACAGCATTACGGCGGCTGGGATATGCATAGACAAGCCATTCTTGGAGCACACCTGGGAAGATGTTCTGAGACAGCAGGCTGTTAACGTGAGTTAAAGCAAAAAGCGTTTCAATGGATACATACTAATGGGAGACCTAGGAGACAGGAACCTTTTTTGCCGTTCAAAAAGTCGTTCAGAAGATGAAAGAGCATGGGAGGAAGGGGAGCGTTGTGATGATTTGCTCGCAGACAGCGATGCATGTTTCTCCTGGACACCAGCTCACCGGGTATGCGGGTAGCAAGGGGTTTGTACTGTCCTTTGCTCGGAACCTAGCCCACGAGCTCGCGGGAGACGGAATTCGGGTGAATACAATTTCTCCAGGGTAAGTTATTTTGCACATCTCTCCCGGCAGGAAGAAGAATATACTGACTAAAACCCTTACTCTATTCCCTCATGGGGGGATGTAGATACATTGCTACGGATATGAACATGAGTATCGCTGCCCGCCGCCCAGACCTTCTTCGTATCTTCCACGAGGCACCACCTTTGGGGCGTGTTGGAACCCCGGATGATCTGAAGATGGCGGCACTTTATCTGCTCGGTGATGGTTCGTCGTATGTGACGGGTCAGGACCTTGTTGTTGACGGTGGGATGCAAGTGTCTTCTGGCAACTTTAAATCTTCCATGTGAGAATAATGGTTCATCTCGTGGAATGAAAACAGAGTACATCAGTATATATTTGACGGGGTCTATTTGCCATTTAAAATTTCGAGGTAGCAATCACTTGAAACTTTTCATGCACACAGCTAGCACAGACTTTCCCATCGCTTGTCTTCATCACTGCTCTCACAGTTGCCATCCTTCTCCCCGCCTGGATGACCGTACACACCAGTTGGACTTTGGTACCCAATGGAAGAGGATTATGAAACCAAACACAAAGAGACCGACTGACTCCAAGGCTATCCCAGAATCCAGGTCTCCCGATGGTAAATAGCGAGGTTGAGCTCAGGTTATCGAACAGAGTTGATGCCGCCCCGCCGTGCAGAACACCATCCTTGTTGCACATGGGCTCCGTGACCTGAAACTCGAAGAAGACTGTCTTGTCGGCAGTATCCGATCTAATGTATTGCGCCTGTTTTAGAAGCTGTGTGTCGAAACTCGCGTATTTATCGTCTGCGGCAACGCTGGCTTTGTATGCTCGGATGCGGGCGTCTAATGCTAGACTAAAGTCTGTTGATCGGTACGCGTCTCCGGTCATTGCAACAAAGACGGTGCTTGCAGGCAAGGGTTCATTAGTTTCTTTCTTTTTTGCATAAAAGAAGGCTGATAATCCGTCCGTTTGGGGATAGAGCATACGCTTTGGGGGGAGGAGGAAGAATGAAAGCTATATAGCCTTTGATAGCGTAGGTATTGTTGAACACTTTTGTGGTGGTTTTCGTTCGGGAAATAATATATGGGGGCCGGGAATAGAATTCCTTTGATGCCAATCATACCTAACTAGATCCTAACTAGATCCTAAGAAAAATCAAATAAAACCGTAGGCTAATTATTTCCGATTTCCCTGCTCGTCGAATTCGATCCTCTCCCCTGTTATCAAACTCTCTTGTAATGCCGTTGCCAGTTTTAGACTAGAGTATGCCGACGATAGCTTCAGGGGAAGCTCCCGGCCATCGAGAATCGCATCTGCAAACTGTTCCAATTCCGTTACAAAGGCCTCGCAAAACTGATCAATCCAGCTGGGGAATGCCTCGCGCGTCATGCCAGCGGAGCTGTAAACCTGGACCCGATTATTGGCCGGGACTAGATTCACACAAATCTTTCCCTCCGTGCCAATAATATCCATGCCATTATCATATCCATGGGACGTGGTGCGCGAGTGATAGAAATAGGCGATCTTTCCATCCCAGAACTGGACCACACCGACCGCATTGTCGGCGTCCTTGTTCTGAAAGTCGTTCATCTCGTGATGATGGGAAACGATGCCCGTCGCCCACAGGGCTTTTGGTCGAATATTCTCCCCCAAAAGGAAGAGAGTAAGATCGATCTCATGGATCACCGTATCGATAAAGATCCCTCCACTGCGTCTCGCGTACTCGACGAAGAACCCGCTTCGATCCAATTTCTCCGTTCCCTGTGCGCGCACTACGATGGGGGTACCGATCGTGCCCGCCTTGATTTTCTGGTATGCATCTTGATAACTGGAATCAAATCGTCGGACAAACCCGACCATTACTTTGGGTGGTGATGAGGATAGGCGCTTCTTTTCTTCGAGTTTTTCCAGTAAGCTGCTAAGCTAATTCCCCATAAATTAGTCAGGGTGAGAGAAAGAACATATATAAATTGGGGCTTTTGCCGGCTGGACCACTTACTAAGGTAAGGTCCGTGGTGACAGGCTTCTCACATAGGACATGAATTCCCAGGTCAATAGCTTCTAGCGTGTGCTTGATGTGGAGGTCGGTTGGCGACGCGATAACAACGGCCTGTAATCCTGGGGTACGGATCATTTCACTGTAGTCGCGGAATAGTAGAACCCCTTCCGGCTCTAGCTTTTCATTTGCCCATTCAATTTCATGTTCTGCCGGTGAGCAAACACAAACCAGACGCATTCTTGGTAATCGATACAGAATATTCAAAGCGTGGCGTTGGCCCATTCGGCCAATGCCGACAACTCCAATACTGAGTTTAGTTTGGGTTCCGGCCATGATAATATGAAGTTTGAGAGGAAGAATAAGAAGAAGGAGATCACCCCGGATTTTGGGTGGCCATGGATGGGTTCCTATTGCTATTATATAATTTCTGTCTTCTCGGATGTCTATTTCCGCCTCTGTTTCTCACATCCTGGTAAATCTGGATTTGGTTCCCGTAAAAGGGAACAAGAAAATGGACCGCAAAGTGCGGGGTAGCCTCTCTCTATTTGCCTGCTAAAATGGAAGAGAGAGAGATTGAGAAATTTTAGCTATTACTGCGGTGGAAAAACTATTTCAGCGATTCGATTGTTTGAAGTTTCTCTTATGACAATGGTAGAATTTCTAGTACACGCAACAAAGATAGTTGATTATGTCCTTATAGATATAGGGTTAAGGAATCTAGAATAGATACTGACGTAGACCTTGAAGCCAACGAACTGAGAGCAGGCGAATATGATTGCGCGGAGCATGAGACATCACCAATCCTGCCAGGATCACAATACCCCAGATGGGCCAAGGGGTCATTTTAACCCATCTCTTCAGACGATACAAGGGCCACACAAGCTCCCCGCCAGTCCAGACGAACGCGTTCCGATCAGGAAAACACGTCTCAATCCAGAAGCTGGCGGCCTTTGCTGGCCATGAAGCAGCATTACGACCAAACTTCCCGATATACCAGTTGGAACAGTCACCAGAAAAAACAGTATCTTTGAGTCGCAAATGGATCGAATTGGTGTGTTTTTCCTCAGCGGATTGCTTGACTTCGATGACATGGGCGCGGTGGTCTAGGATGGGCTTAAACAACGATTTCACGGCGAAAACGACTTGAGTTTCACAAGCGAAAAGCGCGGAGTTGTTTGCTGGGAAGCTGTTGGGTCCGAATCTGTACACATATCGGGGCTTAGGACAGGGTATCTCAAGAAAAAGAAAAGGGGGTAGGGAATTAAGCTGGATGGAAAACCTTACATGATGGCAAGGTTGGGGAAATTGTGTACGTATGTGCCAAAGTACGCCTGTGCTCCCCTAGACTCATCCCACTGCCTGTTCAAGGAGATTCCTCGTTTACCATGGATTTCCATCGGGGCAAGGAATTGAGACACTTGGAACCCGGTCGCGAGAACGATCATGTCGAATTTATCCTCAACCCCAGAGGATCCGATGATACCTGTTTCTGTGAATTCCTGGATCCCTTCATTTCGAAGCTCCACCGTTGGCTCGCATAGGGAATCCAAATAACCAGGATCAAAGATCCGTCTTTTGCAGCCTGTGGGGTTTTATGGGTCGAGTGAGCTGGGTACTCCTCAATCACACATCGGGAAAACAAAATATCATACCAAGAGGAAAGTTCGGAACAATGAATTCTTTATATTTCTCCGGGGCCCGGGAATAAATATATGCCTTCGATTCTTCCTCCGCTTCGAGACGTGCGCGGAGGCCCGCGGGAGTGGGAAAATAGGTATTTGACTCATACTCTGCCTTCATGAAGATCTGGAGGCGCAACCATCTTTGCCATAGGGGAATCCAGCGAAAAGCCCACTTCTCGAGGGCGGTGAAATTGTGATTGGGCTGGTGTTTTCCACGATATCTTGCTTAGCATCGGATTCTCAACAGTCAGAGAGGGGGAGATAATAAATACCCGAGGATGATACCATTGAGCGCTGCGAGCATATTGTTGCACGAATCCAGCCTTCTCCGCCAAACTAGGTACAACCTGAGCGGCGCTACAGCCGTTTCCGATCACGGCCTGTGGATACTTAGTGTTAGATTATTGGGCATGTATGCTTTATGCAGGTAAAGTCTTACTACTCGCTTTCCACGATAATCGACCGAGTGATCCCATCGGGCTGTGTGGGTGATTGGACCCTTAAAGCGTTCCATGCCCTTGAATGCAATTTCACGAGGCAATGAAATTGCACCTACGGCTGAGACGAACATAGTGGCGTAACGCACATATTCCATGCCCGTTTCAACGTCTCGGAAGGACACGGCCCACTGCTGACTTTCCTCAAGCCACTTCGCCCCAGTGCATTCGACGGAGGTTATGACGTGCCTGCGTAGATCGAATTTATCCACGGTATCCTCGATATCTATCATCCTCTTTGTTAGGAGGCCGTTTTTGGCGTTTACGTGGCAGAAAAAAAAAGCTCACACTGCAAAATTTCCGCCTGTTCACATAGCTCCTTCGACCAGTTCGGATTCAAGTTGAAACTGAAGGAGTATAGATGGGAGGGAAGATCACAACCACTAATTTCCACTTAGTTTCGTTTCCAAGGTTGTTAAGTTTGAGAGCAGAGGTTTCAACCAGCCAGGATAGGTGTTTGTTCTCCAGGTGCCTCCCACACCATCCAGTTTCTCATATATCTATCCTCAAGTTGTCAGAGTGCACACATGCATATAAAAGGGCAGGAACAAAAGTTTCTACTTACCAAAAAGTCGTCAACCCCTAATTCGTGCCTCAGTCGATAAGCAAGAGAAATCCCTCCGGGCCCAGCCCCGATGATGATTGCATTGGGAGAATGTCCAGCGGCCATGGTGAGAAGGATTCTAACAGCGTGTGAACGAGAGTATTCAATCTGAAGACTGCAACCGCTTCACGGATTTTACCCGATTTAAAAATTCCCCAGGCTCAAGTCCGGAAACACTATCCCGGACTACTGTCTCTGGGGTGTGGATTATGGGATGCATTACCCGGGATTTATTCCACCGAAGCTCTTCATTCCTGCTTTAATATCTCACTTAATTTCCGACTTCAATACTGAAAGACTAACTAGGCTCTTCTCCATTATTCAAATTGAGTTGTGCGTGATAGGTGAAGGAAAAAAAAGAAAGATGACCAACACACCATCCTCCAGCAAGGGCCAGTACCTGTATGGGCCAAGCACACTTCGCCTGGAAGAGAGAAAATTACCCGCCCCTGAAGCGGACGAGATCCAGATTCGCATTCGATCCACTACCATATGCGGTTCCGATGTTCATTACTTCAAATATGGCCGCAATGGATCCATTGAAGTCAAGGAGCCGCTGTGTGGTGGACATGAGGCCGCTGGCGAAGTTATTGCGCTTGGTAGCAGTGTTGTTGGAAATAATAAAAGGTTTAAGATTGGGGATAAGGTAGCTATTGAGAGTGGTGTTCCCTGTGGAGACTGCGTCAAGTGTAAGAAAGGCACGTACAATGTCTGCTCGCAGCTACGCTTCCGGAGTAGTGGTGCTTCGTTTCCACATTTTCAGGGAACCTCCAAGAATACGTCAATCATCCAGCGCAATGGTGCCACAAGTAAGGCTTTCCTCCTCTACCCGTATGTACGGAGATAAACAAAATTGACGAAAAGAATCTAGGCTTCCAAACACGCTCAGTTTCGATGATGGGGCTCTGTTAGAGCCGCTCTCCGTCTGCATTCATGCAGTGCGAAAGGCTAAAATGGAGCAACAGTCAACCTGTATAGTTTTCGGAGCGGGAGCAGTTGGCATGCTTTGTGCTGCGGTCGCTAAGATCGAACACCACAACCTTGTGGTTATTGCCGATATTGATCCTGGGCGGGTGGAGTTTGCCGTCAAGCAGGGGTTCGCTGATGTTGGCTTCACTGTGGTACCTAAACAGGGATCAACGCTGGAAGAGAGATTGGTGATCGCCAAGGACGTTGCGTCGGAGATAGGCCGCCTCAGATGGCCTGGAGGGAGGGGTCATATCGGTCGACTGGATACGGTCTTTGAGTGCACTGGGGTTGAATCCTGTGTGCAAGCGTCTATCTATGTACGTTCGTTCCCAAGACTCACCTCCTCCGGTATATGCAGAAAAAACGAGACTCGTATACTAACTAAACCACAGGCAGCTGATAATGGTGGAAGAGTTGTTTTGGTTGGAATGGGCACAGCTATTCAAACTTGGCCGATTGCAGAGCTTACAGGACGCGAAGTCGACATCATCGCGGTATGGCGGTACGCCAATTGTTATCCCCGTGCCATCGGAATCATGGATGCTGTAGCAAGTGGTACGGTTAGTCCGGATTTGAGGAAGTTAATCACCCACCGGTTTGCTGGGCTAGATTCAATCCTCAATGCATATCATACAGCAGCTAAAACGAGGGATGACCAGTCTAATCTGATTATCAAGGCTGTTGTTAACCTTTAGGGGTTCGAGGTCTTTAATCTAATGAAGTTCTGTTGAATTAAATTATTTCCCCCACAGCAAGGACTTGTAGATGGTTTACTTTTACATCGTAGGAGTTAGTACGCAATGGGCCTCTAGAGTGCGAGAAACAACAAAAAAAAAGATATTCGCCAAAGACCTAGCCTCTGACCCCGGAGTTGAAGTCCGGGACAAGAGAGGGGGATGGCCCTCCCAACGAATTCCGGACCAAGGGATATATATGATCGGAATTTAATGATGATATTCATTTACCTAAACATATGAACAGGGTATATCTCGAGACATGTCATTCCCGGAACATTTTACCTCCCCTTGCTACAGGTTGGTGTCCCCGGGAACGAAATCCCGTACAGGGACGACCATTTATGAATACATTTCGCCCAGAAGTTAGCTGTGAACTTTCTAGGTTACTGGGTTTTAAAGAATAGCACCTTAAAAAATAGTATTTTGATTGCACTATGACTTCAAACGGAGTACCCCCGAAAAAGATGCAGCCGTTGACGGAAGACGAGTTCGCAGTCCTCTCTCTCCGCAACCTCATTTTTGACATCTGCAACCAAAATGGAGGGGGCCATGGCGGCTCAGCAATTGGAATGGCCGCTATTGGAGTGGCACTGTGGAAGTATATCATGCGGTACAGCCCATCGAATCCCGACTGGTTTGACAGGGATCGCTTCGTGTTATCTAACGGTGAGAGATAATTAAACTGTTAATACGGGTGGCGGAACGATTGAAGCGGCTAACACTGTTCAATGTTTATTTATCAGGACATTGTGCCATGTTCCTTTATGCATTGAATCACCTTACCGGGCTTGACGCGTGGACCATGGACGAGTTAAAGAGTTATGGAGACGCCAAACTCGATGGGTTTACAACGCTAGCTCATGGACATCCTGAAATCGAGTGCCCTGGAGTGGAAGTAACGACAGGGCCTTTGGGACAGGGCGTTGCAAATGCTGTTGGCCTTGCCATCGCCTCCAAAAATATGGCAGCTTCCTTTAATGAGCCCGGGTTTCCTGTTGTCAGGTCGCGTATCTACTGTATGACCGGGGACGGCTGTCTGATGGAAGGAGTGGCACTTGAAGGTTAGTTGTGTGTACAGGATATATATATTTTTTCAAAACGGTGGGTAGAAAGAATGGGCTAACAGTGACAAAAATCCAGCAATTTCCCTTGCTGGCCATCTGCAGCTAGACAACCTCGTGCTCATCTACGACAACAATAGTGTTACCTGCGACGGGCCTTTGGACTGGATCAACAGCGAGGATATCAACGGTAAAATGCGTTCATCTGGATGGCATGTCCTAGAAGTTCTTGATGGGACATACGATGTTCAAGCTATTGTTGCCGCTCTGCAACATGCTAAAAGCCTCAATGGGAAACCGGTTTTTATCAATATCAGAACCGTCATTGGAGCAGACACTAGCACTGCGGGGACAGCAAAAGCCCATCATGGACCATTTGATCAAGAGAGCGTAGGGCGGTCGAAGGCCCTCGTTGGTCAGGATCCTGCTACGACACACTGCCCTGGGGAGAGGGCCCTGCAGTACTTTCGAGAGAGAAGGGAGCACGGTATGAGCCTCGAGAAACAGTGGCGAGACCTATTAGATCGGTATGAATTAAGTCACCCCCAAAAGGCCAGCGATTTGGCCGCCAGACGCACCGGCATGATCAGTGGGTATAGGGAGTTTCTTGGGACTATAGATAGCCAGCGATTCCAGGGAATGGCCTCTCGAGAGTCTAGTGGCTTAATTCTGAAGGAATTGTGGAATAAGTGCCCTTCGCTGTTTGGAGGCGGCGCGGACCTTGTCAACTCTAACAAATTCCTCTACTCCGATTCGGACGTGTTCCATCCAAAATGTAGCTACCGGGGTCGTTATATCAGGTACGGCATCCGAGAACATGCGATGGCGTCGATATCGAATGGTATCGCGGCATTTCACCCCGGAGCCTTTCTACCAGTGACAGCGACGTTTCTCATGTTTTATATATATGTGAGTCCATATTTTTATATGTGTGTGCGCGTGTGTATGCTAACAGCAGTTTTGAATCATAGGCTGCACCTGGGGTTCGTATGGGAGCTCTCAGTCACCTCCCCACGATTCATATTGCCACGCATGATTCATTTGGTATGTACCAAACTATCCCAATCCACAACAGCTCCAGGTAACTCACAATTTTTTTCTTATCCAGCGGAGGGTCAGAATGGACCGACTCATCAACCCGTCGAACTTGACTCTCTCTACCGAGCGATGCCAAATTTGACGTACATCCGACCGTCTGATGCAGAGGAAGTCGTGGGAGCCTGGATGTGTGCCATCGAAGCCAGAAGTCACCCAACCATGATTTCTCTAGCGCGGGACCCAGTTGGTGACGTGCCTAGGACCAATCGACACAAGGTTTTAAGGGGAGCATATGTCTTAGAGGAGGACCTAGGTGCAGACCTAACCCTCGTCAGCTGCGGCTCTAGCATGCACCATGTTGTGGCCGCAGCTCAGGAGCTACGGAAAGATGCAGTACGCTGTCGTGTAGTCAGCTTTCCCAGCTTTGACCTGTTTGATCAGGAGACCAAGGAGTACCAGCAATCCGTTTTCCTCCAGAATGACAAGCCGATCGTGAGTGTCGAGGAGTACGTCGCTACGGTCTGGGCCCGATACGTCACCGGCAGCATAGGGATGAAATCCTATGGCTACTCCGCTTCCAATCGGAGTAATTATGAGCGATTCGGACTTGATCCGAAAGGGATAGTGAAGAGAGTGAAACTGTATCTGGAGTTTTTGGATGGTCGCGACGCGAGAACAATGGGATGGCAATGCTTGTAGCTTGATTAAGGTAGAAATGAATTTGTATATGATTGAAATGCATTCCAAAGGCCTAATTCTCACCATATGGAAGACAGTCTGTAGCATCCATCCTCTGACGTCGTTGTTATTTTAGAGGCTATCTTCTGCAATGATCAAAAGAGGAAAGGCGCGGTAAAGTTAGTCACCAGTCTGCCTCTCCATGTTTGGAATCGCCACGGAATTTGATTTCCGACCGCATCCCCCCAAAAACACAAATTCCAAAATTCCAAAAGGGTTTTCATCGATAAGGGTTTACTACTACACATAATTGTCATGGTTTAATCATGAACGATGCGACCAAGCAACAAAGCCCCAAAGACCGTACGGAAGCATGTAACTACTGCTTGTACGCCGTGTCGCGAAGGGAAAGTGAAGGTAATTGTCCCCTGTGCGAACTCTCCCGAAATGGCGGGACGCCAGACTCACCGTTTTTCAACTCGTTTCAGTGCGATGGTGCAACTCCAGAATGTAAGAATTGTCGGACAAAAGGCAAGACTTGCAGCTACAATCAAAACAATGACAGACGCAAGTGAGCTACCTGAATACAGGTTCCGAGACCCAGGGGGTTGACTTTTCTTTTCTCTACCAGGATTCCGGTTCGAATCAGCGTTACCATTCTGGCCCAGAGAATCAACCAGCTGTCTAAATATATCCGGGAAAAGGGCTTGGAAGTACCACAGATGGAGAAATGTGATATCATAACTCTCAAAGGCGTTTTCGACAGTCTTGGATTGCAATGCAATGATTTTATAAACCTGGAGCCAGCTCCAGCGACGACTTTGGACACGAGGGACCATAATGACGATCAAGAGTTGGGGGGTTCGCTTTCGTCCCACCTCAACGACCGTGGTGGTGAGAGTAATGTCATCACTGCTCTCTCTCCTCCATTAACTGGGCCAGATGCTCAGGACGGACGCCCTGCGTTTTTTACGCTGAATCCTGCGCCACCTCCTGCGGTCACAGCAGTGGAATGCTCACCCACGCGCCCCTCATGCTACGGAGCGGCAGCAGACTCTCCGTCTCCTATGGCTGCTGTTGCGAGTATAGAGCCTCCCCAGCAAGCGGTATCAGCTCTTCTGGAGCTCGCGGATGCTAGCAAATACCACTCTACTCTAAATGAGCCGGCCTCAAACCAAACTATCCCACCCGCCACGCAGCACAGGAATGGCCAAGAGCAAGATCGGGAGCAAGCACAAGAGCAAGAGGAAGAAGAGGAGCAAGCGGAAGAAGATGAGGTTACAAGGTTGCTCTCCTGTCGACTGGGACGGCTGCAAGCAACCCATGGCGGACAGCTACGATATTATGGGTCCACTTCCAATCTCACGCTACTGGATGCGCTGGTTGGCGTGGCGCCATCCTCTTCGAGTAGTATTTTGCAAGGTGCACAGGAGGTCTTGGAAAGGGCAGAGCTTGATCTGGCCGTAGACGAATTTTTCGAGGAGCACTTAATCAAGCTCTATTTTGCATGGCAAGACCCGTGCTTACATGGGGTGAATGAGGAGATTTTTTGGAAGTCGAGAGCGCAGTACAGCCACAACGACTCTGGATCTGGTACCCCCTATTATTCCCTTGCCTTATCGAATGCCATGTGAGTTTATTGTTCATACAAGGTGGGCCAAAAGTGACCTGGGCTGACACACGCTATCTCTCAACTTTACAGGTGTGCCATTGGGGCTGTATATGAACCTCGATACCACCCGAATTTAGTGACATTTCCCCGATCCCTCTCCGAATTCTTTAGTGACAGGACAAAAGCTTTACTCGAGCTTGAATTAGAGAACCCTTCCCTAGCCACAATACAGACTTTAGTTATCTTAAGTGGATACGAAGCGTCCTGCACAAGGGACACTCGTGGGTGGTTGTACAGCGGTGAGTTTGGCCCGGTGAATCCCAACAGCACTGTGAACCTATCAAATTATACACCCGAACATCTAATGCGACACAAGGGATGGCTATGCGGCTTGCCCTTGACCTAGGACTTCACTTGCGTACGGGCCCTTACGTGGAAAAAGGGATTATACCAGCAGAAAACGCGGAAATCCGCCGCATAACTTTCTGGGGCGTATACATGAACGAACGGTAAGGGCACACTCGTCTATTCTTTCCATCTTTATTGACCTATATAGATTCTGGGGATATTACCTAGGTAGATTTATCCAAACGCCGACGGAATCGATCACCGTACTAAACCCAGGTCACGACAACCCATTACCAACGACAAAATGGAAGGCGTATGGTTCCGCTTGCTCATCAATGAACACATCGACGACCCTCCCAAACCCACTGGATCTGGTCTGCTGCCAGTGGGCTTCGCTTTACGGCCTGATGGAACCGCTCACAGACGTCTTGTACGGGTGTTCGGAAGTGTCCAAACATCGACTGCAGGAGCTGACAGCCAACACTGTTGACAAACTAAATGTCTGGAAACGTGATCTACCGCAGGAGCTCAATATCTATGAAATTACCGCTGGCTGCCTACAACAACAACCCCTGCCACACATTCTGGCTCTCCACATGCAGTTCTACCAGTTGATGATCCACTGTCATCGCCCGTACATATCACGAAGCATCCAGCCACAGCCGCCTCAGGGCCCTGGCACACTGCACGCGCGTATGACGTGTATTGAATCCGCCATCGCGATTGTCAACATCCTCAATCTATACGAGAGGTTTTACACGTTCCGTCGAGCAAACTTCCAGATCGTATCGTACATTTTCTCCGCGGCCCTGATCTTGATCTTCACCACCTGCGAACAAGACCGGGATCGGGAATTGGTGGAACATCTGAGCACGTGTTTCCGAGCACTAGATGAAATGGGGGCCCAGATTGACAGTGCCAAACGTGCCAGTACATTTTTGAGCTCGTTGCAGCGCGAGTGGCAGATACAGAGGCGGAGCAAGATGAGGGCGGCTCGAGGGGCCAAGAGGAAGTTCCAAACCTTCGTCCGTGAGTCAACCCCCAATTGGCAGCAGCAGCAGAATCCAGCAGCATCCGACCCATTATTTCCTTTTAGGGTAGCAGGGGGAGGAGGGAATTCAAGATCGTCTGCCAACGGGATTAATGCTGTTGTAGCAGGCTCTACAACAACAACAACTACTAACGGCGCTGCCGGTGCCGCTATTGATTACGACTTAGCGTCCTGCTACCCCTCCCTTGAGGACTACTCCGTTGACTTTATGGAACCTGATCTGTGTAACATTCTGCTGAGCGAGGGTATTCCTAGAACTTTTGCATAGTTAGGGAGACAACAAATCAAATGTAACATAACACACTAGATCCATTCCCGTAACAAATGCAAGGGGCGTATGGAAGGTTTCACATACTAGGTAGATGGGAACTATTAAACACCTGCGAGGGGACGCGAATAATGTTTGACCTTGTTTTGGTAATTTTTGTAAACAAAAAGAAATCAAGCTTCCGTCCGTACAAATAGTCCTTTCTGTGTGCGGGAACTAGAATTCCGGACCCCATGGGGAGGAGGATTCCCCAGAAAATACCAATATATAAATACTGATAAAGTCTGGGGAAACAGCTTTTGGATATTCACGGCCACTCGAAATATTATTATCATTGTCATTTCCAAAAACAAAATATTCCTTTGAACCATTATTTTTCAGGTTCAAAAACAACTTCCATTGCCCCCGTTCATTCAATCTATTTCAGTCCGTCCACTATGAAGGTGAGCCGGCTGGAGGGCCGTTCTCTCACAGCGGGTATTACGTTCGCCACGGGGACGGGCTTCTTGTTGTTTGGTTACGACCAAGGAGTCTTTGGCGGGTTTATCGATAACCCCAGTTTCAAGGAAACATTCAATTTTCCAAGTCCCCTCATGATCGGACAGATGACGGCTACCTACGATCTGGGGTGCTTTTTCGGCGCCATCCTGGCCATGGTATACGGAGACAAGACCGGAAGGCGCCTAGCGATCTTCATGGGTTGCACGATCCTGACCGTGGGTGCGATCCTGCAGACGGCAGCATACGGCGTGCCGCAGATGATCATCGGCCGGTTCATCGCAGGTGTCGGGAACGGCATCAATACGACGACGATCCCGGTGTGGCAATCCGAGACCTGTAGACCGAGCCACCGTGGCCGTCTCATCGTTTTGCAGCTCGCCCTCAACCAATTCGGAAACGTGACGGCCCAGTGGCTCAACTTTGGCCTTGGTTACGTCCCCAAGCATCTCAGTGTCTCCTGGCGATTCCCGCTAGCTTTTCAAATCTTCTACGCCCTGGCAACTGTCCTCATGCTTCCTTGGCTGCCAGAATCGCCGAGGTGGCTCATCCAGAGGGGTCGCAGGGAGGACGCACTCACCGTGATTTCACGGCTTCATGCCAAACCCGCTGGAGATCCAGGTGTGCAGTCATTCTTCGAGACTGTCGTCTCGTGGACGGAACGTGAGATGGAAGATTCCCGGACGCCAGGGAAGGCAGGTTTGGGAGCATGGATGACCCTTCTGCGACGAAAGAAAGATCCTCTGCACACAATCCGACGCGTCATCCTCGGTGCCGGGACCCAGTTCATGCAACAATGGGGGGGTATCAATGTCATCAACTACTACCTTCCCGTAGTGTTTGCGTCGCTTGGAGTCTCGCGGCGCCTGTCGCTCATTTTATCCGGGTGCAATGCAATTAATCTGATGCTCTCAACCTGCGTCGGGTCGACATTCATCGAATCCTGTGGACGGAAGCGGCTCATGTTCTGGGGCGCGTTGGGGCAAGGCATTTGCTTCGCGTTGGTTGCTGGAGGACTGGGAGAGGGGGGACGTGACTGGGGCATTGTCGCGATCGCATTTGTGTTTGTCTTCTACACCACTTTTGGCCTGACGTGGATTGCTATCCCCTGGATGTTTCCGGCCGAGGTCAACACCCAGCGGTGGCGGAATAAGGGCGCCGGCATTGCCACGGTCACCAACTGGATCTGCAACTATGCGGTTGTCCTGGTGACTCCTGTAGGTATTTCGAATATCGGCTGGCGCTATTACATCGTGTATGCGGTTTTGAATTTTCTTTTCGTGCCCATTGTGCATGTGTTTTATGAGGAAACCGCAGGGCTGTCGTTGGAGGAGATTGACGCCTTGTTTGAAGCTAAATATTCTCGCGGAGGAGGAGGAGTCGCGTCTAATAATCCAAGTCAGTGTGGTGGTGATCAAGAGCTAAAACCCGCTGGGGGCTCAAGTGAGTGGGTTGAGAGTCTCTAACTTCGAAGGCTCACGGAGTAGGAAGTTTCGGGGGTGGTCAATACATGGAATTGTGCAAATCACCTGGGGGGGTGCTTAAGATAGGTGGCCTCTGTCATATCTAGCAATGCTGTTGTCGGATTCTCTTCTTTTCACCCCTTTTTTTACAGGAGAATTGATTTATGTGGTTTAGAACCCATTGTCCCCCTTAACCATTTACAGTCCTGTAAAGCTTTCTCCCAAGGCCATATTATTAGTACTCCATCCTGAGCAGCACCTCACAGCGGCCTCTTTTCTTGGTTTGCACAGGAATATCAGCTTGGTTTGACCTTTGAAACTTTGAGCACGGAACACCTTCAACGGGTTTATAACAGTGTGACTTGCATGCATTAGGCCCTGTACTGGGGCCAGGAACTCGATCCCGTTTCCGGGGTCGAAGCACCAGGATGCCAACATTTAGGGATCGGCCGCTGGCGCCGAGAGAATCCTCACCAGCGAAAGACAAGAACAAACCGGAGCCGCGAGGCGCAGCCAACCAAGCCTCAGTCCAATGTGAAACCAACACTATCGCCATCTCGGTGCTTGTTAAGCTTGGGAACCCCCCGGCGGTTTTCCCCTTTTTCATTAACACTGCAGTGTCAATGTTGGCCCCACCAGTCTAGCAGCGAGGCGTTCTTAGCGAAAGGCTAAGCAGGCACAAGGCAGATTTAATAGCAGGGTCCTTCCTCCCGTAGACACTGGAATCTAAAAGCCGGGTCACACAGCATGTTATGGCTGGGCAAACAGTACATGCCTCGACTGGGGGGTATATTGGTCTACGGATGATTATCAGGACATGCAAAAAGCTGTTCATAACCAGGTTGGCAAGAAAAGCCCGGATGAGACAAGCACTGTGTGAAACTGGATAGCAATCTTTGCATCGGGTACCAGCGCGTTTCCGAACAAAGATGCATGGGCCTTATGTACCTATGTTCAAACGGTTAGTGAGCCCAACAACCAATACGGGATGGGCGACACACCAAAGTCATATTTCTTGTCCTACGATGATGCCTTTGTTACTGCTGAAACGATACGCGGATGTTGATTGACGGGGCCCTATTTGACTGCAATACAACTGTATAATGGTTTATGGTTCGTGGTTCTGGGAGTGTTATTATTTTGTATATATGCTTGTTCCTGCTTCAGGGATTCCATCCCAAGGGCTTACTCTAACGAGGGAAATACCCATAGCCATAGAGAGAATATAATAGAGGCCACAGGTACTAGCCTATTCTTACTCCCTAGAGTTCAATGTAAATTGTTATTTCTACGTGGGCAAGTATCTAAAGAATGTTCCGAACTAGTATAATCTAGCACTGACTCATTTTCCGAGTCCACCAAGATAACTATGGATAATGAATCATATTTTCATCAGTTCCATTTTGACCTACAACCCTCCTGCCCTGCCGAAATTGAGGGATGATACAGCCCGTGGTGGCTCTTCCCCTTGAAATCTTCTAAACCGTGAACATACACGGAGTTGAGAAAGTACTTGTAAAGAAGAGATCGAAACTTCACGTGCGTGAAATTTTGGGGGTTCCCGGGAATGGATCTTGGAGAACCATCGCCACTATCAACAGCTTTAAGGCACCTTGAGGAGTTTTTAAAACGACCCAATAAAACGACGGACCTTATCGCCGGGGTACATCACCATCCACTTCAGCTTCGGGGTTTTGAGGACTCATAATTTTTTTCACAGTCTCTGTTAGATTACTCATGAAAATTAAAATGATGATCCATTCGAAGGAAATATCGAAAATGGAGGGGAGTGGAAAAGAATTCAATAGCCAGTGTAATTTCGTTGGTAGGCAGTGCCATTGCTTCATAGATGCGTTTCCTTGGAAAACACCGCCGTCGTGGCCAAGTTAATCCACGTAATAGGTTTCACCCATCTTTTTGGTCCTGCGGTGTTCTTCCTCCTCTCGTCAATCATCCCTCTAGCAACCACAACAACCAGTCTACAACATGAGCATACTGGAGTGGTTTTTTAAGAAATTTCAACCAGTGGAAAAACAATTGTCGGAATTAGAAACGCTACCACCGGAGCTCATATTCTGCATTGCAGATTTCCTCGAAAAGGCCGATTTCGTCTGCCTGGGTCTATGCAGCCATACCCTCCTTAATATTATCGGAGAACCATCATTGCCAGCAGGAGACTGTTCGTTAAAGCTAGCTATCCTTATCAGAATAGCTGGCGACCTACCACACATGTTTTGCTGTCACCAGTGCAAAAAGCTACATCTGACTGCTGACATCCCTCACCCGGCTTTATCAGTAAGGGATACAAATAATAAGTGCCCGGATATGGGGATACTTCACGAGAATCACGGACCAGACCCTCTTCGGTGGCTCTTCAATGTCCATAGCATACCAAGCTCATATAGTTTCCGACACTCTCATTTGGTGGCTGCCATGAAAAACTACTATCACGGCCACACATCTGGAATCACAACCGGAGCATTGGACTACACTGAGGTTATGAATCTCGAATTCTCTCCAATGATTACCACATTACTCTCCGTGGAAGCACGGGTTTGCTCGTTGGGTGAGGATCGCTCGATATTAGTTTTACAGCTACAAAACTGGGTTCTCTTTCATGACAACCCTGATATCGATATAATTATGTCAAAGCTCAGGCGCATATCTATCTGTAGGCATAAGGAAATAGGCTGCGAAACGGATTGTTATACACGTTCCACTATTCAAAATCGGGGTTTCCGCCCGACCACAAATGATACCTTCGAATATCTGCGCTGTCCGGTTTGTGGTATCGAATTCCAGCTTGGCCTCCGAGACTGTGGAGCAGACGGAAAGGCTGTCGTGATTACTAAATGGATGGATCTCGGAGCTGGGTTGGACATCAATGATGCAAAGTGGAAGCACATCACAACTACTGATGAAGCAATCGGGGAAGAGAACCGGACGATCACAAGTTCAGGGGAGACTTGGCGACTGTTCCATGATGCCTCATCTATCCAGGGCCAACCGGGCGATTCAACAGAACGGAATAAGTCTTACTTAATAAACAAGCGGTACCGTGCCCTGATGTCTTCAACGATACTAGGTGATAAGTATAGTATGCTCAGTTCTTAATTTGAATATCCCAATGAACACTTCAGGAAGGCGCAACGGTGTCCCCTATGTAAATTACTGTTGCTCTCGCCGTGTACTTAAAATCCCCTCAAGGGAAGGAACTCCTAAACAGAAGGAGCGATTCAACAAGAGACAAACACCTTCCCCCCCCATAGGATTCATTCTGCTTCCCTTTCTTCTTTCTCTTTCTCTCCTCACAGATAATTCGAAGCATTCTTAGCTGGTACATCTGTACAATTTCACAGTCTTTGAAAAGATGAACTCTGCAGACATCAACTCCATCTGGGGAACGGTAGGCACTTGGGTTGGGGCCCTTCGCCCTGAACTCGATGCCGTTATCCGTTACATGATTCGGCAATTCACACCTTTCTCTTTGCTGGGTGAACGACAGTTGGAGTTGCAACAGAAGTCGCTAGCTGCTCAGGAGGAGTCGGTCAGGAACCAGGAGGTTATCATTCAGCAAAACGAATCAATTCTTTTTGAATTCCGCGAATGCAAGCGGCTGCTTCTCACTGGGGCGCATGGACCCGGTAGTGGCTCGCCTACTGCTGGTTCTACCCCATAAGCAATTAGATCAAGATTCATTGTGATTGCGATCCTAGGTGATCGGCCTGAGGCTCATTGACTCTGGTCTTTTGCCCCATCCTCTTGTCGTGGCCCGCGCGGATCGCACATCCCTAGCATATCTAAGATATTGGCAGCTGGTACTGTGATTGATTTAATATTTGTGTGATATCATCTCTGTATCTAAATATGACTTCGGCTAGGATCACTACCTTAGTCCAAAGACAAGTCATATTTTATATTCCTTTTGTCCTGATATTGCTGAAGAGTCAAGTTATGTTATCCGGCGTTCTTTCTATCGATGAGTCGACTCCTCATCTTCTGTGGTATTGTTCTTGATCTCCCCCAGCTCCTTATCAGGCAATCTTTCACTCTCTCTCCATAACCGTTGCTGCCGTCGATACATCCTCCAAAATACCACGCTACCATGAATCTGGGCCGCAGAGAACGCAACATGAAGTAACGGGGTGGCTACCTTGAACGCGATTTGCCACCTATTCCACAAGCTACCAAAGAGATACATTGCCACTGCCGTCTCGACCGTCGTTCCCGTAGCGGTGGTTATGCAAGAAAATAAAAAAATGCGGGTGAGGAAGCGATGGCGATCGGGAAAAATGCGATAAAGGATGATAGCCACGTGAGGGAAAAATTCGGATATGATATCGAAAGCTCCTGTGTTTTTTTTCAACCAGTCAATCATCTCTCCATTCAAAGTGTCTACTGACTTATTATAGTGAATGCTTAAAATCTCGCTGCGATTTTAAAGAAAGATTACGTACCCCAGACCGTGCAAAGGATGAATTCGATATCCGCGTCCGGCTCCCTTGCAAGTTTCAGGCTAATCGCAATAGCCGATTGACCGATAATAATCGTTCCAATGTGATGCATAACCGCTACCGGAGACAGCTTGACGCGGTATAAAAGCTCGAATATATACATGGCGATGAGCATCTGGGCTACTACCACGAGAATATCCCCCATCGTCACGATCGACCCTTTGGCAAAGGGGGTATGGAACGTCGCCTCGCAAAAGGTCACATTGATAAACGGGTACGCTGCGATAATTAGGATGAGAATTTTGGTGAATCCGGCAATGTGATGGTTCATGAATCCGCGGCGGTTTAGCTCGCTCATGTCGGTGTATATGGGGCCGTAGAGTCGTCGGATCAGGAACCCTTCGAGAACGTAGAACCGGATGAGAAAGAAAATGACCAGAATGATGGAGATTATGAGTGCAGAGTATGGAGCCAGTATGGAGATTGGCTCCAGTGGTTTCGAATTGAGCTCATTGTTGTCACGCGGGGAAATGGACATTGTCGCTCGAGGAATGCAAATGCGGCGAACAAGGACAAATTCTTCTAAAAACGCCAAGGAAACTCCAAAAAAATGCAAGGAACAAAATGTACAGAATAATATATAATAATATAACCCGGATTATATACCGTGAATAGAAAACTGAACCATGGAGGGAAAGTAATAGCGACAGACAACAATCAAGAAGACGGAGAGAAAGAGAGCGAGAGAAAAGAACAGGTTGGATCACAATTAGAAACATCAAAAGAAAGGGACCTGCAGCAATCAATTCCCCATCTTTTGTACCCCCGCGGAGGTGTTATGCGTAATCACACCATCCACGGTCCCATCAAGCCCAGAATATAGTTTCAGAAGGTTTGATCCATTCAAAAGTGAAAAAACCCCGTGTCTCAAATGCCAAGCTTTCAGGACTCAAAGCTTCGTCTGTGCTTTGCGCGAGTTGATTGGCCGATGAGCCGGAATTCTGGGCCCGGTGGAGAAGTCGGTCCGAGTCCCCCAAATTTAGATGCCGCGTGGAATGAGGGATTTCACTCCAAGGCAGCAGAATATTGACACAAGGTCCTCAAGGCGTGGGATTTGACCATGAAAATAGTAATTATCTGCAAGTTAAGCACAAAAGGAAAACCAGGCAACAAGACAAATTAACAAATTAATACATATGCTATGTTTCACCTGGTGCCTCTACAAATTGAAATTCCGTCACATCAAGAATATATTTCACCCTATTCTTCCTTCTGAGTTGCGGTAAAGATGCAATTTCCGCAGTTCTATCCACCATCAACCTTGTCCCCCTTCTGACCGCTAGCCTTCATTAATATATTAAGTTTTTAATTGGGGTAAAAAGTGTCGAGTCAATTCAAACGCCATTTTCTCACGTGGGACTTGACTCGTTTTTTCCAAGGGGCAATTTAGAGCGAAACTCTAAACAAAAAGTTAAAAAAACTCTCTTTGAGGCTCGAATAGGGGGACATCTCAGATAGGCTTAAGAGATCAAGACCTTCAGCAGGGAAGGATAATTATACAAGACCCTTTCGTTCCTCGGGGATCTCTCATTCCTTGCGGGAGTGTGCGCCGTTGAAACGTTATCGTACAGGGCGCTACGTGATGTTCCTGGGACCCTGATCCACATAACCGATGGCACGGCCGCCTTAACCTATCCGATTGTCGGGACGCTAGCGGGCACTTTTCTTTATATAGTGTCCTTCATCCAGCTGGGCAGGAGGGCGACGATGCTCAATTTGAGATGGTTTATTTTTATCTCATGTCAAGCGAGAATCCCTAGAGAAGACGGTTTGTCGACAGTGACTTTCCTGTTGCCCTCTTACCATCCGGAAATCTAGGCGCGTCTTGAAAGCTATGCAGAAGCAAAGTGGCGCACCACAAATAAAATTGGGGTTTGCTACATTACACCTTTTTGAGGCGTTGTAACACCCAATTCTGAAAGGGAAAAAAAAGAAAATCTCGAACGACCCAAACTTCAACGCAATAAGCGGGTGACTTCCTGGAGATGGGAACTCTTAGCGAGACTGTTTTCGTAGCGGTACATTCTCCTTCTTCACCGGATCAGTGGACCCAGCAGCCTGGTTGCTGTGGCGAAGATTTGAGCCGCGGGCTTCGGTGATGAGACGATAGCCTTTCATCATTGCTAGCTTTGAATAAACGGAATACGCAGAGGTGATAATTAGGCACATTGACGTGGTAGGTATCATACCCCCCCCTCGAGAGAGATGGCGGCGCTCGGGGGCAAGGTCCGAATCCAATTCACGAACTGATCAAGGTCCTGTGGGGTCATATTATCCGCAACATGAACACTAAAAACTGCCCGAAGACTTGGGGTGATGCGAGAGGGATCAATGTTGGTAGGCCCAGTGAGAGGCATGCAGATACTCGACGCCCCCATCTCCAGCCCATGGGATGGTTTTTTTCCAACCCCTGCTTGGGCGCGCATGGTCTGAATGACGTCCGCAAACTCGACATGACGATGGCCCTCCTCCTGTCGGCGCCGGATTTCCTCAGTCAGCCCGAATGTGATGTTATTATGTGGAGGTGCGTTGGCAAGTGGCTCAGCAGCATCGGTTGCTGTAATTATTTCGACAATTCTGGGCGGAGGGCCGCTGGGCGGGGTGCGGTGAACGCGTAACAGCAGTCAAAGATAAACAGGACATCCACGTTAAAGATATCCTGGAGGTCATACTCTTCATCCATAGTGAGCGCGATAAGGTATCTGTGGCTGTCAAATTCACGGCCGCCTCCTCGGCGCTCGACAAGATTGAGAGTCCCGTCTTCTGAGACAACCCCGTGGCGCGCATGATGGGCCAGCACGATGGCCCTTCCTTCCGTGCTTTTTGCCTGGGCGAGGATTTGGCGGAACGCCGCCTGGACAGTCCATCCGGGTGTCGGATCAGTGCGTTCGATGACCAGCTCGTTTGCGGGGAGAAACTGGAGGACTTGGAGCATAGCCTGAAAGTGCGCTGCATCTTGGTATGCATGGGTGTCGTCATCTTGCCATCGGATGGTGATGGCGTGGGAGTTCGTGTAGTTTATGTTCTGCTGACGAGCAGCGGCCTGCATAGTTTGTTGAAACCGCTCACGGTTGATCAAGGTCATGGTTTTGAGAATGAGTGGTTTGTCTGTGTGGAGGATTTTCTCTGTGGAGGATTTTCTGATGGAGATGTTGAAAGGAAGGAAGTTTTTGCAAAGAGTAGTAGGATGGAAGGGGGGTTTTATGCTTCAATGATTCGTATTGTTGGTGAAGTGGATGAAATCATAGTGAATTCATAATAGGGTCGAAGTGAAGACAGTAGAGTATCTAAAAGTGAATCATCATAGACTCGTCAATATATCCGGCCTGCTTTATTTATTCAGTGGCAAGGGAACAATGTCGTACTTCCTCATAAAGCCGACAGAAATACGTCCTGCAGGCACCATCGCCGTATTTAATTATAGAAAGTTAATCAGTAGGATATTCTGGATTGGTTTAATTTTTAATTTTTTTCAAAATATATTATATTCAGGCCCCTGAAGATTTACCATAAGAGGTGGTAAATCAGCTGTTTAAGAAACAACTGTAGTCAGCAGGCTCTATCGTACTAATACTGTTATATGATTTTCATTTTTCATTTTTCTAGTTATATTCATGTTTTCATGTTACATTATTTTGCATAATTCACTTATTAAAGTACAAAATGTGTTCAGCGTTGTGATACTCCACCATCACTTTAGTGGGTTGCAGACAACCCACAACACTCCAAATACTGCTACCCAACATCTCTTTAAGGCCCGAGTCGCAGGAAGAAGTCACTATGATGTGTGAATTTGTGCCTATGTGCTTAGGTTTAAAGGGGACAGCCTCTGCGAATTCCCATTGGCCTGCCTTGGTATTCGGGTTATAGTTATTTCACATCAATATATCCAGGTAATTCCCCCAAACCCCTTCGGAAATATTCAAACAAACAATCCTACTCGTCCTTTTCAGGTGGTCTACTAATACAACTGTTGCAGTGTGTATCCAATAACCTCCTCGATCCAACTGCTAGATCGCCTAAACGGAAACCTTGGAAGCAAGGAAAAGGGCACCCTCAAGCGCATTGGCTCCGTAGGTCAAGTGAGCCGGCATGATGATAAGCGTGCCTGCGCAGACCAAATCACCCAGAGCACAGATAACCTTGACCTGGCTCTTGGGGTAGTTGGGAATCTGACCACCATCCTGGAGGTTGCGAGTGAAACCATAGAGAACAGCACCTTTAACCTTGGCCTTGATATCGCTAGGGAGGTTCTGGACAGAGTTATCGATGACCGCGGTACCTTGGCTGTTACAGTATCAGCGTTAAAATCCTTCATCCTTCTGGAAGGTGTATGTGCAAATCAGCTTACCTGTATCCACCAACAACGATTTGGGTATCAGGGCACTTGCTCGCAGCAAGGTTGATCATCTTGGTGGCCTCTCCGATGGCAAGATCATTGGTGTTCTTGGGGAGGAAGTTGGAGGGCAAGTCAGCGGTGTAGGCTCCTCCAACACCTTGACAGGCGACCTTGTCGCTTCCCAGGTTGAGCTTCAGGGAGCTGCAGGTTCCAGGGCCAACAATCAGACCCTAGAAAGAATAATGAGCATCTGAAAATCAAGAGTGTCTCTCCTATGTGTTTTTAAAAGGGATTGGAGTGAAGTTGAGCATACCATGTTGCCTGTCTCGGTGGAACCACGAGCAAAGATAAAGGTAACGGCCTTGCAAGAGCCGCTTGTCAGGTCATTGGCAGTGTCAAGGAATTGACGCTTCTCAATGTCACCTGCAGGGAGTGCGCTGGCCAGGCCAGCCAGAGCAGCAACAAGAACAGTGCGGAAATGCATTTTCAAGAAAGAGAGTAGAATAAATGAGTGGTCAATGAGAGTGAAGTTGGTAGCGGTGGTCTCGCTTGCTTGCTTTGATCTGAAGGATATCAAAACTTTTCTTTCTTTCTCCTGCGTCCAAGGGCCCTATTTATATTGATTCTTCTCCAGCTTTGAGGCGTGAGCCCCCATGTCGCTCGGAGATTGCTTCATTCTACAAAGCCTTCATTCCCTGGGGTATCAGCCAAGGAACACAGGTCTTGGTATGAAGAAACTTCTCCACGATTTGATCTATCGGTGCCTTTTTTCATCTTCCTCTCCTCTTGGTCCAGGGATGGAACGTACTAAGTAACTGCCGTTTTTCCAAGCCCGTATCCCGAGGCATACCAAGGTATATTATACCACCGCAAAGGGAGAAAATTATTGGCCCTTAGTAAGCCATGAAAAGCTTGAACAAGTCAGGATAGGCATCCATGTATGGTGGGATGGATCATCATAAATTTGTTTCCCTGAGACACGCGAAAAGAGGGGATAAAGCGGCTAGGATTGGGTAAACAAGAAACCACCAAGCTCATCTATCCCTGACATGGGCAATACTGATTCGCACGTGGTGGAGTGTTCCTGAAAAATGATTCTACTTCGGGTTGCCCCGGATCCGCGGGGTTCGTTTCAGGTTATTATGGGGAAGGTGTCGATGACTACTCGAACAGTCGGCCATCCCCGCTCCCAAACAAAGCTTACCCACCTTTAGGAGGCTTCTAGGAGGTCTCCCTGGCTCACGATGTCCCCACGATGATCTTCATCGTAACAATTCTCCCATGGAGTGACTTTGTCCCAGATGTTGAAGTGGCCGATCTATCCAACTATCCCCCACATCCATGAATCAGATTGTGAAATGCGTGGCGCCCGAAATGGTACAGAATAGGTTAGTCACAGATTACTAGTCGCAGCCACAATTTCTTCGAACACGGGGTGAGTCCGCTGTTGGACCGGCAGACAACGAGTGTTGCCTCGCTACGGCAGTTGCCGGCGTCCAAGACGCTTGCCTCCCCGCAACACAATGAATTTATTAAACTTGAAGACCGAGCGCTTCCTCAGGGTCGGATTAAGTTTGCCACTTAATTAAAAAAACTAGGGGAAGGGTTCCTTGATTAAGAGTATATTTTCGACATATTTCTTCTTATTTGGGCTTCTTTTTGTTTTTCGGACGGAACAGGAGAGGCATGGAGTCATGATAATTTAGCAAGATGGATCACTTTCGAGCTAAAAATCCTTCTGTGATATATAACCGTAAATGAGAAGGCACTTTGCTTGTTGTACGAATAACCTCGGGAAATTTGGTTCACCACACGCGGTACGGCTCTTCGAAATTCACCAACGGGAAATTATTAAAGTCAACTGGATTCCCAACATCCAGGTACATCCAAGACACATCATCCATGCCAGCAAATAGGTCCATTGCCTCCAGAGCAGGAAGCGCTCTATTTGGATCTGGCGGCTGGCAGACCGACGCCAAGTCAGCGGACAGCTGGTAATCTGGGCGTTATTCTCGTTCCCGGTCTGCAGCTTGGCGATCATCGCGCTCTACGGGGTCCGAACGGCTCACGCGGAGCAAGTCTAAGCTTGGGAGTTGGTTAAGTGCGGTGGATATTCGGTGCGCTAGAGATGCCATGGCATCTGCGGATGCCCATGTGCGTCGGAGTTCCTACAGGATGTCGCATGCGGTGTTGAAATCCTGGCGGGCATCTTGATCGCTGGGTAGGCGACTGTACCGTAGTTGCTGATAGGAAACGGATAGGGCAAGAGAGGTGGCGTAGACCACGATCGGGAAGGGATGGAGCGCGTTTAACCGAGCCGGGTCCCGCATGTACCTAATCACTTGGATCGCGCAGAGCCGTTGTCGGAGTCTAGATGGGGTGGGGGAAGGGAGGGAGGTGATGGTCTTGAGGCGATGTGAGAGGACCGCAGTGGCAAGGAAGAATATATGTAGGGTTGCTGGTAAGATTTATTGTCAGCTACGACATTATAGAGTTGGGGTCACGATGGCTCTATGCAGTGGAAATGTGGACGAAACGCACCGATAGTGGAGGATGGAAGTTGTCAGGCATGCATTTTATCCATGATCTGTTCGAATACCAGGAATCCGGAATCTAAACCAGAGACCAGGTCACCTGTCTTTGGTCTATAGAGACCTATCACGGCGTTGAGACTCTGGACAATTCGAAATAAAACATTGAAGGCCACTGAGCCGGACTCCTGTGGCGTTATTTCGGGAATAGCAATGTCAATATCTGCCATGATGCATGGCCTTGAGTTTGTCGCGGCGTTCAATCGATCTAATGTCCATAGGCACCAGAAGGTGCGCTTCAGGTCATTATCGACACCGCTGGGTCGCGGTTGGTGTAGGGCCAGTGACTGCGCAGAGTGCATGGCCTGGGCGATGCAACTCGAAGCTTGCTCTGCCCCATCACATCGCTCTTGGTGTAGGGCTAGGAGACCGAGGATCCGCATGAGTGTGACTTTGTTTATTGTCGTGCGCTGAGACAGTGCGGTAGAGATGGAAATATACAGTTAACTGCAAAACTGCCGGATTGATATTACGGTGTCACCAGATTGTAAGAGCTTAAAATGGTTCGCAGCGCTATAATCTTTGGCCGCCAGAAGGCACACAATATGAACTAGGGTCATGGCAATCCTGCGCTGGGATAATAACTGCCAATACTCTTCTTGATTCAGCAGTGGAATGAGCGGATGCATATTAGCGAAATAGGTATCCGACAGTGCCTTCATGGTTTCGTCGGATAGAAGGTCCGAAACTGGGGGATAAACATGCTCTGAAGGTCTTCTGGGAGGCCCGCGCGCGACTGTTGGAGAGCATTGATCCCCCTTGGTACCACATTTCCGGCAGGACTGTGGCTGCTCTTCATGGTGCACACCTTCCCCCTCTCTCCCCGAATCACCCAGGTTTGTTGTCGGCTCTGAACCTGGGTTTATCGGCCCCTTGCGCAGTCCGTCAGGCGGTGTGGAGGTCGAGCACCACACGAACTCTCATGGCCTCGCAGAATTGCCCGTGGAAGACGGTCCAAGTTGGTGGTTGCATCGTCTCTGAAAAGGACGCGGATCAGCTTCACTGTGCAGCAGAAATCTGTTAGGACACACCCACCTTTTTGTGGCGACACAAATTGCAGGCCTTTCGACTGCGATAACGCCGCGCCCAGGGTCCGGCATCCGGGTTTACTACAAAGGTGAAATTTGTTGCCATGCCATCGGGGGTCGTTGTTGGTGATTGAAAAATAAGGGAGAGCGGAAAAGACCGATCCGGGGCGATCCACTCGCTTCACATTTTCTCGCCGGCAAGATTGCGGGGAACACGAGTAGACGGCGAGAACCTTGTGTTATTGGCCCTTGTTTTTCAACTTGGGTTGGGAAGTAGCTCTTATTCATTCCAAAACTTCACCTCTCTGTATTATAGGACGGGGTCATAATTTGCTATTGAAATCATTTTATTTTTGGGGATAGTCTTCCATATTGGTTGACAGGCTCCCTGGCGCCTGTGGCTTAGTTGGGTGGTCAATTGAGGGTAATCACGGTCTTTGGGCATGACGTCAAAACGTGGAGGGAGGACAAGGATAAAAAAAAAAGCAAGAAATCCGATGACTGCCAGTTTGACAGGATCCAGCCTGTACAAAAGGTAGCGATCGCAATTGAGTCCGCTATGATTGGGTAAAAAATGTTGTGATAAGATGTTGGGGGAGTGGAGGGAGGGTGCGGATCTGACCCAATCAGGAAGCTTCTTTCCGCACCGGAAGGCGGATTCCCGTAGTTGGAAGCCAAACCCGCACCACAGTGAGTGTATCTCATCCTGGGCTTACTAGGCGATAGTCTTCTGACCTCTGGCTTGAGGAAATAATAATGATGTATACGAGGTCAAAAGTATGCAAGATATAAAGGAAACTGAAGCCCAAGCCATGGAAAGTCCAACTGCCGGAACCTCAAGCTTCTTTGCCTGTGTGTTGTGGCATCACTGTTGTACGAATTCTCTTAACCAAGCTATAATTGGATAGTCTTGACGCAAACATGCTCGTCAGCCTTCTACCCCCAGTTTTGGCCCTAGCAGCCGTCGGGTTAGCCTTGTTTCCCGTGGTCCGTTACCTCTGCGACCCTAAGGGTCTTCGCGAGTATCCCACCCCTTCGATTGCCGGCTTCAGTTCTCTATGGCGCATCTGGCACAACCTCCAGTTTCGCCAGTATGCAGCAGTAGATGACGCCCACAAACGGCTGGGCTCGCATATCCGCATTGCACCAAACCATATCTCTGTTCTGGACCCGCGTGCGCCCCAGGAGAGCTATGGACATGGCGCCAACATGTTCAAGGACCCCTAGTATGATGCAGGTGCAGGGGTGCGCAGCAACGTGGCCGACACTTGTGACAAAGCTGAACATCAGGCAAAACGCAAGATGCTCGCTCACACATGTGCAGCGAAGACAGTTGTCTCCTTCGAGCCTCTTTTACAGGAGAACGTCTCGGTCCTGATGAATCAGCTGGACCAGCACGCGGCGTCTGGGACCAAGCCTAACATGCGGCGTCTTATCAACTACTTCCTCATTGACCTGTTTGGCCAACTCCTGTACGGCCACAAGCTTGGCTGTCTCGAACGGGGTGACGACCTCCTTATAGCCGAGACAAAGAATGGCCGGATATATCGGGTCCCGTTTATCCAGTCCTTGCTTGATGTAATACAGTTCTCTCCATAAGAGGTCCCCGTGTGCTGCCCTTTACACGTCCGCTAGCCAATCAACTCCCGTACAAAAAGAAGGGGACGGACTGGGAGAATATCGTATACTACAACACCAAGAAGCGCATGGCAAACCCCGAACCAAAAGATGATTTATTCCGTCGACTTCTTCAAGACAGCAAGGGTCAGGAGTTGAACCTGCCCTTTGGAGAGATTGTCACCGAATGCTCCGCCATGATGAATGCTGGTACTGAGACAACGACCGCTGCTATGACGAACACAGTCTTCCTGTTATACACACACCCCCACGTGCTCAAGACGCTGCGCGCGGAAATTGATGCAGCCACACCAGAGGATGAAACTCCCACCTACGACGTGGCGTCCAAGCTGACGTACCTACGCGCCTGTATTGAAGAATCTCTCCGCGTCCGCCCCGTCAGCTCATTTGGTCTTCCTCGCGTCGTTCCCGCAGGGGGCCGGAATATCGCAGGAAAGTTCATCCCAGAGGGTGTGACTGTATCTGTGCCCGCATACTCATTGCTCCGGGATGAGACGGTCTTTGAGAACGCTACCCAACATAACCCCGATCGCTGGTCAACAGAGGATGCCGATCAGAAGAAGAGGATGATGAACAATCATTTACCCTTGAGCACAGGTCCTGGGCCTGCATTGGTCGCAATATCGCGTACTTTGAGCAACTTGTGGTGATTGCTACCATTGTTAAGTTCTATGATGTGTCTGTTGATGAAGGCTTCCAGCTTGAGACGCAGGAGCGATTCAACTCGAACCCGGGCGACTTGCCCATTGGGATCGTGCGACGCCGTTTCTGAGCTTACCTGGAGCCTTGGTGCAGCTTTTTTTTTTCATAAACGATTCTTGTCTATAGTATTTAAGCCGCAGTGTATTGAGCCTTACAAAATTAGATACATCTTTCAACCCCAGTTTTACCTAAAAATTAAGCAAATATACCAGCAGGGATTCTATTCACGACGTGTACTAGATTCTCGTAATGGAGAAGAGCATGGTAGCGGCCTACCCGTTTTGGCGATTTCCCGATACAGTCTAAAGCCATCATCGGCCTACAGTGGACCGACAGCCAACCCACACCTACAACCACAAGAATGGAGCTCCAATAACCAAATCAATAAATGGAGAGAGACAGAAAAAATAATTCAGAAAAAAAGTCTCTTCCTCCACAATCCCTCAATCCTCTTAGAAACTGCCTCAAAAAAAAAGGAAAGGAAACAGAAAAACCATCATGGAAGCCGTCCACCAAACACTCGTCTCCCGCGCCCTCCAACTCCTCCAAACCCACCAAACCACCGACTCCCCATCCAAACGCATAATCATCGCCCTCTCCGGCCCTCCAGGCTCCGGCAAATCCACCATCGCTGCAACCGTAACCGCCCGCCTAAACGCCCTCTCCACGAAACCCTTCGCCATCACGCTCCCCATGGATGGTTTCCATTATCCGAAAAAATACCTCAATGATCTCCCTAATCGCACTGAAGCATACGCCCGTCGCGGCGCACACTGGACCTTCGATGCCTCGGGCGTCCTACAGCTCGTCAAAGCGCTCCATGCTAGTAAAACAAACCCAGACAAATGCGAGACTATCTTTGCGCCAGAGTTTGATCATGCAGTCGGGGATCCGGTGGAGGGGGCGATTAGTGTCTCGAGTGAGATTTCGGTTGTGATTCTGGAGGGGAATTATTTAGCGTATGACGAGAAGCCGTGGAGTGAGATTGGGGAGTTTGTGGATGATACGTGGTTTGTTGATGTGGATGCGGACGTGGCGAAGAGGAGGATTGTGCAGAGGCATATGGAGAGTGGGATTGAGAAGACGTTGAGCGATGCGATTAGGAGGGCGGAGGGGAATGATATGTTGAATAATGTGGAGATACGCGAGAAATTGATTAAGCCGGATTTAGTTGTGTTTAGTGTAGATGAATAGGTATGGATATCTGAGAAGCGAATTCAATTCAACTCATCTTTAGCTAAGATCACCAGCTCCGGTGCATACACCCAGTCAATTAAAGAACATAAAATATCCCCAGCTCTCTCTCCTACAAATTACCGATGGGAGGCCTAATCATTCTTCCCTTGATGATGGTCGCCGCTCTCCCCCTTATGCCAGAGTCCCCCCTGTGGTATATGGCAAAGGGCCGCGCCTCAGAAGCGGAATCTGTCTTCCGACGCCTGCATCGCAGCGAACCCACGTACGATCCAACCACGGACCTTGAAATGCTCGAGAACATTCAACGCGTCACTGAAGCAAGCGAGGAGGAATCCAGTTGGGGAGCCTTACTGTTTAACCCCATCGAGCGGACAAAAGTTATCTGGCCCGCGGGGGCAATGTACGCCCAACAGATCTGTGGCATTCTCTTCTTCTACGTTCACGGGGTTGTCTTCGTACAGGCCATTGGAATCGAAGAGCCCTTCTTCATCCAACTCATCCAGAATATCCTCCAAATATGCGCCATTACCGTGTCAATGCTCACCACAAACCGAGTCTCGAGACGAACCAACCTACTCACAACCACAAGTATGATGCTATTAGCCTTCGTGATCATCGGTGGTATCGGAACACAACGAGAACTAACAACCGCATCCAAATGGGTTATCGTCATCGTTTCCTTCGTGATTGTCTGCGTGATCAACTACGGTCTCTCGACAGTGGCATACACAGTCGCCCGCGAGATGGCAGTTGGTCCAAACCAGAATAAAATCATGTCCGTTTCCATCGTTGTTTTTTACTTCCGCGCATGGCTAGTCTCATTACGGCGCCGTATCTGTATTATAACGCGGGCCTGGGCCCGATGGTGGGATTTGTGTATGCCGGAACAACACTGACATCTTTGATTTGGATCTGGTTTTGTGTTGGTGAGACTACCGGCCGCACGAACTGGGAGATTGCGAGGTTGTTTGAGCTGAGGGTGCCGGCTAGGGAGTGGAGTACTTATGTGCTTCCTGCTATGGAGGACCGGGAGGAGGGGTCGGGTGGTCTTAAGGAGGAGTTGGGGAGTGTTTCGCATCTTGATGCTGCGCCTACTCGCTCGCCTTCTCCTGTTTAGTCGAAGATGTACGAATTGGGTTAGATCCGGTTTCAGGCCTGCAGACTTGAAGACGTTCTAGACAATAGATATCTCCACAATTCATGATGCGCCCTTACAGTGTGGCGCTTTACACGCGGAAGTTTTCTTTTTCCTCCCCTGCGTACTTAATCGCCTTGTGTCTACCTTCTAGATACACTATCCTCAGCCTTTCTTTGACGGTAGGTAAACTAATTCTTAAGATTATCAGTAAGGGTCTTAAAAAGAGCGGAAGATGTACTTGCAAAATCACCGGATTGGCCTGTCACGGCAGGGAAGTTGTTGCCGCTAACCCAAAGCTATAAGTCAAAACCATCCCTGGAATAGGCTTTGGCTGTCATGGATACAAACTCCCTTAATGACGGTTAGCCTGTACCGGATTAAGTAGTAGGCGTAGGAGGGGGCTCATTACCGTTAAGTTTTAGCTTTTGGTTATTGGCGGTTACCACGTCATTGTATAATGAAGTAGCTACTTCGTCGTCGGAGATGGCATTGTCGGTGGAGCTGAAAGCCATGCTCTTCGTTTAGCTCTGGACAACCATCCCAGCCAGCCCAGACTCAAATTCGAAGAAAGCGCCTCCCCGAGAACAGTAGTTCGTTTGAGATCAGCCAGGTGAAGAGTCGAGTCTGATTTCTATTGGTTTGTTATAAGTATGGCTATGCGAGAAGGAGTTGAACCCCTGTCGTGAATCACTTTAGAGCGATTGGAATCTAAGCTGGTATTCAGCCAGCCTCGTTGATGCAGGCCGTTCCCAATTAAGATCGTCACGGGTTAGTCAACAGGCGCGGGGTCTTTAATTGTCCAATCAAGATCATGTGCACCTTGTTAATGGCCCTCGCCAGCCTGCCACGTTCTGCAACAAGTGGGGCATCCATCCGGCCAGAACCATTTTTCTTAGTGGCCTTCATGAGTAGATTCGTACCATCGAGTCTTCTTGGGATGGGAATGGTGGGGGATTTCGGCTACGAGGATTCTGTGGCGTGATGAGAAACTTTTCCTGAGATCCTACCCCTCCAACACGGTGTGCATTTTGAACTTGGTGGAGCTAAGGTGCGATATTTAACCCCGCCATCATTCGACTGAAATGATATAAGAGCATAACTTACCAATCCTCTCTCTATTTCCCCCTCATGCACCAGGACCGGCATATGAGCAAAGCATACCCTAGGCCTTTTATCCGCATTCCATCGCCAAGATGTGTGAGTCTAGTCCCTCTTACCTGCTTTTAAAGCAAATCCACATCCCTAAATCCACGTTCAAAGCTAACATAAGCCCACATGCTATCAATATTCGCAGCCGTGACATTACACAACAAGACCAATGATACATTCACCTTCCAAGCAAGATTCGGCTCCTTCCAAGACCCGCCACAAACAATGGCGCCGGATGATAGAATTGAGCTCCGATTCACCCGTGGAGTACTCACTGGCTATACCTATTGGAACAGCGAGGGCCAAGTCGTGGTCGAGGTCGGTAAAAAAGACCCGCGGGATGATGATATCTTCACGGAAGGAGCATATCGCTTCGATCTATCCAGGATAGTAGGGGAGTTTGCAATTATAAGGAGGGAAGGATGATTGAATGTCGGCTTTAAACTAAAGGAACTGAAAGTGTGATATCAGGGGCCGTGGAAATATTTTCTCCGATGCGTCGGATGCCAATCGCTGGCATGCGGATATTGGAATATTTACCGCTTCTTCACTTCAGACGTATAATTTATATCTTACCTGAATAGTTTGATGCTTCACCCTTTGGTCATGGTATGTTCCGTATCGGAGGGGCGTATGGTTGTGTGTATTCGGAAATAGTCTGTGATTTTTGTGATCGACGCCGAATTGTCCAAGGTCACAGACCTCGAAGGGATATCGATTTAAAGAATAGATGTCCATTGATACCCTAAGTTTGTTTCGTACTAGGCATCAACCTCAGCTATTTCACCCACGGCTGAGTAACTGGTTCACGAAGAGTACTTCCCTTCCTATAAGAAGCGAAGCTTTGGGAAAACAAGTACATACGACCATAGGGTGTGGAGAACAGGGCTTCCCGTCCGCTCACCCGTACTTAAGTCACACGCCGGTCTGTTAGTACTATGGTGGGTGACCACATGGGAATCCGGACTGTTGTATGTAATTTTCTTTTTATACTGTTAAATGCAGAAAAGTATTATATTTTGCCCAGTAAAATTGTAACAAATCAACCGCTTCCACGGTCATCCGCTGCTGGTAGGGTAACTTCTGAGGTGCGAGAGACGCCTTCATGCAAAAAAAACCCCACCGAACACGTTCAGGAAGCTGGGTGTTGTTTTGATCATGTTTGATTTGCCACGCGGAGGTCGGAAGGTTCAGCCGTACCTTCCTCCCTGTTATAAGGCCCGTGCGTCAACACGAGCCTGAGAAGTGGCAAGTGCGCTGGAATATCCCAGGATGTTGAAAAGCAAGATATTCTCCCCAGGGTGAAACGGAAGAGGCATTTTCTTGCTAAAAATGGAAAATTTATTACTATGTGGTAAGTAAATATTTAAAAAGTCGGTATCCTTGTTATATACAATTTTTTTATGCTCAACAATTTAGAAACTAATGCCTGGACGTTCGCTTAGAACCATCTTTCCTTCCATACATGCAACACCGCGAAAACCATTCTAAGTTCTCGAAAAGTAATGGCTGCCCCTGCTATCTTCTAAGGTAAATGAGGACCTAGGAAAGCTTTAGTTCCTCTTCGTCACCCCTCAAACTAACCCGGGTTCGAGTATCAGAATTTCAAAAGTATGGACTACCTTCATCCACAGCACGTAAGCAACGCACATGAAGAGCCACAGGTTATCTGACAAGAGTCTGGATCACCATTTGGCATCGGGGTAGGCGGGGCATGTGGGGTGGGTGCAGATTGGAGCAGCTCGGGCTGCACGGTCGCAGAGTGAATCCCATAACTATGGAAACAGTCGTTCATAGTCTTCGCAAGTTTCACAAACTCTGAGAGACGTAGATCGGGAAGACCGACATGTACGGAAGCCAGGGACTTTTCCTGGTTGAGTCGCCAGACGTGTAGTTCGTGGACGGATTGAACCCCGGGAATCTGAGAATGAGTTAATTCAAGCGTCGCCAATGGGGTTCTTGTTCTTGTTATTGTAGGTGGATTTTACCAGCTCTAGATCGTGTTTGACGTCATTTAATTCGATGCCGTTGGGAACACTCTCGAGGAGGATGAGTCCGGAATTACGCACTATTATTGTTAGATTAGCCTTGATTGATATGGCCGCGCAGCTGGGAACAGCGAGGAAAGAAGAAGGCCAACCCAGAGGAATCGAAGTTGCTAGAATCATTATCCCAATGGCCATGCTAACAGCCGGGTCTGCATAGTATCGAGTTGCGGAATGGCTGAGCCACATCACCAAGGCAGCAATAATAACTCCGACATTGTTAAACGCATCTCCCAGAATGTGAATTAATACACCCAACATGCCAAGGTCATAGCCTTTCCTTGGGGCCTGGAGGTTATTATGTCGATGGCCGGTGTGGTAAGCCAAAACCTGCACTCGATGATTAGCCACATTCCTACTGAAATAACACCCAACTCAATCACCTCATTCATGCCAGCTTCCGGATTCTCATGTGCGTGCGAATGTCCAGGAACATCGTGGGAATGGCCGTGCGAATGGCCGTGACCATGTTCTGTATGGGAAATACATCCATCAGTCTGTAAACTTGGGCCGTCGAGAAGTGATAGGATAAAGACAAACCATGAAGAAATGATGCACTCAGTATGTTAAGTCCTAGCCCAATGCAACCAATGATCAGGACAAGTTTTGGGTTATCGACGGCTACATTTCCAGATAAGCACATTTTGTAGTCATTTAATAAGAAAAGGAAGATCGTGATCATACTCTGCGGTGAAATAAATCGCTCAATAGACTGCAAAAAGATACTAACACCCAACGCTAAAAGAAACACGCCATTGAAAAAAGCGCCAAGGAGGCGAGCCCTCTGCCATCCAAAAGATAAATCCTTCGGTGATTCTTTCTTTGATGATATCTGTGATTACATAGCCATGTTATTAAGTGCACCTTTAATGGGACAACTATTTAAATATACCTTTATAGCGGCAAAAGCAACGACGAACCCAACAAGGTCATTCAACTAGAGAAATTAATAGCCGGTCAAGTTCAAATCCGCCCAGGCTGGTACCAACATAGTGAAACGCATCAGCGACGAGGGCAAGAGACCTAGTGTAAAATCCAACTAGATCTAGTTAGTGGGGAGTAGAATTTGAATTATGAGGATAGTCAGAAAACATACCAGAGATTTCAGCGACGAAGAAACAAACGGAAATAGAAATTACCAGCGTCAGACGCTGTAACTGCGTCATGTGTAGCCCCATGGTGGAGGATAATCACTTCCTTTTAGTACCAAATTCAAGAAAATCGCAAATTAATCGCTAGAAGAGCAAGAATCAAGTTGGGCTGGCTGGGTTTTCAATATCGCGATCGGAGTCTTGGTTGCCTCGAACCTGGAAAAGGATTTTATTTTGAGTGAGGCACAACGTTATTTTTGCTTTTGTGCGAGAGGGGAAAGGGGTGAGGCGACCCGGAACGATGCCGGCAAGCCATGGGGCGAGAGGCATTTTCGGACGACGATAGCTGCCTAATGGGCGCAAAAGAAAAGAATTCATTCAAGAATTGTGCACATTATGTTTGCGATGGGTAGTTACAACATTATCAAAGCCCCATTCCATACGCTATTAGATCGCTTCTTGGGGCTATCCCTCCTCTCTTAACTACCTTCTCAAGGTGAGCAGCCTGCGTCATGACCTCGGAGAGGTAGTGGACAGCCATAAAGAGTATGAAAAAACAAGATATCCTAACAGCAACGTGGTGTCGAATAGGATTGAGAGTGCCCCACCTCACCGAGAACACAATTTACCCCCGTGCTGCCTTGTACGCGTTTGGGAGTCAGAATTTTCCGGAAGGAACAGTTGATCGGGTGTCCTCGGGCCTTCGAGAAAGTGGGAGAAGAAATTCGTCGAAGGTTTAAGTAATGCCGTTAAGCGGAGATTATGTAATTCAGGCTATGCTCTTCGGTTCTGTGTGCTTGGGGAAACAAAAATGCGTATTCAACAGCCCCAAATCACCGGACAATATCGAAATCATAGATCCTGAGCATCTAGAATAGCTTCATAAGGCTCCAGATAAAGTTAAGGAGAGCAGATCAAGCTTCCATGATCCCCAGACCCCACAGATTGGGGTGGGCGAGGGCTGATCCAATCAGATGCCTCTGTCCCCAAGGTCCTCACCCTCAAGGTCCTCATTGCCAAGACTTCGGAAGACCGCAACCAGACCCGATTTAAACACACAAGAGGACTGGGGGAAATATGCGCCCATGATGCAAAGGCGAGAGTTAATGGTGGTTTTTTTTTTAAAAAAAAAAAAACAAGGAAAAAATGAGACAATGAGACAATCGGGGATAATCGGACGGATAATACTGGCTACCTAGGTATTTGGAAGATACAGCACTTTCGCTTTCTTGAGGGCTGCTAAATGGCTATCATTCCGCCTATGGTAATCTCCAAATATATATGGTCTAGTTATGCAGCCCATACTCCGTACATGGTAAATGCTGGTCCTGCGGTATTCCGAATATTGGAATTCATTTACCTCTCGCTGCCATCCCCAGTAGTGGGGATTAGATATAATTGGCAGATATTTGGCAATATACAAAAGTTGAAGATTATTTACTGTATTGTCATAATGTTTCTACCCGCATCTTGGGAATATGCAGGCCAGAGGGAGTAGTTCTCCTCCTCTTTGGATTCCCAGATTAACCTAACTTGGTCTGTTCTCCGTTACACAGATTGGGCTTGAAACAAGACTTGACCAGCTGCTGATACTACCTCTTGGCAGACCTTGGCTAAGCACAGGAGAGGAGATGTCGCCAAGAGCCAAGAGCCAAGAGTAGGCTGATGCTTTAGTTCTTCCAATGATCTGGTGCATTTTGAGTAAATATCATGTTGGATTGCGCCCTTAACTGACTAATTATCCCAGACCCATATAAACAGGTGAAGCTCGTATTCACAACATACAAAAGGAGCAGCAGCCCCGAGTACGTATCCTTTTTCTTTTAAATTTTGATAATCGGGAGATCGTCGATCAATCGGAAGCCAACAATGCATCCAACCATCGCGCTTTGGTTTCTGCCCGTCCTCCTCCTCACAGGTCAGGTACGTGGCAGGGAAGATGATAATTACGACCCAGAATTAAATCTTCACCCGCGGAATATAACAGATCTTGATTACTTTTATTACCCATGGATAGGCTCGTACGGTTTATTCCACCCTATATCTGGCGGGCTAGATAGCAGTGTGCTAAAATCCTACAGGTATTACAATGGCACCATCATATTTACAGTCTCCGATATAATGTACCGAGAATCTTTCAATGATGATGATGAAGAGCTGTGTCCTGCATTACAGAACATGACCCATTCGTTCTCATGGCCCGGTCTTCTGGCTATAACACAGATAGAGGGCGAGGATGAGCGACCGGAAAACACCAACCCGGTGAATGTCATTCTCTCAGCCTCGTATTCAAATTTCACCAAGTATTTTTCCACCGCTAGTGATTCTAATATGGCTATAAGGGATCAGCCATGGGGGTTTGAATCCATTGAGCCCTCGTAAGGTGTACCTTATTCTCTAAAGATATTCATTTCTGCGCTGGACTAATTGAGTACGATTAGACGCTATGCATACAGTGAAAAGGGCGAGCCCAATTTCAATCTGTCGGTATCCGACAGCTCCAGCCCACCGTTCACAGTCCTTGGGACGTCGGATATCGATGATGATAACCCATTGGGAGCCATAGAGATTATGAAAATGCGTTCGTGCCACGAGGTATCCGACGTGGAGTGGGGGGTTAGTTTTGCCCCGGAGGACTGGGATGATGATGGCCTAGGCGTGACCAATCCAACTTTCGAGCTTAGCTTTGATGGGAACTCAGCTAACATTGCTATTTACTCGTGGGCATTTATGAACACGGGGGATGATGATCAAACACCCCAGGTGGCCGCGAAAGTAAAAATTGACTTTCTCGGTAGTATTGATCCTGCTCGGTCGGATATTCTGGACGAGGGGAGCCCCATCACATGGACGCGAACAGTGGGGTTCGGAAATAACTCGCTGAATTTGGACTCCGAGACGTCCGCTGCGATGTCATTACGGATTAGGGAGGTGAATTTAGGCGTGTTCTGGGGGCTATTGGGAGTATCTGTGGCGTGTTTTGTGTATTTTTAGAACGTACTCATGCTGCTGCTTGACAGCAATTGAACCTTGGACTGCTGAAAAAAGAGGGCCAAAGTAGCAAAGAAGCCCACCTGTGAGAATATTTTCCAGATACACCCCGGGCGACATAAGTAAAAAAATGAAGGGACCCTTCCTCGGGAGGTGCACGCAGTTCTTCGATGCGGTATTGGGTATCATGGTGGTTTGTTGCTTAGTTTTGCCCTTAGGGTGGTTTTCAGTCCATCCACACATGCCACGAGGGCCCCAGTTTTGAGATCGATAATTTCCTGGCTTCGACCCTTAGTACTTAAGATTGTGAGGCAAGGCATTTAGTGAGATGTGAACCGTTGCATTTGATGGTATGATATTGGTGTTTTCACTGATAGAAGTGAAAGCATTTTAAGCTCCGGACCAAGGCCTGTGGGTGTGCTTTGCTGGATGCCTAGGTTCCTCATCAAAGCCTGAAGTATTTATCTGGTCGTGTCGAGGCTTTCGTACTAGAGGATTTTGTCAATTGTGTGATCGAACTGAGGTGCCATGGCTTTTCGGTACCTCCGCCATGTTTTCCCGTTGCTTATGTCTCGCTAGTCTAGGAATTGGCTCCAAAAATATTTAGTACAGCTAATATGTCGTGTTAGTGATAAATGTTTTGTCCAGTAATTCGGCTTCACGATTGATGGCCAACTTAGAATATAGCCAAGTATCTGGAACACAACGGACAGATGATGGGAGACTATTTAGGTGGAGTTTCATCGCAACATTTATCAGAAAGGGAATTAAACGGTAACAAGGATGTAGGTTTTTATTATGAAGCTAAATTTTTATTCTTCCAAGGGTGGAGGTCACGATACAAAAGGAAGCGGCTCAGAACCCTTGCTTCCTTACAGTGGGGTGACAGAACTTCGGGCACCCCTTTATCTGCCAAGCACGCTAAGCCATTTTAGGAAGTATTCGCTCAACCCCTTCAGCGCGTGAGTCAAAATGTTGAATTTTAACCTAAGTATGCCCTCAATTTTCTCACCAAAGATGGGTAAAAACCCTGCGTTAACACCTACCCTACATGCTAGGATATGTGAACTACACTCTATTGGCTGGGGATATAAAAAAATTTATAAAAAATACCCCCAAGTCTCAATCTGTAATATTCAACATATTATTAAAAAGGAATCTACGCGTCAAGATTAAAAATCACTATCACAAAGCAGCCAACCTAAGATTATTACACCTGAGCAACAAAAGCAGCTACTTAATATAATTAAAGCAGATAATTATATCAAGATACATGAGCTTTCTCAAGCTATTCAAAGCAGTTCTTCTGTGTGTACAGTTCAGCATTTATTTCAGACTCTTTACATGCAGAAATAGAAGTAATTGTCAGATAAGGCCCGCCAATCCGCCTTCAGGGTCTAAGAGGATCGAAGACCCTAAGGATATTCTGTTAACAATAGAGAGGATAGTATGAAATGCACTGGTAACTGGATAGTCTGAAAGATAGGCTTTGTTGGTTACTGAAGATTCAACATGGTAAGCTAATCTTACGTGTGGTAATGACTGTGTTTATATACATGTGGCTCATCATATTCATCATATGTTGTCACCATAGTCCTTGTATGTAGGGCATAGTCAGGCTATGTCTAGCATATTCCTCAGCATGTTCTTAGCATGCTTGTGCTATGCTCGTATTTCTTGGCATCATAGCGATACAGCCGTATCGCCTATGATAGCGGAACATCGTATTCCCGTACGTGTAACAGCGCTAGCTGCGGCGCAGTAGATCCGTTGGCTGACAGCTGCCTGATTCTCTGACAGTAATATAAGTAATCTAAGATTACACCAGAAAATATAGAAAGAAGGCTAAAATGAACAGAAACTTATGCTTATTATACTGCAGAAGACTTTAAACATGTTATTTAGTCTAATAAGGACTTCCTTGAGCAAGATGTTAAAGTGCAAGCTATCTATATCTTTAAAGTCTTAAAATAATAGGTTATTAAGCAAGATGTACGCGCTGTTTAATATAAAAAAAATAAAGTAGATGTTTTAGGCTGCTTTTAGCTATAATTATTAAACTGGCCTTCTTTCTTTAGAAAAAGATCCAGAGGCAGCTTGTGGAGGTGTCTCTTCTTAAATTATTTATAATATATATAAGAGTTTTCTGTCTAAGATTCTGCAGGAAGAAGACATCTTTATATATAATAGAGCATTTATATACCGCGTCTATATTATACACGATCTTCAAGAGAATATGGGTGTGGAGGTAATAATTTAGCCACCTTATTTATCTAATCTTAGTCTAATTAAAAACCTGTGGGCAGTCTTAAAAGCAAAGATTTATAAGCTTCATCCTAAGCTTAAAAGGGCTCCTGATACCAATGATACACTTCAGTGGCTTATTAAGGCTTCTAAGAAGGCCTGGCATGCAATAGATAAGCGCATACTATGCCAGTTGTGTTATACTATGCCTCATAGAGTGCAGGTGATCCTCCAAGCAGATGGATGCTATACAAGTTACTAGGACAGAGTTGCTTCATCTTAGTCTAATTAGGAAAGCAGTCAAAACTTTTGGAAAAGCGGTCAAATATTAGCATGCTTGGCAGATAAAGGAGGTGCCCAAAGTTCTGTCACCCCACTGTAAAATTTTGAATTTGTTGGTCTGATCGACTTCTCAGAGTTCCTTCATGATTTTCCGTTTTCAGTCCAACTCCAGCCACTACCGAACTTAAAAGTTACCCAACCATGGTTTCAAGCTTCATTTGTGAACGCAATCAGGTACTCAAAAACGCATTTGTTGACGTGGCAGCGAGTGTTTGCTACGCTATTCTCAATAATTAGGATGTGAACCGCAGGTGAACCATGTCAAGTTTTGCTTTTTACGGCCACCTGCCAGATTCTTCACCTGTTTTTGCCCCTCAGTCTAGAATATTTTCCAGCTACTTATTGGCCCATAAGTCTCTATGCTCTCATAGAGCTGTGATCCCAGAAAAAGGGGTGTTATTTATATTCCTTCTTTCCGAACAAAAAAAGTGAGGAGTTCTCCACACAGAACGCCCAGCCCTCCGTTTTTCTGTTTCGCGTTATTATCGAACCTTCTTGTCTATTCCTGGACATTTTGCTGCTGTTAATATTATGCTTTACACATACAGTGATGTTGCTGTTGCCTCTGTCATCTGTGCAATACTGTATTCCATCTCACTCGCGGTTAACCGCCTGTGGTTCAGCCCCCTCGCAGAATTCCCTGGGCCAAAACTGGCGGCAGCCACTTTCTGGTATGAATTTTACTTTGACTGGATTTTAACTGGGAAGTACTATGAGAAAATCAAACAACTGCATTCAATCTACGGTTGGTTTTACCATTTTTGATTGACTCGCTTGTCTTTTAATCATGCAATCTAGGACCAATTATTCGTATCTCCCCGGATGAGCTTCACATTGACGATGCGTCATATTACGATAAATTATATGTTTCAAGTGCTGTGAGAAAAAGCAACAATTACCATCGATTCTGTCAAGGAACGGGATTTGAAGGTGAATTTCTTTGCCCCGGAAATCGCTTTTTGCCGAAGAATAACTGTTTCAGATTTGGTCGAGTTCTCTATGGATCATGATACGCATAGAGCTGCCACAGGACCCCTTAAGCCTTTCTTCTCTCACAGTGGCATAATCAAAATTGAATCTCGAGTATCAGCTTGTGTTGGAAATCTTGTCCGGAGGTTTGACACTCTGGCAAGTGACAAAGCCCGGCCTATTATTAATCTCTCACATGCTTTTAATTCGTATGCAAATGGTAAGGCTATGACCCAAATGTGGGCGCGGGATGTAAGCTGACATTTTTTATCTAAACTAGATGTTGTATCTTCGGTTCTATTCAAGGATCCAAGCGACTTTCTCAGTGATCCGGGCTTTAATGTAGCATGGTAAGATTATGTGCTCATGAGGTTCGAAATCCAATGCTTATCTTTGAAAGGTATAATACTGTTAAAAGAGCCCTTTTAGCTGTTCCGCTTTTTGCCCATCTTCCGTGGCTAGCCAGGTGAGACAATTTGATATCTCTTAGTGGGCCAAGAAACATGGTTACTGACGGATTATAGAGCAATGACAACCCCGCTACTTAGGTTTCTCATGGAAAGATCGACAGAGTGGAGAATTTGGGACGATGTAAGATACATGTTGTTCTTGTCAGCTTCCTCTGGCTTTTATTTCTTCTTATTACTATTATTATCTCTTGATCTAACAAAATTTAGAAAGCACGACGGGAGATCCTAAACTCTAGGCTCCGTCCGGCCGATGAAGCAAAGAATCGTGATGATACAACAGTATTCGACCATCTTGTGCATAACGACCAGGGCAGCCTGCCTTATGGTGCCGATCAATGTCCTCGAGTAGCGCAGGTGAGAAAATACATGGGGAATATGATGAATTTGGGATTTTGAATATTATCTGACGTTGGGCAGCTAATTCAACAAGTGGGTACCTACAATTCTTCTAGAAGCATAGAGACCATTGTTACCTTCTTATGTTTAAAAAAAGATAAGCAAAACTCCCTCCGCGAGTCCCTCCGGCCGGTCTTCGAGGGGAATGATTTGCCCACCTGGAGGGAGCTTGAGAACGTCCCATATCTTTCCGCGTGCCTCAAAGAAGGCCTAAGGTATTTTTTCATTAACTCTCCTTTCTTAATATGTTGCTAATCCAACAAAAGACTCGCAGTTGGGAACATGCTTCGAGCACCACGGGTCTCACCAGATCAAGACCTCTATTATAAAGAATGGAAAATCCCGAAAGGGGTAAGGAACTACTATTTACTGGATTATGTACTAGAAACTATGTGCTCATCAATTCCAGACGCCTGTATCAATGACTACCTACTGGATGCACATGAATCCAGCTGTCTTCTTGAATCCAACTTCATTCGAACCGGAACGATGGCTCAGCTCTTCCCCTGATCGGCTGCGAATAATGAAAGAGCATTTTGTGCCATTTGCGAAGGGATCTCGGGTTTGCCTGGGACAGCAGTAAGTTCTTTTCCAAACTTCTCCATCAATTAACGACTCGCATCTAACAGGCCTTTGTGAATAGCCTAGCCTTAATGGAGCTATACCATATTATTGCTCACCTCTTCCGCCCAGGAGCTGCGACCATCAACCTGTACAATACTGATGAAAGTGATGTCATCCCAGTTCACGGGTTGCTTTTTGCTATGCCGAGAAAGGATTCACAGGGTGTTAGGGCTTTTCTCACCAAGTATACTGGGAATGACCAATATGTTTAACTGGTAGTCTGTTATTTGTGTTCAAAACTTGTTCCATTATGACCCATATCAACCAACCAACCAATCAAATTTCTATTAACCTAGAGGAGGTTGGCCGGTTGCTTGAGATAAGTAGGTGCTTTTTCGACATCCAACGCCTAAGTCCATAGAACATTATGAGGCCCTGCTCATATAAAAACACCAAAACACTTCAATGCTGTATATGCTAGCATCTATACTAACTAAAAGACTTTCATCCAGTAACACCGCGGGAGATTTAATAACTTTGTTATTATTAATGGGTTATTAAATTAAAGTGTACAATATTTTTAATCATATAAACTCGATGTGTAAACTTTTTTTGATAACCATATCTTGGCTGACATCACAGTCATGTTTTCCGCTTCACTGACACAAAACTGTTAGCCTCCGACGGAACTTCTGGATTCTATCAAAATTGCCTTAACTTCCTCTATCTCATCGGCAATCTTGTTTTATTATTTATCATTTTTCATTGCTATTATATGCGTCTATTGTCCGCGGGCTTTCACGATCAAGAAAAATGTCATCCAGTTCCAGTTCTCGCACACAGCCAGCGGAGCGAATCCTGGACCGACTCTGGCGCTGCAAAGAAGAGGTTATCACTTCCGAACAATGCCAGAAAATGGGAATTGAGGTTGGCCGTATGGAGCTGGAAGACTGCACCCACTATATTTTCGCGCTATTCCATTGAGTTGGATGGAGGGCCGCCCTATTTCAAAGGGGTTTGCGCAAGCCGCGATGAACGAGCGCCCCGGACTTCTGACACTGAGGGAATATGATACGGTGGCTGCTGCTCAATATTCAGAACATTTTTTTACACGCCTTAACGCTACCCCAGGAGGTCGACTTGGGCAAATCACCGGAATTCTTGACCGTCATATCTTTCATATGAGGAGGGATAACATGCCACCTGGAACTTACGCTCTCGGCCATGTTGGACCATGGGGCCGCGCGAGGCAAGTTACTTGATACTGTTTTTCATAAAATCTACTCTAACCTATGTCATTGGCCAATGATAGCAACGTTAATATTCTTGCGAAAGCTTACGATAGAATCATTGACGTCCTTATTCACCCCGTTATAGCGGTTTATGAGGTGGAAGATCATAAAATGCCACATGTGACAATGACCATACAGTACGAAAACTTTCAGGGAGCTGGCGATAATAATATCCAGGCGTTTGAACTAATCACTATGGTATTGGAAATGCATCTGCGTTACTCTCAGGACGAGTTCAAAGAGTTTGAGATGATACCAGTACGTTAATCCCCCAATCACCCCGAGGCGTTCATGACCCTATCTTGGCAATCCCACAAATAACCGCCTGTTTATTTAATAGGTCCTTATGCTATCTTTTATGACCCCGCAATATGGTCGCATCCTCGAGGCAAGTATTGAGAAACAAAAACTTGTCGTCCGCAAGAGCCCGCTATATAGTTTCAAAACCGACAAGGAGGCCCCATTTGAGCTGTTCATGCGCTGGGCACAACCTACCCCCATCTGGAATACCGCCATTTCCCGGGCGAACCCCGGAACTGCTGATGAATGTGGAAAGGAAGACACCAAGTGTCTTGTCATTCGATAGAGGTGAAAAAAATAGGGGCTATGACAATTTACGCAACCATACCTAAATAACTGTTGGTCAGAGCAAAGGGAGGACAAATGCTGGGACCGTAAGTTGTGCTCTCAGGCCTGCTCTGCCACTTTCTATGTTCCAGGTGCTTGTTTCCCGACGACACTATCCCGAATATCTCCCTCCAACCCCATGTTTGTGACATTATGGCATTGATTTTTGACAGGTCGGTAATATTGTCAGCTCCATCTGCGCCTTCGATGTTTTCATTGTGAAGAGCATTTCTTTGTCCCTTCTTTGCTCTTCATTTTTTTTTTTGTTTTATGTGTCGATGTCAGAAAGTTGTAGCTTCAATTAGAGCAAGCGAGCGCTGGAGATATTTATTATGTTGTCAATAGATAAATTGTTCCATTCTATCACCTCATACTGGAGTGAGGGTCAATCAAGGTTATTTGTCATTATTTAAAATCCATTAATGAAGAAAAAAAATTAATCAATAAAACAAAACGAAAATCACCTCTGGGCCTGCCAATTCTGATTGTAAGGGGTGTTTCCATAAGCAGGAGGGCTCTGATATGGAGAGTTCTGATAAGGAGGGTTCTGATAAACAGGGCTATAAGCCGTGTTGTCATAAGAAGTGTGTTGATAAACAGGGACATCAGCAGGATTATTCAACGGTTGGAACTCAGTGTCTTGGGCCTGGGAATCCTTCTGTGCCTTTCTCCGCGACCCACCACAGAAACTGAACCCGCTCTCCTGGGCACCAGAGTCAAAGTCTTCAGCCGAGCGAAGATACACAAAGATGGCGGGTGGGACGAAAATCACAAGTAACAAGACACTAAGAGGCAAAATTAGACACCATCATTGGCAGCTAAAAGAAAAAGCGATGGCAAAAGAGCACCGTGGAAAGGAGATAAACCGAAACTTACATCATGGCGATTTCAAGGCCCCAAATAGATACTAGTCGCTCGCATCCGGAGGTCGTCCCCCACCTCCCACTCCGATACGGCAAGAGATGAAAAATGGTGGGGGTATAGCGTGAGACGCCGTCCGGTAGATCTCGCCAGTCAAACTGATTCTCACACGACCCCAGAGGTAAGGGCATATACATGGACTGGAGCACTGCGCCGACGAGAAGGAAGATGGCCAGAATAACTCGAAAAATAGCCAGTCCTAGCCAGTAGCTCCGAAACACTAGGAGCTTCGCCAGAATCGCATGGAAGAGACTTATGATGGTCGCTAGTAGCCCGATAGATATCTTCATGTCAATATTAGCATATGGGTTTCCTAAGTATGCCTCGCTCAATGGATATAAGGCAGAGCAGGAGAACATACGCTAATCAGGGGAACCCATAATGAAGGCACGAGGTATGGACTATATGGATATTGGAGGAGGTCGGGTTCGTCGTAGACATCTGTGAGAAAGAACCCAAGAAGCCCAAGGCCCACAGCAGAAGTGACAAGCACAAAAACCGGGTAAAGCCTGCCTTCCCACCAGATGATGATCTTCTGGGAGGCGGTGACCTGGTTTACTTGTCCTGACATGATGGTTTTCTGCGGGTGCGTTCGCCTGTGCCTGCCTCCTGTTTGGTCCGGCGGTGCAGAGGGTTTCCGGGGAGGAAATAGGGCTGAATGACGGTTTGCCTCATCTTTTTAAAGCCACAGGGGCTGGAGCAAAATACCCTTGCTGAGAACGACGCTATCGTGATCGACGCGATCAGGGTCAAACGGGAATGAAACCACGACGAATACGAGATTGGTCATCACCAATCATTGGATGGAGGCTTGGCGAAACGGGTGTCTGTGAATTGATTGATGGGTGGCGATTCGCGTGTTGCCTTGGCGCCCGGAAAACGAGGATATGCATTTACCATATTTCCGCTCGGACCTTGCCCCTCAGGGATCAATGAAAGGAGGAAAAATGTCAATAAAATCTCCATCTTCGACACGCACGATGCAGCAGAAGAAAACTCGAATATGGATCCTTTCCAATCGTTTGCGTTCTCACCGCGCTTGAACTCCGGAAAGTCCCTCCAGCGAAAAGCGGGTCACTACCCACTTGCACAAATAATGATGGTCCCTGATGCAGTGATCTTCAGCATGTGCCAGGAGCAGGAAAAATCATTTGCTCCGCGCGGCTTCAAGCACAATGTAAACCGCTGGACGAATAAGGTGTTACTGAGCCTCATACACCTGACACGGGTTTAGCAAAATGGGAAATTTTCATGTCGTGATATTGCTACCTAGGCACTTCACTTCTAGAATCCCTGTTATTCATGGGTAGAGAATCACCACCCTCTGTATGTTCCCCCCTCCTTTTTACGGGGTGTCCCTACGATGCTCGTGGGATTGTCGCCCGATTTACTTCTCTTGCCAATTTTCTTCATCTCAGAGAAATACAAAAATCAAAGAAAATCACTAGTAGCTTGGTTCTCTATTAAGGTGGCCGTGTTCGAGATCACCTCAAAAGCTTCATTTTAGTCACACCAGCTTTCTTATTATATTCTTCTTTTCGGCCAATTATTCGTGAACTGACGAGGATATCCTTCATGATGTCAGGATTACCAATCATCTTATTCATACAACCATGTTTTTAATATTCCCCGTAAATACCCTTATAAACAATAATATCGGAATAGAAAAGCTGAGGACGAGTTGATTCATTTACTACCTTGAATGTGACCACAAATCTACCTGTTCCTGGGGCTGCCACTCCAAACAACTTCCTAATACGGAAATCGTGGAATCTTCCGACCAGGAGTAGATCGAGAAAACATTAATAATGTCAACAGCTTTTCTCGAGTCTAGTCTCCTAGCTCAATAATTGAAATAGAATGAACTCTCCATGCTCCTTCTCCCACTCTCCCAATCTCGGTTCCCGAGGATTGAAAAGACCCTTTGGTTCATATTTGCAACCACAGCGTGGCCGACCCGTTGTGGCCTGAGGCATAAATAAGCCCACTTGATAAACTTTTGAGTTCCTGTCCAGGATCAATCAGGGCACCGAACGGGTAGCCAATCAGAACCAGAAATCACCAACAAATCCCGAAAGGTTCCAGGTTTTCAACAGCAAACCACCTGGAGAATTTTATTGCTGCGCTTTCCAAATAGTTTCCTCCTTCGACAAATCCTTTCCCGAACTACGAAGAAGTATAGTGCCCAGGAAAATGCTTCTTCAACTCTTACAGTGGCTTCAAGCCAATCTGAGGGGAACCACGATCACATACTGTCTCACGGCTCTTCTTCTGCTGCTAAGTCTTGTCGCAACTGTTGTTATCCAGACTGGGGACAGGTTCAGAATGTCAAGGAAGCTGAGATACCTGCGAAAATATGGTTTATCGGCCAGTAATATGTTGGATCAGTATGACAGCCGGTTCGACTCCCCAGAAGGCACTACAAACGATGGGCCCATTCGCATCAAGGCGCTATATATTCATCCAGTCAAGTCATGTGGACCTATAGAAGTAAATCGGGCCTTACTCACCAAAGCCGGATTCTTGTATGATAGATCTTTTGCGTTGGCAACAGAAACCGCCCAGCAAGAAAAGGAGAGCACTTGGCAGTTTATCAGCCAACGTACGAAGCCAAGCATGTCTCTGATTCAGACGGAACTCTGGCTCCCACATGGGGACAGCGATCCTCAAGACCCGCTTGTTCAGGCTGGTGGATGCCTAGTTCTGACTTTCCCAGACCTAGACCCGGGTGACCCAGGCTGGGTCAAATGGCTTGATCCCCTTCTTTATAGGTGGATGTCCTCAAAGCCACAGCTAGTATCGATGATCGCGCCTATCCAACCAACATCCGCCTATATCGATGAACTCAATATCACAATGAAGGAATTCAAAATCCACGATCGCGATGCAAGGGGTCTCGATATGGGCCAAATCCCCTCTGTTGCGGCGACGCTCCCCAAGTTGCACAAATTCCTAGGAATCCCTGCAAAACAACGCCTCACACTGCTCAAGTGTACCCCGGATACACTCATCCGGACAACCAGGAATCTAGCGCCATTGAGCCACATTGGCTCGCCCGCCGTCCACGGCTACACAGATCAACAACCTATCAATATCAATAGCGTTTCTTCAGTACACGCCGTGTCTGAACTCCTTCCGCGGGAAAACCAACCTCTCAATGCACTTCGTTTCCGAGCAAACATTTGGATCACGGGAGCCCCTGCTTATGCGGAAGAGTCCTGGAAACGCTACCGTATTCTGCCCAAGGGTTCAAGTATTGAGGCACGTGCTAATGTGGTGCCGGCCCTGTCTGTCGTTTGTCGAACCTCTCGATGTACCATGCCCAATGTCGATCCAGACAAGGGGACATTTGACGCGGGTCTCCCGCTCCCGGACAGGAAAAAGGGGAAAGCGCAGCCTAGCACGACGTTGGTGAAATACCGGACGATTGAAACCGGAAACAAGAAAGCGCTGGGTTATCTTGGGATGCATTGTGTGCCCGAGGATCGGAGTTTGAAGGAGGCCGAGGGGCAGGAGGCGGGATTATACGTCGAAGTCGGTGATGAAATTGAATTGCTTGAAACGGGGGTGCATCTTTATGGGTCGACGGGAAATGACTATTAAATTTGCGTTTGTGTTGTTCAAATTTGACTAGCACATGGACGCGCATTTAAGGAGGATGTTGAGGGAAATATGGAAACACAAATTTCTTGTTCTTTTTCACATTCTTAACTGACATCAGCAAAGAAACTGTAAATGAAGATTTGTTTCAAATACAGCGGGAGTTTATGGAAAAATGGTACAATCCATATCACAGCGATTATCTATTTCAATAATGAGAAACGGCGGAGTAAAATGGGGGCAAAATCACGAAGTTAAAACGCTGTCCGACACCCAAATTGGTCCTGAATAGTCATCTATCCAGAAGGCCTGAAAGAGAGTAATTGAAATCGAATCAATTTCAGACTCGAAGGGATAAACGCAATGACGCTTTGCGACGGGTTTGGGTAGCTCGGACAGCAGCTTGCCGTCGTCTTTGGTGTTTTCTCTAGGACAATGGCGATTATTCGTCCCCAATACTGGATATCTGTTGTTGGGATTTGTGACTGCTGATTAGGTATGGGCCCAAACTAAATCAAATATGACCTCGACGTGCTCCTCCATTTCTCTCAAATCAAGTTCAAGTGACCAGGCCTTACTCAGTCACCTAAAACCTATTCACCCTCTGCACATATCATCCTAGCCTATCTAAATATAGGGCTATATCATCTCTCGGCAAACTACTGGGCCCAAATCAATTAATTAGCGCCGAGACCCGGGCATGGTACCGTTCCTTGGCTTCCGCTCTCTGGTGACAGCAAGCGAAGTCTCGCAGCACCTTGGCACAACAGATACGAGCCTTGGCCTTGGTCCGATGATTCAATCAAAAATAAATACCCTGAGCCGCCCGGAACCGAAAATGAGTGCGATAGGTCCCGTTTTTCCCGCTCTTTGTTTCCGCCATGAGGGCGACGATCTTGTTGTTTCTGGTCGCCATATGGTGTTTAGGATGCGACGCCATATTGGGGAGGGAGCCCGATAATTACGATCTACAACAAGAAGACCTAGAACCTTCTCGCACTATTCAATTATTCAAGCGACGGAGAGGAGGAGGCGGGAACTGGTTCGATGACGATGATGACGACGACAGCAGCCCTGGGGGTACCGAAGTGTACCCATGCTCCTCAACCCCTTATTCCCTACTAGATCCAAGAACAAACGAATGGGGCTACGGGTTCTGGCCGAGCGAGGGCCCGGGAAAGTCAGCTCTGATTCCTAAATAATCTTGCAATTGCTCTCGACTTGTTACTAATGCCACCCTTGTTTCTTTCCGATTACAGCCGCCACAGCCTCGAGGGTGGATTCACGAAGAACGGAAGCGGAACAGCCCCAGAATGGCTCCGCAACAGCTCCTGGCACTGGGTACAGGAATGCACCTACGACTATAACTGGGGAGCACGGGGTTACTATTTCGAGGTGGAGAGATGCCATACATGGCGGGGGAAATATCACCAAACGGACTCGAGGCTGCCCTGACTTACTTGGATACCTCGAAGAAGAACCACGGTATCCATGGGGAATGTGTGACCGTGTGAAAACGGAGTACGAATGTCCATTGAGCCCTGTCTCATACTGCTATCATTACCCCCACACATACAACTACACCGATCCTAGGGGAGGGGACGGCACGCTCGACTATGGAAGTTATCCTCGGCTTGACCTCCCTGTCTACTGTTGCTGTAGCCCCGACATGCTTTGTAGCTGTGACGATAACGGAAGTCCTGAGTTTGTCCAGGCGTTTGGTGATCGCATCACAAGAAGATATGGTGGATTTTTGGAGTTAGGGTTCACTATTCGGACTTGTCTCCTGGAACATAATGGTACTGAAGGGTTGTATATTAATGGTACACTGAAGACGGGCTCGACGAGGGCCGACCCGACGCTCCCGAGCTATCCGGATGTAACGCACACAATCTATTGCCTGCCAACGTCGATGGGGTGTGTGTCGATGGATGGGGCCTGGGCCATGACCTGGTTTGGAATCTTTGTAATGGGTGGGATGTTTTGGTTTTTTCTTTAGCTATATCTCTATCCCATCCTGGCTCCCGGTCCTGTACATAAATGGTTCTTTTTTTGTAATGCAAGATATTAATGATCTGGTTTCTAGTATATATGGTCCCATTTATCGTGGCGCTACCGTTTACCCAGTATCGCAAAGGGCAATAGTTTAATATGTATACTTAAACCCAGCTAATCCCTCAATTGCCTTTCCACCCGCATCAACCCTCTTGTTTGCCCGATAAAACTTGAAAGTCAACGCCAGCACAATCAGGACGATGATAGCATTGGCCACCATAGTCGTCAATAGGCCCGGTCTATAATTTGGGGCATCCTGAGCGCGAAAGACTGTCGTGCCCAGAATACCTCCGATGCTTCCTCCACCAATAAGGGTGGCCGAGGTGAGTGCTCGCTTCCATTGGCCGCGGATGTTATTGCTAGAAAAGACCATATCCGTTAGCACTTTCCATGGGGGGAAACCAGTGAATTGGTAGAGAGGCGTACCTTTGCCATGACACAAGTGCAGGGCAGTTTGCGTTTCCTTTCATTACACCGTTAGTTATCATCTTCCCGGTCGAGTGAAGTGTTAACATTACCAGCAGCAGTGGCCAAAAACACCCCAAAGTACCGCGGGGCCGGATTATCAAGGTACCCCAACAAGCCCAACCCAAGCAGTCCCATCAACGCATTGAAGGCAACAATCGGACCTCGCAAACGCCACTTATCCGCATAGATAGCCTGAATGTACATGACGATCCCAGCAAGGACGTATGGTGGAGCAACAAGGCACTGAGCCTTGGCGACGGAGAACCCCATACTTTCCTGGAGGATAATGGGCAGGAAATAGGCGATGGAGTAGGTGTTTGTGGTGGTCAGCATATACAACGCTGCGTACGCCCATACTTTGCCATCCTTGCAGTTGCGGAAGTATTTCTTCATCGAAAATTCCTCGGCAAACACATCTGATCGGTCATTCTCGATGGTTGTTACGATGTAGGCGGCTTCGCGCTCGTTTAGGAAGTTCCAGGATTTCGGAGATTGTTCGGGGAAGTCGACAAGGATGATGTAAGAGAAGACTCCGAGGACACAGGTGAGGATTCCTTCGATCTGGTTCAGTTAAACCGTGATTAGTTGTGTTCAAAGAGTACTTGAAAAAAAAGAGGTTGGTCGCGAGACAGGGATTCTGGGGGAGGTTACTATGAAAATCCATCGCCAGCCGTCCTGTCCACCAAGTCCATCCATCTGCATCAGCCCGTACGCGAGGATACCACCAAACCCAGAAGCCATGCTACCAATAAGGTAGAAAGCCGCGTTTCGTTTCTGAAGTTCGTATCGAGGATACCAGGTACTCAAAAGATAAACACAGCCGGGATAGAATCCTGCTTCTAAAGCACCAAGAATCACTCGCAATCCCGCCAAAGTCGGCCAATCCGGGGCAAACCCGAAGCACTATTATCCCAATAAAAGATTGTTTAGTTCCGGGCAAGAAAAAGGTAAGACAGTCTCAAAAACGAGTATTAACGTACCATGACAATTACACCCCACAGCAGAACGATTGCGGAAAGAAAAATGCGCGGCCCGACTTTTCGAATAATAACTGTCGCGGGGATCTGGAAGATAGTGTATGTGATGAAAAACACAAGGGACGTGATGCTGTACCCATTGTTGGACGCGTCCATTTTGAGATCCACCTGCATGCTGCATGGTCGTCAGCTCGACTCAATAGGTAGACCAAGCTCGTTTACTCTTAACGGCCAATGCTTACCCTGCCACAGATGCTGCACCTAAGTTGGTCCGATCCAACAAACTGATACAGTACAGAAATCCCAAGGTAATGACTAGACGAATGTCAACGCGACGAATGAGCCTCTTGTGCTCCTCCGGGGATAGTGAGAGCGGTTCGCCGTCATTGCCGACACTTTTCTTCTCCACATCCTCAATGTGCGATTCATTTGTCGAGGTTTTCTCCATGACGACTTGAATTTGTACAGGAGAAGGTGCTGTGGATAAAAGCCCATCCGGATCTCTGGGACAATGGGCATTAAATACGGAGACCTGGGGAATCTGGGGCATTCTTTTCCCCGCACGACCCCAGGAATTTGGAGATCATGAACCGAGGATTCTAGCAGTAATTGGGTGTGTCTCACCGGTTATCTCGAGAGATCGTCAACTTCCGGTGGAGATTCAGTTTGGCCACCGGAGCTATCGCCAGGCCCCGCCTTCTTCCCATGGGACTCGAATATGGGGGAAATGTGTAGGTAGTTATGTCTTTTTCTTTACTGATGTGAGTATTTTTCGTACCCGAGACCATTAATCACAATTAAGGTATAATATTTCCATTTTCAAGGTCAAATAGGACATCAGATCGTACGATGTTAACTCACCTCCGGTGGAAATTGAAAAGTTGTTGGGCCGATTTGAATGTCCGGCGGAAAGCTAATTTTGGACCAAGCTGTCGGCTTCCTCCGACACAAGGCGCTAAGAACAAGATAGAAGCTTTCTAGTTGTCTCATCAGTGCATAAAGCGATCAATAAGGCCAAAGCCCGAGCATAACTTTCCTTTGAAGGGGTCTCGTGGGCTTGGGTTTTGCGGATTTCCCGAAATTAGGTCACCTCATCCTCCCCGGCTTCCGCCCTTGGTGTACTAACAAACCTACAAATACAAGTGCAGAGAAAGAAAAAAGGGAAAGATATCATTGTCATCATAAAAAGGGCATATCAAATTATCATCAACATGAAAAAGACCAAAGAAAATCCAAATGCTCATCCTCCGAGTCAATCTCCCGCCCGGCAAGCTTAATAGAACACCTTGATCTTCTCCCCGGTCCCATCATCATCAACCAGCTCCTGTAGAGATTTAACCCTCTCATACGACTCTGCTCCCCTGGAAAAATGGCCTGAGTTCCCCGTATCCTTTACGACACAAGTGAAAACAGTGGAGAAACGGTTCCCTCCGCCATTATAAAACGCCCGTGCTGCCGCCTGCTCACGGCTTCCGGATCGTATAACTCTGTAGATGGGCTGGCCAATCACTGTCTTACCCGCTAGATCCGGCATAGGTTGTCGGTCCTCGATATAAACGCGGCCCCTATTAACATTGTACCCTGACATACTTTGTTCGACTGAGAGGTAAACCAGCGATGGTGAAAGTTCTGATTCTTCTTCTGCGGAGCTACCGATCGATGGACGGAGAGCTTCAGAGGCACAGATCCAGGGTATCTTGAGAGAGACCGGCTTTGGGTCAAACTGCGGCCTCAGAGTCATTGCTGGGGGCGTGTGAAGACCGCCAAGAGACAACGACGGATGGACGACATCAGACACGAAGAGTGCATACCAACAATCCGGGACAGCAGTTGTAAGAAGAGGAAACCAATGCTGGAAGTCTACACGCGTAGCAGCGTTTGTGGTGAAGTACACTTCTCGATCGAACGGGCCCAGATTCACCGCTCGGTCTTTTGACTCTTTTGATGCATCGACCTCACTGGAGAACAGCTCGTGGTGCGAATTAACCGTGGTGAGTGTGGAAGATTCCTCTCGTCGCCCTGCCCGACGCCCCCTATACCGGACTGGCGAGACAGAGCTAGCAGTATCTGAGTCGGAGATGTTGATTCTGCGCCTACCAGCGTGCCGGCGCACTCGAGGGATAATAATATGCCGCTCTCCATCACTTTCGGAGTCAGATTTGCCTTGGCCGGAAGTCGTTTCCTCCTGAGCCACTTTCTCTTCAGAGGCAGGCCGTTCATCGGGGATCTTGGTGGCCTCTGTATCTGGGTCCGGTAGCTTCGCCTGCTGAGAGCATTGACAATGGCAAGGGGTGGCGTCAGCTTCTAATAACGCCTGGGGGATGGGAGATCGAAATTCAGACTCCATATTTAATGGAGTTTCTGAGACCGTTTCAAAGCTGTCCTCTCGCGAAAGGCTGCTCCTCATACTCAGTTGTCACCCAATTGTTGTTAAAAGTTATGGGGAGTCAAATGATTGCCAAAATCCCAAGAAAAGAAATCGCAAGATAAATAACCCTCTGAAGGCAACAAGATGCCCAGGCAACAGGTGTTGTTGCCTTCTTGATGGGAATGTGCGGCTGAATACGAGATTCCCCGCAGCTGAGGAAGCCTTGAGATGCCTGCTCGCACGACCACCCGATCCAGCCACTCAATAGTTTTCGTATCATTGCGCTCACCGGCAATGGGGAGAATTTGTCCATGCGAGTGATATTGACTCCGAGGAGCCTTGCTTCTTGAGATGCCCTACGCCACCCCATCGCCTCACCCGAAGTGAGTCATCCGACTGTCGGGGCAATTCCATCATGAAAAAAAAAGAAGAAGAAGAAAAAGTCAACCTAACTTTCATCAATTCTCGCATAAAAAGAGCCTGATATTCACAATGAGGCTAGCTATCTTCCCTCATAGAACGATCGCTCCCTCTGTTGTAGCTTACAGGGCCCACATGCCGTATCAAGGTGTGTCAGGAAACCACTCAATGGCCCGAAAAATATATATACTGCAGTGGCAGGCAGGTCATACATGCCAATCGAGGTTTGCTCGGGTCTCAACAGCATCTCAAACTACCAGCCCCCAAAGGCCGTTTATTCGGAAGATTTCCAACCATCCTCAGGGTGTCCCATCAACGCTGAGAAATAGAACCGCAATCCATCATGTTTAGCTATTAAAAACACAGTCGTCAACAATAATATACTGCACGTTTACACTTCATTGAGTGAAACTTCCAAACGGCTCGGTCCGAAGGTGGAGAAGGTTTGGTTTTGTGGGAAAGGGGGCCAGGTGAGCGAGCGGTACAATTGACCCAGTGTCATTCTAGGGACTTTTCAAAACGCTCTCACTCCAGTCGCAACGTAATTTAACCATCATATTTGCATAGCTGACTTCTGATAGGTCGCAACATGACAAGATTGCCCCCATCCAAATATTATCAGTAGGATCGAGGCAGCTTTATACTACTTTACATTCGGGGGAGTATCTCTCTCCTTACAGCAGATTCCATAGATTTCCCGGTTCTTAGGTTACAAATACCGTATACCTTGCGATCCTATTAGGTTTGGACGCACGGAAAGAATTAATGAAGCTCAAAAGGTGAAAACCTGAAGACGAGGCAATATGAGGGAGATTTGGATTGTATAGAGAAACCTCATCACGTGCCATACAATGCTCCTATTTAAACTCACTTCCCCCCTCTTGGCCATTCCTTCCTTCCACATCCCAACTCACGCAGATCGAAATCTCTAGCCCGATCGTTTCCACATTACCTTAATACCAAAAATGCCACAATCAAGTGGACGCAAGCGTAAGCGTATTCTTCCGGCCAAGCAAGATGAACATCTCGTCGCACGAGATCCACTGACCTACCTCAACATTGATATTATCAATATTATCCTTACCTATCTAACATTACCGGATCTTGTTCGCTGTGAACGTGTGAGCAAAAACTGGAAAAACATCATTGAATCATGGATTGTGACATCTGGGCTTCGTTTACGTTTTCCACACGCTTGGGTGCCAGACAAGCCTATGAGACCATCTGGTCCGCAGGCCTACGATGAGTTCAAGCTCCAGGGTATGAATTCAGTACATTCCCATAATGATCATTGGCATTTCAGCTACTCAATTTCATGCCCTTTAACTAAATACAGCTCGTCATTATGAAACCTTGCGGTCCGGGAGACCGTCTTCGGTTTTTCGTTTTGATAACGTGTCCTGTTTTGTCTCTTCAGGGGATTATGTTGCCTGGCAATCCAAGTTCAATATTCCGCGCTCTCACTATCACCATTCTTTTACCGATCGCATATACTGGCAATGCATTGCACGTGACGGAGCACAGTCCGTAGATGAACCGAAAGTCATACGGGCAGCCCAGTTGTTCAGGCCTGCGGGTTCCCACGCATATATTGCAGGGATTGCGCTGAACAGTGACGGTATACTCCTAATAAACTTTCAATTGGATTACACCCACCACGAACTTTCGTGCGCAAGGTACTCAATCAAATCCCCTCTGTTTCATTCTATAATGGGCTAATCGGGCGTAGGAGCGTGGTCTACTCGACGGTGGAAAGAAAGATATTGTGGCGACGGGATCACCAGGAACGCAGTAACAAACATCCAAATCCTAGCATCTTTCCGTTGTTGATTGGGAAACACACCTTGTATTGCGCGAGTAAAAATTGCGAAAACGAGCATACACTATGTGCCTTTGACTTCCGAACAAATGCGCGTTTATATCAGTCAGCCACCAAAATTGAGACAAACTGGTGGGATTATCTAGTCTCAAACGAATTTTCCCCGACAACATCAGAGCGTATGCGTATCCTCCAGGCCACAGATGGGGAGGAATTACTTCTTCAATTGGCCCATGATAATGAAAAGGAATCATACAGGTCGAGAGTGAGAGGTTACATCCAACTCATTAATGGCAGCAGCGGCCACATCATACAGCGCATTGATTTTCCTGAAGCTAAACTCGATAGCTTTCTGCGCCAGCCATTCACCGACAACGCTGTGATTGTGTCAGAACTCACCCAGTTGCCCAAATCACTCTATGATACAAATAACCCATTGCTCTTCCAGAGGCTTATTATTCTTCGGAAATTGCCCCGGATTCTGGGGGGCTCTCCCGACCCTTGGCACACAGACTTTCTCTTTGCCCCCAGAGACTGTTTGATAAGACCCAATCCACATCCACAGTCTCCCTTAACAATCCATCCCTTCCACAAACTCGCCCTAGTTTCTTCGGAACAAATCAAACCGTTGAGTGGCAATGAGTGGACCATGTGGAGCCGTCCACTGATTCCTACCAGCGACAACAGTCATCGAGACCTAGCAAAACATTTATTAACACTCGTTTTCCCCTTCGAGCCGCCAATACTTGATGAGTGCTTCGTTTTAGGAGGTAAAACCCAGGTGACTTTACCGCCTAGCCTTCAACGTGGACGTGAGGGGAGGATCCGCCTAAGGCTTCCTAAAGGACCTACTGAAAGGGCACAATTCATTGAACGGGGCCGTGTCCTGCTCAGTAGCGATAACAGTGAAACTAAATATCTCATTAACTTTTCCTAAGTCGTTGGGCCATGCCAATCACCGATTACACTGTGCAAAGGCAAAGAATTTGACAGCTACCATAGCAGAGAGGTACTGCCGCCCAAACCCTCCATTACCAGACGAACAACCCTTCGTTCCGTACAGTTTCGTGCGGGGCGTACTTTTATCAGCCTTGGTCACGAGATCGATTAAAGTATCCAATGTCCAAAACCCGTTATCCCACACGAGTGTGATCGCCATGCAGCATCGGGTCCAAGGGATTCCAGAATTTGCCATTGGGCTTGGTGCAGCCAAGATTATCCCGGTTATAGACAATAACGAGCGAGGGAAGAGATTCAAAGCCCAAAGCTACCCTATATTAGATAGAGTCGTTTTTACCAACCAAACTCCCGGAAACACGAAAAGAAAAGACATCTCACTTGGAGCCACAGTCCTTTATCCGTGCAAAACAAATTATTTTCATTAATATATCACTGTCTTTTATGTTAATACTACCATATATCTACTTCAAAGATGTCTATTCCATTAAGTTTCCTTCCCGCATCAGCTCCCGATCCAAAAACATTAAAACCAGAGGAATTCAAGCAGTCTCATTATAGCTCCCCACGCACTAAAAGTCTAGCCACCATCGTACCCCAAAGCATCTCCCATGTAGGACCTCGAGCAGCGATGTGTATTTCAGCGATAACAGTACGGCAAGACTCCAAATTTAGTCATTAGACATCCTTTTTGGAGTGTTCTGGGGCGTGTGTCGTTTCGTAATCGATGTGGACAAACGCCCGTTCCACATTCGGTAAACTTTCCAGCTTATTCTGCAAATCCTCGGAGATATCATGACATTTCTTCAGCGTAGTACTAGGTTCCATGACCACATCAACCTCGACGGTAATGCGTGGACCGGAATGGTAAGCCCGCACCGTGTCCACGGCTTGAATGGACGAGTGGTGGGTCATGGAAATGTACGTGATGAGGTTCAGCATGTCCGAGTCCGCGCTGACACCGATCAGGAGCTTGCATTCACCAACAGAGGTGTGAAGCCACAGGAAAAAAATCAAAAAGGACAGGACAATAGCACCCATGGGATCAATCCACCACTTAAGCTTGGATCCACCAACGGAAGTGAGGATACCGAATCCGTTGATAAAGAGGTCGTTACGGTGGTCCTCCCATAGGATGCGAACTTGGGAGGATTTGTTTCGTAGGGCCCAGCAGTACAGGAAGAGGCTGAACTTCACAAAGAATGCAATGCTGACCGCAATAACTGAGGGGAGGTGGAAGGCAGAATCCCCTCCCTCAACAAGCTCTTGGCAGGAGAACGCAATCAGGATCAGAGAGACGGCCATCATGATAAATGAGAAGTAAATGTTGCCGAGATTTTCAATGCGTGATTTCCCAACAGGATATTCGTGTGTATTGCCCTTCTTGGCCGCACGGTTGCATAGGATCAGCGTAACATTCGACAGAGGGTCGAAGATCGAGTCTGCCATGGTGGTGAAAAGAGAAAGAGATCCAGACGCAATGGCACCGTAAAGCTGCAACCCAGAGAGGAAGATATTGGCGATAAAGGAGCCCCATACGGCAATTCGAAGCTGCAACTTGTCGGTCTTTTCCATCTCCTGGGCATCTCGAACGTGGTCCTCGACTGGCTTGAGTAGGCGCTCAATATGCTTATTTTGTGATTCGTAAAAGTCCTTGGCTTTGGAATTTTTGTCACTGAAAATATTCCATCTTCGGGTTCGTCGACGACTGGTATTTGCCGATACCTGCTGGACCTCCGACAACGGTCGAATTCGACTCGTTAAATTCAACGGGTCCTCTGCGGAAGAGTATCTTGCCACATGGGATTCGTGGTCAACCATAGATGAAGACATGGTTATGGTTGAAGTTTGGGGGTTGCTTTGCCCACAAGGCAAGAATAGAAATGAAAATGAAAGCCCGATTTCAATCTTTTTTTTTTCCTCTGGCGGCTGATGGTGATGAGAGATGGAAAGGAAAAGGTGCTATTCTGCTGCGCCTTTCTTGGCATAAATTATGTGGGACCTCTCCATTTGCCAAGCAGCCCGCGGGCTCCCTCCCAGGGTTAAATATTTTGTTGCCTGGCAAAAAAGGATGTCAGCCAGCGTCGAGTCGTCCGGTTTTATTGAACAATCTCCATTTTCAGCAGAAATTCCTTAGATCATCTTCCGATAGAAGGACGTCGATGAGATGTGTTAAATCGGCCAGCTCTCGCAGAGTACAGAGGATGATCAACTCTAACACAAAAAAAAGCCATAAATTAGTCTTCAGTTCAACCCAAAATCAGAAGCACTAGAAGTAAAAATTCATTGGGTCAACTCTCAGAGCCATCGAATGGGATGTCAAGGCCCCATAGCCACATTTTTTGATAAACCCACTACTCACGCCCTTTGCCCCATGATGGCAGCTGGGGCGAGAGGGAAAGGATCACCATGCGGTGAAAATCAAAGAATCTCTCCTCGTCTCAATATGCAATAATCTCTGATATCTCCACGAGACCCTATCAGAACCCACGTGTTGAAATATTTGTTATTATTGATTGTACAAAGTCTGATGTTGATGATTCTGCACGGAGATCCACCAAGTGCCTGCGGAAGCCTTGTCTTTCCGGATGAGGCCTAGCGGCTTTCCACAAAAAACCACCAGGTCCACTTTCGGACTTGACTCAGGGACTTCCCCTTACGAAATGCTCCCCGAGAAAAGGTTGTCGGCACGATATAGATCTGATAAGGACTGACTAAAGTGGGATGATTTGAGAATTAAACTGGTCGACAACAATTCATTTTACTTCGTTAAATATGAATACTCAATTACAAATACATCGGCAATGGACACCAAAATATATATCCTTGAAACCGAGAGATCCCTCCCCATTCCCGACTTCAAGGAATTCAATATATGCATTGAATGATTTTTATTTTATTCTTGGTGCGTTTATAATGTACTATTGAGTTCTTTTTTTAAAAGAAAAAATTTTACTTGCGTTTTGATGGATTATCAAGCCCACAGACATTCCTAGTTTCATAGTGGGAATAGGTGGAGAGTATGCCAACGATTGGCGCTAATCAAGCAAAATTATTTTTGTGAAAACAACCTTCAAAAGACCCGAATTAATGTGAATAACATTATGAAGAAAATCAGAGATCGGAAATGGAGACATGATATCCAAAAACGTGATAGGCCTAGTCTCCATGACTCCAACGGTCCCACCGCGGGGAACCCCGGTACGCTTTTCTTCTAAACGCTCGGGGCCGTTGAGTCACTTTCCCTCATCCAACATCCAAAGTCGGCCTCAAGGTACTTCCACAATGACAGCAACTACAACACCCGCGATTACGGTCGGAGGACGGGAATACGCCGAGCGCGCGGCGCAAGTGATTGCCGCAGCGTTCTCTGGCTCCACATTTACCGCCTATCTATTAAGAACCCCGGAATCCACCTGGCCGACGAGTAAAATCCCTGAGGAGCTTATCGGGCCACACTTTCAGAAGAACATCCTGAAAAAGCTTGAGTATGGGGGTGAAATAGTCGAGGCCGGGGATTGGGCTGCTGCTGCTGTTTGGTGAGTTGAATTGGGTGACGATATCCCAGTTGGTTGGGAGGGATTTTATTCCCGATCCTTGGCTAGAATGCGGATACATCTTATCTGATCGTCCCCCGCTGGTGCTACTACGGAGAAGGATTGGTGCTGATGCTATGGCTATAGGTTCCCTCCGGGTGCCTCTGTACCCGCACCTAGTGACTCTGATGCTAGGATAGAGGAATATCGTGAGGTATTCTCGAAGGCTAAAAAGGAGCACCTTCAGGGTCGGGAATACTGGTATTTGAATTTGATTGGAAGACATCCGGATCGGACTCAGCCTGGTGAGTGGATTCACCTTAGTGGATTCAGGTAAGGTGCTGTGGGAGGAACTAATCTGAGACCTACAGGGGTAATTCGGGCTTTGATTGATCCGTATTTGAAAAAAGCCCGAGAGCAAGGGCTTCCACTGTGGCTCGAAGCGATTAGCGAGCATGGGAAGCAGGTATATGAGCATCTAGGTTTCCGAACGGTTATGGAAGCGCGACTTGGTGTGGGCAGGGTGAATTCAAATGGTGAGCTGACTGAGAACGGCGACGGGATACTGGTATACGGAATGATGGCGGAATAGATCATTCTTCAATAATTATTAGTATCTATACAGGTTAACAGAATAGTATTGATAGTGAAAGAGGTATCCTCGGAGTATGATGAATATACAAAGCAAATACTGAGAAAATGGGCATGAAAATGTAACTTCATCTTCTTTGGATTTAGGATGGATATGCATGGATAAAGAATCTCCGGGCATCGAGGGATAATTCACTGGGTTGTATTTCTTCGCCTTGAGGCAAAACCGAGGCTAATGAGCATTGAAACGATGAGGTGGAAGTAGACCGTTCAAACATGTGTCACATAATGAAGCTATTCCGTGGAATACATTGGTTCAAGGTACTGATGACATTCAAAAATAAAAATAGGAAAATAGATTGTAAACACCCGAGTCCGAGATACCTTCAGCCACTCTTAACGCCCCAACCAAAAGTTTTTAATACGCCAGTCCATGAGAAGTAGGCATCCATCGATAAAGGGATAAAATCTCCCTTCGTCGTGCTTTGTGCGTCTCCCGGAAGTGCGGATCCGCCTGCTGTGCATCATGAAGCATGGATCGGAACACCTTTCGAATATTTTTCTACGGGAGAGTTAGATATAATCATGTAAATCGATTTTCTGGGGGGTGGAAGAAATACCTGGAAGGTTGTGTCTAGGGTCACTACGCTCACCTCGTGCGCACGAATGATAGTCTCGCAGACCTCTTCAACAGACTTGTTGAAACCCAATTCTGGCATGCGATCGACAAAAAGTAGGAGAATAAAGCTTCCCTGAAGCAAATAAATGCCGAATAGGTAGGGCATGAATGTGAGCTCCGGGTCGAGCGAGAGAATCTGGTGGACCGCAGCGGTCGCACTGAGTGCATGGGAGGCACACATTTGAAAGCTCTCTGAGGTTATCCAATCATCTTTGTCTTCGATCATGGAGATGGGATCCCATTTCCCGTGGAGAAGGATGTAGAAAACGTGAAGCATGTGCGCGCTATAGGCGATCACAAGTGGCTTCTTGGTGTCGATACCTTTCGTTGGGCTACTACCGTAGCCATGATTGGTGCTATTGCTGAAGGGGTCCACTGGGTGTTGGGTTGGAAGGGGTGCCTCCAATTGCTCCCTAAGCTCCGCTAAGTCCTGTTCGCGTTGGGATATCAGGGTTTCTATTCGGTGGATAGCTTTAGGTGCAATTGATTCGCCCAGAAGGGGATGGATTTTGGCGTGATGAAAGTCGATAATATGGCCAAGGACGGTGGCTAGGGGAAGGAAATATTCGAAGAAACCGTATCCGGTAATTTTTGCTGGAGGGCCTATATGGGGGTTTGGAATGCAGCCCAAGTCCACGGTTTCGAGTGCTTGCCAAAGAGATTCAGGCAGGGGTGCTGCGACACAAAATGTTCCTTCGGTGAAGTTCACTGTACTGTTAAATGACAGGGCTAAGTGACGGTCTAGGCAGTAAACCAGCCAGAAAAGCCGGCGCCGTTCTTCTTTGAGGATGAGCCACTCGCGGAATGGTATTTGGCCATCGTATAGATTTCCAGATACGCTTCCCTGTTTCATTCCTTGGTCTTCCATGCTGAGCCCACTAGAGCGGACCAGTCTGATGGCTTTGGTCCACCACTTGAGACAGTCCGCCTTGAAATGGCCCCCCGAAATGACCAGAGTTAGGATGACTACCGCAAGAATGACGTCCGTCGTTCCTAGAAATTCGGGTATGAGCCCGCTCCCTGCTGCGTGGCAGACCGATGGTCGACCTTCTTTATCAGAAAAACCACCACGAGGGTGGAATTGCCATCCGTCTAATCTCAACCAATCAGCCTGAGAACGGTGGGATATAAGCAAGAGTGGATGTCGGGTGTGCTACCTGATGTTCTAAAATAATTATCCATGTCCACTGGTTCCATCAAATCAAGCGCGAGGCGATATAGGTCTAGGATTATCCTTTGCCTAGCACCGGGCGGGTCGAATACCTTTATATCTGCTGTTTGTGCGACACAAAGCAGCATTGCGAGAAGAAGCACGGAGGAAGTTGGTCGGGGAGACGTCGGGTGAAGAACAGAGGATGGCTGCACGATGTGGGTGATGGCATAGGGTGACGTTGCTTTGAATATTGGATTTCGCTGCTCGTTAAAGTAGATTTCTAGCATCTCGGCTGCTTCGCTGGCAGTTAAAATCCCCTGCAAATATGGTAATAGAGGTTCCAAGCAAGGATATGGCCGTTGACTTTGGGAGCCGTCTCGTGGAATATTTCCCGAGGTAGTTTTGTAGGATGCTGTAGAATAGAGGCTGCGCAAAGAGCCACTGGGTGGGATGGGGGTGGTCCTCTCTAGCCAATGTTCAACTCGACTAGGGGCGGCCGCAGCTTGATGAGGTGTATGATTTTGATTCCCGAGTCCTGCGGAATATATTCCATTCAAGGCAAATGTATTAAATAACGGAGGCCGTGTTGCTCCTTGCGTTTCGGCGGCTCCGGCATCTGGCAGACTGTTGGTGATTTCTGCACTGTAATGATCGTTGGCGCTGCCATGCTCATTGCTTGGCCCAGACCCTCTGGTATCCGTGGTCATCCTTGTTATCGAGTCGTCCTCCGTGAATGATGATGGACTTAGGGGGTTTGTATGTCTTCTACGTAGGCCGTCAAGCGTAATGTCTCTATCTTCCGCTAAGGCATTCGGTCCCCTTTCGACAAGGTTATTGTTCTCTAGCCCACGGTTTTCGCTGAGAGTCGGTGGCCCAGGCGCAAGAACTCTATTGCCGCTGGAGGTGAATTTCGTTCGTCGGCGACGGCCCCGTTTGCGAACGACTTTCTCATATTGGCACGGGATTTTTCGCTCTGATGAGGATTCGGGAGTTAGTTGTTTTGCGACGGGAGCCTCGTGAGAAGTGACGTGCGGGGTCAAGCCACAACCTACCAGTGCATCGTTGACTTTTTGCCTCTCGTCAGTTTTGCTTTTCCAGGATATTTTTCTCCGATTATGAGAAAGAGTGAGGGGGAGGAAAGTCGAGGAGAAAAAAAAATATGAGAAAATAAAAAGAATTTCGAGAGCTTACCATGGGGTCTGCCCGTCGCAACGTTGCTTCGATTGAGAGCACCGGTCACACGCACGCAGCACTCGCAGTCGGCTTTCGTAGCTTGAATTGATTTCTAGCATTGCGAACGAGGCCACCTTCCATCTGGCGTAGACAACGACCTGAAGTCTTGGGACACCCTCCTGTTTTTCGGCCAGAGGGAACCAACTGAGACTTATGACTCTGGGGAAGCTCGATTGGCGGAGTGTGTGGGGAAGAACTTCCCAGCCGGACGATGCTAACCTGCGTTTCGGTTAATGTACTTAATTTTGCTAAAGAACCCCGTCATTGGACAGGGTGGCATCACCCTTAATATGTTCTTCACATACCCGCTTCTTTTGCCAGGCTGATATATTATTTAATTTAATTTACCTTGCGACTTGCCTGGTGAATCGCTTGAAAATTCGCCCGCTCTAGATCAGCCTTATAATCGAGGAAGATAAACGATAAACATCATATGCATAAAAAACGAAGAGCTTGGTTGATAGGCATCGCATATTAATCTGGATATTCCAAGCAGCGTTTGGAATAATGGATTCCGATGTCGAAATCTTTCCCCTCTTTATCCTTCATACAGAAAGAGTCCATTCACAGGAATATACCCATCCCAGCGGAGCCGTGGTCCTACACCAACCCAAGGCTATTTCCCAAAGCGATGGAGGGGAAATAGCCTTTGGCGGAGGTATCTCCGGATCTCAGTTCTCCAACGCGACAATTGCACCTAAATTTGCAGAATATGAACCAGTGCTTGGTTCAGTTTCGACCACGGCGCTGATCATTTGCAAACACGTCAGGATCATGGGCCCTTCATCTCGAATAGAGTTGGATAATTGCTCGTGTTCAAAACCAGCACGGAAATAATGTCGTGGTGACGCTACCTTTTTTACCCAGCGAGGGAGAAGAGGACCTCGGTGCCTGGATTAGACAAGACAAGACAAGAAAGTCATATGTGCCAGTGACGGCAAAGTGTGATCACAGTGTTGCTCGCGTTGTAAAAGAGTGGGAATGGTCATCTCATTATATATACCTCGTCGATCACTGAAAGAAATCCGTCTTTTAGAAACCTGTTTTAGATCTTCAAGGTTCGATAAAAGCTGAGCGAGAGCACCTGAGTCGTGGATACTTCAGAGAACCAATTGATGATCGCGTCCGAACACGATGCCCAGTCGCTCAAATTTCCGCCCTTTCGACAACACTCCACTCCGGGTAAATTGCGCCAACCAGGTTAATTTCTTTTGTCGAGTCAATTTCAGTTCAAGGCTGGCCGGAGTGTGGTTTTTCCGACCGGGGGATTTACGGATTACCAAATGGGGATAAGCGTCTCTCTCCACCTGTTGTTTCGTTCAAGATCGCCGAGCCGAAGTTCCGACAAAACTGACACAGGAACCATGAACTCTTGATGAAATCTGAGAAAGGGCAGTTGAACCCGAGGACTTACAGTGGGGTCACAGAAATCAAAGCCAAAAATCACCATTGATCAAGGAGGCAGGATTCAAATTTTCCAACTTTGATATCCGTTTGCTTCCCCTCGATTGCGGATCGCGTCTTGTTCTAAACAGTGCATTGCTCTCTGGCTCATTGAATGTAACAAAAAAGGCATCAAAAGGCACATTTATTCTAAACGCGGCAGATCAGGTAAGGTATGTGAATCATTACTATGTCGTAGTGGTATTGACCCAATGTTCAACTATTTTGTGGAAAGAAGCCTTCCGAAGCTCTATCGAGATTGCCAAAGGCTGATGGAGGCTGCCCTTGGCCCTCCCCACTTGGCTTCTATACCCCCAAACTATTAGCATAGTCCAAATACCATCTCACAAAATAGAAGCTCTAAGGGGCTCCCCCTTTTCCTTGATGAAAGCAGGATAGGCTCCGGCCAAGCGAAATTTGTATAACCAGTGTAAAAAACAGGCTAAAATATTTTACTCCAGAAATGTTTCACGGTTAAACTGTGAGAATGACCAGCTGGAAATTTGAATGCTTCAAGGAGAAGTTGTTGATGTGCGACCATTGCTAAGATGAGAGCAGTTGCAGAGCGTTTTTCTTGGCTTTCACTCCGTGTCCGCGACGAAAAAATGCTAGTCGGCAGAGAGAAAGGAACGCCTGTGAACAAGGATAGGATTTATTGAGCAACCCCATTTTTGCCTGGGATCTTGGTGGATTCGCTTCGCGAACTTTCGGGGCTCTTAAGATACAGGAAGTCTGGGGTGTTCAGCAATATATTTGCTCGTTTGTACACTTTGAGGAGTCTATTTTGACAAGGCGGACAGTTATCTGAGGCTGCAATGTTTTGCTTACACTATTTTAGACCGTGCAGCGTTTCTTCCCCAGAATAATTTATATTTCAATGAATTGCCGAACCTTCCCCAGCTTGATAACGCGCTTTATTCAGAAATGCACCCGCCCCATTGGTGCGAGTTCAGGAACCAAGACGGACTAGCCTCCTCCACCTATCTTGATCGATCAGCCGTTGCGATAACGATCGGGGAATTCCGCGGTGGGGATGAAGGAACTCAGCACCGTCGAACCGATACCTTGCAGGCCGACACAAGGGGACGTACATACCTAGGTAGAATTAATCAATATGCCTACCAAAAGACGTGTTCTCTCCTGCCAGTCCTGCCGACGATTAAAAACAAGATGCGAGGTCTTTCCTGGGTCTACAAAATGCAAACGCTGTGCAACTCTACGGTAGGCAGCACTACCCTATTCGGAGGGTGCTATGGTGGCTGGGATTATGTGTTCAAACTGAGAAAATTGTAGGCTCGAATGTTCTCTTCCGGCTAGTGCACCTACAAATAGCTGCGCAGATACAGCAAGCCAGCCTAGAAGACCAGAACAAATTCCAAGTAATGTGGGAGAATGCCATTGTGTGGCTAGGTCAGATCCAGATGAGCCAGGCGAATATCACGCGATGCATATTGACTCGATTAGACTAAACGCGATAGAAGCATCTCTAGCAGAAATAAAAGAGCTTTTGAAATCTCAATTTAATACAGCTACGTCAACCGTCCAACACATCGGTAACGAAAAACGGGGTGATGTTGAAGGCGACGACACACCACCCGAGTCTGAGAACACACCCTCTATATTTCCGGACAACGAACCCACTGATCGCGTCGCACCGATTAAAGTCGTCCGAGAATTGAACAACATTATCAATGGCCCGGTGGAATTGAACAGCAATGATCACATCATAGAGCAACTCTCTGAAATTGGGCTCGCCTCAACAGAACTCACAACGGCTCTGTACCGTGGCTTTGAACAAGTTGCCTCACGCTCCCCCTTCATCGGGAATCACGACCCCACAGCCCTGCGAGATGACCATCCATTACTTTTTGCCGTATGTCTCCTTATTGGAGTGCGTACAATCCCCGGGTTGAATGGATCGGAGCTACACGGTACCCTACATACCTTGACAAAGAATTCTCTAGGTGTAAAGATGCTGAATACCCCGCTTGAATTATCTGGCATCCACGCAATGCTGGCGGTTAGTACGTGGAATATATCACCTCTGCTGCAGGATAGATATATTGACAGTTGGTTGTTGAGCGGAACAACCATCACACAATGCATGTTGAGTGTAAATTTATCTGCACTGGCATGCTTGACAGACTTTCGCGGGAAGCAGGCGAGAGAGAAAACGCGAACATGGAATTTGGCCTCATTGGTCCATTTGAAGTAAGCTATTGGCTCATTAATATGTAGACATTTTCGTGTTTTTGACTGACTGGCATTCACACCAAGGTATTCGATCGGAACTGGACGCCCGTCAGTAGTGGAGCCTGAACATGTGCAGCATTGGGCGGAAATAGCGAAATATCCGGGATTTGATGACTTTGACCGCCAGACAGCATCGGAGACAAAGCTTTATCTTCTTCTCTATAATGCGGTTTTCAGAAATAGTTACACAGTTGCCGATGTATGGGGAGGTATCGAAGATTGGCGGCGTGTACACCTTAAAGGTAGGAGGTTGCTTTCAAGACTACGCCAAAATATGGGAGAGAAATGTATAATCTGACATGACTTTCTAGAAGGAAATGATGTACTGGAATTTGCATACTCATGCGTTACTTTAATAACCGCTAGATGGGAATTGACGAAGCTCCACGGCCATATAGACACCTCCGACTCTAACCCTCGGACAGCCACGTTGATTAACACAGCAACCCAGCACGCCCAGCTTCTCCTCATGAAAGTTATGACATTGTGTGCCACCACTGCATGCGTGAAGACCACCTATGATTTATTGTTGAGTGCCTACGCTGCCCTTACTCTCGTGGAATACTCGTCGTCTCTGCCCGACCTCCAAGCAACATATCAACTCATGGAAAATGTCCAGACGCAATCCAAAATTGCAAAGATGGTTGAGTCGGTATTTGCGTGGGCAACTGGGATGATGCGGAAAAGAGCCGGTGACCAGCGTAAGGAAACAGAAAGAATGGCAGTTCACCGCGTGATGCAGGAGCAGGAACCGTCGAGTGATTGGATCCCCTCACTTTTGGTGGATTCCGTGGATCCAACCCTGCTAGGTCCGACGAGTTATTATGAGACTTCAAACTTAAATGGCATTAAATACTAATCTCAGTGGATTATGGTGCTAGCACAAATGGAAAACAAAAAGCAAAACTATCTACCTATTATTTCATACCCTTCTCCACTAAATTCACTTCCTGAATCACTTCCACGGATTCAATGGTATCCTGGTACCTTGCGGAATCAAACTCATCCAGGTAGTCCTTGGGCTCTTTCCATCCACTTTCCCGTGCCATCCCCGGTGGTGGAAATACTAAAGAAAGTAGATAATACACCCCAAATGCGGCAAAGAGACCAGTTGGGTAGGCAACATAGTAGAACCGTTCGATTCCCACAGGCGCCTTGACGCCCATTTGGTTCAAGAAGCCATAAAAGTTAGGGGCGACAGCAATAATATAGACTACGAATGCGCGGATACCAAATCCGTAGAAATGGTGATACAAACCGCTAGGATGCGCAGTGTAGAGATCGGGTATGATAAGGCGGCCCCGGCGAAGTAGGTAGTAGTCGCATAAGAGGATACCGGTAATCGCGGAGAGGAAGATTTGGTATGAGGAAAGGAAGTTGATGAAAACTGCGGCAGAGGAGAGGAGGTACCAGGGGCAGATAGCGTAGGAGAGAACTGGAGGGGTGAGCTATGAAGTAGAGAGCCCAAGAGGCAGAAAAGCGTGAACTTACCAGCGCAAATGAAGAAACCTCGTTTAATCGTGATATACTTGGGTAACAAGGACGCGATATCATTTCCGGCTCTGCAAGTCAACTATATTAGCTAAGTGTTGGAGGAGTAAAATTAGGCGCATGCGCTCACGGGATTGAATTCTCAAAAATGGCCGAGAAAACGGTGGAGTAAACAAATGCGAGAGAGATGAACGCGCACGCGGTTCGATTTGCTGAGGTATATCTTTCTCCTGCCATCAACATGTCAAGGAAGTCCAGCGGGTTCCAAACCAACTACCGAAATAAGGTTAGTAAAATATGAAGGCTCCATTGAACATGATGGGAATGCTAACTTCTCCAAAAATTGTCATGCTTGCAGATGCGATGACATTGCCGAAGATCGCCACAAGGAGGCCCGACATGGGGAAGCTGAAGATCTGTCCAAGAATCACATCATTGGGCTTTCGCGCATATCTTTGCATATCTGCTGCATTAGAAATAAAGGTTGCGCAGCTAGCCAGCCCAAGAAAAATAAATTTGCAGATCATCCAACTCTTTTCTGCTCCGTGGATTGTGGAACTGTGGTTGAGCGCCTTCGTTGCTCCGCCAGCCAGTGACACTGTCCAGCCAACCATCGCAATGACAGCACCATAGTACACGAAGACCTTGGTATACACCAATGATTTCATTTTCGGCACCGGAACGACAAGGAATGCACAATTTATGACCCTTGAAGCAGTTCGTTAGTGCCCGGAGAATTGGGGAGCCGCCCCAGAAACTTACCAGTAGACGAAAAAACACATCATCTGGGCCGAATTTAGAGCAGACTTTGGGCCCATTTTGTCCGGTATGTTAACAATTGACGGAAATATCGCATGGAGGAACACGCTTGACACAATACCCAGTTAGCAAACCTATATCAATCAAGCGTTCAAGGGGGGTAATACTATAGGCACTGCGCTCCTTGCACTGAATTAACGCCATTCCATACGATGGACATTATAGCCCGATTGAACGTCGGCCACAAAGCACCCCAGGGTCCGAAGCTCGCGCGACATAGTACGGGAAACGGGATCCGATACATTGCGCCAGCACGGCCGTTGAGTGCCATCAAGCAGCCAGCAAGAAACTGGCCCGCAAGCGTGCAAGCCACAGCTTCCCACATGCTAAGTCCCACGGTCATCCCGGTGGAAGCGGCATAGAGGTTACTGACGTTTGCAGTGGCCGAGAACCAGAATGAGATGTACGTGAGTTGAGTCCATGTTCGGTCTTTTGTCCGTGTCGGTCGGATGGAGTCATTGTCGATTGCTTCTACAATACGCAGGTTTCCGTCCTGATCAACGCTTTTCACAATCAGTCGCCCGTAAAGCGAAGAAAGTAGTGAAGCCATCTTCTCCGGGAACTCTCACAATCGCGCAGCGTTTTCGTGGAGGAAGAGAATCTGAAAAGGTAGTATGCTTGATGGCATACGGCTCTTTATTGGACTCGAGAAATCATTGTGGTATCTTTCGCTTGCAGAAAAATAGCCAGTCGGAGCTTCACGATAAGCATGGTCTGGCCAACCTGTGGTGCGCCTATCAAGAGCGCTCAGGAGCTAATACGGGAGGTTGAGCAACCAAAGATAACGGTTGGTGCTCGCCCTCAGCTTTCTCCGACGGTCACCGTCGCTGTTTTTTAAATGATTGGTCTTTCCTCGCGACATGTGAGCGTCTTCATAGCAAAGGATTGCGTTATAAATGGACTTTCAACAGAGCTTGCCTGGATATTTGGTATTGGCATAAACTGGTTTTTTATCTCTAACCTCGTGCAAATCGATACCATCAACTCGTGGTCAACTTAATCATGGCAGAGTACACACAGCTTGAGCTTCGCACCCTAAATGGGCCAGAATTTCGAAGGGTATCAACGGCCCCACCTCGTCTCCCAACGGAGGATGAGATACCCGTCATCGATCTCAGCCCATTAAATGGGGACTTGGATATGCGAAAGAAGCTAGCATCCAAAGTTAGGGCTGCGGCAGAGAGCACGGGGTTCTTCTACATTAAAAACCATGGAATTCCAGAGGAACTGATCCAAGAGGCCCTCTCCCAGGCCAAGGTATTTTTCAATCAGTCGGTGGAGGAAAAGGAAAAAGTATCCCATCGCAAGTCCAAACACGCAGATGGATACCACGGAGTCGGAAGTACCCAGATTAACAACAAAGAAACACGAGGTAATTCCCGTACTTGTCTCAAAGGAAACTCATCGCTAAAAGATCTACTGTTTAGATCAAAAGGAAACCTTCTCTGTTCGCTACAACCCCATAAATGACCCGACTATCTCAGACCCCGAGAAGCTTCTCTCGGATGAATCTCTGTCTTTTGGCGGAGAAGAGTATATCTGGGATGAGACAAGCAATCTACCTGGATTTCAAGAAACGACAATGGAGTTCTGGCAGCGCCGGCTCGCCCTCGCGCGCAGCATGGTGCGCCTTTTCGCCTTAGCCCTGGATCTCCCCGAGGATTACTTCGATGCTGTCACCACCCACCCCGGAGCTGATGGTCTATATGTACACTATCCTGGAACTCCCGGTATCGACACCAACAGCGACGCGGATATTGATGTCGGTATCGGATCGCACACTGATATTCAATGTGTGACGCTACTGTGGCAGGATAATTCAGGAGGACTTCAGGTCCTATCCGCAAGCGATGAGTGGTTAGACGCAAGGCCGATCGAGGGAACGCTGGTCGTCAACATCGGAGACTTTTTGCAGCGCTTGTCTAATAACCGATTCAAGTCAACGGTGCACAGGGTCTACAACAGACAGAGTACATCTAGGTACTCGATGCCCTTTTTCCTTGGCTTTAACCCCGAGTCGGTTTGTAAGGTTGTCCCAACCTGTGTGGATGAGGAGCATCCCGCTTTATACGATCCAATTTCCTGTGGGAAGGTAAGTTTTTATTTTTTTTTACCGTTGATGGTCGAGTGCTTAAAAGATGAAGGCTAACAATCGGATATTTAGTGGCATCGTGAGCGACTTGCTCTAACCCAACAAACAGCAGTGGCAGCGTGAGTTAAAAGCTTGCTAGGCATGCATGAGATATCTGCATATATGCACTCTTTTAACACAGAAGTTCATAAATAGTAATGGTATAGTGAATTATTCGTTCCGTAACCGCTCCAAAACCGATATAGCATAAAAAGACAAGCCAAAGTTGGATCTTTTGAGTAGGGTATGCCGTTCATCCCGGTCCTTGTAGTTTACCACGAGGCAAAAGCCAAATCATTAAACTTTACTAAATAAAGTCGGCCCGTGAGGGTTTGGTCCCTATTTCTATGAATGTATAAGTCCAAGAGAAAAAGCTATCATATCATAACAGCATCAATACATCAACCGATGGTAAGTAGTTGCTCATAAAATGCCCCAATCCCCCGAGCGGTGTCGTGGAGGTGAACTTCCAAAATCCAATGCCGCTTGAACCCGTCGCTCCCCGGACGACTCATAGGGTCCTTGTTCCCTTGCGCAATATACAACGTGGTTTTATCCTTCGGGATGCGCTCATGTGGGAAAGACCCAACAATATGCCCAGCAATCTCCGCCCCCCAGGTCCACCCGGCTTCCTTAGCGACACCGCACGCAAAGTCAAATAACTCTTCTCCGGTGATATTATCCGGGTTCTCCCTATAATACGCCTTGATCTTCTCGAACGTAGGTTCAAGCGCATCGCGTAACCGCTTCTTCTCCGGATCGTCGCCAAGAACAAACGTGCGGCCAAAGTCGGCTTCCCACGCTTCAAACACCGGCCCTAGATCGACGTACAGAATGTCGTCGGGCTGAATGATACGGTCTGGGGGATTTTCGACGAAGGGCCGGAGCGTGTTGGGCCCACTCCGGATGACGCGCTTGTGCCAGTGGGTCCTGATTCCGTGGCGTTTTGTTCCGAGCTCGTGGATCTCGTCGCTCAAGGCTTTTTCGCTGATTCCTGGGCGGATTAGATCCCTTTCGATTTCCTCGAACAGCTTGATGGCTTTGTCTTGTGCATCGAGGAGGTAGGCGGCGCGTTCCTCCTCTTCTTTACTCGTGACCTCTTTGGACATTGTTGTTGTGGAGGGGTAAATATTGATTTGGCGGGGCTGAGGGGTGAGGACTGAAGAGGGGTAAGCTTGGATTGCAGGGCGGTGTTATATGAGATGGGGAAAGAAAAGATGGAGGGTCAGGTCCAGTCGAAAATGGAGTCATTGCATGGTCTTATGTAATGTCAGGCAGTTGGGGTACTTAGAGGTATATTCGGAGCATGTCGGTTAGGTTCCTTGCTTTTCCCCGCATCCGCACTTGAATCATTATCCGAGTCAATCTGCCTAGTCACTGGCTGGGCCCTGTGCATTACTGGCCATGAATCTCAGAATTTATCATAGTCCGCTAAGTATCTCTCTGTTCATGGAAAGCTTATCTATGGGCAACCATCAATGATAAAATCTTACTTCAACTAGCCTTTCATATTCTCAGAAGGCCATGGCGATATCGGACACAACAGGCACAAGGATAAAAACAAAGAATTCGAAAAAGAATCCTACAGGATTTTATACCAGGATTATCCCAGGCAGGAGGGAGATGTCTCTGCCCAACTCATCTCCGCCTAGCTGAGAAGTTTTGGATCGTGGGTCATGGATTTACATTCATGAACTGTGGGACATTTGTCCATGCAGACAAGGAACATTAAACAAAAAAGGCAAAAAAGAAAGGCAACCTTGAATGATGTTAGTGCAGACTTATGTTTCAAGTAATAGGTAAGTTAAATTCCAAATACAGAGTTGGGCATGAGATCCCGACTGACTTGATAGCAGATCCAATGTCATTCTCCGCGGAGGCGGGCAGACAACAACAAACCCCTGTGAGGGAGTGAATATATAGACCATCGCATGACAAACATGCTTACGCAAGGTGGGATAAACACGGTCGCATTTATACAGTCCGAAGAATATGGAAGGCACTACGAAAGGTCTTTTAAGGCCGAAATGCCAACAATGTAAGTTGTTTGTTGTTGAAGAATGGTTCAGATCCACTGATCCATGGGAACAGTGAAAAAGCAAAAGCTAAAGCTCGATCTACATTTCCTTCGCGATATCGAAAGGAAAGCAAAGGAAGACATCAATATAGGTGCAAAAGCCAAAAAGGTGCACCCGAATATGAAGGTTTCACAAGAAGAGTTCGACTATAATCTCCTACAAGAAACGCTTGCTTTGTATGTTATCTCTGCTTGGTGCCTAATGTAAAATTTTGGCATGCTGCTGACTTTTAAGTGAACGAGATTGGAACTACGAGAAATCGCACCCGAGGTAGCTAAAACAAATTTGCTAGGAAGGGGATTTGATATGGGATGCATTGAACGAATGTTAGGCTAGACATAGTGGGAGTATTTTCCACAACTTTTCCTTCAAACCTTGAGATCTTATGAAAACAATAATGATAGCGACTTTTGTTACTTTTCTACCCTTGGAACCATAGAAGAAATTATTTAAAACACAAAAAGGGAAATTTTACGCAATACCTTGTTTACACACCATCTGTGTGTGGCTTTGCTTTAACTTTGACCGCTCGGGTTACAGGGGAATTTTTTCCAGCATTTTGATCCCGTTTATTAGTACTAGTAGTCACCTTAGGTACCTTTCTAGCCAAAGTTGCATACGGATATTTCTTAGCTTTGAGCTCAATTTAATTTACCTATGGCACGAGCACCGGGCTTTGAAATTCTTTGGACCTTGAAGGGGTCTCCACCGTTCGTAAACGACGAATCCTTGTCTCCGGTGAAGAGGGGACGTGACTCATCTCAACACCAACGCGATCCCTCATTCTTAGCTTGGGCAATTTAAATACACGTTCGCTTCTCATCAATTCCCAAGACGCTACGCTACGTCTTGGCTTTCCAATAATCATTAATCGATTTTATGATTTTAACAGTGGGGAATAAATAAGGTTTGGTCCCGAGCTCAATTCCCACGACCACACCCAAGCTACACATATTAAAGGCTGAAGAACAGATCCCAGTTTACACCCATGGGACCCGAAACTCAACCGCCGCGTCCGGTAAGGACGCAGCTACGAGATCTCTCCGTCCTCATCGGACCATTCCAAGACCCTAAATTCGATGCGTTTCCCGATACCCCCCACAAGGCCTTCCAGGTGTGGTTGGACCAGGCGATTGAGTCTGGCGTTCGGGAGCCCCACGCCATGACGGTTTCCACAGTCGATTCCGACGGATGCCCTGATGCCCGAGTTCTTATCCTTAAGGATGTCAACGAACGCGGGTGGCACTTTGCCGCAAAGGGAGAGAGCCCCAAGGCCCAACAGATCGCGAGCAACCCCTCCATTGCTCTGACGTTCTACTGGCCGCAGGTCGGTCGCCAGATTAGAATACGGGGGAGAGGGGTCCAGCTGCCAGACAAGGAGTGCAGAGAGGATTTCGAGGCACGACCATTCAAGTCTCAAGTCAGTGCAGCGGCGTCGAAACAGAGCAAGGTGCTTGAGAGTCGTGATGAGCTTCGTCGTCGTGTTGACGAGGTGGAGTCTGTCATGGCAAGAGGCCAGGATCTGGGGGCTTCCGGTAAATGGAAGGTGTATGCTGTTGCACCGATCGCTGTTGAATTCTGGCAGGGGTCTAATGACCGCCTTCACCAGAGATTGCAATATACTGTCACTGAAAACGGCAAAACCTGGTTGAAGGATTTACTGTGGCCATGAGATGGTAAGATAAGTAGCAAGGCATCATTATTTTTCTAATAGTTTTTAACTGCATATTGATATTGGGGGTGCTACTAGCTGATACGGCGTGTGCGTGATGCAATATAAACGGAGTTGGAATATTAAGTAGCACCTCACTACATACGTAATTATTATACCTGCATTTATAAGTGTAAATAGATTTTTAGAAGGTTCTGGCGACGGTGAAATATATGGGCAATAGCGGATTTTATCCTAGGTTCCATGGCTCGCGTCGCCTACCCGAGAAAGCAGGGCATTTAGATCAGCTGGCCGAATGCCCGCACTTCCATCTTGGGCTATATTGGCCATTTCTTTCCGGTTACCCGAAAGTCCGTCTTCGGTTCTCGAAATCCATGGTGCCATTTGATGTGCGCAGCTTAATTGGATATAAGGCTTGTGAGGCAACAAAATTAAGACGCTAGCTCCCATGGTAACCTTGAACGCTATGACCCTCATGCTTCGGTTATGGCGACCTAGCCTGCGAGGCTTCCACTGTATATACACCAAAAAGTAATTTCAATCATAGATAAGGGTAGGATGTGGAAAATGGCCCTCCGTCCACTTCGCCGTACCTTCAAGGACCCCGATGCTCAATATGAGGCTTGTCTAATCTATTATTATATGGTCGGAAATGGGTATAATAACCGATAACCGTTATTGTTGTTATGACCCGGGAGATAGGGGTGGTTAAGCTCGGACTGTTGTCGGATCTAACCCTAACGCCAGTTAGCGTAGGCAGCAACCAGCCCTGCGTGTGCCTGCGTGTGCCTGCGTGTGCCTGGAGTCTAGACTCGCCCAGGCCTAAGGCCATTGAAGATATAAGGGACCAACCGCCTCAACTTCTATCACCAACCTGCTTTGTTTAAAAAAAAGGAAAAATTCTATCCTGTATTTCCTACTTGAAATTAAAAATGGCAAAACGCCCGATCAACCCCAACTCTGCATCCCCTTCCTCCCCCCCGACAAAGCGCCGTATGGAACAAAATCGACCGTTCAGAATCACCAATATAGACGATGGCGAGGAAGTCCACCAAACCTGCATCGCAATCCATGGCAAATGCCAAATATTTGACTCCACAGGAGAAACAGAAAGCGAAACCAGCTTCATCTCCATTTCCGGGACCGACAGCTTCAACCAGTCCCAACCAGTCCACCACTGGCCATTCAACAACGGTCACTGGAAGGCGCTCGTGATGCTAGTCCCCGGAATCAACAAAATCCGCCTCGAATTGCACCACGCCAACAAATCCCACGACTCAATCCAGCTGACACTGAACTATGTGCCGTTGCTGCAACTTCCGCCACTTCACTTGGCCATTCTGGTCGCGCGCGACTCGCCGTTGCTGATCGACTGCCCGCCGGCTAAGTACGGAGCTGTTTCAAGCGCGCATAGTGGGATTGAGGCGGCGGTGGCAAAGCTACGCATGAGTGCGTATATGTGGCAAGCTTTGACTGCGGAGGATTTCCGGGAGAAGGGGCTAGGGAGGCGTACCTTTCGGCTCGAGGGGGAGTGGGGTTCCAACACCACGACTCGAATGAATCAGCACGGGAGAAATCTTGCTGGTGGTATGGGCACGGTGGCGAAAGTGCATATTATCCAGTCCGAAAAGTCTGTTGCTGAGCTTCGAGATGCACAGGTTGCACAGCAAAATCCGCGCGGTCGGGATCGTGATGCGCTGCATAAATATTTTGAGGCGGCGCTGGTGAAATTCGGTGGTCCGTTCGAGTCAAGATGCCGCCCTGTTGTGGCGGGGATGGTGCTGGATGCTCATTACTCGGTCGAACAATCGCTGATTCTGGGCCATGCGGCGCTAGGATGTCACAAGGCAGACGGGATCTCGCTGGGAATCTTTGGTAGTCATCTCGCGTACTCTTGGCCCCGGTTTTTGGAAGAAGTGCCTGCGTGTCTGACAGACCCAACTCCTACGGGAGATACGGTCGGCAATGATAATGGCGAATGCAACACGATGCGTAATGCGTGTTTCGTCGGCCAGGGCGCGTTTCTACATGAGGTTGGCCATGCTTTTGGGGCGGATCATACGACAGGTATCATGGCGAGAGGATATAGCAAGTCCTGGGGGATGAACTTCGTCGAGCACGACAGTAATAACGGGTTACATAATGATGCGAAGTGGGACCTGCGTGATGTCCTCAGGTTCAAACGGCTCCCGCACTTCGCACTCCCGGGGGATGAGTATCCTATGTCGAGCGAGTTCCAGCATGCAACGGTGAACATCGAGTTTGATTTTGACAACAAGGACAAAGTTAATGCGAGCTCGGAAGGCGATGATGAATGCGATGACATTCTTAAGGTCTCCTGCAAGGCGGGACTTGCACTGGTCGAAATCCAGAACGGCACCGATGCTCCAGGTGTCCATAATTTCATCGAGGACGGCAACCACACCACGACCTTCAGCATCAACATTAGTACTGGATTCGACCGCACCAGCCCGCTAATGGTTACTGCCCTCGGGATGAACGGCAAAGAAGTTATAGTAAAAAACGCATGGGCCCTACTGAACGAAAAGCCCTATGTCTCTATCCCCGGCAGCAATGTGGTCCTTCGGAAACAATCCGTCCGCTCGGATCGCGTCAGGGAACTTAATGACGACGCCTTAATCCCGTGGGCCATGCTCCTTCATCACCGCAGCAAAAGCGATGGCCAGCTTCACCGTGCCACATCGATCGATCTCCGGGTGGGATGTACCATGGATGGAGCAGTTGTTTACTATGCCGATGGGACGCACGAGAATTGTGGGCCTGTGCTTAATAGGCGCACCGGCCAGCCACATTGGTTTGGTGGGCACGCATCACAACGCCGCGACCTTCCTGAGGGAGAAACCATTTCCAAAGTGGTGATTTGTAACAAGGGGGACGGGTGGGATAGTTTGTCGGGGATTCGCATGACGCTGAGCAATGGGAAGGCGTGGGGATGTCTTAACGCGAGTGGTTATGATGGAAATGATACAGACGATGACGATGACGATGAAGGCGACAATGATGATGATGGAGAAAGAGAAGAGGGAGAATCTCTCATCACACTTAAACCGCGAGATGATGAGGTGATTGTGGGCTTTTACGGACAGAGTGATTCACACTGTGGATTCACATATCAGTTTGGGATTTTGACTGCGCCCAAGGGAATCGACTTGCCAGAGATCGTCTATGATATGCCGGAGTTAAGCAATGCCTAAGAGATGTTGTTCTCATTCTCTTATTGGATAAATTTATGTACCTTACCTATGTACTTAGTCACCCTCGGGATACCAGCAAATCCATGCATATCAGGTCGCCTGGAGTGAGTTTTTTTGTCGAAATATAAAACCAAAATCTGCTCAATTGGTGTTTCAAGTTGCAATTGAGTCCTTCGTTAACGAGCGTCCTCCTCTTGCCAACCATTGGCCCATATCGCCAACCCCATCCAAGCGCAAGTTGTTAGAGTCTGCGCTATATCGTCCACACGATACACCTAAAAGCCTCCCAATACACATGAAAGAACAAGATATTTTCACTGGGAAGGTGTGTAAGAAAACCTGATATCGAAGGGTTTAAACTAGCCCTTCAAAGGTTTATCTAAGATACCTAGCAACCTTAGAAACTTCATTTATGCACTGCCAAGAGTTCCCAAGCAGTATTGAGCCGTCTTTTTTACACCCAAAACAAAACGCGCGACCTCGACCATTACCAGGCAACAATAATTTGTGAAACTACGAGTCGTACAGGATTTCAAGGCAGACATTTTTCATTTTCTTTATTACCTAACTATCATCCATATTTTCTTCTCCCAGTCGCTCTCCCATATTTCCTCCCTTACCACAACAAATGGCTGGAAAGCGCAAGCGCGGCACCGACGACCCCCACCGAAAAAGAAAATGAAATGCAGGCAACCAGGTAGTCGGGAGGGCAAAAACCTGGAGAACCAGGAACAGTCATACTTCTTCCGACTTCCACGGGAGCTTCGAGATATCGTCTATCACCATGTTCTCATCGTACCAGCCCATATCCACCTTACCTACTTCCGCCTTGACAACCCTAAAGGGTGGAGGTTCCGCAGCTTTCTCTGCCACCGGGAACCAGCTCAACTCGAACGGTTACAGAACGGAGAACATTATTTTCATAACCAGGTTGCTCATCCCGATTGTTTACTCGGGGCTCCCGTTACTTGGGATGTCTTGGGATCACCCTCTAATAGCCCTTGGAAAACGCGCCCGAACACCAGCGTATTAGTGCTTCTACAGAGTTGTCGGAGGATGTATGTTTGTTGAAAATTAGTGAAAATCCCAGGAAATACCCTCGCTAACCATGCACATGGACAGTTACTCAGAGACAATCGATATGCTCTACAAGCAGAATACATTCTACCTTGAAGACCCTAAGACCCTAGTTGATCTCAAAAGCCAGATGCCTGAATATCAACTCAGCTCATTCCGTCACCTTTACCTACAAGGGCCAGGATGCTGGGGCCCCAACTCCTCGAGGCGCCTCGAGCACTGGACTAAGGTTCTTGCCGCATTAGAAACGCTGGATGGGTTGGAATCACTTTGTGTGATAATAGAAACCAAATGTAGCCCACCATGCGATTATGATGTACTGGACGCGCTCAACAATACCAAGGCTAAACTCCCTTCTAACTTGCGGGTCATCACCTTCCATACCCCCGGCCCCGAAGTTGTTTTAAGTGAAGAAGAAATGGAACGGCAACGATCACAAATCGCTTTCTATACTACGTATGATGAGCTTGCGCGAATGCCATTGCCGGACGAAGACGATCCCGACCTGTGAGGGCGGAACTGGCATACGCTCACATCTCCCTCAATCTTGCATCTTTAGTGAGGTGCTACTTAATATTCCCAATTTTCTACACTACAGCAGACTTGAAAATCGGCTCTCTCATATAGTAGTAAAAGTTAAAAATGCCTCTCCCAGTAAAAATCGTGTTGGGAAACAGACGAGAGCCTCAGTTTCTAATATTTTCTCATATATACTGAGGTAGGGTGACTATCACCCTTGACTGGGAGCAAATAAGCGACCTCGCAACTGGCATATCACCCCATTTGTTGAATGCCACCTCCAGATGGGCGGCCAAGTACCGAATACGAACTGCTGCTCGATTCGTAAGACAAGTTAATTATGCCAAGTGACTTTACTTACTATTCAAAGTGTCATTCGGCGAACTCGTGTTTCGCTTATCTAAGATGTGATTTATTCAGAGAGCCTCGAACAGTCCAATAATGAGTACAAACAAATGAAGTTAGGTTCGCCGTCATGTCGTGGAAAAGGTATATATATTGGTTGAAGTTCCGGTCCTCTGCGAGATCCACGCTCATTTTCCCATTGAACCACCGAAAATTATCACAACCCTAACAACAACTGCGAACATGAAGGCGCTTGTCCTTAGGCCATCAACAGGCACTGCCACCGTTTGCGATACGGCCTGTCCAGTCCCTGGGCCTGGCGAGGTCCTCATTCGTGTTCACGCAGTGGCCGTCAACCCAGTCGACCAGATCTACTTCTCTGACCCCATAGCCACCCAGGACCAGCGTGTTTTGGGTGTCGATTTTGCGGGTGAGGTTGTCGGAGGACATGTAGATCTAGAGAACTCCTCTGACAGCCGGGTGAAGGGCGGGTCTCGTGTGGCCGGCTTCGTCCAAGGGGGTCTGTCCAATTATTCTCCCCCGTTTTCATGTATTGTACCTCGAGCTAACAGAGTATAATGATTCAGCCAACTCGGTAAACGACCGGCCTGGTGCTTTTGCGGAGTACGTCACATCGCCGTACGATCTCCTCTGGGCTCTTCCAGATTCTCTATCATTTGAAGAAGCATCCACGGTCAGCATGTGCGCGTTAACTTCGGCGCAGGCACTATTCTCCCGCTTCGGGCTACCCAGTCCCTTTTCTTCTTCTGGACCCGCGTTTCCCCCAGATGAAACCCCCGTGAATGTCCTCATCTACGGGTCCTCGTCGTCCCTAGGCCTATTCGGTGCTCAGCTCGTGCATCTAGCCGCTCAAGCTTCCAGCAAGAAGTTCCGGCTGATCGGTACCGCAAGCGTCTCAAAACACGGGTTGCTGAGTGCTGCACCGTATAGTTACGACTTTCTGTTCGACTACCATGACCCGGACTGGCCACACCAGGTCAAGGCCGCTACAAATGGGGCCGGTATACACTATGCCCTAGATACGATATCGGAACGCGATACGGTCGAGAAGGTGCACGGTGTACTGAATGACAAAGGAAAATATCACGTCTTTCGTGGTCAGACTGGCGGGCAGTTTGATACGTCGAAGCTTCAAATACAGCCCGTTTACGGCACCGTATGGGAAGGGCTGGGGCATGAGGTTGGCTACGGCGACGGTAATACTATTTTGACTTTTTAGATATATAATTGTGTAGAGCCTGACATTGATAGGTCTTGTATTTCCTGCGCTTCCTGAGGCGAGAGAATTCGCTGTCAGGTTCTTCGAGTTTCTTGGCTCCGGTGCGGACGAGGGCAGGGCGCAGCTCCAGCCGAACCCGGTCCGCAAAATGCCTGGTGGCCTGGAGCGGATCGTGCCAGATGCGTTTTCACTGTTATCGGGCTTAGTCTCCGAGCGGAAGGGAATTGGTAGCGAAGAGCATATGCGACCCATCAGCGGGGAGAAGCTTGTGTACTCAGTCGTTTAATATTAACGGGGTTTGGAAGGGGCGTGGTACCCTCTAAGAGTTGGCATTATCACCCCGAGAGCAATACCACTCGAAGAGCTTATTTCAATTCTTCTACACTATGGCTGAAGTACGGCTGGGTGGATGGGAAGCCCTATTTTTTACTTCCTGTTATTATATGTATTCGTTTGTGTAAGGGCATAGTTTACTATATAATAGTAACGATTTAGCGATGTTGCTCGGAGAGTAAATCGCTGGTAGACTGCACCGGCAACTAACTACTGAATACGAAAAAAGACAGGGGCTTGTGAATGTTCAAATACCCATTTATTGCCGCTCGGATGTCTTTGCGCCAACATATGTCCACACAAGCTCCTCATTTGATATGGATCCCTGGCTCACCATGATAATATGTTCCTCGCCGGGTACAAGATCGATTCCATTGTCACTCAACTTGAGCCCCTGGCGCTCCTCAAACACGAAACCTTTTACGGGAAGATCAGCTGACACGGTAATCTGGTCCATTGATGGCGAGACTTGAACCTTGACATTTCGATTGGAAAAGTCCAGGTACTTTAGAGGCTGGGGCCAGGCGGTATCAGTCGCCACAACCTGCCCACGGACACTCATCACCGCGTGAATAATAAACGGATCATGATCCTCAACCTGTTGAGGGCTGGCCTTTTTCACAAGCTCGTTCTCAAACACCTCCGTCGTACCGTTGGGGCTTGCCAGTATCTTAGCAGTGACGGCCTCACCGACTGGCTCGCCTGAGCGTATCGAGATAAACTTGACAACTATGTCAGCTTCAACCGCTTCTTGGAGGCTACTCGCAATCCACACGTCGAACTGGTATGAATTGGTTGCCATTGGATCAGCGTGGCCCGAAGTCCAGACAGGGCAATGGCGAGCAATTCCCACATCAAGTGGTCTTAAGGCTCTTGAAATGGCGTAAAATGCGGGCTTTTTGATGAGGTAATAGTCGACAATCGCCCATGACATGGTTGGCCAACAGTCGTTCAACTGCCAGACAAGTACACCACCACACTTCCTCGCCCCTGGTGATCCCCACATTCTTCTCCAGGCCTTGTACGCATATCGCATTGCTTCAGCTTGGAGAACTTGGGTGACATGAGTGAAAGATTCCAGGTCAGATGGTACGAGGAAGTTCTCAGCAACATATGTCATAAGACGGCGCTCGTGATCACCGGCTTTATTACGGAAATCCATCATCATCGAGCCTGGGTGTCGCTGTCCCGGGTTTGTGATGACACGACGTATTGTTTCTAGATGCGGGTAGGCTTCCATTCCGAATTCGCTGACGAAACGCCCTGAGAGGTCGGCAGAATCTTGGTATCTGCTCATTTGACCATGCCAAACTAAACCTTGCGTTAGTCCAGGCGGGGGAGATGGTTTGGAAAGAAGGCAGCAGGCTTACTGTCCCATTGGTGAATGTCTCCAACAGTTGGGTCGGCAGAATGTTTCATATCACCCCACGGGCTTCCCGGGTGGTAAATACTCGACGGATCCTCCTCCTGCACCCATTTCGGTAGCAGATGCTCATAGGTGTATCTGGCGGGAAATGTGGACGCCCGCCAGGAGTCTGGATTGGTATCATCTGGGTTATACTCCAACTTGTATCTCTCCAGGACTTGATAGTCCTCGTTATTTCCAGCCCAGATGACCACAGAGGGATGAGACCTCAGACGTCTAATGTTTTGCCGTGCTTCCTCTTCAACCGACGCGAGGAAAGAGGGAAACACGGGGTAGCTAGCGCACGCGAAGGCAAAGTCTTGCCAGACTAAGATGCCTAGCTTGTCGCATGCATCTAAGAACGCATCATCCTCGTAAATTCCGCCACCCCATACACGGATCATGATCTGATTTGACTCCACCATGAGCCTCATCCAGTCCATATAAAGACCCCTAGACATCTGCGAAAGGAAGCTGTCTGGCGGGATCCAACACGACCCACCAGCAAATATGTCGATGCCGTTGATGCGGAAGTAGAACGACTTGCCAAACTTATCCTTTTCTTGAATGAGCTCACAGCGGCGGATCCCGACAAGTTTGGTTTGTGAGTCTACTCTTGTGTCTGCCCGGAAAACCTCCGCGGACAACCGATAACGCGCCGGCGATCCATAGCCGTGGGGATACCATAGAGAAGGCGATTCAAGCATAAAGGGTGTCTTTACCTGCCCGTCTGACCCGACCGGGCAAGCTTTCTTGACAACCTCGACATCTTCGTGGACAAGCGATAAAACGACCGTATCTCCTTCTTGCGCTCCCTCTCCCAATTTCGCATGCAGGTATCCAGAACAGCTCTTGAGGTCGGGTGACAGCTCATACTGTACCCAGATGTCGTCAAATCTGACGGCATACTGCTGCAGGACAACCGGGCGCCACGGCCCTGCCGTCATCAGGATCGGACCCCAGTCCCAACCCCAGTTGTACTGGGCTTTGCGAACAGGGATGCGGCTGGCTTCGGTCTGGCGGACATGAAATGTATGCTCCGGATGCTGATCGATCAGCTCTCTGCCGCGTAAAAGCGCCGATTTAAAGATGATCTCGAGCTTATTCTCCTTGCTCCGCTCAAGAAGCTCAGAGACATCAACTCTGTATGATGTGTGCATATTTTCTGCCTCCAGGATGGTAGTCCCATTGAGGGTGACAGTGGCAAAGGTATCGAGCCCATGGAATACCAAATCCGTCCTTACTCCCTCATGGGAAGTAGGTGGTGCTATGAAGCTGGTCATGTAGACCCAATCCTTCTCTGCGATCCATCGTACCGCGAGTTCATTGGCATCCACGAATGGGTCGGGAATTCTAAGCACATTGTCAGCAACTATCGGCTTTCGGGAAGCGAAACAAGTTGACTGGCGTACTTTTCGTTGGCCACAAGATCAATGTGAACTTGACTGGGAACTTGTTTCACTGGGAGCCAGGAGCCTGTTGTACTAGCAGCGTCTCCATGCTCCTTCATAAACCACCCAGTCTTGAGTTCCTGTGTAATTTTTTCCATGTTGTTGGAAAGGGCCGATAGGTATGGCGCCTGAAAATATAACGGAAAGCAAATTAACCCAAATAATATTTACATTATTCATGGCTTGTGCCCATCCAGCTTGGCTTTTTAAAAACAAAGTACGGATTTCAAAGATGCCGAACGGATTGATGATCACAAAGTTCACATTCCCGTTCCCAAAATGGCACGGCATTTCAAATCCCCGCCACCAGATGTGGGGGCACTCTACCCTCCCCCAAGTCTTTTAGAACGAGACCCTTCCAAGTTTCACGCCAACGAGACGACAGGAGAAATGAGAAATTCAGGCAACATGATTCGATTATCTGATAGTAGGTCTACTTCCAGCAGTACCCCAGAGTATGTCTCGAGAATGTCTGGCTAAGTAGTGACCCCATCAGTACAAAACCACAGAAGCGAGAGCGACTGCTGGATTGCTATTCATGGCAACGTTTACGATGTGAGTTTACACCACAATGCGACATTCATGATTTTTTTATTATCTTATTATTCCTTTTTCGATTCATTTGAATGACCCAATATCCTAGGTCACCAAATTCCTCGGCAGTCATCCAGGCGGGAAGGCTATTATTCTCCAACATGCGGGTACTGATGCGACCGCTGCCTTTGAAGATGTTCACCCCGCTGAGTTGCTCGATGAGTATCTTGGCTCCAATCAGCTGTTGGGGAAACTGGAACCAACGGCTCAAAGAGAAAAGTCTCGTGAACAACAAAAGACCATTGAGGCACCTCCTATGGCGTCAATTCTAAGCATTGCAGAGATGGAGAACCTAGCGCTGGAGCGCCTCAGCCCCAAAGCACTTGCCTACTACGCGTCTGGTACTGATGATGAGATCACAAAAATCGCCAATGGGAGCGTTTTTAAGTCCATTTTGCTGAGACCCCGAGTGTTTGTCGACTGTACCCACTGCTCGCTAGAAACCTCCATTATGGGGAACCAAGTCGGACTGCCATTCTTCGTTTCTCCAGCAGCGATGGCTAAACTGGCGCACCCGTCGGGAGAGGCGGGTATTGCTTCCGCTTGTTCCAGATTCAATGCTCTCCAGATCATCAGCAAGAATGCATCCATGTCAGTGGCGGATATCGTACGTGCTGGTCCTGATGCAGTCTTCGCCTGGCAGCTTTACGTGCTTAAGGACATCAAAGCGACAGAACGGACTTTGGCTCAGATCAAGCAAATCCCGCAAATCAAGTTTATTGTTTTGACTCTCGATGCGCCTTTCCCAGGGAAACGAGAGGCTGATGAGCGCTACAAGGCCAAGGAAGTCTCAGCAGGGGCCCCGCCACAAGTCTGGGGCACCGAATCCGCACTGACCTGGAAGAAGACTTTGACGTGGCTTCGCACTCATACTGACCTTCCTATTGTGCTCAAGGGCATCCAAACACACGAGGATGCATATTTGGCAGCACAGTTCCCCGATGTAAAGGGAATTATTTTGTCTAACCACGGCGGACGTGCCCTTGACACGTCTTCCACACCCATGCAAGTCTTGTTAGAGATTAGGAAGAACTGCCCTCAGGTTCTTGGTCAGCTTGACGTCTTAATCGACGGCGGCATCAAGAGAGGTACGGATATAGTCAAGGCACTTGCTCTGGGTGCAAAAGGCGTCGGACTCGGTCGAGCAGCCCTCTATGGACTCGCCGTTGGGGGAGAAGATGGTGTTTACAGATCCCTACAAAGTAAGTTGTATTCTTTGTTCTTGAGTATCGTGTTCATAGGTAGGGTGTTGACGCTTGCTTGCTAGTTCTTGCGGATGAGGTTAGCACGGCTATGAGGCTCCTAGGCGTGAGCAAAGTAGATGAACTGAGGCCACATCATGTAAGTACCAACTAAGAGGGTGTTCGGTGGCTTTGCAGACGATCCATTAACACGAACAGGTAAACACCGCTGCTTTAAGCTCAGTACTTTTCGACGGGCCGTCGCTTGAGACAATCGAGGACGGAATCAGAGCGAGGTTATAGACCTTGAACAATGGAGTTTTCTTTTCTTTCTTACTCTTCTAGTAAATTGATAGGACATTGTGTCGATAATTACCCCCCTAGCAAAAGCAGTGGCTAGAGATGAGATCACGGGATAAAGAAGCTGTCAACTATAGAGCATTAAAATCTCCACTACTAGGATGGACAAACAAAAGAGAAAGAAATAGATCATAACTGGTTACACCCGACTGAGGAAACTTCACCCCCGTAATGCGGTAGATAGTTGTAGGTTAAACAAAAACCCATGCGCTTGTATAGCCCACCTCACCCATGCCTATCACACGAAGATCATAAACAGCCATACTAATCGCCACATGTGATTAACTTGTCCACATGTTCAACTGTTCGGGTTTTCACTGCAAAAGAGAGCGGTATGGTTCAGAGCTGCTATTCCGAATTCAGAACGGGAATATGAATTCCCGTATAATAAGTCCAGTCAGGCCACAGAGACCCACTGACCCCCCCGTGGGGATGGAACGGAAATTTTATTATTCGCAGATTCGACAAGGGTCGTCCCGACATGCATTTATAAAACCCTTTGGACGGCCGACCTTGCAGGGCCAAGGAAGTCTGCGCTGATGATCTAGTTGGGGAATCCGATCTGGGCCCTTTTTATCAAACACTGTCTTGACAAGACGTAAGGATACGGCATATTCATTTGTGAATATCTCCATTTCCACCCGAAACCATGGCGGACACAAACAAAGACTCTACCTTGAAGGAGGTGGAGGATATAGAGGATTCAATGGAAACGTACGCCAAAATCATGGCAACGAACAAACCGAATCCATTGGGACGGGGGTATATCAAGTTATATTTGCTTTCTTCAGTGGTATTTCTGTGTTCAACAATGAATGGTACGGCTTGTCTTGAACTAAATCCCGCGTTTGAGATAACCCTAACTTTGTTTTAGGATTCGATAGCTCCTTGATGGGATCAATTAATGCGCTGCCCAACTACATTGAATACTTTGGCTTGTCTGAGAACGGCAACGCAAGTACCGGAATTGTCTTTGCTATTTTCCAGGTAAAGAGGGAAACCTGTATTTCAGCCTGCAATATGCTGATTGGTCTTCTTAGGTTGGACAAATGTGCGGTGCTCTCTTTATCTGGATGACCGATTGGTACGGACGAACATGGCACATCTTTTTCGGTTGTCTGGGCGTCTGCATCGGCACTATCGTAACAGCCCTATCGACATCTCTGCCAATGTTCATCGCTGGTAGATTTCTTCTGTCGTTTTTCGCGACATGTGCCCACACAGCCGCTCCTCTTTATCTGGTCGAGATCGCTCCGCCCATTTATCGGGGAACTATTGCAGGGCTGTATAACACATTTTACAACGTCGTAAGTTGTCGCGCGGACACAAAAAGACCCTATATGATGAGGATTTGAACTAATCCATATTGAATATCCGTTTAGGGCTCTGTTTTCTCGACATCGGCGGTGTACGCATGCCACAAGTACCTAGCTCAGGACGGAGACTTAGATTGGCGACTCCCTCTTTGGCTTCAGATGGTGTGTCCAGGGCTGGTTTGTTTAGTCATCAAATTCTACCCCGAGTCTCCCCGATGGTAAGCCACTCTGCTCTCTCTTTCTTCTAAGTCCCTCATCCTTGGGCTAACCTGTCATTTATTGTAGGCTTGTCTCCCAGGACCGCCATGACGAAGCCAAGGCTACCATCGCCACTTATCACGCCAACGGCGACGCTGATCATCCACTTGTTGCACTCCAAATGAGAGAAATGCTTGCTACTATCGACCACGAGCACCAGGCCTCTTGGAAGGATCTATTCGATCTTCGCGTCCTTGTTGAGACCCGCTCCAGCCGTTACCGGCTGATGCTCAACATTGCTTTCTCTTGGTTTGGTCAATTTAGCGGGAACAAGTGAGTCATAAAAGCGCTCTGGCGCTTGATAGTGCTCTTCCTGGGGCTGACGTTTCGAATAGCATCGTATCCTATTATTTGCCTATAATGCTCAGTGGCATTGGTATTACGGACACCAATATGAAACTGATCCTCAACATTGTGTACGCGGTCGTTGGCTGGGTGTCTTCTATTTTCGGTTCTCGGCTTCACGACATTGTGGGTCGCCGCAAGATGCTCATGACCAGTACGGCTGGTATGATTATTTGCCTGGCAATCGTAGCAGCTTGTGCAGCTGGTTATACAGAGTATGATAACCAGCCCGCATCCACCGTCAGCATCGTCTTCATTTTTATGTTCGGTGCTATCTTCGCTTGCGGGTTCACTCCGATGCAACCTATTTATCCTGCCGAAGTTGTGAGTAACAAGATGCGAGCCAAGGCTATGGGCACGTTCAAATTGACGGCTGGAGCGGCTGGATTTTTGAATACCTTTGTCGGGCCCATTGCACTAGCTAACGTGAGTTCAAACTCGGCTTCCCCTCTTCCTCCTCTGATACTCCAAAATCTAACAAAAACTGATGCTTTATTTTCCAGATTGGGTACTGGTTCTATGTGTTCTTTGTGTTTTGGGACACTTTCGAGCTAGCGTTCATGTATTTTTTCTTCGTTGAGACAAAAGGATCAACGCTCGAGGAGCTTGATGCCATCTTTGAAGCTAAAAACCCACGAAAGGCCAGTGTCGAAGCTGTAAAAAATAGAAAGCGCATTATCCGGGAAGGGAGAGGCTCTGTATGAGTTTGGTCGAGATGCCAATGACCTTTAACCTGCAATTATTATAACCCGCTACTCCTAGTTCGACCGTTGACTGCTCAATATAACCACTTATTGTGACCAGAAACCCCGGGATAGAATCTCAAACGAGGGGAAGTGCACTGATAATTGACTATACGAGACACACCTTGAAGTCATAATAACATTAAGGTCGTCAACCCAATAAAGCACGAGCTCACTTTCTAAGAGAAGCTCTCTAACTCCACCCTCAAATGGATCCTTGGTATGTCTCATCAAGGAAGCCTAGGTACAGCAATGCCTCCTCAGGATGGTTTTCTTATTCTGTCAGAGCGGCAGTGAAAGCCACCCATACCCGACCTACAATCATCAGAGACATCCAGACAAAAATAATCACCCGCAGTGGGTAATTTTAAAGACATTTCTCTTTCTAAATCCAACAAGGAAAGAGTAGCTCAAGCTGAATCTTCCGGTCATGGGGATGGCCTGGGTAACCCCGGGATGTAGAATATCTACAGTAAAATAAGAGAACTCAAGGCCAAGCTAGGGAGCCAATAATATAAGTAGGCTGCTCTTAGTCCTAAACCTTAAGAAAAAATTTGGTGCGGGCCTAAAAATCATAAGGTAAAAAATGTGGCGTAGCTTGGATAGTTCCTCGCAGCGACATCCAACAAGATGCTTGCAAGGAGCCTGGGGAAACCGGCGGTGGATTACCTACGGCAAGCCATTCAGACAAATGATGCAAGTCGGCCAATTTCAATCACACTTTCGCTCTCTTTTATCCCTCTTTACGTACCCCTTTTTTACAATGATGGGTGCCCTTCAGAATCAAGAAGAACCATTCTGCTCTAAGAACCGCGACAGGATGGATTTTCCCATCGTTTCATCCTATTATCATGTTCCACACGTTTGAAACTAGGACTCCAGGCGACTCTGCGACCGCAAGGCTTGAATCCCCACGCAGAGTGAACAGGTCATGTTCTGAATGTACCAGACGAAAGGTCAAATGCGATGGAGGCCACCCTTGTACGAGCTGCCAGTACTATCGAATCCCTGAAGCTTGCGCCTATCGACAGCGGACCAGGCGTCAGACGACAAGTCGGAGGTATGCCTGACCCTTAATTCCGTCCTGGTGCCTTCTTCGGTTTTGGCTTGGCGAGTCATGTATCTAGGTAGCTAACCTCGTGCTTGTTTTCATATGCAGTGCCCTCGAGAAAGCCACGGAGACGATTCACCGCCAGGCTGAAGTTCTTCGGTTGCTCTTCCCCAATTCCACCTTGGATGGTTTGGTTGGAAAGGACCGATCTGAGCTCATCCTCCTTCTATCGCAAGACTCTCCTGCAGACGGAGCCTTCGCAACTGGACCACCCGGCACCGGTTCATCACCCGCAGTTTCTGGACAACCGGTGGATGCTCACGATGAGCTGGAGGAGTCCGATCGAGGGGATTCAGAGGAGGATAGACATTGGGACGAACCCGCACAAAACCCGACGAGAATTGCTATTACCGATGATATAAACGCAATAGGACTAGCCGGCGACCGCCATCGCCGCTCATATCTGGGAATATGTTCTGTAAGTGCTGTTCTGAAAGCATTATTCCGGCTTTGCCCTAGCGCAAAGGACCGCATTGCGGAGGAGTCTAAACTCTGGGCTGGGGTACAACAAGACGGCAATCGCACTTCCCTGCTGGCGCCCAGTCTTTCTGTTGTGCCAGCATCCGATTCATTGCGAGAATTGCGCTATATCGGTTTCTACTTTGAGCATATCCACGCCATCACGCCGTTTTTACATGAGGAGTCCTTTAGGGCAGCCTTCGCCGCTGGGGATCGACAGACTTCCGGGTGGTTAGGCCTCCGCAATATGGTCCTCACGGTGGGGTCAATTGCCTCTGGTAGCGACACTGCCCACATCCACTACTATAACCAGGCTCGCTTATTCCTTGACCTCGACTCCCTCGGTTCTGGTAGCTTGGAGATGTTGCAGGCCCTCTGCCTACTTGGTGGGTACTATCTTCATTACCGAAACTCCCCCAATATGGCATACGCAATTCTCGGTGCCGCTCAGCGGCTAGCTATAGCCTTGGGCTTGCACCGAGAGTCTCCCGTTCGCAGCGAACACCAGGACCCTGAAATGGGCCAACGCTACGCCATTCGAATGGAGAGCCGGCGCCGTACCTGGTGGAGCCTTTATTGTCTTGATACGTGGGCAAGTATGACATTGGGTCGTCCCACTTGCGGACGATGGGATAGTAGTACCATGAATACATCTCTACCCACCTCCCTCCATCCCGATGACCATTTTGCAACCTCTCTAAGAGCCAGCACCGAGTTCTGTCACGTTAGCAATCGTCTCCAACACCGCTTTGCACAATCCACACGCATCAACCTACATGAGGCCCAGGCCCTTGACCACGATCTTCAGGAGTGGTACGGCTCCCTCCATCCAGTCCTTAAAAATACCATGGATTCCCCGCCGCGAATAACTGTTGCGCGTGAGTTCCTGCGCAACCGGTATTTTAATGTACGTTTGATCTTGTCACGCTGCTTTCTCTTATACAGGGCGTATGAGGACCCTAAGAAAAACCCCCCCGTGCAAGCGGAGGAGGAGATGGTTTGCCTCTGCCGCTCCATTGCCGCAGAAGCCATTGATGCAATCGCACTCCACTGGGTCCCCAATCGAACGCAGGTTTGGAATTCCGCCTGGTATCTCTTTCAAGCCTGCATGGTACCATTGCTCTCTATTGCAATGTCGGTATCATCTAATCCCGACGCCACTGACTCCGACAATGTCACGGCTTGGTACTCAAGCTTGAACAAAGCCCTCGAAACTTTCGCGGAGATGAAGCCATGGATGCGGGCTTCTGACCGCGCCCCAAACATAGTGGCAGTTCTTGTTCAGGCAGTTTCACAAGGTCCAGATGGATCTATACACACGCCGTCATTCAGTGATGGGGGGATGCAGCTCTTTGGCTTACCTGATGAGCTTTTGACTGAAATGGACTGGAGCATGTTTACAAATGACGAGAACGTGTTTCAGAGCTTTTTCCCGTTAACATGAACAACATCTGTCTCTTTGCTGATCTTGTGCAGTACACCAAGGGCTAATTAATTCAATACCCCTAACCAGTGAAATTTCAAAACATCCCAGATGACTTTTCCCTATGGGCCTCATTGAATGAAAAAAGAAATTACATAATAATTCAATAAAATAGAAAAGACTAAAAAAAAGAAAAATCGAGCCCTACAAGGACATGGCATTCACACACCATACATAGAAGAGCTTGATTTATCCTTCTGGAGCAGGGGATGATCCGGAAGTAGTATCGGAGGCCGTATCCGAGAGAACAGCGCTGAATGAAAAAGCCAGAAGAACCATTTTGATTATTTTCTCTTTCTACGGCAATAAATTAGCTACCTTTTCCAGGTTTCCCCTAGGGTCAACCTTTTCCAGTAACAAATCTTTCGGCGTGCGACCCTCAGCGGTTGTCAAAGAGGCATCCGCCCCCCGGCTTAAGAGATACGCAAGAAATGCACTGTTATCGGGCCGGTACACCCAAGTAAAGATCGACTGGTTGCCCCAAGCCGGCCCGCCTCTTTCTCGAGCATTATACGCCCGGCAAAGTTTGTGAAGAGACGTATCACTAGCCACCCGCGCGTTGATGTCCGCTCCGGCAGCTAACAAAAGATCGATCATCGCGCGGCCCATTTCCTGTAGTGGGTCCAGACGTCGTCCTTTGCATACTATATACTCGGCTAATAGGTGAGTTGGGTTGAGACGACACTCCTGCAGTAGAAGTTCACGGACTAGATCCACCCAGATCTTGACGGTCTCTTCTGGCTGGCGGTCGTAAGGTGAGGTAAGTGGATACTTGTTTACTTTTCTTGATTGAAGGGCATACTCGCATCGGGCTAGGATCTCAGCTGTAGTTCCACGTTGGACGCTATGGCGAAGAAGGAACTCGACCGTGCGGCAGTAGGTTGGTTTTTTCTGCATTTTGGCCATGCCCCATTTTCGGAGGAGATACTCGAGGCACCAAGGTGGGTTTACGTGGGTATAAGGTAAAACTTCCATTCTGCCTCCTCGGGTTTTTTGATCGGGGTCATCAGGTGCTGGGTCGATGTGAGCACCCTGTTTAATGAAATAAGAAAGTCCTTGAGCCGGATCTCGTAATGTCTCGTCCTCCTGGTTAGAGTCCCAGGAGTTAATGCTGGCAATATAGAATAACGCTGGTGTTGCGTAGTAATAATCCTCTCCCCAATTGGCTTTATCCTGCACCGGAACGTGGTGGTTAATATCTGCTCCATGTTGCAAGCACCAGTCCATAACCTTCCGGCCCCCCCGGGTCGCCATTGCTTCAGCAGCAGCAAAAACCGGGACATGTGTTGGCACTGCCACTGGGTCCCCGAAGCTGGGTCCATGGATCAAGCCGCCGGCACCCAGAAGTAAGTCCAGCAGTGTAATCGGGTCGTAGTCTCGCTGGCGTATTGCCGCCGTGAAAGGGGTGACGAAACCGTGATGGCTGGTCTCATACCGCTCGTTGACGAATGTTCCTGCTCCGCGGTGTAGGAGCATTTGCACAATCTCAAGAGGTGGGTCTGCTTGTCCTTTAGCTCCAATTACCCAGAGTAGCGGTAGAGTGAAAGATGGGTGGTGGGTTGGGCGTATCTGGTCGTCAAGCTTTCTTTTGAAGAATATGCGGAGAAGCGCCCAATCCGAAGTTGGTGAGCAAATCCGTCTCATGAGCTGCGCATGGTTCCACGGTGCCAAACCAAGCACATCCACGCGAGCTCCCAGCTCAAGAAGCACGTTAAAAGCCTCTATACGACCACGGGTTGCGGCGATATAAAGAGTAAGAACGGTCGCGCTGCCATTAAAGTATCTAATATCGTTACTGTCCCATCCGCCCAGCCAGATCCGCCGCCAGTGGACCGTTACGGTGCTCACAGGCACAGCATAGTGTAGGACCAGGCGACGAATAAGACCGACTAAACCAAGCCGACAGGCCCAGAACATGCCTCGGTTTTGCGCGGTTTTGCTGCCGTACAGTTGGCGTTCAACCCGGAGAGCCAAACGCCGGTTACAGGCCATCAAGTGGGCCAGATCGCCATTGGCGAGGGTGCTGGTGATTTGGTCAAGAATTTCCGATGGCAGGAGGTCGAGGGGCATGTCAATAAGAAGTAAAAGAAGCGGTTGAATTCCAGCGAAGAGAACCGGGTGGTCGCGATGGGGTATGAGGTGTTTACAAAGTATTGCGAGTAAAATGGGTGGGCGTTTGGGATATATAGTGGTGGCGATCACCTGATGCGCAATTTTCAAGACCCTGATTTTAAACATGTTTATTTTTAAAGACTAGCGCTAACAATGTCTCAAATATCATACTCGCTTCCAGGTAATGAAAATAGAAAAGGACATTGGCTGAACTTTGTTTTCCAGCATAAGTAGTTCTTGATGGAATATTGGGCAGCACTCATGGGCAAATATCTATGGACCAGCTAGTCAATTATCCAAAACCAGGCTCCACTAGATTATTTGGAGAACTTCCCATTATTATGGAAGGGTTATAATGGAAAACATGTTAATAAATAATTAATGATCATGACCTCTAATTTTTTTTTACCTCACTATGGCCTGAAATGCAATGTAGCATTCGGCTAAGGCATCTCACCAACCTTTGCAGGCTCAAACTCTCTGACACAATTCAAAGCTGTAATATCTACATCTCCATATATATTCTAGCAATGATTAAGCCTGTACATACGACCACAGGGTGTGGAGAACAGGGCTTCCCGTCCGCTCAGCCGTACTTAAGCCACACGCCGGTCTGTTAGTACTATGGTGGGTGACCACATGGGAATCCGGACTGTTGTATGTTTTTTTGCTCACCCGCTTTTTTTATTGCCCATCCCATTTTATCACGTCTGGCACCTAGTCGGGGTGCTTACGATACTGTTGTGGTGAAACCAGGCGATAGAAATCAGTCAGAGGACGTCACCCAATTTCATGATCCCTTCGGCCGCTAGCAGGGCGCTTTGGCTCGACGTTGCGATATGAGGAAATCTGGCTGAAGAGAGGCATTGAAGGCGGCTGTTGACATGTGGTTGGAATAAACGGTACCTACCTAAGGTACTGCCTGAGTGTTTATTGCGTTGGCAGTGTTGCAAAGACCTTAAAGTTCCCAGCTTCAAATGTGTTACACATGAATCTGAATTGCTTTTTTGTGATTTGCTGCACTGGAGCTGTTTTCTGGGTTGCTAATTTTGAATTGATACCAGGTTAGCTTTTCCCAATTTCTTTTTATTTACTTAAGAAAAGTGCTGGAAAGAGAGTTAGAGATGAGATAACGATGAATCACTGCACTAGGTACCGATCCTCCATTCCTGCCTATTTAAGTCCTCTCTCCTCCTCGATCGTCGCGCCTTTCTAAAGCCCTCGAATAATATTCCCGCTAATTAAATAGGGTCTGCCGATGAAGGGGAATATATGTTCTGCCAAAATTAAACAGCAAAAGATAGGCGAATAAATTAATACATGCAGTCCCTATTGACTTAACGAATATTTTGCTTTTATAGCTCTGGGGCGCTTTCTTGAACCACCAGGTACTACTACCCCAGGGCAAACAAGACCAATAAAAATGGTTGGTTTGGTGGTATTTTTCCGGATGTTGCTCCCGAGATGGCGGAAAACCATATCATATGAGGGGTTGTCTGATCGTGAGAACACTCTAAACTCCGGATCACCCACCCCCGGTTCCACAAACCTTATCAGAAGGTTCCTTAATCTTTCCCCAAATATCCATGCGACCCATGGAATACCTAGGATGGCAAAATGATGATCATGATCAACTCTCCAGTCCACGGTGTGTGGCGGAATCCTGACTCTTTCAAATACTCCAAATCTCAACACCCTCAAATTATCCTAGCCCATTTTATTTCATTTTCCGCCTCGATTATCTTTCAGCTATATGTGAACCATTTTCTAACATGCCATTTCTCACTTATGCCCAAGCCCTGGAATTGAGGAGGGAGTTGGAAGGAACTGGGGCAGAGGTGGTGTGCCCCGGTTCAGATAATTATGCGGCCAGTATCACTGGCTGGAGTGACCTGTGTGAGAAAGAAGCCGTGCGAGACCCCTATTGTCCCTGGTCATAGTTGTGGTAGTAACCTGAACAACTCGACAGGGAGCCGTCGTACTGGTTAGATCAACATCGGAAGTATCGATCGTCGTCCGGTTTGCCCGCAAACATCATGTTGAGTTCGTCGTAAAGGCTGGGGGACATTCCACGACTGGTGCCTCTGCATCCCACGGCGGCATAGTGATTAGTCTGTCACGGATGCGACACGTACTGACAGACCCGGCCTCAAAGACCGTCTGTGCCCAGGGCGGTGCCACCTGGGAGGATGTGAATCAGTCAACAGCACCACACTCACTTGCGGTCGTGGGCCCTACGGCTAGTAACACTGGGGTTGGTGGTTCAACACTCGGTGGGGGTTTCGGGTGGCTGACTGGTCGCTATGGATTAATTATTGATAGCCTCCTCAGTGTGAAAATAGTCCTGGCCGATGGCAGCATTGTTGAAGCGTCTGAAGATGAGCACAGTGACCTTTTCTGGGCCGTTCGTGGTGCTGGGCAGGCTTTCGGTGTGGCAACCGAGTTTGTGTTCAAAGCGCACGGCCTGACGGGCGATATTTTCGGTGGGCAACTATACTTCAACTTGAGCAAGCTTCCAAGAATCCTCAACTTTGTAGATTGGTTCAATGAGCAACAGGACCCAGATAGTGGCCTATTCTTTGGGTTTTCCGCGCCATCAGCAGCCGAGCAGACGCTTATTCTCGTGTCGTTGTTTTACAACGGGCCTCGTCTCAAGGCAGAGGCCTTTTTTAGCCCCTTGCTATCCCTGCACCCGGTCGTGAATAAATCAGGCATGATGTCTTATGCGGAGGTCAATGCGAAGGGCAATATTGATCCCGTTCCAGAGGGCCGCAAAATCATGAGAGGCGCCAGGGTTGCACTTCCACTCAACACGGCCCTTGTTTACCATCTATGGCAGCGGTTTGACGAAATCGTGGATGCCTATCCCCAGATGGGGCGTAGTGTCCTGGTATTCGAGCTCCTCCCTTACGCTGAAATCATGTCCGTCCCCCTGGAGGGTACTGCTTGTGCGAGCCGAGGTCGATTATACCACGTCGGGCTATTGTTGTGCTGGCGCGATCCAGAATTAGACTCGAGGATGGATAAGTATCAGCGGGAAATTGTGGGGATAATCGAGAGCGCTCATCAGCTCGGCGAGCAAGTGGAGGGCGAGCAAGTGGAGGGCGTTGCAGCGTACGCGAACTATGCTGGTATGCTCCAGTCGTGGTTTTATCTTGCGAGAAAATTCCTAGTTAAGGCTAATCATACGCAGGCCATGAGAAGGACGCCAAGTATCTGTTTGGGGACAATTTGCCTCGACTACAAGAGCTCAAGAGGAAGTATGATCCGCAAAATGTGTTTCGCAAATGGCATAATCTTCTCTCTCATACTGAGAGGCATTCAGTCAAATAATGTCACCATTCTGTAGCTTTCCCGGCTTCGATTCAATTAGCTACACCCATTCGAATTTGCAGTCTATTGTGAGATTTTTGACTCTAACTTGACCTTGGTGACATGCTAGTTGAGTAATATTATCGTTTTTTTCCGCGTATATTATTGAACTTTCCAAAGACTTGAATGAGCGATTCTATATCCCCACCCAATATAGCAAGACTTATTATAGATAGGAACAAAAATAGGATCATATACATCCTTGTAGCCATTTTATGAAAGGTTCCTATAAGTCAATCACGTATAAAATGATTTTTGATATGTAATCATACGGACCTTCGAAAAGTGGTCAAAAGTATCACTACGCCAAAGTGGAAAGGGTGTCAGACCCCAAATTGGTCATAGATGGTCATAAGGTATGGTCAAATACGTGATATTTTCGGTAAATCGCAAGGTCGACAAATCATTTCTCCGCATTTTCCGTAGATTTGTAAACTCAAGGGTGTTTATTAATCACTTTATTTCGACCTCGGCTACTCCACGAACTGTCATGACATATAAATCGAACTGATATCTCGAGGGAAGGAAGAATCTGGATCAAAAAACTACTATTATTTTTAGTTGGTCTTTTTCAATCCAGGGTACTGTGGAAATCTGCGCCGATATGAGTTATAACCCCAAAAACAGACCCGTTCTTGCCGTCGTGGGAGTTGGCCCGGGCATTGGTGAGGCTGTCTCCCACCACTTCGCAGAGAAAGGTTTCTCTGTGGCCCTCATCGCCCGCACAGAAGAAAAATTACAAAAAATCCAGGCCGCCATCCATGAAGCGCATGGCCCATATTCAGCGCGGTATTACGCCGCCGATGCACGAGATGAAACCAGCATGAAGGCAACATTCGCAGCTATCAAGGTTGATCTCGGTCCCATTCACGTCTTAGTCTACAACGCGGGCTCGCGACGATTCAGACCGCGCACGATACTCCAAACATCCTCGGAGGAGTTTGAGAATTTCACCAGAATAAACCTCTTTGGCGCCTTTTGGTGCGCTAAATGTGTTCTCCCGGACATGTTAGCCAAGGGAGCGGGGACGATCATTTTCACGGGTGCGACGGGGTCCCTTCGCGGGAGTCCCGGGTTAAGTAGCTTTTCCCCGGGCAAGTTTGGACTACGGGCCCTGTCGCAGATTATTACCCGGGAGTTCCAGGGACAAGGGGTCCATTCTGTGCATGTTGTGGTTGATGGGCCGGTGGAGAGCGATATTGTTGGCAGTGTGGTGCGCCGACGATGGGAGAAGGAGGGGGTCGCTAATGTGAAGCTGGCTGAGAAGGATCTGTATCTCATGCAGCCTGCAGATCTGGCGAAGGTTTATTGGTATTTGTATACACAGCCACGTAGCACATGGACGCAGGAGTTGGATGTCAGGTCCCAGAAGGAGACCATGTTTTCCAAGTTGTAGGGGTGGTGTTATAGTTAGAATTTAAACTCTTGATCTCTATCATTCATAGTGAGAATTAGTATGGTACGCCAGGGTTGGGAAGTGCTGGTGTTAACTTGAAGGAAGCAAAATACCACGCGGATTCAGGGAGCTAATAGTAATTACATTCAATTGTTTATTCGCAAAACGTACTCCATATACTCTACGTATGCTTGAAGTTTAAATTCATCAATTTAATAATAAATGTAACATAAATTATTTAGAAGAAATGGGAAGCAAACTAGATATACCAAGCTAGCTTACCATGTCAATGAACGGGATGCCCTGTCGCCTCTAAACTTTCAGCCACATCTAGCATCAAGTGTAAGAGAGAAAAAGGAATAGGGCGTAATATTGCTGTACTATTTTCACATACCTAGGAAACAAAGAATCTTCAGAATATTTTCCTGGACAGGCTCATCGCAGACTAGTCACATGACCCACATTCGATTTGATGGCCACCAACTCAAGCCCTTATCATCACAAGCAACCTCCTGAATAATCTCCAAACCCATCACATCAGCCTCCTGTCATCATCACCATCACTATCATCACAAATACCACTATAAAGCCAGCGAGATAGCATCCACGCTTGCCCCGAAGATATTGGGTTGATCGACCGTGCTCGGTTCTGGAGAAGTGGCCAGGTCCAGCACGACTTTCAAGGTAGGCCCGATGTGTTGCCACTCACTATCTTTGACCAAATTTTCCAAGGCTATTTGAGCCATGAGATAAAGTGATCGAATTTCTTGAGGTGAGAAAAGTGCGCTGTCGTACTCTATCCGCAATAACGTAGTCTTGGAGTTGACAGCGGTGAACTCGAACAGGAGCTTAAACTTGGATCCCTCTGCCCAGGTTAGAAGTGGATGTACAGTGTCAACCCCAAGTTTCAGACCCATTTCCTCGTCATGGAAAGTAACCATCACATCGAATAAAGGATGATTGGGATAATATCGATCCGGATCTTCCACAAAATGCCGCCACAGTTGGGACCACGGAGCAGCGTGAGCCAGAGCCGCCTGGCTGGATTGTTTGATTGATTGAAGAAAAGACGAAACAGATCGCTGAGAGTCAGACTGGGAAAACCGGATCCGGACCGCCAAGGGCTCGAGAAACAGACCGACCGTGTGCATATCATCTTCCGATAGACGATTTAGGTGTGGAGCTCCCATGAGTATATCGGGCTCGGTGTCCCCCGACTGAAGCGCCAGGGCTACGGCCCCCATGCAGAGCTGATGGATGGTTACACCAGCCCGACGCGAGTGGGACTGCAGATTGGTGGAAACACTCTCCGGTAGGATAGAGACTATGCTGCTACCATTGTAACCTGCTCGGCTAGCTCGAAAATTCGGGAGAAGCGGCGGGCTGAGTGTAGGCAGTCCATCCAAGTATGCTGCCCAGAACTCCACATCTTCCGGGGAAAGACTTTTGGCCCATACTGGTGACTCAAGGTACGGTAGATCGTTTACTAAGTTCGCTTCCCCTTTATAAACTATTGCCGCCTCGTCCAGAAGGATCTGCATGGTTGTTAGGTCGCAAATGGTATGAGTCGCTGTGATCACACACACATCGTTGTCACAGGTCACCCTGATCGGGTCTCCAGCACCTAGATCAAAGGGCTGGTTGACTTCTTTCGATATATCGACCGACTGCACCACGCGCACCCGGGGAGGATGATCGGAGTAAATCCGCTTCCAACACCCATCCCCGTCACGGGAATAACGAGAGCGTAGGATCTGATGTCGACCTAGCACTTCATTCCACGCGTTGGTTAGTCGAGATCGAACGATTTCATCTCCCATGCGGTACGCGAACGAAACATTGAAAGACGAAGTACCACAGCCACCAACTCGATACTTATTGACCCATTCTTGCTCCATCAAAGACAGGTCGTTAGACTTATATTTCACTTCCAACTCCGATAACAACGTCTTGTGCTCTGGCTCTACACGAGTCCCGTCCAAGCTTTGAATCTCCCGGGCCAGTTCTTTTAGCGTTGGAGCTTGGATGACTAGCCGAGGTGGGATCTGGAGGGCAAATATCGTGCTGAGTCGACTTGCTAATCGGATCTGCAAGACTGAATGGCCTCCTAGATCGGCAAAGCTGGAGCTAGGGGTGATGAAGGTGGTACCTGGAATTTGAAGCATCTCGGCCCAAACACGGGCGACCTTCTGCTCGTATAGCGTCATGGTGCCACGATCGGGACTGCTCCCGGCACTGTCAAACATGGTGCTTATCTGGTTATAATCTCGCTTTCCTGCCGCCGTCATTGGAAACTGATCGGCACAAAGAATGCGCCGGGGAGTAGCATGAGCGGGGAGGATCGCCTTGAGCTGCTGTCGAATTTCGACCAGCGGCAAATCCCTTGGCTGAATGATTGCCACTAGATGGTCACCCTTTCGCGTTACGGCAACCGCCATGACGCCGGGGATTCCTCCAATCCTCGCTTCAAGATCATCGAGATCGACCCGGAATCCTCTCAATTTAATTTGCCTGTCGTTGCGGCCGAGACAGATGAGCTCTCCGTCGTCATTCCAATATCCCAGGTCGCCAGTGGCATACATCTCCTCCTCCAGCCCGGTGCATACGCAATCATCAAAGAACCGTTCCCTAGTTGCCTGTGGGCGGTTGAGGTACCCCTTGGAAACCTGGACGCCGGCTAGAAAAATCTCTCCGATAACTCCCAGAGGTACCAAGCGCCGGTGTCGGTTAAGGACGTAAATGCGAGTGGACGGATTGCACCGGCCGATTGTTACTGGCTTCTGGGGCCGGAGCATAGTGATAGTCGCACCACACGTCGCTTCAGTCGGCCCGTACATGTTATACGTCCGTTTTGAGGAGCCCCATGAGTCGTTGACATCCTGTGGAACTGGTTCCCCAACGAGATACACCTGCAAAATGCGTAAGCAGCCACAAACCATACCTTTTGGGGGAGAAATGAGAAAAGTATCCACTTACATTCTCAAGACGGGGAAAGTCGATCGGTACAAGAATCTTTGCGATTGAAGGGGTGAGGATGGCCGAATCCACCCGGTGAAGATTCGAAAAGGGGTCACTGGGGTCAGGAAGAACTAACGTCGCCCCGTAACTGAGAGCTGAGAAGATTTCGTGAATCGATCCATCGAAGGATACCGACATGATCTGTGCAATTCTTCGGCCAGGACTGGCGAAGAGCCGCACTTCGAGGTTTCTCTGGAAAGCGACCAAGCCTTGATGGGTACAGAGTACCCCTTTTGGTTGTCCAGTTGAACCGGACGTGAAGCACAAATACGCAACAGACGCAGGCTGAGGTCTTTCACGTGCAGGCCATCTCATTTCCTCCTCATGTGGAAGGGATGTGTTCTCGCGGGTAATCAGGTCCCCAACCACAACATGGAATTGGCAAGCCGGGGACATCGTCGGTGACACAGTTTTATCAGGGACGAGGTAAATTCGGCTCCCCGAGGACTCAAACGTTGATGCCCGCAATTCAGGCGTCAGGGTTTGGTTGAGAGGACAGTAAACTCCATGGGCCTTGAGAACGGCATAGGTAGCTACAATCCAATTAAACGACTGGTCTGCGTGGACACAAACTACCTCTCCTGGACGCAGCCCAATATTGATGTGGAGGTATTCCGCAACGCAACTACTCATCTCATCCAACTGACGATACGTTATGGATTGTGCACTCTGCTCTAGGGCAGGGAAATCTGGATGGCACGCTGCCGCACGCTCGAACAGAGTCACCAGGTCATCATGAACGGACGTCTTGGTCGTCAGTCCAGAGTGACAGTTCCCATATCCCAGAAGACGCTGCCTACTCAGTGGTGAAAGCAGAGCCTCGAGACAGTCGTCCATTGTGGAAGAGGTGTGGTAGCAAAGAATCGATAAGGCGTTCAAATACTGCTCGCCGAGTAGCTCAATCTGGTCCGCCGTAAAATATGTATTCTGATAATGCAGGTGAACTGACCCGTCCACGTCCACCATAATGCTGAGGGGGATATCACTGTGAACGAGAATGCTCGCCGAGTGGTCATTGCCTTGACCGGTGAGACCAGGGCTCAGTTCGGTCTCGAACTGCATCGCCACAGCAGATGAAAACGTACGGGTGAATCCATGCTCCGGGGTGGTCCACTGGAACGCAGCTAGTTCAACCAGCTGGGAAAACACCGCATGTATGAATTCTTCAACAAGTGAATTCTTCTCGAAAGCTCCGTGAAAAGGAAGCGTGTTGAGCAAAGGACCGATGGTCTCTGTAGCCCCAGAAAGCTCCGGATTGCGGCCCGAAAGAACCACGCCGAACACAACCACATCAGAGTCGCAGAACTGAAACAAAGTCAACGTCCATGCCGCAATAAATAACGATGCTCTAGTCACGCCATGCATTTTTGCATTGTGATGCAAATCCTCCAGAGTTATCCGGGGGCGGAAACTTCTTTTCTCATAACGAACATCCTCCGGAGGCAGTCGTGGGCATGGTAGCAGGACTGCATCTGACGGTTGAGGATATCGCTGTCGCTGCCTCTTCCAGAATTCCTTTGCCAGATCGCCCTTCATTTGCTGCAGGCGGTGCAGCTCGAGAGCACAGGGCCGAAACGGAGGGCCCGGAGTAACAGGTTGCCCACGAAGGCTTCGATTCACCTTTTCGAGTAAGAGCCTCATGGAGAATCCATCAATTAAAGCATGATGAACGTCCCAGATTATGGAGACTCTCTTCTCCTTGTCGTACTCCCGAAATACGACCGTGAAACGGGAGCTCACCTCAGTCATGCAAGAGCGCTGCTGAATGTAGCTGGCATAATCTTGTTGGGACGAGATACTCATTTCTTCCCATTCAAATGCCCGGTGTTTCTCATCGTCGAGCAGGTACCCCTCCCCCTCATGAAGGAAGAATCTGGTACGAAATATTGGCTCTTGCTGCAGTACCTTATTCCAAGCATGTCGGAGGGCAGGAGCCCGTCCTTTGAAGCAAGACGACACGTAGCGGATAATATTTGTCCCCGGACTTGAATGACTTCCCTGGGCTAAGGTGAGTTGCATCTCGGTCATGGGATAAGGGCCAAAACTCCCATAAAAGTAGTAATTGGAAGCCAGGGAAATGTTGTTCGTTTGATCAAATGCCGCATCCTGGGGTCCGTCTGCCGTCCTCATGTTTGCCAACGAGATAATCCCCGATATTGAGGGTGCCGTAAGGACATCCTGAACAGATAACTGAATTCCGCGCTCCTTGCAAGCTTTGACAAATTGGATGGCCTCAAGAGAGTTGCCCCCTAAGGCAACAAGGCTGTCAGATAGACTGATCTCGCATTGAGAAAGTTGTAACTGAAACTCGATCTGGTTCACAATGAACCCCTCGATTGAAGTCATGACTGTTTCAGTGGCTAAAATGGGGGGGACTTTTGACGTAATATTGAAGCGTGGACACAACGCGATGTAATTTGAAACTTTCCATAATTTTCTGCTTTTCTTGCCGTGAAGGGGAGAAGTGGTTTTATGGAGATACCCGTTTTAAGATACAATCACATATCGCCTCCTCATCGCGCTTCCGACCTATCCAATTCAAATTCTAAAATTCTAAAGGGGGGCTGGAAATATCACCTGGACACCGACTTCTCTTTTGCCTGCTTTACTCGGCTCGATGATTAATCTCCCGCTCTATCTTTTGACGACCCGGTCACCTTAAATCTCCCCGGAGCCCATACATTGCGTGTCAGTCCGGGCGATATATTCCGTTCTATTTACTCCCTAACTATCAAGATGCAAAGACAATCCTATCGTAGTTCGCCGGAGCAATAGGCCGACAACTGTCCATAATCCCGCTCAAATCAGAATACAACATAATCCGGCGTGCCAAAGCTTCGGTACCAGATAATTTGCCTGTCACGCCATGTGCTCGCCGATACCCTAAACCAAACTTGCACAGACGGTCCATCCGGACTACAGACTCAATCTGCCATCTGGCAAAACTCTGGGCGTAGATCGATCCCCGAAATCATTGTGGGGCTAAATTACATAAAATTGGTGTGCAATACCAAGGTATAACTCCTCCGAACGTGGGTCAATTAGCACTAGTTGACAAGGGACGCCTCAATGCTTCCTCAGCAAACGGCCCGCATCCCCCGCAAGCCAAGAGGCCGCCCGAGGAACCGTCAAGATAGAATACCGGGGTTAATGGAGCGAAAACCCTGTTCCAAAGTGAACCTAAGGATATCTTTTATCCAAATCACTCTAAATTGATGGAACATGTGGGCTTACAACCCTCAGGGTGCTTATGAAAAGGGGGGGAAATTGATGGTCCCCGACTTTCTAGAGATGACGCAACTTGAAGTCAGGAAGCGAAAGTGACGGTGCGTCAAAGACATCCCAGTTTTGGCCCTCATGACTCCAGTGTGAGAAATGTGGTTTATGGGTTGGCAGCTCCTCGATCCGCATGAATGTAAACGACCAACAAGAAAACAGGGATTGTGGTTGTTGAACGGAAATAAATCTCTGTCTGGCTTGGCAGGTCACGACACCTAAGCAGGAAAAATATATTGCGCTTGTCTAGGAGAAGAGCCTCTCGGCCCAGGCTAGATACCATGAACTTGAACGTGTTTCGAACGCTAACATTTGATAATGTGGTAAGTTGGCAGGTCGTAAGAGGCCTCGTCATAGCTCATCGATTCCACAGGCTCGTTCCCTCTACCCACCCATTGAAAGCGCTTTTCCACTGCCCAATGAAAGAACTTCTATGAAGTGCTACCTATGCATAAGGCACATTTCATAAATATTCCCTGTCCCTTGGTATCGTGCAATCCCGGATTCGTCTATCCCGTCCTAAGACAGCTGGCTTGGCAGCAGAGAGATAGGAGAATGCTGCAAAAGTCGGGCGAAGGGAATGGCCTCTCATTAAGCCCCTGACATGCAGTATGGAGTTCCATGGGTCATAGATAAAAGCTGCTGTACTCTCTGCTCCAATTCCTGCAACCATGCCTTCAACCGAGGCGGGGTTGATCCCCGTCTTTCGATACACGACGCCGACAATCTGCGGATACTCTCAGCTGCAAACCGCAACTCGGTGGATACAATGCGTGCACGCAGCACCTCCTGTTCCTCGGGATCAATGGGAAGAATACCGAACCCGATGTTGGTCGTGGTGTAGCTGCTGTATGGGCGAGAACGGACGACCGTTTCAAATAGGCTCACAACATGTTCTGCGGCTGCGGTGAGGATGACGAAACAGCTGAGACTGCTTCCTAAGCCTTCTAGGAGCAGGAGACAGTTAATCCTATTTGTGGCCTCTCGATTGACAGCTAGTACTTGGTCCAAAGAACAAAGCCCCTCCCTTTGCTGAGTCTCCAGGCTCGCAACAATCTCCGCGCAGGCTATTATCTCTCCCTGGCCACCACCGGACTTTCGAGCTGGAAAATCCGTTAATGCGCTCAGTATATCGCGCGTGGGATTTTGCTTCATATTCGATGTCATTTGTGGCTGTTCTGCGATGCTTTGAGCACCTGAAGCGCGATATCTGTCTCCGATATCATTACCAAAAAGAGACCGACTTCCTGTCAAGAATGAGAGCTCCTGGGCCCCTTCCTGGGTCTGAGTGTCTTTCTGGCTATATGAGTCAGGAAATGACTCCGTAGGAAAATCGGGAAACACTACAGTTGACTCGATGGTCGCAGCTGTAGGGGAGGGTGTTGTTCCAGGCCATTGAGAACCCCAAAGAAGGGCCGCATCCTCGCCAAAAAGGGACTCCAGCCTGGTTTCGGAGGATACAGTATAATTACTGGGAGCTGGGGGATCCTCTATCGTTCGGCTATTTGTTTCCTCCGCCGCAACAATCGGAGAAGTCTGTGCCACTGATTGGAGTTGCTTGCGCGGCTTGCGGCGTGCTTTCCCAACGCGCGAAATGAGAAAAACACATTCCTGGCCTGTTTCACGACAGCGAATGCATCCACTTCTCTCCCCTGTACAACGAACCTGATAATGAGTGAGTAAGTTGTTTTATTGTTTCAGTACCATTATAAGATGAGGATGTTGGTGATCAACACACTTTGGCATCGTGGCACGCTGTACAGGCACTGCGCCACCGAACTGGATTCCTATCCCTCCGGGAAATATCTGCTGATCTGCCGTGGGTCAGTTTGGAAGGAAGTTTGCTGGGCTCCTTCACGTACATGTCTGTTGTTGTTCTTAGGGATGTTTCAGATGCCATGCCTAACAAAGACATTCATTTCAGTGCTAGTGGTCGTTGGAGTTATCTCGTCTTCCCCTGTTCAAAACTCGATTGACCCTAGGGCAAAGATACGCTTGAAAAGGCCAATTCGGGGTGGGCTTTGGCCATAAGTGTGGAAGGCTCTGAAAAGGGAATACTTCTATACCGCGTGCACATATATGCTAGGACCCTCCTCAATTGGGGCGCACAAACGCCCGGAATTTTCCTTCACCCCCCTCTCTCTCAAAGCCGAAGAATTTCCTTCTTAGTCGCTGCTGGTTTTGTTTGGCTACCTGGGACAAGCATACTTAATCATGATGGCTTGGAGATCGCCAAACATGCCGCATAATACCATCAACGATAGGGATAGTAACGGTCGTTCCCTTCTGGGGCCCCGCAGAATCTGGTTTCACCGTTCAAAGTCGCCAAGATTACCAGGACTAAGATCCTTTGTGCTCTGCATGGCCTGATTTGGCCAGCTGGTAACTGGGGTATTAATCTCATACCCAGTCACCTTTGGCACGATCATCGGGTGGCATCAGCACGGCCTAAAACGGAGGGGCTTCGGGAATATCTAGATCAGCAAACGGATGTGCCTCAGAACGATGGCAATTATCCACAGGACTCATGTGATAAGTGCATACGGATGCAGTTTCTGTCTGCCTGCACTCTCGCATCCCCAGCACAGGCACTTTGTATGCATCCAATGTCTCTGCTGACTTCACATCGAGCGGATTTTCGATCACCAGCGCGAGTGGGGCGCCAGTCATCTAGTTATTGTTACAGTACCGCCATCAGCAAACCGATAACGTCTTGAGCCCAGCCAAAGCGCAATTCGTTATATTTCCAAGTTCTCTGGGGCCCTTGTCTTCGAGATCTACTGATCACAAATGCTCTCGGCACCTCCCCGGAGAATGCGCATCTCCGGTAATTTAGACCTGAGATATATGGGTAACGCGACTGAGTCTCTCAACCGATCAGTAAGCCACGTAGTGCTATCTGCATCGTGTAATTATCAACAAACACATACCCAGCATCAAAGTTGGGAGCCGTATCCGAAGTGACGTTGAATCACCCGAGGAGTTCCGGGTCGGACCGCGGAAGGGTTGGGATGCCCTTTTCTCCCTAGATTTGATCTACCACACCATGTCACCTGGTGATTCATTTCAAGCGTCATACGTGTGAGGCAACACAGGAAAATCACGAGCGGTTGGGGCCGCTTGACCTTTCAAAGTGGCGATGTGCTTCCTCGAGTCGGATAATTGTCCGTCCATTATACTGACACCACACCTTTCCAAAACCGGCAGAGCTGTCAATATCAAAGGTTTTCCCGGACTTTCGACTACCCTATACCGTGCTCGTCTACACTGATCTAGCAATGATAAGGTGAAGGCGTAACTTGTGGATTCTGCTCATACTACGAGTAAAAATTATCACTAAACCATAGTCCTAGCACGAACTTCGCCAACCAACCTCTGATGATTTTTCATCATATCCGCAATAAGTAAGTAAGGCCACATAAAAGCCATCACCCGAACATGGGTTAAGGTTCTGCAACTATCCTGCTCAACTCCGAACCCCTCTCTATCCACTCATCCTCGAGACAGGCTGACACCGCAGCTTGATCTGAGGATGAGTAATCCAATTCTCTCGATCTCGGTCCCATTCAGTCCCCTTCTCTCCTTCGGGCAGATGTAACTCCCACCTTTCCAAAAGCTCCACCAATAAAGTGCGAATGATCACATCCGCCACGTATCGGCCCATGCACTGGCGGGGTCCAAACCCAAACCTCCAAAAGTTGTACCGAGCCTCAGTTCGATTTACCTCTAGGAACCTACTGGGTCGGTAAGTCCCTCTATCTGAACCCCAAAAGTCATTGCGGATGTTGAGTGCGTAAGAGTCTACCACCAAACTAGTTCCTGCAGGGATCCGATAACCATCCAACACTCGATCTGTGGGAGCCGACTGGGGCACTGAGAATGCCGCAAGTGGTTTGAGGCGAGATGATTCACATATGCACGCGTCGAGGAATGTTGCTGAGCTGAGCAGGTATGACTCCATCCCACCACAATCCCGGGCTGTCCAAATCTCAGTGCGCAACTTTCGCTGAATATCCGGCTCTGAGGCGAGGAAGACAAGGTTCCAGGATAATCCCCCCATTGTCACATCCAGGTTTGCGTATAGTGCTTCGTCGAGGGTATGCAATGCATGCTGTATGCTGATTTCTCCGGTATTTAGTGCTCCAAAGAGCTGGGCTATTGGAGTCTCGATCAGATTATGCTCCAGAGCCCGCCGGTAGGCCAACTCGTTAAATCGAGCCCATCTCATTTGAAACTTGCGAAGGGCTCTGTTGGCTTCGGTGGGAAGATACTTAGAAACCCATAGACGCGTTATGCCACCACGAATCACATGCTTGAATAGGTTGTCATGGATAGGCGCAAGTTCACGTAGTTCTCGCTCCATGGAATCCGACAGCTTCCCATAAATAACATCCGCAACGGTGAAGAATGGGAGCATTTTGAGATCCTGAACAGGGTCGATGCGTCCAATGCTAAGTCCCCCGTGCTTCTCGATCTCCCTTAAGTGATCTCGAACCCGCTGCTGGATTAATTCCACATGGGAAGATATACTCCGGCGCGCAAATGCGGCTCCACTGACACCCCGGACACGCTTCCAGTCCTCACCACTAATCAATCCTACACATTTTCCTAGAACTTGGCTCATGAGGTACCCCGAATTATTATCAGGAGCCTTGCGATGCTTGTCTGAGTCTTTAAAAACCATCTTTATATGATCCGGCTTTGTAAGGACTCTGTACACTTCGTGTCAGAAGTAACAGCGAGTGATAGGAAACGAAGGTCCCTTACATCTCAGGATTCATTCCCGACCAGATTCGGTAAATTCCACCATATTTAGATTGCCACTCCTCGCTATTCTCGATACCTTCAAGGAACTTTCCAACATCTCCCTGCCCGTTCGGCCAGGTATAAGGGACGGTTGGCAGCAGGCGGTTGCCGCCCGCATGCTGCAATCGATTTTGATGGACTAGAAACCACTAGAGACAAAGCTCAGATCAATGATATGGACAAAAAATGCTAATAAACAGAAGAGAACAGACATTCACCAGATATGAAACGATACGATTCCCCGTTAAAGTCAACCAAAATATCCAGTTTATAGCGGCCAACGCGATTCCGGCTGCAGCCAATGTGTAGAACATGACGTTACCTGTATACAGGAGCATGCAAAGTGGCAAGTGGTACAATCTGACTGAATTGGGTGACCTCAGGGTAGTAAATACCCTCCCCTCCGAGAACACAAAAACCACAAGATTTGATGTGCCTCTGCCTTCCTCTGATATTACGAACTCGGCGGCCGAGAATCGGACCGCTTCGGGCAGCGAAGCTTAGTCTACGAAACCACTCTCATTTCAAGGTCATTTTATGTGACGAATTAATTTAGTTATCAAACCAATGACGGTTACATAACGGAAACACGGGCGAAATAGATTTAGTACTGAGTGGCCCTTCGGAGCCAATGTCAAACTACCCTCCACACCAGAACCAAAACAAGTTCGAGATTATGGCCCTCTAAGCAGCATTTTGCTGACCATTCACAAACAGGGGCCGCATATCAATCGCACTCGGCCATGCATTTCTCAACGGATGCACCTGATGAATGTGCCAGCCCGACTCCTTTGCCAACCGACCCCATTCCTTTAGGGTCCGCTCTCGCCCACCAGACGCTACCATCATGTTCAGATCACCATAGCGCGATAGTCTCGAGCTCCAAGTGAAGTCCAGAACGCACTCCAGGACTATCAGTCGACTATTTGGATCTTGGATTATGGCGCGGTGAATATTGCGGAGTATTATAATCGCCTGCTCGTCGCTCCAGTCATGCAAGCACCACTTGATAGTATATACAATTGACGGTGGAATTGATGAGAAGAAATCACCTGCAATCAAATTTTCCCTGGGTACCCGGAGGCTCAGGTCAGAATACTGACCCCCCTCGGCGTGGAAGAATGGGGTTATGTGGTCAATGACCGATGGGAGATCATATACGCCCCCGCACATTTGAGAATGAGCACGAAGCAACAGGGCGATCAACGCTCCACCACCCCCACCTATGTCAATCACGGTTTTGTCAGATACCTCTTCCCACGGGTAATCGGCCAGGATGCCTGGGGCCTGTGCGTTTGCTCCGGCAGTAAAAGTGCGGTGCAATTGAGGTAGCCACCCTTCCTTCTGGAAGTAGGTGAACATGTTGTCGTCAGTGTTATAGTTGATCTGCGCAGGGCATCGGACCGTCCCCTCCTGCATGGAATCTGGAATTCCCCTCGCCATTTCGTAGTACTGGCTCCCTTTGAGAAGTGCCCAGTCACGCCATTGACCCCAATGGTCCGACTGCAACATCTTAGACGTGCGATTATTGCTGAAGCAGTCGGCTGCTTCATCGTACTGGAAGATCCCATTGCCGGCAAGAATCCTTAGAATCTGATGCAGACGGACAGTGTGAGCACCGCATGCTTTGGCGAGTTCTCCAGAGTTCATTGGTCCCTGGGCATGAAGGATATCGGCAATATTCAAGTCCGCAGTGGCCACTAGGCATTTCGCTTGGATATACCCTGGCCAAACAAATTATCAGATCCATTTTTCCCTGGTCAATCTGGCTCTTTTTTCTTACCAAAGAAATGATCAGCGAGGATCAGATCACCTGGACTCAGTATTTGTTCTATTTCATGCATAAGATCAATAATTCTGTTTGCGTGCGGCCTAACGGTGGGATCTGGGAGGAACCCCTTCTCATCCTTATGAAGGGCATCATGCAATTCTCGCTGGACTGAATCAGATTTGAGAATATTCAGTGTCCTCTCGAGATGTGGGCTCAGAGATGACAAGCCGTTTTCCATTGTGGAACGAAATACTTGGTCTAATCGGTGAGTTTGCGTAAGCCGAGAGGAATGGCTCCTGTTGTTACAAAACCCTTGAGAAATATATATCCCATTCTAACGCTGCTCTCAACATGTGCCCTTATTATTCTGAAGCCTTTCGCGGTACCCGACTTCGGCGGCCGATGGTGTCTCAGGCAGTCTCCTCGGTCCCCAGATTTTTGGTCGACCAACACTCCAAGCTGTCAACCTAGAAAATCACTACCGCATTGACCTAAATTTATGTCGGAGGAGATTTTCGTTGATTTCTTCTGACACTCATTAGGTTTCTTTCTTCATTAGTGTTTCATTAACTTTAGTCCATTTAATCTTTAAAAGTAGTTACATAATTTCATTGTTGATTAAGGCAGAAGTATAGCAAGGAAACTTGGCAGTGTGGTCCTCGATGGCTGGATTTGCATAAGATATGACTAAGCAAATGGCCATAAAGGTTCCTGCCCAGGCTGGAAATAATTTGCCCGCCCGGCTTGCTTCCAAGTATTGATATTGTATACAGCTTTCTCGAGATGATTTACATGTTTTATCCAGCTATCGAAAGGTACGATACGAACGTTTGGGTAGGTACCGTGGACCTCAGTTCAGTCCGCCTGTTTTGTTTTGTGCAGTGCCGGTCTCCGCACGCGGGGAAGGACTTGAACCAACCACATTTCTTTCTTGCAACCAAACCAAACCTTGAACTTATCTTATGCACCTTTTCCCTCCTTTCCCTTATCACCACCATCCTCCATCCCTTAGTTTTTAAGGACAACAGTCAACACAAAAGCCATATGCCTGGTGAATTAGACAAGGGATAATTATCAAATGTAATATCTCTTCAATGTCAACGGACGACTCACGGCCAGCCAAGCGCACCCGACAGGCTTGCGAACAATGCCGGTGAGTATTTCTGCCACCTTCAAAATCGAGCACTCGCTCATCCGCTCAATCCACTAGTCGCAAGAAATCGCGCTGTCCCGGGGAGAGGCCGGCGTGCTCGTATTGCCAGCGACTAGGGCAGCCTTGCGAGTATGCTGGGGAGGAAGAACCTGATTATGCAAAAAAGATGGTGAGTTCCCAGACGCCGGTTCCTTATCTACAGAACAAAATTAAACAGCCTTCAGGAACAACGCATCTCGGGGATTGAAGGGAAATTAGAGACCCTGATGGAGTGTTTCAGCAATCAGCGCCAATTATTAATATCCTCACCCACGGCAACACTTCACAGCAGACCACCCGCCTATCTCGAGAGAGCACCTAAAGCCCCCGTCACCCCCTTACAGTAAGAACAGCCTAGGACCACGCACGAACGGCGGAACTAATACTAAGGGATGCTAGGCCCGAAAGTTCTATTGCGCGCACCGCAGTAGAACTCTTCCACACATATTGCAACTTTCAGCCACTCCCCTTGTTTCATCATGAATCATTCCTCCTGTCAAGTGACACCCGAGAGCCGGAGCTTCTGCTAGCAATCCAAGCTTTGGGTCTCCGCTTTAGCGGAGGGGGTGTAGGAGAAACTCAAGTTGACCAGCAGATCAAAGACTGGGCGGAAAGCTCCCGCTGTATGGTCACGACCCGGCTAACAGAAGGCACTACGGAATTGTGCACCCTACAAGCATTGTGCCTTCTTACCTTAATTGATTATACCAGCGGTAACACTATGCGAGCTGGCGTTAATTTCCGACTCTCCATCTACCTACTCCAGAACTTAAAGTTCAGAAACACCGAATTGTCCAACTTGGAGAACGAACACGACGAGCGAATTCTCTGGCGTTGGAGTCTCCACATGCTGGGTAACCTACTAGGGGATCCACCTTCAACCACAACCAGAACCCTTCCTAGCCTAGCCTCCATCCAGGGACCTTCAATCAATAAGAAGGATCTAGGTCTAGTAGGTTGTGCGATACAGCTCAGTGAGGTCTGGGAAATGGCACGGAGCTACGCAGCGACGCCTGTCAAACCCGACTCTCCACCTCCTTGGTCCCCTCAATCCGACTACTCACGCATCACATTTCGACATACAGAATTTGAGAGTATCACACCACTAAAGTACCGCCTGCATGAGACCCGCTTCGACGAACTATCCGGCGACGAACTCCAACAGCATAGAGAGTTTTGGGGCCACTGGCTGTTTTTCCAGCTAGTTTTCCATTCCATCCCTTGCCTCCTCAATCATCCTCTACTACTGTCTACGAGACTCCGAAATTTCCGCCACACAATGCCACAGTCCTTCCTTCGACACTCCTTCGAGCAGATCACCCTTCATGCCGGTTGGATCCTACATTTCCTCGATTTGCTCGAGTCTAAGAACTTCCAAGTCACAGATCCAACGTTAGGACAGTGTGTGGTCATTGTAGCTACCATCTACCTCCAGCACAGCTTTTCAGAAGACGTGATCTTCCGTGAAAAGGCCCAAATAGGCTATGATAAATGCATCAGTTTCCTCCAGGGAATGGCCCTTCGGTGGCCTATTTTGGAGCGGCAGGTCGACAATCTCCATCGATTGAAAAATAGTATTTCTGCCGGTGGTGTGCAGAGCTCCCGGCAAATCTGGTCCGTGAACATTCATCTTTTATGGGAAATCCTCGTGTGGACCACTCCGAAGGATAGATCTGACAATGTTTTTGGTCCTGGGCTGGCAAAGGATAGCACCTCGTTTACTGACCCGTCGACACCTGATCCGGACTTCGCACTTATCGGGTCAGCCGGTATATCCGGCCACAAAACGGTGGTCAGGGAATTAGTAACATATTATCCCCCGGATCAAATGATGCAACCTACCCCTCCTGACATATCTGCTCTGTTGGGGGATCCAGGGTTAGGACTCTCTGGATCTGCAAATAATGATTTTCTCCAACCTCAAGACTACGGTCGGTTCATCGACAATTGGCTAACCCTTCCCTCATAATTGATAATGTATTTATTTTTGTCAAAATTCAAATTTACAATTTTTTTCATGAGGGATATTTACCATGCTAAAGGACCACTAGTACTCTGCTCCGTCGCTTTACAATCAAGAGCACGACAAAACTCCGTTTCCTCAAGCAACTTTTCCGTCCAGGTTGGGGTAGGTGCTGCCGGCCAAATCTCCTTCCCCTCCTTCTCCTCCACACGGTAATGGTCCATTACTAGTTCTTTTACGCCACGCTGAAAATACAACGGGCCCTTCTCATGCTGCGGATGCAGATTCCCATGTATATATACCCCACTATTGAGATTTTTCTGCGCTGCATTGCAAAGGTCCTTGTCCTCTTTCAAAACCTGTTTAAAAATCTCGTCTATTTTTCTGAATTCTTCATCAGTGGCCTCTCTGTGGCGATACACTTCATACTGCATGTGCGTTTGGGTGGCGGAGATGGGAACACATCGCATTATATAGAAAAAGTCCTGTGATACGGTCATGGAGGCATTGGGAAAGTAAAACGTGCTGATAATGCCCATGCCTTCTTGGTCAGGCCTGTCTGTGTTGAAGTGCTGGATATGGCCCCCCTCAACCTCCACCCAGTACTTGGAAAGGTCAGTGTATTTGGCGATTCCCGGGTGTCCTGTTGGGCAGTGATAACACTAGTCCAGCTAGTTAGCATAGAAATGTGTTTTCTAAGTTACCGCACGCCTACCTCGTTGTAATTATCCGCCAAGGTCTTCCAGTTGTAATCGCCTATCATTTCCCACTGATGGTCAAACTGGTACTGCGAAAAGTCAAACGGTTTCAGGCGAGGCTGCTCATCAACTCCGGCGAAGTCGTCGTCCCAAAGCACACTTGGCCTTTCAGAAGCTTCCAGGTTAACCCAGATAAACCCCAACTTATCAAGATGGACATGGATTGGGAAAAGATTGTTTTTTTCCTTCTCAAGCCCGTCAAGATCCTGGTATCGAGGTGCTTTAGCAAGCTTGCCATTCAATCCATAGGACCAACCTACGAACAAATCAGCCGGACTCATCACCGCTCGCGGGGTACTACTTACCGTGATATTTACAGGAGAGGATGTTTGCTGTTCCTGCCTGCTCCTGGACTAATGGGTACGCACGATGGCGACAAACATTGTGGAAACCATTGATACCACCCTGTCGGTCTCGGATGAGGAAGAACGAGAAACCTCCTTCTTGGAGTTGAAGGTAATCACCAGCTTTGGAGAGCCGGGATTGATGAGACACTAATAACCACTTCTTTGAAAATATTGCTCGTCTTTCCAGCTCATACATGGCCTCGGAGCGGTACCATGATGCGGGCAAATTTGGCTGGGCAACGTTGTCGGTAACGTTGGTTGATTGAGCGAACCCAAAAAGACGATTCATTTTTGGTGGGCAGCGTTTGAGAAAGGTATTCTTCGAGATCAAAAATCTATACAAGTTAATGGGCCTCCCGATGTTTATTATTATATGCATCACTTCATTAATCCTCCCCATTTTCCCCGCCTTAAAGTAGAGGCGATAACACCCCGGCCGCATTCCTCCATTGCTGTGAGGGGAAACTGGGCCCGGCCCGTATCCGGGTGGGCCCAACCCAGCCAGGAACAGATCCGGGCAGGACAAGATTGAACAGCGCATTACACTGATTGCTTTAGCTTTTCTCTTTTACTCTATTTATTCTTATCAGTGATTGAGTGATTGTAGGAGAATAAGTCTTAAAATATATATTATTTAATCCAAAAATGTCAACACCAAAGGCTGATCTAATTGTGATTATTAGAGCAGGAGTACAGAGTATTTGGCCTCTTAACCACCTTCATGCTTAGGAAGGCAGGAATCAGAACAGCACAGTGCTTAATTATTATATACTACTCGCAGTTGATGGTAGGTAGCAACATAGATATTTTATAAAATATTTATTTTAACTATACAGACCAAGTTTACTTCCAAATAGTATGAGAGGCCTATCAAGGCTGGACAAGCAATACTCTGAGTGATGGCAGTCGAGGCGGCCCGCCCCTCCGGAAGCTGGCCATGTTGGAACGGAACAGTCAAATTATAGTGGAAAAGCATCTCGAGATAAGGTACCGAATTATCAAAAACATCCTGTGGCGCCTATACCCGCACATCTACCTAATCTACCCCTCATGCAACCGGGGAGCGATCCGGCTCATCCCCGCACAACACAAGCTGCAACACAGGGTCGCAAATTAAAGTCAGTAAAAGAGGCATAAATTAAAGGATATTTAGCATGAATCAAAGCGCCAATTATACAGTGGTCATCGTAAGGGGGAACATAACTTAACACTTTGCTTTCTAGCAACAATGACGCAGCTTCAAAACGGCCACCGCCACCTTCGTGTTACCATCATCGGCGCAGGGTGCGTGACCCAGAACCTCATCCCCACTTTCACTCTCAAAACTTCTCGATATCTTCTAACACCATCTTCCATAGTGTATCTGGAATTCTCATGGGGATTAAACTGCAACAGCACCTTCGTGAGCACGTCGAATTTCGCATCTTCGAAAAATCCCCCGAGCTGGGAGGAACGTGGTATGAGAATCGCTATCCCGGATGTGCCTGCGACGTCCCTAGCCATCTCTATCAATTTTCATTCGCTCCAAATCCAGAATGGACGCAATTGTACGTATCCCAATATCCCCTTGTTTTTAAGCGTAGAATAAAGCTGACCAAGTCAATACTAGTTACGCAACGTCGCACGAAATCCAGAAGTACCTCAAGATCGTGGTCAAAAGGTACAATCTCTCATCCTTCATAAGTTACAACAGTCGAGTGGTGAATGCAGAATGGATTGAACAGAGGGGGATATGGAAAACTGAGGTTGAGAATCAAGGCTGCATCGAGAGCGAGATTCTCATTAACGCCGGAGGAATTCTCAATCACCCACAAATGCCAGATATTCCGGGGCTCTCGACTTTCGACGGACCGCTCCTTCACACAGCAGCATGGGACGAGAGCGTGGATCTTAAAGGCAAGGATGTCGCTGTCATCGGTGCTGGAGCTAGCTCCGTGCAACTACTCCCACAGATCCAGCCTGTTTGTCGCCACCTTGACGTCTACATCCGCACGCCATCGTGGATCTCTCCGCCAGTAGCGCTTCCAAATAATATAGAAAAGTCTCACAAATACACTGCTGAGGAAAGGGATGAGTTTCGAGAAAATGGCTCGACCTATTTGCAGATGCGAAAAGGGCTAGAAAACCAATTCAACGGCATGTTCAGGGCTTTTATGAGGACGAGTTCCGAGCAACAGGATCTTCGGAACCGCTTCGAGCAGAAAATGAAAAGTCTCATCAAGGATGAAAATTTGCAGCGTCATCTCATCCCGTCGTTTGAGACTGGGTGCCGGCGAATCAACCCGGGAGAGGAATACCTAGGTACACTCCAGGAGCACAATGTTGAGCCTATTTTCTACCCTATTCAGGAAATCGTTGCGGACGGGGTTGTGACGGTCAACGGTAAAAAGAGAACAGCAGACGTTCTTATTGCCGCTACAGGATTCAACACAACCTTCCGGCCTCGATTCCCGATAATCGGCCGCGATGGCATTAATCTCCAGGACCTATGGGAATCCAATCCAGTGTCATACCTCGGAATCGGGGTTTCGGGTTTCCCAAATTACTTGATGTTTTTAGGTCCAAACACCCCAATCTCTAATGGAAGCTTGATGGGTCAGCCACCTCCCTTGCCCTTGCTCTTACTTCTTTCTGGTGTCTAATGCATTCAATATTTTTAGGCCCCCTTGAAGCAACCAGCGATTATATCATCCGAATTCTCCGCAAGGTTATTCGACAACGGATAAGATCGTTTGATGTTCGGTCAGATGTGCAAAACGACTTCGACGAACATACTCAGGTGTATATGAAGGATATGGTGTGGACTGGTGCCTGTCGGAGTTGGTTCAAAAACAATAAAAGTGGAAAAGTCACCGCTCTGTGGCCCGGTAGCTCACTACACTACATGCAAATTTTGGCCGAGAATAGATGGGAAGACTTTACATGGGAATATGTGGAGAATCGGTTCAGTCACTGGGGACGCGGTATCTCATGGATTGAGGATGTGAGAGAAGACCCTTTGGGACTGGATGAGAGTGAGGCCAGTCGTGCATCTACAATCCCGACCAAAGACTCAGATCTGAGCTTCTATCTCTGGAGTAGTTCACCAATTCCGCAGGAGTGTATTGAATAAGAGAACAAGGAATTACGGTTCGTCAAGGTTGGTCAAAATCAATTAGGAAACATTACGGCGCTACTAGGTAGTACAACTACCATACTAGTAATTTCCCTGAGAGGTGCATGCCTCTCTGAGCACCTTATAAATGCCTTGATACGAAAGATGATACCAAGGTAGATACCTTAATAAATGCTTAGAGAGGTGCTTAGAGAGGTGGCTTAACAGAGGTGCCATTACAAAACGTGACACAATGCCTATAAGTACCTAAGAACTTGTGGAAAACCGTGGGATTTTCATGAATAACTTAAAAATATGTGGCACTCTAGCAATCAAGCGCTTTATCAAGCTCCTAAAGGCGTGCTTTGGTATGTCCCACCCACAACTTCACCAATGGTCCTTCGCTTCCGTACACTGGATCCTCCTTGGGTATTTCAACCCCTCGTATCTCTTCACGCAGCGAAATCAAATCAATTGGCTTGTTTCCAAGCTCATTTCTCCACCGTGGACATCCCTAAAGTGTCGTATTAGAGCTGATACATCTATACTAGGGAAAGAAGATACCTTCGGATAAACCCCAATATATCTATAATCTGCGCTACTCTCGGTAGAGCTGTGCGCAGTCCCTGCGGGCAGAACTATGACATCGCCGGCGTGGACATCAATTTCTATTCCCCCAAACTTGTCACCTCCACCAGCCCCAACGAGCAACTTTGAGGAACCTTGAAAGATGCCTTCATCCGAAGCCTTGATTAGCATGGAATGGCATCCCCAAGCGAAATAATGTGTTCTTTACCATAGCACTCGTGACTATTTGGGTGGAAATGGCGTATTGGGATATGACCCCACGTTCCCTATGCGTTTCCCATAAGATGCCCATATTCTCACTGTAGCACGCGCAGAGGGGGGCAAACCCTTTTTTCCCACTGGTTGGCCGTCAAGAATTCAGTCACGCTCTCTTCAGTTCGAGGATGTGGGAGAACACCCCGATAGCGCAACACTGGCAACAAACTATTTGGTGCAAACCGGGTCGAAGGGGGAAAGTACGTATCAACGGCAGTCATGATGAAATATTACTTCCATCCGCAAAATAAAATGTTTATTGTCATTGTCTTGATGGCCATCGCTGCCGAATACCCCGCTGATAACAACCAGCATTGATGTGGTTGCCGGAATGCTCCCCGCCCCTTCGGCCCACTCCCCGTGCCAAGCATGATAACAAAGTTTACTCCAAGCGGTTGCTTGGGGATGAGTCTCGGCTATACTGGTAACACTCGGTCGCGTAGAGGTACAAAAATGGATAGTGATACCCTGGATTTCTGTCATCTTTCTGTCATCCAAAGACTTGATTTATCATTTTTCACCATGGCGGAATCAATCCATGAAAAAGACCCATACACCCTAAAGCCCTGCGACCCAACGATCTCAACAGTGAGCGAGGGTCAAGGTACAATTATCACCACAACCGTCAATGAGCACGCGGTTAATCGAGCGATTGAAGCCATCGGTATGGGAAAGTACCAATGGCAGCTCCTTTTCTCCTGTGGCTTTGGGTTCCTTGTCGATCAGGCAATCTTTCTCCATCGTGGCGCAACTTAGCCAGTTACTAACCACCAACAGATGCTGCTAGTTAAAATTGGCATTGTAATGCCCAATGCATCCAAAGAATTTGATTCCGAATACCCTACTATGCTCACAGCTTCCTTGTATGCTGGTTTATTCGTGGGCGCTGTCACATGCGGGTTCTTAGCAGACCTTATGGGGCGTCGAGTTGTCTGGCAATTCTCTATATTTGGAGTTTCTATCGCGACAATGCTAGCGGCATCGTCCCCAAATTGGGCTGCAGTGCATGTGTGGACCGCTTTAAGTGGCCTCTTTGCAGGTGGTAATTGTACGAACCATTCATCTCATTTCCCTAATGAAGGATAGCACTGACGATGTTACATAGTGGCTATTGACCTTGCAGTTCTCGCTGAATCTCTCCCACGCAGTTGGGCTTTCTTACTCACTGGATTAGCCTGCGTATGGGGCTTGGGGAATGCCATCACTGGCCTTATTGGTGCGCCTTTCAATCTCAAACTCTTTGGTTGGAATATGAGTGCTCACGGGCTATTTCTAGCCTGGCCACTTGTGGCTAACTTCTGTTGTCCAAACGGATCGACACCGGAGACATGCACACGCGCCGAAAATATGGGTTGGCGGTACCTTGACATCACCCTGGGCGGGCTATGCCTCCTTATGTCCATCGTGCGCACATTCGCTTTGGGCATGCACGAGTCCCCAAGATGGCTCGTCGGCCAGGGGAAACTAGAGGAAGCGATCGTTTCCCTAAATCTCATCAGTAGTAAGAACAATTCAGATTACGTCGCAAGTCTGGATCACTTCTCTACTCAAGAAAATACCGTGCAGCAAACCACCTGGCTGGAAGGTATAAAATCCATCCGGGAGTTGTTTTCCAGTCGTCGGAAATTACAACTAATGAGTTGTTTGATCCTTTTGTGGGCCTTTGTTGGAATTGCGTACGTTTTCGAGACCTTTCCTTTCTCTTCTTTTTCTTCTTTCCTTATCCCCCTTTTTTGAACCGCCTAACGCCTTGCTTAAATCATAGATACCCCCTTTACAACGTATTCCTATCCTACTATCTCGAAGCCCACGGCGCCAAGCTAGGCGATGGAAGTAATTACCAAACCTACCGCGATTGGGCCATTTCGTCCGTCGCTGGTATCCCGGGACCACTTCTCAGTGCATACCTGGTATACAATCCTGCCTTTGGCCACCGTTGGGCACTTGTGATTACGAGCTGTGTCTGCGCTATTTTTGCTGGTCTCTTCACCCGGGTGCGCACGGAAGCTCAAAATATTGCATTCTCATGCATGATTAATTTCTGGCTGAATGCCGTCTACGCAGTTGTTTACGCGTATGTAACTTCCCTACGCACTCTCTTTGGTCAATCACGAGTAACGCTACTAATCTAGATGATAGATATACACCCGAGTCTTTAGAGACGAAGCATCGTGGCGTTGGATGCGGGCTGCTTCTTGCTTGTGGGAGGTTTGCATCTCTCGCTAGCCCGTTTATTGCGACCTTTGGGGATGTCACGTCTGGTGTGCCACTGTTTGTCTCTTGCGCGTTGTATGTGCTGATGGGTGTGCTGGGTTACGCTCTGCCAGTCCTTCCTCGATAAAGGCAGGGTGAGGTATATATATTTTGTACTTCGATTCTCCCGCGTTGGTTAGAACAACGGCCAAGCAACCGTTGTAGTGAATCTACACTATGGAGGTTAGATTATATGAAGTATTTTACAAATGGGGATATAGAACCCCACCCATAGCGCTCTCAACATCGCCAATTGTCTATGGCTGGGTGTTACTTATGCATGATGGATGATGGGGGTGGGAAATGGGAAAATTTGTGTGGGGTAAAGATGGCTGAATATGTAGCCGCTGAGAAAATCGAAATCCAACAATTCGTTTCCATAGTATAGTGGTTAGTACGGCGGTCTCATATTCGCATATGACAGTTCCCATCTAAAGGAATTGCAATCCGCAAGCACGAGTTCGATTCTCGTTGGAAGCATGTTATTTTTCGCGTTTTTGATTTTTTTTTTTTTGCTTACCTAAAGCACCATCCCGAATTTTTGGAATCCGAAGCCTCCTCTGCTCTCCATAGATCCATCTGCCCCCTGCTCAGACGCTTTGGATTTCATGACCCGTTGTACGATCATATTGGAAATGAAAGATGAAACTCAGCATCTATGATTCGAAGAAACACCTTGAAAACTTTAAAATGGCAAGTTTCATATGCTGTCTTGAAATAAATGATGGACTTTTCAGCAATTATCCAAATTGAACACTATTCATCCTGGCAATAGCGGCAAAACTTTATGGCCTAAATACTTACTTACCTTATGTAGTATCTACATATGTCCGTCCCCTGAATTTTATTTGTATGTACCTTATTACATGAAACTAGGGCAAGCCCAATTGAATTGCTTAAGTCTAAAACAAGGATCCAATCAGCTGTGGAAATGAGACTACCCACTAGAATTGACACGCAGTGCTAATGTGAATCCCTTGAAATCAGTTGCACCAAAATTACAGCACATATCTTCATGATAAGAATCATCGGAGCACCAACAACAGCGAAATATACAAACACGGCTACGAAAGCTCGGCCATATAATATATATATGGTTCACTCCTGGAAAAAAAAGCGTTGGATGAGAATCCAACATCACTTCCAATTGGAACAAAAAAAGACACTGCCCCCACCCAGGATCGAACTAGGGACCTTCGCATTACAAGTGCGACGCGCTACCACTACGCCATAAGGGCACGTGTTATGACGACATTTCTTCAAAGGAGTTTTGACTAGCCGGAGGAATTAGAGGGCTGAAAAAACAAAGTGATGTTAAATGGCCAGGACAAAATTGTCGATCACTTGTTACACGTGATCTACCGCTAAATACCGCCGGCAGATTTTTCAATTACGAAGGCACTGGCAGGTAACAGATAGCTGATTAGTTCTTTGAATCGTACTGGAATAAGATAATTTTACGGAGGTCCTTCCTTCTGTACGTACCCCTGAGAAAGATACTTCCCTCGAGAAGTGTTTGGTAACCCCGAAATGGTGTGTTCGAAGGCCTCTTCCTAGGCGGGTGCTTGATGGCTGTTGGAAAGCGGTGTGGAATATATACAGCATGATCAAAATTCATTGGCAAGGTGATGTCCAAATAACTAGCACACGCAGGGCCATTTAACAAAATGGAATGGAAAAAAATGTGTGCCCCCACCCAGGATCGAACTAGGGACCTTCGCATTACAAGTGCGACGCGCTACCACTACGCCATAAGGGCACGAGTGACGGACAGATGTATTATTTGGCCTCATAGCCCAATACATGCGATCTCCTAAACTTTGATTGAATTCAGTTTTTCATGTGTGCGAAGGCAACCGAATTTATCCAAATGCCTCGATATAGAAACTGTAATCGAATACAGCTTTCAGATATAGCAAAGCCATCCATCATCGATCTTATTTGATGCAGTCCAAATTCAGATAGAGAGAACCCGGTAGGAACTGTCAAAAAGATTATATTATATATAACCCCCCACAGGTGTGAATTATTGAGCAATTGAAGTTTACCTGCTCTACCCTACCTATGATTCGGAAGTTATTAACCACTTATATGTTAATTACCTTTTCAATGTGATCGGGCAATCTTATCGCCTACACACTAGGTAACGTCATCTAATCATTCGACAAGCCTCCAAAATTCCTAGGGGCTCTATGTTATTCGGATACCATCTGTGGACCGTGATTGGCCTTTCTTGCTGGGATTGGCCTTTGGGGTTTGGGTGTAACCTAGGGGAACGTCAAGTAGAATCTCGGGCACTATCATACGGACTTTACAAAACTAGGCTTTTTTAGTCAGGGTTGGAATGCTTGAGCAGGCATGGTTGGCAAAGCGCGAGGGCCTTGGAACTAGGAAAAGAAGGAGGCCAGCCACTTAAGAGGCCAAGACGAGGGAGTTGAGAGGTGGACAATGAAGGAGAACAGAGTGCAGAAAAATCGAGGGGCGGGCGATAAAGGAGAACGAACACACAGCTCAATCGTGGTGCCCGAGAGGGGATGCTGGAGAAAGGACCCAAGAGGAGGAGGGTTGTGCATCATTTTTCAACAAAGGGATGAATTGCCCATCATGGGCAGGTTCAGCTTCGCAGCTGGCCTTGCAAAAGGCAAAACAGCCGGATAAAAATATGGAAAAAAATGCTTCCAACGAGAATCGAACTCGTGCTTGCGGATTGCAATTCCTTTAGATGGGAACTGTCATATGCGAATATGAGACCGCCGTACTAACCACTATACTATGGAAACCAATTAATGAAAACCCGTCATTAATCTGACCACTTAAGCCAGAACAAGGCTCAGCCTCGCAAAAGTTAGCCCTAAAATCCAAACCGTTCTCTACAACCAGCATTGCTATTGAAGCATCAATTTCATCCATGCGTGCAAATATACTCCCTGTGAGATTTCTCGGCCATTCATGGCACATTCATGCTAAGGGTTCTGGGATATTCTACCATCGGCAAATGCTTCAAATTAAACTTTTTTTTTGAACAGTTTGTTTGTATATATTTCTGTCATAAAACATTTACCGGCATGTGTAACCACCATCGACCACGATATCCGATCCCGTAGTGTATGTGCTCGCGTCACTGGCTAGATAAAGGTAGACTGCCTTCAGCTCGCGAGGATCCGCATCCCGTCGGAGGGGCGTCAAGCTGTACCACTCCTCCTTCATCTCAAACGGACAATCTCCGCTGATTGGTGTGTCGATGTATCCTGGGCTAACAGAGTTTACCCGAGCGAATGGGGCCCATTCAACAGCTAGGGACTTAGCGAGGTGGATCACTCCCGCTTTGCAGGCGTTGTAGCAAGCCTAGAAGGTCATGAGCATCCCTCGAAAACAACTATATTCGGGAAGGATGGGTTATTACCTGTTGCTGGGGCACATTTGCCGCATGGCCAGACATGGACGCAGTAAAGATTAGATTTCCAGAACCCTGCTTCCTGAAAATTTCTCCCGCCACTCGGGCACAGTAGTAGGCACCAGAGAAATCTACATCCACAACACGATGCCAATCTTCTAGCCGGTCATCGAGACCACCGGCTTTAGATGGGATTCCTGCGTTGGCAATCATCACGTTTAGGCCGCCGAAATCCTTGACAACCGCATCCGTTGCCGCTTGAACCTGTAATAGTGGTAATAATCGCACTCATGGTCCATTGAAGATATCTAGTTAAAAACATATGGGCCCAAAGCCTTACCTCATCAAAGTTCTGTACGGAGCACTTATAGGCCTTTGAACGGACGCCAAAATCCTTCGCAAGAGTTGCCGCCAATTGCACCGCATCGGTGGAATTGTTGTACCAGAGAGCAACGTCGGCACCTGCCTCTGCAAGACCTCGGGCAACTTGGTATCCGATACCGCCGGATCCACCGGTAATGATGACAACTTTGCCGTGCATGTCGAACATCTTGAACACGCTATCGGAGACGGATGGATTGGGCCATCTGATGCTCTTTTGCTGGGAACCCATTGTGACGAATATGGTATGCAAATATGACAATAAAACGGTAAAAAAGCGACGGTAGCCACAAAGAGACCTGGATTTGTAGATTTTGTTTGATCAATGAGGTCTTTTGAGGAGCAATTCAGCTCGAGATAAATAGTCCAGAGCCTGTTGTGGACAGAAGAGTGTCCGCGCATGTCGACATCCTCCCGGATAGAGATCCGGATGTCTTCTTCGAAGGTGAAGTGGAATTACGGGGCCTGAATGACCCAGTGCAATAATGATGCAGTGATGGACAGAACCAGAAACAACAGTTTGACTAAAGCGGGTGGGATGATGCCGGGTGAGAGACAAAGCAACGGCCCCACAGGCCCGATGAAGCGGACTTCGGGTGTCCGTCGTACCCAACCTCCTCCCGATCTGCATTATTTCCAACCTGCATCACTCCCCGTGGGGAACATCCGCTAGTTGGCTCCTAGTGTTGGATTGGCGCGTCTCGCTAGTAATTAAGTAGAGTTTGGGGCAAGCCTCCTCATCTCTTGATACCGAGCCGTGCTAAGCATCTCTCTCAATGGACGCGGCAGTGGCATGTTTCTCCCTTATGACGTCTAGTTTGGATTTAAAAAGACGCAGTGGTCCATGAGAAATTGCCCCTATCTATGTCCTCCTATATCCAGGAACTATACCTGCATATTTCTGCAGGCATTTACTTTGAGATTCATTCCCATCATCCTTCATCATGAAAGACCAAGACATCGTGGGAAAGGCGTTGGCCTCTGTTCTACCACAGTACGATAGAACATGGTTTCGAGTGCCTCATCTTCTGCAGCTAAATTTGATATTGCTGATACCTTTGTTATCCTCTGCAGTTGCTGGCTATGATGGTAGGTAGAAATTTCTTGTTTTTGCTGACTGTTGATTATGTCACTGACAAATATTTTACCCACACAGGATCCCTGATGAACGGATTACAATCAATTAATGAGTGGAAGGACTACTTTGGAAATCCCACTGGATCTATCTTGGGCGTTGTCAATGCTGCCCAGTCTATCGGAAGTGTCATTTCTCTTCCGATTGTCGGTACTCTGTCCGATCGTATTGGGCGACGTCTTACATTACTAAGCGGAGCAATCACAATCGTTATTGCTTCAATTATTCAAGCGGCATCCGTGAAGTATGGAATGTTTGTTTTTAGTCGAGTGCTGGTTGGGGTTGGGTCAATGCTTGTTGTTCAGCCTTCCCCGATGCTTATTACTGAGTTGGCGTACCCTACCCACCGTGGAAAATATACCTGGTAAGTGAAATATCCTAGCTTGCCCCCGTCACCTTTCGTGATAATTGAGATTGATGTGGTTTTCCTAGTGCATTTTGGACTATATATTATCTGGGAGCTATTCTCGCTTCGTGGACTTGTTACGGAACACAAAAGTATCTTACTTCAGACTGGACTTGGAGAGCCCCATCCATTGTTCAAGCTGGCTTCCCTCTGGTACAAATTGCATTTTGGTGGCTTGTACCTGAATCCCCGAGGTGAGGCGTTGGAGCATTAAAAGCAAATTATTCAAGATTGGCTGACTTTGAGTCTAGATGGCATATTGCAAACGGTCGAAATGAAGAAGCAGAGCAACTACTATCGCGTTTCCACACTGCCGGAGATCCTTCCCACCCGCTCATTCAATTTGAGATGACAGAGATCGTACACACAATTGAGCTAGAAAACCAGGCAGCTGAAACACGGTGGTCCGCTCTTTTCAAAACCCCAGGAAATCGCAAGCGAACCTTTATCGCTGTTTCTATTGGTGCCTTTGCGCAATGGAATGTAAGTGCTTCGGATACTTCTTCTCTTCATGAATTTTTAAAAACGCCCTTGCTGAGTTTATTTTCTCTTCTCCTAGGGTGTTGCCGTTGTATCCTACTACCTCACACTGGTGCTCGATACTGTTGGCATCAAGGATACGGATACCCAAACTCTTATCAATGGACTCCTACAAATCTTCAACTTCATTGCTGCTCTGAGTGCAGCAATGTTTGTGGATCGCCTCGGTCGCCGCACTCTATTCCTTTGGTCTAGTGTGGGCATGCTCGTCTCTTTCATAATTTGGACGACTTGTTCTGCACTATTTGACCACACTCAAGCTGCTGCCTTGGGCCGCACCGTCATTGCATTTGTTTTCATCTTCTACTTCCATTACGATATTGCATACACGCCTCTCCTCATGGGGTATCCCACTGAGATCTTTCCGTACTCGACTCGGAGTAAGGGATTGACCTTGGAGCTCCTCTCAGTATACGGTTCTTTGATTGTTCTGGCGTTTGTAAACCCCATTGCGCTGGACAATATTGGATGGCGCTATTATATTTTCTTTTGCTGCTTTGATGTGGTGGTACTGGCCGTGACGTGGTTTGTGTTCCCCGAAACTAAGGGATACTCCCTGGAGGAGATTGCTGAGGTTTTTGATGGGCCGTCACAAATATCTGCGGGGGAAATTCTTGGGAAAGGAGATGAAGTTTCAGGCAGTGTAGAGCACTCGGAGCACACCGCATGAAAGACGTTGCTAACGCGATGAGTGAGGATGCAAGTAAATAAGTGTAGCTTCCTATTTATCCGTTTTCTTACCCAATCGCCCTCCCAATCGAAATACCTTTGTACTATTGAATCCCATTATTTTTCTCTATACAATGTCTTGGGGCTGTTCGACTAGATAGGCCTATAAACGAGGGGGCTAGAAAGCAGACACACCCCTTATATTAAGGATTTCTCTGCCTGGGGTAATGAATGGCAAAAGCAATGGAGCCATACTGATTGCACTTTGGGAAAGGACATAGTGAGAGCTTGAAGGCCTGAGGCAACTGCTTATTCACGCTCAGTCAAGGCCCCACTTTCGCACTTGATCCATCATCAACATTCGAAAAAGGATTCAGGCTCGTTCCCCTCCTCGGGTCCCCGAGCTCCCGGCCTGTATACTTATCAAATTTCGCCATACTAGTTATTTTATACTGACATATCTCCGGAATGAGGACGCAGTCGCGTCAGGGCGGCCGCCAAACCCCGGAGACGGAGCAATCTGGTAACGCGAATCGTCCGACTGCGGACCAAGCATGCAGGGAATGTCGTCGAAGAAAGTCAAGATGCGACAGAATAATTCCAATGTGCCATTTATGTGGAAAATTCAGTCGACAATGTACATACGAAAAGCTTGCCAGGACCCCGTTAACAAGAACGTATCTCACCAAAGTGGAGTCTGAGCTTGCCCGGACAAAGGCTTTGTTGCAGCGATTCATTCCCGGGGGGTCTCAAGACCGTCTGGAAGAAAATGACACATTCATTGACGAAAACCGCAATGAAGATAGCATGGATGAGTCGCAAGATTTTTTCCATACCGGATCAGAGAATCATTTACATTTACCCGTGGACCCTCGGACCGTTGCACAACCTAATGTCCAAAATTCTCCAACACGTCACCGGAGAACTGGGATTTTGAGGGATCCGTCGGCGTCTGCACACCAAGTGGATCCGGGCCAGGCGCCGATTCCTGCCCCCGGAATGCAAAGACCGCCGATTACAATGAATACCGGCGTTTCTGCCTTGTCGGATCCTGCTCGGGTGGAACATTCCTCTCATCGAGTTATGCGTCCCGAGTCAGAACCGCAGTCCATCGGCACCGCCGCATATTCTCTTGAGACGCCACCGTCATCGAACAACTTTGAATGGGATGAGCGAGCCGGTGCTGTGCCGGGGGGGAAGTTCGTCGATGGTATGGCGAGCCTAACAAGTAGATCGCATGAAGGAGGATACTTAGGTATTTGATAAAACCAGCATTTTCTTGGGAAGCGAGCTAAGCGATTCATCTAGGCTCTGCATCGGGCGCTGCTCTCCTTCGTTTAACAGATGACGCGAGATCGGTAGATGGTTTCGGCACCTATGGGGTAGAAAGACAGATGGATGATCGTAACCATTCGAGCACTCCATTTGCGCTTAATTCGATGTCGCAACTGGAACCATTCGTGGATGCCTACTTTAATCTGTACCATTGTTCTTATCCGATTGTACATGAGGCTACATTCCGAGCCCAGTTTATGGAAATCATCCCACGACCGCCGGGTAATTCATGGCACGTCCTGTTGTTTGTGATATCTGCCCTAGGGGTTTTCACAAGTTCTACCCAGCCCACAGATGCTGACTTTGCGCTCTTTGACGCGGCAAAAGCAAGATTATCCATTGACGTCTTGGAGACGGGTAATTTGGTACTTGTTCAGGCTTTAACTCTTATCTCAAATTACCTCCAAAAGAGGAACAAGCCTAATTCGGGATATAATTATATGGGTCTTGCCAGGCGTGTAGCTATGGGAATTGGTCTTCATAAGGAATTTCCAACCTGGGACGCGAGCTTGCTCACTCTCGAAATGAGGAGGAGGGTATGGTACTGTCTGTATATCTTCGATATTGGCGCCATTATCACGTTTTCCCGTCCTCTTGATTTCCCAGAGGAAGGGGTTGATGTCAACTTACCAACCAATGCACATGATAGCGTGAGACATCCCCAGATATTCTGCAGCAATCCTGAACTGACTTGGATAGGACATTACGGCGGGGACCAAACGTCCGCCTCTTCCTGCGCAGGAGACAACGATATATACTCACCTGCAAGCGCAGGCCACTTTCCACTTTGCCACAAATCATATATACTCTAAAATTATTTCTGTTCCCTTACCTTCAGCGGCAGATTTAATTGGGCTGGACGATCAGTTCATCGGGAAGTGGTTGGCGGAACTTCCTCCATACTTCTCGGAGGATGCCATTCAGAGCCCAAAGTTTACCCTTTGTCATGCTATCCTTCGTTGGCGGTATCGGAACTTTCGGATTTTGATGTATCGACCGTTCTTAGTAGGTCGACTAATGGCCCGAGGAGAGCGATGTCTTCAATCGGGATCCGACGGAAGCGATGCCCAAGTAGGCCTTGCGATTGAGCGCTGCTTAAATGCCGCCCGTGAAGCTGTTGATTTGATTTCCCTCTTCTGGAGACAGGAACAACGAACCATGATGGCCTGCTGGTACGGGCTGTACTTCTTATTTCAAGCCATTCTCATCCCTGTCATCTGCTTGCGTAATGACCCACAGTCCCCCCTGGCTGAAGGTTGGCGTGGCCAAGTCTTGCAAGCCGTTGAGATTCTGGAATCGATGGCTTTGCTGAACTCCACGGCTCAAAGGTGCTTGGGTGTGGTCCAATCTTTATGTGGGGCCTATCTACAACCGAACGTGGAGGGATGGGGCCGCCCGACGGAGGAATCTCCTCAGACGCAACTGGCAAATTTGTATCCGCTGATGTGGCCGACTTTAGAGATGGGTCAGCTGGAAGGGGCGGATTCTATCATGTGAGTACAGAGCTTTATCTTTCTGTTCCTGATTCTTACCAATTCTATGCAGACAAGAATCTACCATTATGGATTTTATGAACCGGCTGCCTGTTTTGGAATGATAAATTAATTCTCAACATGAGTTTCATTCGTGTTCATGCAGCTGTGGCTGCTCGATTTGATAGCTATTTTCGTCATTCTGGTCTAAGAAACATCACTAGTCCACCTCAGCAACACTACGGGAGCGTATATCCGCCGTCGATGACGATATTCGCGCCCGTCATATAGCTTGATGCGTCGGATGCACAGAAAACATAGGCCTAGCCATCAAGGGTCAGTGAGAGTCACTTTTTGGGATCGAGGATAACATACACCCTTTAATTCGTACGTTTGCGCCATTCTCTGCGCTGGAATCATGCTATTCCATTTCTCTCGCCACTCTAAGGGATGGATATCCAATATCTCAGTCGCAATAAAACCGGGCGAGATACAGTTGACGCGACAGAAGTCGACCCATTCAACCGATAGGCATTTCGCAAGCTGGACAACACCCGCTTTTGATGCATTGTACTGTGGTGTGGGTCAGCTGAACGGTCCATTTTGAGAAAATAAGAAAGCCCAAAAAAATCCTTACAGCAGCCTGTTTCTGTGGTACGTTGACTAATGTTGCACTGACTGAGGCGGTAAAGATAACATTACCATTTCCCTGCGCTTTGAAGATATTTGCGGCGGCTTGGGCGGTATAAAATGCCCCATCCAGATTCACATCCATGATCTGGCGCCACTGCTCGGTAGTATAATCTTCCGCAGCCACACATGATGCGATGCCAGAATTTACGACGATAATATCAAGTTTTCCAAAGTCTGCCTTGATCTTCTGCAGAGCTGCTTCTATTTCTCCCTGGTTTGCCACGTTCGCCTGGTAGGCGCGAGCGACCACATTGTTTGCAGAGGCAATTTCGGCAGCAGTTTGGTCTGCGGTTGCTGAAGAATTATATATCAATGCGACCTGTTGAATGGGAAGGGTTAAAAATGGTAGACGGTTAAGGGGCGATAAGTACCTACGTTGGCACCAGCTTCCGCTAAGCCCCGGGATACCTCAAGACCAATACCACGAGCCCCCCCTGAAAAGTGACTTAGTCCATGTTAAGGAGTCTTGGCTCTCCAGTGGCTTACCTGTGATAGCAGCCACCTTCCCCGTAAGGTCGAATGCCTTTCGAACGTGTTGATTTTGTGGCTGAGCGAGAACCATGTTGATGTGCGTTCCGATAATCGGATAATCCTGCAGATGTTCTTTCGGTTACTGGGATGTTGTGGAAGAGATAGAGAGTCTTAGATGGAGGACTCTCTAAATAGACAAGCTGACCATCAAACTTCGACATTTTTACGGCATCGTTACAGCTGCCGTACATACCCCTCTTCTGCAGGTCCGGAAGTGGCTTCCGCGCGGGAGCGGGCCACCATCTCCGCTCGGATCGGACGACCCCTTCCGTCCGCATATTTGTTCGCCTAACTACGATGTGGTATGGCTTGGGTCTCAAGTATACTCAAGTGGACTGCCATACCCATATTGCATCATCGATGGCATGATACTATGTGATATTCCATGCTAAAGTTGGGTCCTGCTCATAGCCCTGGACGGACGTGATTGATACCAATCTTGCTTTTCACCCACCTATTTTTTCCTACCTTAAAGTAAGTTATTAGATGGTATATCGTCATATATTTGATATTCTGACAATGAACCGTAGGATGGAAGCAGAATACGAGCGTCTCGCAAAAACTATTTTTCAGCAGGCATCAGTCCACCCCAAACAGCGCTACCTGGTAGGGATTGCGGGCGCACCAGGGTCTGGTAAAACAACAACAGCTTCGGCTGTCGTAAACCATATAAACAAACTAGCTGCCACATCCTCACCGCCATGTCGGGCACATGCGGCTCTCTTATCCATGGATGGGTTCCATCTCCCGCGATCGGTGTTAGATCGCCTTCCCAACCGTGAGGAAGCGTATATTCGCCGCGGTGCACCATGGACGTTTGATGCGTCGAGCTTTCTACAGTTTATGTGTCGACTGCGGGCATGGGCAGATAAGGAAGCAGAGCCAAAATCCTTAGATTCACCCTCAACCGAAAGAGCGGAGGATACGGTGATCTACGCGCCTACCTTTGACCACGAGACAAAAGACCCCGTTGAGAATGGCACTGCGGTCACTGGCGACATATCCATTGTGATTATAGAAGGAAACTATCTGCTTCTCGATGAGGATGAGTGGCGTGACGTCGCCCCGTTGGTCGATTATAAGGCTTTCATCAACGTCGATCTTCAGGAAGCAAGGGTGAGACTGGCGAGGAGACATGTTCAGGCTGGGATTGAGAAGACCTTGCAAGATGGATTTAAACGAGTAGATGCGAACGATTATTTGAATGGGCTGTGGATCATGGAGAAACTTATTAAGCCGGATGTGGTGATTCAGAGCGTGGAGGAGTAGTGATAGTTTAATGTACCGGATTCATACTCTTTTTTTATTTCATTTATTTTCATTTCAGTTGGGTATATCATTGATTTATGAACTACATATAATATGATATGATATTAGAATTCACCTGGGCGTTGGTGCTTACTATTGGAGAGGAATTAGAGTCTTGAAGTTAATTTCGTATGCTATTCATGTGGGATTTTCATATAAATATTATGATTATAAGGATATGACTTTTGTGTACATTCTCCCAAGAATTCAAATTTAAGACATAATCATAAAGTATAACATTTTCTTTTTGGTACTTGCAATCTCTAATTCTTCCCATCCTGATATCCATGAATAACGACCTTAATCACACTTTCCTTCCCCTGTCTCACAAGTTCAAACGCCTCCTCTGCCTTTTCAAAATCATATCGATCCGTGATCAACCTCTTAACATCAATTTTACCGCTTGCGATCAGATCTACGGCAGTAGGGTAACAACCCGTAGTATAACGAATGGATCCCCGAATGGTTAGATCACGAATACAAGCCGTAGTAATGGGGAACATAACATTCTACAAATCATCCCACTTGTTAGTCTTCCAAGCAACTGTAAACGAAAAAGGGGCTTTTTGGTAGATCTCACCTCTCTTCCCATTCCAGCCTGGACATACGTGCCTCCCTTCTTGGTTAGATGGATTCCTGTTTGGATACAGCTCTGGGCACCAGTGGCCTCGATCACAACATCCGGCCCCTCACCCAGATCAAACTTCTCCTTGATCATTTTAGCAAGCGTCTCATTCCACTCGCATTCATCTGAGACCTCAGCCGGCTTTGGTGGTGGAAGGAACACCCCGTCTGCGCCAAAGGTGCTAGCGAAATCCAATCGGGACTGACTGATATCGATTCCGATAACTTTGCGGGCGGCGTACGCCTTACTAACGGCCTGGCAGAGGAGTCCGATGGGTCCACACCCGAAGATGGCGACGGTCTGGTTTGGGCTGACGTTACCCACTTTTGTAATCTGTACAGCGACCGCGACCGGCTCGACCATGGCACCTTCTTCGAGGTCCATGTGGTATGGGAGAGGGTAACAGTAGTCGGACTGGGTGATGTAGTATTTCGATAGAGTTCCGTCATGTGGTGGGGTGGCGGCGAAGACAGTATCGGGACAGAGGTTGTAGGAGCCACTGCGGCAGTAATCACAGCTGCAACACCATGGCGTTAGTTATTGGGAAACTATCTAGGTAGATTGGGAGTGGTGTTGATTTTACTGTCTGCAAGGGACGCCGGGTTCGATGGCGACCTTCTGCCCGACCTTGAGGTTCTTCACGGCCGATCCCACCTCGGTGATGATACCGGAGCTTTCATGTCCGAGGACGATTGGAGATTCGAGAATGAAATCTGTGCATGGTTTGGTTAGTGAAATGTGATGATCGGAACGGACAAAATATCAGAGAATTACCTCCAATACGTCCTCGTTGCCAATAGTGTACGTCGCTCCCGCAGATGCCGGTCTGAGAAATCTGGACGCGAACATCCCAGGGATCCTTGAGTGCTGGAATTGGTCTCTCCTCGAAGGAAACATCTTTGATTGCCCGGAGGACAAATGAGGGGTTGGTGTCCTGGTAACGCTGAGTGAGTAGGTGTCCGATTTATGCAACGGGCCTTGCCAAAAAAAAAAAAGCGCCGGAATGATATGAGGGGTAACTAACAGCCATACTTTGGTAGGAAAATATAGTTTGAGCGTTATGAAAAGTAGATATTCAAGAGCGTGTTGGTCAAACTCGAAAAATGATGAGGGAAATCAAGTCCGTCTCGCCTCCGTGCAGTTCTGTGGTTAACAATGTAGAAGTAAAAAACACCTTCATCCTGGACGATTTATAACATTCATATCTACCCGTGACAGCTTTCACGAGATACCTTTTACCCCACTCGATTCTTGAGCTGGAGCTCTGAGCTCCGTCAAGTCAAGATGGAGGTGGACGTTCAGCATGTTGTGGTAGTTGCGGACGCCCCGCTCCGAGCGCCAGTGGAGTCCGTCAAAAGCCCAGTCAGTCATCACCTGAGGTCACTTGATGAGACGTTACGCACCTGCTACACCCGGTTTTCATGGCCTGAGGCCGGTGATGTTTGCAATGACTGTGGTGAAATTCTATGAGATCATCAAGGGTGACATGATCCGTTGTACTTGCCGACTGGAAGATCTGCAATGCCCTTCGGTAGCTGGCGCGGCCGATGTATTCCCCATCTCGCCCACTTGCCTTGGCCGCATCAGCGCGAAACATTACCAGGCAGCAACAGACCCAGAATCAGAACCGGAGCCAGAATGTAATACCGCCACGATATACCCCCCTTTCCAGAGGTTATCTCTCTTCTTTTTCCTTCTCCCCATCATAGTATGAACAAAATAGTATCAGTTTAAATATCAGATACTATTCTCTTTTATGAAAAGTATTAGCTTGATGTCGCGCCACCAGGGTAATTAGATAAGTAGAGGGTAACCATCCTGTGATAATTACTGTCATTAGTGATGGTTTGGTAGACTCTATTAGGGTTGGTTGTTCGATGTGAGAACGTCAATAATGATTAGACATCAGTAAGGTGACTATCATTTTGTGGTGAGACATGGAACTGTGGGAATCATGTGTAAATGGTCCAGTCTCGTAGCAGGTGTAAATATCACCATCTAAGTACAGACCCAACTTCTAAAAATATAGGCCCCGGCTCTACGAAGCAGGGTTGAAAACATAGTAAGCCTCAATCACACCTTCTCATCCCTAAGGGATATATCCTCTGTATGTTCCGTGTCCGATTTCGATGCCACTTGGTCCTCGACTGGAATATGAGGTCGTCTCTTGGCGTACTTGACCGTGGCAAGCACGGATGGACTTTCCCGGAAGATAAGATCAATCTCTTCTAAACTGCGACCCATGGTCTGAAACTTGCATCAGTCTTGAGTGTATAATGGACATCTGTGCTGGAATGAACTGACCTCTGGATATAGGAAATAGATAGAAAATGGGATGAGCGCCCCAATGCAAGTGTAGACGATGTAGTACTTATAGCCGATGCTCTCAATCGCGACGGGGGTGATCATTGAGACGACAAAGTTCCTATGTTAGCATTAGGTTAGCAGAAGAGTCTTATGGCCGAGGTAGTATATGGCCTAACTTACCAGAGCCAGTGGTTGGCAGTCGAGATACTAGACATTGCGACGCGCAGGCGAATCGGTGCAACTTCAGTGCAATACAGGAAATTGGCACCGAGAAACCCGATTGGAATGAAGAAGTTGAAAAGAAATACAAACAGCACACTGATGATTTGGGCAGCGTAGTTGGAATCGGGGAACGAGGTGGCGATGGCCAATCCCATCATGCAAGTTGCCATACCGGTGCCACTGACCATGAGTGCGAAGCGGCGGCCTAGTCGATCGATTGTGAAAAAGGAGACGAAGCATGAGAGAAATTTCCAGGTGAGAGTGCCGCCGGAAAGGATCCGGGAGGTTTGCGCATCTAGGTGCAAACCGTCCTCGAAGATGACGGTGGAATAGACGGATATCAAGTTGCCGCCAGACATTTGCTGGAAGAATTGGAGAAGGATGCAGATACTGAAACGGTAGAGAAGTCGACCTTCTCCCATGCTGAACAGGTCTAATAGGGAGGCGGCACTATTGGCGGTTTGCTCAAGGGATGCCTCAATGCCTGATACCTCTTCCCTAACCTCCAAAGACTCATCCGGCAGGTCCTTTAGAGCGCAGAGGGCAGAATGAGCTTCTGTCGTCCTGTTCTGACGCACCAGCCACCTGGGAGACTCTGGCATGAAGAAAATGGCGCACATCAGAACAAGGGAGAAGAAGCATGGGATTGCAACTGGTGGGCGCCAGGTGACCGGGCCAGTTTTGAACTGGTAAAAACCCAGGTTAATCCACGCCTGCAGCACGTATCCTAGACTAATGAAAAGACCGTCTAGAACAATATGCTTTCCACGGTTCTTCGAACTGGAGCACTCGCTTTGCCAGGTTGGGACGGTTCCGCTGAGCATGCCAACACCAGCACCGAGGATGGTCCGCCCAACGACAAGCTGGGGGAGTGCAAATGCCGATGCTTCTAAGATTTCGCCGATGAGAGTCAACAAGGCACCTAGGAAAATCACAGGCCGACGTCCAAACTTTTCCGAGGTATAGGAACATGACAAGCAGCCTGGTAAGGCACCTAGGGTAAAGGTGGCAATGACGACTCCTTGAATTGTGGCATTATTGTCCCTCTGTGCACCGGTAGTGTTTGTTTTATCGATCCGAGGAAAGTGGTCAACCCAATCTGACAGCGAGACAAGCCCTCCCAAATTGCTTTGGTTGTACCCGAAGAGAATGAAAGAAGGAGCGACGATGAGCGCCATTTGGGCCAGCGTAAGTGCGCGGCCGTGCAGCCCCCAGGAGCGAAGGAGAGATGCCATAGTGAGCGATAGATTTGTGCGAGGCGTGTTTTTTTCCCCCGCGATCCGGAGTATGGGGGGAAATCTGGGGGATTTAAAAAACGTGCCCTCTGGGAATGCGCCAAGCCTTCCACCTCCTCCCACGAGGGTTGAGGAAAGAAATTCTCGGAATAAGCAACCGGCCCGAAATTAAATCATGATAGTGGGTACAAGGGTTTAACTGCCTGAAGGCTTAGTTGCGGAATAAGGCCCTATCCCGAGATTTTGGGTGGGGAACGGCATGGCGTCTAACCTCCAAGATCCGGAAGATGGCCGAAGGGATCGGTAAGGCCATGTATCCAGTCCATTGAGGTCATATAATTCAACCCTTCGAGTGCATTACCGCTCCAGCTTTGGGGATCAAAGGGCGCAACCAGGTCCTCTGCTAATGGTGGTGCGTTATAGGGTTTGGGCTCCCTGCTCTCAAGGTACCCTGCTAGGCTCTGTAGCGTTGTAATCGTCTCGCCAATAGATCGGGAATGGCAGCTCTCGGAGGGGGTTTCACTCTGAACGCTTAAACGGCCATTCAGCTTGTACATCTGTAAGATGTCCACTGCGGTAGAAACCATGGTTAGGGTGTCAGAAAGATTGGGCGTCTTGATTTTACCAACACGAGACATGCAGTGAAAGTATACACCCATCAAAGCGCACTGGAACACTAAGGCTGGTCCAATGGGGCAAAGATTCCGGAGGTAGTGTTCGATTTCAGAGATGCGCAATAGGCGAAAGATTTCACGACAAGATCGAACGGCATTGGACATGCAAGCAGCGAACTGCTCAGTGTCGTCATCGAAGGTAAGACCCGGGCGATGAATTAGCACTGTTAGCAGATTTGTGAGTAGATGAAGCCAGTATATCATCAAACCGGATCCTGAATGTGTTGCTTGTGAAGTCTCTAGCCCGTGGGTATAGTCACAGGGGCTGAGGTTCTGACTCCATACCCGTAAATCTCGCTCGAGTTGATCGATCTTCGTGACCCCATCGCGACGCTGGGTTGTTGTGTATAAAAGTTCTAGGATGGAAGATGTTTTCTTACCCAGTTGGACGTACTGGTTGAAGAAAAATACCACGGTGGTCTCCCCAGGAAGAGGGTGGGAAAGCTCGGTTGCGTCAAGGTCATCTAGATGACAGTCCACAGGCATGTCATTGTCGACATCTTCGTCACTAATAAGAGGGGGGAGACCGTGAATTACAGCGGTGATTCTTTTCAAATAAGCTGATGATAGCTAGGAAACTTGCAGAAGGGTGCAATCTTACCGATCAAAGGTATAAATCCACCACCAGATGCGCTTGCGTAATTCAACTTCTCCTAGCTTAATTCGAAAACGTCTAGCGTGCCGATGGAGCCCCAGGGATTGGGCTATCCGTACCATAACGCCGTTTAGTTTGATTAGAGAGAGACTCTGTCCACTGAGTTGATGATAAAAGGCAAACAAGACTAGGGCCTGTAGACATTTGATATCTCCACGTGCGACAACGCGATCATGCAGGGCCGCAGCGAACGAAGCATGTTGACGTGAATCACCACCGCAGGCATCTGATTTGCCAGCTATGTCTGTAGTTAGACGGTTGATGCTTACGATCAATGATATGATGGAAAGAGTGGCCTCATCAGCACGATGGGGAGGAGTATAGTTGTTGCCATGAGTGAGTAGAGCGTGAACATCAGCAACCAGGTTCGTCTTCATCACGACAGGGCAGAACGCCCCCCAGTGGCGAATAAACTCATCAATCTGTTGGAGGTAAAAGCTCAAAGGGCAGCTTAAATAGTAATGTAGCTCTTCCTGCAACGAGTCCCCGGGAAAAATCGGAGCCACGGCGGGTGCAATAGGACCATGAGTGGAAACGGACTGCTCGACATACGCCGGCTGCACAAGGTGAAGACGATAGCAACTCTCGGGGAACCTGTCTGTGAGACCTAGAGTCCGCTGGCACTCCTTCTCGACACTTAGTACAAAATGGACGCCCGTTGTGGAGCCGGCAAAACGACCGACGCCAGTCTCATCAAGAACCATGCGGCCCATGTGTTTAATGACGAACGTGGGATCTTCGGGTGGCCGCGCTGTTCCGAAATTTGGTATGGGATAAGGAGCTGAAGTAGGAGTGTCCGCGGGATACGCCATCTGCCCGGGTCCGCTTGACACACATGGTCTCTCTTGGCCCGACTGTGCTAGCTGTTGGCGCAGAATGGTACTTGCCTCCCGCTCCACCTGCAGCTTGCGTCGACATTCAGCTAGCTGGTTTTGGAGATCCCGGACCAGTTTATCATCCGATACGAATCTAGCCAAGTCAATCTCAAGCGATTCCTGCATGTGGTAAATTCAGCTTACCCTCTCACCCGGGTATTGCGCTGCAGTGAAGCAGATGATTCACAGGATTTGCCTGCCTTGGTGCAATTCCGACACTACGGTTGTCAACACTGTTCTTGTGACATGGACGGACTGGCACGCTTACAGCCGGTAATGATCCATCACATTTAATCTTTTTTCTGGATCGGTGTTAATGAGATGGTTCCAGTGGGGGACTACACAGGAGCCTACTGGCGGCAGCGGTCACTGTGGCACATTAGCTTTACTTGACTTTATTTTGCGCTTAGCAGATTGAGAAAGTGCGACTGGAGACATACCAAACTTGACCTACTCTCCTCACAGGCTGATGCCCCGGAGATGCGTCCATTGATGATGCAATGCGTTGATCACCGCGTTGTTGGACGGGAGAGAGTGAAAGAGATTGGAGAGTCCATAATAGGTTGGAGGGATTTATGCCTACTTATGCAGCTGACAAAGCTATGCAACCGAAACGTATGGAGACAATGCTGAACGACCTCAATAATAGTAAGATCAAAATTTCTCCAGTAAATTAGACATGGCACCAGATCATAGGCGAAACAAAGCACACCGAAACTAGGAGCCCCTCTTTGTGTCAGAATCAACCCACTTTCGTTTCTGGTAACTTGGTAGACTCGGGATAAGCGTCTATCCCGACCGCCCGCATTTGGCCTCCTCGGCCCAAGATGACGCGCCTCTCACGATCGCAAAACTTGAAATAAATCGTTCATACCCCGCGCTTGGTTTGAAAAATGTCGACTATATCTCGTCAAACTTTTACTGGATTCCTCCCAGTTGATATCTTTACTTTTGTTGGGTAACAGGAATTTTCACTCATTCTCCGACGGACCTTTTAACTGCTTACAATGGCGACCTCCGCATTCGACTCGCGCATATTTCGAAATTTATTCGGGACTCAAGAGATCCGAGATATTTTCACAGACGATGCTTATGTTGGGTGCTTGGTAGAGGTGGAGAGCGCTCTGGCGCGTGCGGAGGCCTCCGTGGGCGTCATTCCTCAGGAGGCGGGCGAGGCGATCACAAAATCACTGGCAGGAATCAAGCTGGAGTATATCTTCCGAGCTGTTTTCTTATTTAGAGGATGCTGACTTGTGGGGCCTATTAGCTTTGACCGATTGGCACGAGAAACAGATATTGTTGGCTACCCCGTGCTGCCCCTGGTCATACAGTTGGTCGAGGGAACTCCTGGGGACATGGGGAAGTATATCCACTGGGGCGCTACAACCCAAGATATCCAGGACAGTGCGTCTATGCTTCAGATGAAACGGGGTATAAAAGTTATTCAACGAGAACTCCAGACCCTTGCCACGATCCTGAAGGGCCTAGCTGAAAAGCATCGTGATACGTAAGCCCTCCCTTTCCCTTTCGGTGAGCCCTGTATGCTAACTCCAAAAGACCAATGGCTGGTCGCACTCATTTACAGCATGCCCTGCCTTGCACATTTGGGTATAAGTGCGCCGTATACCTGTCAAGTGTCCTTCGTCACCAAGAGAGAGTACAAGAAATAGAACGAAGATGCCTTCTGGTCCAGTTCGGAGGCGCGGCAGGAACCCTGGCCTCTCTCCAAGACCCTGAGACCGCACTCCGCGTTCGTGCCCAACTAGCCAAAGAGCTTGACCTACAGGATCCTTTAGTAACCTGGCATGTGGCGCGCGATACTGTCGCTGAAATTCTAAATTACTTGGCGTTGATTGGAGGCACCCTCGGCAAGATCGCGATGGATCTGATGATCATGTCCTCTAATGAGTTCGACGAGGTATCAGAACCGTTTGTCCCCCACCGCGGTGCTTCATCAACTATGCCCCAGAAGCGCAATCCCATCTCTAGTGAAGTGATCTTGGCAAGCTCGAAGCTTTTGCGTTCGCATGCTAGTCTGGGGCTAGACGCGATGATCACTGATTTCGAGAGGGCCTCTGGCCCGTGGCACCTGGAATGGGTCGCGGTTCCTGAAGCCTTTGTTACAGCTGTAGGAGCCTTGAACCAGACGAACTTTGCGCTTGGAGGTCTCGTGGTCAAGACAGATTCTATGAGTAGGAATCTGAACAGTACCCGGGGGCTGATTGTTGGAGAAGCAGTTATGATGGGATTAGCTCCGTTTATTGGGCGACAGAACGCCCATGATGTCGTTTATGAGGCCTGCAAGACGGCTATCGAGAATAACCGGACTCTGCTCGAGGTGCTACAGGAGAGCCCCGCGCTTAGTGGGACTATTCCTACCGAAAAACTGGTTAGCTTGTGTGACCCTCTTCAGTATATGGGAGCGAGTGGACAGATGGTCGATGCGGTTGTCAATCAGGTCAATTGAGGGTTCGATTGAAGCCTTAGCTTGTTTTGGGGAGCAGCGTTTTAGCAAAGGGGCTATTGTATATTAGCATGACTGAGGAGTAATGATTGAAGCTTATCTGTGCTAGAGTAGTGGGTTTTCGTAAATTTTATCTCAATAGTCCACATCTATCGGGGGCCGTAACTCATCACTGTGTTGGAAAATTTAACCAGGCGTCAAAAATAGTCTTTCCTATATCATGTCTACTGATTCGTTGCTTGCCGTCATGCACCTAGTTACTCAAATAACAATGCATTATTTATGATAGGCTAATATTTCTGTTTATTAATTTTATTACCCCATTTAAGTCCTGCTTCAGTCACAATCAAATCTTGTTTTGAACCTGCCTGATCCTGCCAGGTTTCAGTTCCTTGCCAATTTCGGCCTTCCCGACATGGGAGTGTTGGAAATCGACGGAGGAGAGAGGTTAATTGCGCATGACGTGTTGGGGACTTGGGTTAAGTGTCCTAATTGGGAAACAAGAGTGGTTGAATACGAATCGATGCAACATGCTCGGCCGTGGATCGTCATCTCTCCTTCACAAGGTCCGACGATCAAGCCTTGGTGAGTGAAATTTGGTCCCCGAGGACAATTCGCAGTGTTTCTGGGAGATCGTGCTTGATAAATTAAAAGCGGGGCAAAATATCAAGGAGAATCATAAGTGACTAAAATGTACAAGATATGGGTAACTTCCTAAGCCCATCGTTCATCTGGGACAGCAACAGACCATACACTTGCACCTCCATCTCCGCCCGTTCCACTTGTCACCACAATCAGACCACCAGAGGACCCAAAGCCCGCAGAGCAAGGCGCAGGGATATCGCTGGCCACTACTTCCGCCGCCTTCTGTGTTGTATTCACCCTGACGAGCGAGTTCTCGACGAAGTTCGCCACAAATGCGTCGTCAGACCAGTGTGCCAAGGCGAAGTCATCTGCACCGACCAACAAAGGCCCCTGTGCTATAATCTCAGCTTCCGCCGTTGGCTCCGCAGTGACTGGGTCGATCGCGATGCGTGCGAATAAACCCTGAACGGAATTCGTATAGTAGAGATAGGGTTTGCGATATCGCACCCCATTGATACCATTAGCCATGGTCGGGTCGCTCAAGACGACCTTTGCGGTGCGTGCCCGGATATCGATTCTGTAGACTACCCCGGCGAAAGTATCGGATGCGAGAACGACATTGGGAGAGAGTGGGGTAAGCCCGTTGAGTGAGTGTGCATCTCCGACTTTTTCAATGACTTTGACCGCCTTCTCAGTGCCGTTGCTACTGTAGGTCCAGAGCGAAGTTGCGTCTTCGCCGTTTACCTGAGTCAGGGCGAGAATAGCATAGCTCTCGTAGCCGAGCTCTGCAATACCGGAGAGGCCCTTGGCGTCTGGGAATGTGTGAACGGCACTGGGGCCCCCATGCTGGTGCGCTGTGTCAACTTCGTAAAGAATCGGGCGATCGGCTCGTGTCAGCTTTATATACCACGAGATACCGTAGCCTGCGATGTTCTCAAGCCAGGTGCCATTTGCGAGCTGGTAGGTCTTGACTTTTGAGTATTCACCCTGGACGTTGGTGGCTGCTGTAAGGAGAGAGAGAAGGATTGGAGTCACCCGCATTCTGAAAGTTGACCGTGAATAGAAAATATCTTGATGAAGAAGAAGCTGGGGATTGGAGGGAGAACGATGGTCACATCTCATATATATTTTCTTCTTGCAAGTGATCTTCAGAGAAAGCTGACGACTAGAAACCCCTTAAAAATAGTAATCGCCGATCGCTGCGTGCTGACCTCGTATTTCGATGGCGAATCTACGCCCAGACAGGCGCAACTCGTACCCGTTTCCGGCCCTGCTGATCATGGCTCGCCAAGATTACAAGTAATTGGCTCCAAATCAAGCACTGAACCCTGACGTGTTTCGACCAAAAATGTGCACCAAACCCAATCTGAGACTCCATCAATCCATGTTAGGAGTGTTTCTGAATGATGGATTGGTCCTTCTTAACTCAAGCGTCCCATGTTTCGAGACAAAGCTCCCGATTGGCGGCTGCGCGCCTCTTACTTCCAAGAACGGTGTGATCCACCGAGTTCCGAGTCCTGACAGCGGAAATACTGAGTTTTGTCCGATCATATTGAAAATTGCTCTTGATGAGAATCAGGGTCAAACACTTATTTTGGTTAACAAAGTCCCTGGCTGGAATCATTTTGACCGAAGTATTTACCGCATACAATCTCGCACGCCTTCCCTTCCTTGAAATCCGGCTTTCATGGTTGTGAGAGCTTCGTTACCATAGTCAAAGAAGTTTGAATGGAGTGGATGAATGAAGCCGAACCTCTTCTCTTGCTTACATAAGTACTGACTAAGCGAGAAATTTAGTGGGGATATTTCGACCACCATCACGTGCGACGAATTTAATTCTTCACGATTCGTTTGTTTTTTGATCAGGACCGCGCGGGCATGACGGGGGAGAGCAAATTTAAAGAGCTACCTACTGGACCACAGGGACTTCTCTGGGAGGATGAGTTCATCGGGCCTGAACACGAGCAACGACTGCTCTCGATCTTCGAAGGGTTAGGATGGGCCGATCGCCCTGGCCGGCTCTCCCTCCACTACGGCTACACATTCGACTACAAAACATTTGGAATAGACCCAGAGATCCCATATAAAGAATTCCCAGAGTGGCTACAACCGCTAATTCCAACCACCGAGGCGCGGCCGCCGGACCAGGTCTGTTTGCAGTTTTATCCCCCGGGGAGTGGGATCCCACCGCATGTAGATGCACATGTGTGGGATCAGCTTTACGCGCTGTCTTTTGGTGCGCCGGCATTTATGGAATTCCGCAGGGGCGAGACGAGGGTTGGAGTTGATTTGACCCCGCGGAGTATGATGCGGTTCACGGAGGATTCGAGGCTGCATTGGACTCATGGCATTAGGAAGCGCAAGACCGATACGTTGGTGGATGGGACGGTGAGACCGCGGGCTAACCGGTGGAGTATTACTTATCGGTGGCTTAGGGTGGGGGAATGTGAATGTGGGAATGTTGAGGTCTGCGACACTGCGCAGAGACGGAATGGAACCTGGAAGGAGACTAGGTCCCTGAAAGCATTGGCAGCGAAGGTTACCGAGGAGGAAGGTCAAATCGAGGGAATCCAGACGCCATCGGAAGAAATTAAAGACCAATGATTGGACATTGAGATTTAAACAAAAGCATTTATACCCCCTGTGAATAACGTTTTTAAATAGCGTCTCTATGGAAGGCGATGGAGAATAATCAATGTGTGAGGCAAGAGATAAAACTGATACATTGAGGTCAATTTGAATTAAATTTCAAGCAAGGACTCTTTTGATGTAACGAACGACAAATAAAAGTTGCAAACAAAAATAAAAATCAGACCAAACAACAAGCAGCTCCAGCAAACAGCAAGACACCCCACCACTTGACACATTCAAAATAACATCAAATTCCCCATCCAGTCTAAATCCATCTATCCCAACTAACCCCCAAATTCATCCCTAAGGCAATGCGGGGTTTACACTTCAGTGACACCCATCAGGACGACCGGAAAGACACTCAGTCATACAAGTGCCTCCAATCCAAACATTTCGGATCAATCCGCTAACGAACTGCTCACTACTAACACAGTTGCGCACAAGATTTTCCGCATTCCCCGAAAGATCCTTGTAATAGATCTGGCTCGAAGATGTCGAAGACCACGAAATACAGCAAGTCCCGTCAAGAGCCTGACGACAAATCGATCGCGGGCTCTGGTTGACCCATGAGTCAGGGTACCCATTCAGCTCGCTGAGAAGGCTTCCACAAACTGTGGCCCGGGCCTGATGAGACCAGTTGCACTCGAGGCTGTAGTTGCCGCAATCGCGACGCTCGACAGGAGCGGGGTCCTCGGGGGTTGTTGGGTAGTATGCCACGAGGGATGATCCGTCGTCATCTACGCGGAGGACTTCGGGACGGAGACCGGCGGGTGGGAATGGCTGGAAAGGGAAAGGGACCTCGGACTGGGTCGCGGCCTTATCGAATACACTGGATAGAGTGCTGGGTGGGAGATCTAACGGCTTGGTGAAGATGTCCCTATCGGGTACGCTGGTAGGTACACCCCCAGTGCTTGGCAAGGGGGTGCTGCTATCGATGGGGAACAAGCTGGAGGGGGTTACACTTGGAGCTGTGGTAGACACAGTGCCCGAGACGACCGGTGGCAGGATTGACACACGCTTCACGGCAATAGGGGCGCTGTTATAGGGCAGATCGGGCAAAGGAATGAGAGACGGATTGGTGGGGATGGCAACAGCGCCCACGGCGATAGCGAGGAGAGCGGCAAATGGAAGCATCGTGGATGGTTTAACTAGAAGTAGCGTTAAGCTCGGGCCCTGTGCTGGCTTGATGTCTGACCAACTCACTTTGGAAGATCTTTTGATTGCTAGGAGTGCAGATGGTATTCAATGGTGCTGGGAAGGGGTCTCAAGAGTCTTTTTGGTCTTGGGAGAAAGTTTTTGCTGGGTTGAAACTGTCCTATGGAGCGACCATCTGTCCCTTTTTATACGTATCGAGGCTCGATTTATCCTGCGGCGATGCTGACTCTCTACTTCTCCGAGGAAGTCGTCAAGTTTGAAAGCAAGATGCTATTTGAGGACATATCCAAATGTAGTTTTATTTGGAGCTATATATGGCTCTAATGGCTATGATTATGAAGATCTATATCTGGTTAGGGAATAGCATGGCGCCGTAATCTATCTAGAGAGGCTCTCGCCTTATAGTCGGGGTGAGGGGCGGCAGGTTTTGTAGCAAAACCGTTCCTGGTTGAGGAGGAGCCGTTCATGACTAAAGCCATGGGGGTGTCCTAAAACTGCACCAGATCCTTCAGTCGTTTTATTGATCTTGCTAAACTTACCTTCCTAAATGTTTGCTGAGATTTGGCCCCATTATTCGTTGACAGGCCACAGAAAGAAGCAAAACACGGAGTCTGATCGGCGGCTGATGTCAGTTTTAGGCCTCACCATCCCCGGCGCAAGCATTTATAATATGGGGATAATTACTGACTAAGGAGCTAATGGTGTGGGATGCGGGTTAGATTGAACTTTGTAATGTACTTTGCGGCTGGAGGATATAAAGGGAAGTGCTATAGCTTGTGCCTAAACAACATTTCCAAGGAAGAGCTCGCTTGGGGCATATTTTTGTACCAAAGGGAGCTTGGTGAATCATTTAGTTATTCAAAATTATTTTCTGTAACCTAAAAATATTATTCTAGCATTAAGCTGTCTTTTCAATTTCACTGAATATAGTGGCACTTTTTTGGTCGGATATTTTGTGTTGAATGGCCCGTCGAGTCACTTTTCAGTCAGGGGAGTGAAGGTAGAGTCGCACTCAGTGTATCTATAACATTGTTCAAAAGTAGATTCATAATATTTGCTAAAGAGTGCCATAGCTTAAATCATAACTTATCAGTACAGCGAAGATGGTTCTAAAACGAGCTAGAAAACAGAGGAATATGTAGTTTATTTAGCAGGCAACACCTCTTGTGGTCCAGTGATGCTCTCTCATAAAAGGTTACACTTATAAAGCAAGCTAATAGGGGTAAAGGCCCTACTCCTCCACAACGCCACGCACCAAGTCAACCGTTGCACAGTGAAATGAGCCACCAATGCTGTTGACATGCTTAAATGGACACGCGATACACTTCATCCCTAATGATTCGTAGAATTGAATTGTCCGATGATCACTTGCCTCCACAACCATACGCTTGCCGTCCAGAACCAGCGCATTCAGACACAACCAGGGGCTCGTCATGAAGAGCGGTGGCTCTCCGGTTGCCTTCGGAGTGTATGGATAAGGAACCAGTTCCCACTCGTCTAGTGGCTTGTGCTGACGCAGTTCCGCCTCGGTAACCTTGAGTGGATGGTATACAAGCAAACCGTCACGGAGTGGAAGAATTGTTGCGTCAATGTGCATGGCATGGGCATCCTGGACGTTCAACATCTCGATCTTATACCCGTCCGGTAAATGTTGGCTGATGTAATCTACGCCAGCCTGGTTTGTGACGTGACTGAGCTGGCCGATGATAGTCCGGCCAAAACGCATGAAATCCGCTGTGTCAAAGGCCGGGCGACTGTTGTTGATGGCCCACTGACTGCCCTCGCTATCGTCGAGCAATGTATCCGCAAAGGAACTTTCTGGTCGTCGGACGATGCGTACCCGTGGGTCTTCAGAAAGATCGCGTAGGATGGAAGAGAACCCGATTTCTATTTCCTTCGAACGGCAGGGCCAGGCAAAGCATGCTTCGATCAATGTTGTTCCAACACTCATGAGGCCGTCGCGTGGCATAGCGCCCGTGTAACCATCCTCCGGCAACCAATCAACATCGGCATGGGGCCGGTAGACTGTAATCCCTTCTGCACGGAGGATGGCAGCAAAGTAGTCTAGCTCGGCTTCTGCCTTGGCGATCAGGATCTCGGGGAAGGGGTTCTTAGGCTTGAAGCGGTGGAGAAATTCCGTGGGCATGGTCGCTTCGATCATCTTCTTCGGGGCGCTAGGGAAGCAAGCCCGACCGGCTCGGCCAACAATGACGGTCCGAAGAGGTGACCATTCATTATCGGCCTGCACCAAGGGGGTGGAAGAGAGAGTCATGGCAGTTATCACACGATGGAAATATAGATATTGAAAATTAGAACGATATCTTTAGAATTCAGGAAGAAAAATATGTCACACAGAAACATTCGTGGACGGCACTTCCAGCCATTTATTAGGACAGCCCACGGACAGGGTACTATAGACACAGCGCATCTCCGCATTGGTACCGGAGAGGAGAGAACCGTGGAACCTGTGGGTGTACTGTGGACCATCATGATGGAAGCGGCGATTTCCGAGTTATCGATGGTGCAGCTGAGACAGGACCGAAGAATCTGGATCTCTGCGGCGAGAATTTTGGATTTACGCTTCCAATTGGAGGTTAGAATCGGGCAAAATGATCCATGATGGGATTTGTGTGACAGTGATGCAGAGCACATGACACCCCTAATAAAATGACGTCATAGGTTCTCAAAAACTGACAAGTCAAGGCTGAGCTGGAAGGGTCATGAAGTAACATTTTCAAAGCCCCTTTTGAGCAGCTCATGTGGGATTAGCCTATAGCTAGCTAGTATACTCTGTATTAGTTGGGCGGCTGGGAAGACTCAATTGAAGCTTCGCGTTAGCCGTACCCACATGGGAGGAGTGGAAATCGTAGCCACAGTTCCCCACCTGGTGTGTGGTTCCTAGGCACTCGGAAAAGGGCGAATCTACACAGTTGTATCTTGTATCCATTGAATATGAGTGAGAATTTGGCATACGCTTAACTAGCTTACAGAAAGCAATATCGTTGTGTGTTTGACGTTTTGATACTCCGTGAAGTTGAAGTTGATATTCTCGTTCCCTTTTCGGGCGGCCCGTGCCTAGATCCAGGATAGATGTGGGATGGCCCGGGCACAAGAATGAAACGCCAAAACTGGATCAAGCAAGGGAGTTTGGCCCAGGTTACAGTCACTGGCCACAAATCAACAGACCCGCTTAACAAAATAATTATTTTGATCATATTACTCCCTGTACAAGGTGATCCGAACTTTTGAGTGCTGGTGAGATAATTGGCGGAGAGTGATGGCCGATGCTAGCCGATACCTAGGTGCAAACAAGTCAAACCCCCAATGACCTTTGGTGATCCTACCCTTTCCATTCCTCACCTGTTCAAACCCCATGACTACCAGCTAGTCTCCATTTCGCTAATTTCAGGGCGCTCCGGGCATTGGAACTCAGAAACTTAGCTTCATCGCGGCACCTGAAAGAACATCGTGTTGCGCAACCTGTTTTCCTTGACTGACGTCAGATTTCCTGGTATTCCCTTGCCGGTCCCATCGCTGCACACGACAATGATAGGAATACTCTCTGTACGAGGATGATCCTACTTTCTTGCAGCAGAATATCTGTGTTTTTCAATCATCTTCGACACCAAATAAAAAGAATTGACTTCTATCTCAGGCGGATCTCTCCATACCACTTCCTTCCACCATTCTCCATCACCATGTGTAGCACAGCAGGAGCCCCCTCGGGCTTTACGGAAAAGTATATCTACCCAGCAGAAACATCGCGTCATCTTGCAACTATCCTCGGGTTCCCATCTAAGTACTCCATTGCATCCACCTATTACCGGGACGCGTGCCAGGAAATCGTCAACCTAGCTGGTGCCATATCCACTTTCGAGCCCGTTCGTCTCTACACTAGACCAGAGGATGTCCAAAAAGCAAAGTCCATGATCGAAGATACCGCCGCACAACACGGACTGGCATCCGACATATCCGTCATCCCACTCCCTACCAACCACCTCTGGGTTCGCGACACAGGCCCCATCTACGTGCGTGGCACCAAAGAAAGCACCACTAACCAGAGATTTGCCGTAAACTTTCGGTTTAGTGAATGGGGCAAGAAAGATGAGATCAACGAACATGATCGGGCCACCGATGGGCTCGACTGGCCGGCTATGACAGTCGAACAGCTGGAGGAGAATGCTACATTTGCGCAGCGAGTCATCGCGAGCGACTCCCTTCCCGCACCGGTCACGCAGGTGGAATCCCGAATCCGCCTTGAAGGAGGAGCCCTGGTTATTGATGGCGAGGGAACACTACTCGCAACGGAGAGTAGTATTCTGAACGAGAACCGTAACCCGGATATGTCACGTGGGGAGATCGAGGCGGAGCTACGGCGCCTTCTGGGGGTTGAAAAAATCATCTGGTTCCCCGGACGGCGGAACCTGGATGTGACGGATGTGCATGCCGACGCGGAAGTTAATTTTGTTCGGCCCGGCGTGGTGGTTCTCTCGCGGCCGCATGCTAGTGTCCCTGCGGCCTGGACGGAGGTCCATCGAGAGAATCTGCAGATACTGCAACGTGAAGTTGATGCTAAGGGACGACCCTTTGAGATCCATATTTTAGACGAGCCGGATCCTAAGTACCTGGGAGGGTTGACGTATGAGGATCCGGCAACGAACTACGTGAACTTCTATTTTTGTAATGGGGGGTTGATTCTGCCACAATTTGGGGACCCAGGTACGGATTCGAATGCGCTAGAGACATTGCAGCGGTTGTGCCCGGACCGTAGGGTTCACCCTTTGCATGTTAAGGCTCTTCCTTTGGCTGGAGGTGTGATTCATTGTTCAACACAGCCTGTGGTTTCACTTGAAGACTGAGCATGCTGTTATAACTAATATATGGTTCTTATTGTTTGCAACTACTTGATTTTTTTGGTTTAATTTGGTACTATTATATCTTGCATGATCTTGAATAATATTATATAATTTAAAATGGGAGGGGAAACTTTAGTGTTGTTCCTTAGCCAGGACAAGCCACCATTGCGGATATCACCGTCATTCCTCTGATGGATTTAAAGATCCCTGCTAGATACCTAAGTCGAGCAACCATGTCGTCAGTTAGCCGATTGCCCTTTCTATCAAGGAAAACCAATGCCTTAGGAATCTGGGACTTCAGGCAACTTTTATATTTGGTTTCATAAGCGAGTAGCTTTGTAAAAGACTTGAGAGTGCTATGTGAAGGGGCAGAGTAATTTTAGCTCATAAGTGTTCTCCTGAACCAAGCTTCTAACCTTCTAGTACTAAGTGTAGTAGCTAAGAATACAAAAAAATAAGAACTAGCCTAAGAAATGCCAAAACAGCAAATGTGTGAATAAGAAATTGCGCGGCAGAAATTACTGTAGCAATGCTTCAACCGTTTATCCCAAACAACGCAGTAACCTCTCAGTAGTAGCCATTGGCTAATCCTAGTTATCACTGGCAGTTTCTTCTTCGTAGCTGGATTCCTCCACAAATAAGTTGTTGCTGGTGGGCGGGAGCTTCTTATCATCCTCGCTATCCCCATCATCGGTGTCATCCTCATCGTCCACATCCTCATCACTCTCATCACTCTCATCACTCTCATCACTCTCATCACTCTCATCACTCTCATCACTCTCATCACTCTCATCACTCTCATCGTTATCCCCTGATTCACAATCATTCTCTAGATGAGGGCTGTCCTTTAGATTATAGTCATCCTCAGATCTATGATCGCCTTCTGAGACATCTTGCAGTTCTCGAAACTTCCGTTGTGTAGTTGCTAGGAAAGTCAGATACACCTCTATGATAAAAATAGAGGATTGGGACCTACCGCATTGCCAGTCCATCTCAAAAATAATATTCGGGCGCATGGTGCAGATGGCACCAAACCACTGTCCATCAGTACAGACCTGAACACGATATGATTTCCGCTTTCCTAGTTTCATGTCGAAGAATATGGCATGCATTTTTGGGTCAAAAGCACACTGATCTTTGATTAATTTAAGAAAAACATCAAAGCAAATATCATGGATTGAAGGATCCCTATGAGTCGGGCATCTGTGCTTTCGTCGTATCTTCACCATCTGCTCAAGAGAAAACGAGCCATGGCGCAGCGAGTAAATCAGGTTTTTGATTTTGACGAGTTGTTCCCCTAGACCTGGACTAGGCGCGGGCGTTGTGCTGCACCTTGACGATTTTTTGCGGTGCGTTCGTCTGCAGTATGCCTTTAGTCTGAGCGCAATCTCATATAGTGTGTCTATGATTAAATCTCGTTTTCTATCCCTGGTTTTCTTGTCTTCCATTTCGTCCTTGGGCCACGCGCGCTGAACAAACTGTGGTGCGGTTTTGATCATCGCTCTTATATCTTTTCGCAGCTGTTCCTGTTCCGGTTGGTAATGAAGTCAGCATGAACATAACTTCCATTCTGAATCAAATCAACTAGCTGCCGTTTCAGAGTGTCCTGTTCATGGGTGCTGGGCGCCTGAGAAAAGCTCTTCAACACATCATCGATAGACACACCCTTCCCCAACTGAAGCATCTCAAGAGTTAAGCAGTTAGAGAGACAAAGAGAGAGAGAGAAGCTTATTAGCTTAATAATGAAGTTTGGGGTGGCGAAAGTGGGTTGAAAGACAATATTAATTATGATAGCCTATTAATCATGAGGCTAGAAGAGAAGAGAAGAAGAAAAGAAAGAAAGGGTGCTTTTTTTTTTAAAAAAAAAAAAAAGAAAATAGAACATTAGACCTGAAAATATTTAATTTTCTGGTAATAATACCAGCCCCTGGAGCCTACAGATACCCGAACCAAATCAGGTTATAATAATACAGTGAATAATCATTGCGCTTTTTTATATTGCTATAGATTATCTATCTAGTAGTGATATAACCTTTATTAATAACAATAGTACTAGAAGATAAATATATTTAAAGACCTAGAATAGTGATTTTACCTGTTATGCAAATCTCCAGCCTTGAGGAGATACTATAAGTCTTCTCTTTTCCTTATTTTTGTTCCTTTCTTATTTTATCTTCTTTCTCCCTTTCTTTTTTTCTATCTTCTTTTTGTCCTCTTTCAATCTCACCCTAAAGAATTATGAGGGTTGAATTATCTCTCAGGCTGGTTTATTCCTGAATTTACCCAGGGACACATCTCCTGATATCCTTGATACAGCGGCGCGATTTCTTGAACCACCTGGACCGCCACAACTAGGGTTATTAGGGTTATGAATGTTTTGGATATGAGACCTACAAAATAATCTTCTATGGTAGCTCGCTAGTTACTTGTATTAGTCCTTCCCCTTTCTTTTGCCTAATTATAACGAAGTGTTATCTTTTGTATGGGCTCCGGGCTATGCATCCATGAAGCCTCCCTACCAGGAGGATAGTGTATTTCAACAAATCATTAGGCAGGCACGTGGATATAAGGTTCCACAATCAACCAATTGAATTGAATTTGAGGCCCTCAAAATGGATATTAATTTGAGATGCCATTCTCCATTGCTCCTTTTCCACTATAGTCAATGTCAAAACTATAAGCGGAATCAGAATGCATAGCCCAGTATCCATCCCAGATCTTCTTTGTAATCGGACCAACTTTGCCCCCATTCACTGGTTGCCCATCCAAAGTCGTTATAGGCATAATACCACCCGCGGTAGTGCACATAAAGATCTCATCACTCTGAAAAGCTAGCTCAACTGGTACACATTCAAGTCGAACCTCGATCCCATTCGCTCGGGCGACATCCATCACGCTCTTACGCGTCACACCCTCCAGCACCCCCCGATCAGGCGTGAAGAGCACCCCATCCTTGACGAGCACAATATTATACCCCGACCCCTCAGTCAGATTAGCATCTCCATCTGTCAGAAACGGGTACGTAGCCCCCCGATCCGCCGCTTCAAACAGACCCCGCGTCAGGTCTCCCCACTGCAAGTTCTTCACTGTCGGATCCATAGCACCAGGAGGTACACGACGGACGCTACGTGCGATGATCGCACTACCACCACCCACCTGGACCTCTGGCTCCATCACCCACAGGTAAGGGACCACAAACATGTAGAGATTATTAATCATGTCCTCTGCCTTTGCACCGCGCACACCCTTCATCCCGCGCGTGACGATTAGCTCGACAAAGGCATCACGAATGCCGCTTTTTGCTACCATGTCAATGAGGATTTGCTTTACCTCTTCACGCGGGAGAGGAAGCCGGAGACGGAGCTTCGTGCAGCTGGCTTCTAGTCGGGTAATGTGGTCATCGAGGCGGAAGAATCGACCGTCCCAGACGGCGGGGACGTCGTAGGTTAGATCACTGTGGAGGAAGCCTTGGTCCATCAGGGGGATGCGGGCTTGTGCGATGGGCGCGAGTTCTCCGGACACCCAGGCAATACCCTGGGCGAAGGGATTCGAGCTGGTTTGGAGAAGGGCATTGCGGGCGTTGTAGCCTGCGAATACTTCTTCCATCGACGCCATTGCTGTGTGTTTGTGTTGGTTGCTGATGGGAGGGGAGGGTCGAACGATTGTTTTGGGAAGGCTGGGTCTTATCTTGGGGTTGAATGTGACTAAGTAGTGAGGGGTTGAGGTGTTTAGTAAGTTGGAGAGCGATCTGTGCCGCGCTTGGCCTCAGATTAGTATATCTAGCACGTGTTGGAGTAGGTTCAAATTCCTTGTATACTTGAAGAACGTGACGTACCTTATTTGCTTGGGGTCATACCTGGTTATCTTTTCTGGGTGCTTTGGTCATCAGCTCTTGCGGCGCTCTTAGTATCAGAGCTCCTTGGTTATTTAGATGGACGTTTTCAGATTTAATAACAGGCTATTAGGCAACAGATTGCCGGTCCTTCATGGTAACACAGAGCCTCTCCAGTGCCAAAAGAAAATGCCATGTGATACCAGCACTCTGCACATGATGTTCTATATTTCGGTCTATTTCTAGTCTACCAAGGGCCTTATTCCGCTCGATCTTCACGAACCATATTCCGATAGGGATTGTTAGGATCCCTTTCTTCCTCCTCAGCTGAAGGTATCGTCTTCCGCACCTTGCACGGATTTCCCACAGCGACAGAAAAAGGCGGAATATCCTTTGTGACGATCGACCCAGCCCCGATGGTGCACCCCTCGCCGATCGTGACACCGGGGAGAATGATAACATTCCCGCCAATCCAGCAGTCATCCCCAATGAAAACGGGATGACCGAACTCCACAAACTTCCTCCGCGATAGGATGCTCGTTTCATGCCCAGCGGTGTATATGCTCACATTAGGGCCGAACTGGACACGATCCCCGATAACAATCAGACTGGTATCCAGCGCCGTGAAACTAGACACATAGTTAGTTATTACGTTTCTCAGCCGGATAATCCCAGGGAGCAAAGTCAAAGTTTCCCCTCTGTGGTAGGTGAATATGGAAAAAAAGCCTTACTTAAAGTTAATAAAGCAGTCTTTCCCGATGCTAATATTACAGCCATAATCGGGCAAAAAGGGCGGCTCAACAAAGGTCCCGGTGCCGACTTTCCCGACGATCTTCTGCAGTAATTCAAAGCGCTTGTCGTAAATATCGGCGTAAGATACTGTTCTCGCATGGAGATTGTTATAGTCGGTTGCTGTGCAACGAGCGCGGTGTCTCCCTTCACATAATTTGGGAGTAATGGGGTTATATCTGAATTTTCCATCAGTAAGACCCTTTGTGCCTCGCTCTTCCCACCGAGGGGGGGATGATAGTGGGATGGTGATTGACTTACAGCATTCCGGAAATCATCCGCTCGTACTCCTCACACCATGGTATGTGGCTTAGCCCGCGAGCGATCTCTACGATCTCTGGTCGCTTTTCTGTTGCGGCACTCATGGTTGATATTCTTGATTTTCTAGTGAATTATGCCTTAACCTTTCTTTTTTTTTGTTTCAGGTGGGAGAGAATTGCAGGAAAGAACACGTGGAGACCCGAAGGTGGGGTGGGGAGTGATGACGCTACAAAAACTTTGGTAATATATCTGGAACTAGACAACAAAAAGAGAAAAAGAGTTAAAGAGTCCGGTGTGCAGAGACGCAAGCAAGAATAATTCCTCTTGGCAAAATTAAGCTGCTTCGGGTACCAACATTAGAGATTCTCTGACTTGGTATTGTGATTTTGACCTTCAGCAGATTAAGATGATAGACTAAGGACCTCCTGGCTGAGAGTGACTGTTTCTATTCTTAGAAACCTCTTGGCATATCAGCTTTACAATACAAACACAACACCTCCCTCAATGAGGCATGTGGGTCTACTAGCTGACGAATTAAATTTGAAGAATTGAGAAAATCGCAGCTGCCACTGTATCATTTTTCATGTTCTCAAGCCAGTTCTCGAAGGCTCGGTATTGAACAGAGCGCGTCGTGCAGTATAGAGGTTCTTGGAGCCAGTGTCTTGAGAGCAGCCTGAGAAAGAAATTAAACTTTCTGATTATAATCCCGAGCTAATTTATTTCAAATACCGACCCAAAATTAAATTGGATTGAGTTATCAATGATGGACTGAAGGTCCGGTGATTCTTCCTGAGAATGCTTGGAGAAGATAAAGGTCCATTTTAACCAGGATGGTGGTGGTAGTTGTTTAGGATGAAGGAAGTGCTTTTATTCTGATTCAATTTATGCTGCCGCGGAATTTGGAATTCACCCTGAGCAAGCCATGGAAAAAGACAGGGAATGAAACAGGAATTAGATATTATTTATCATCAGGCCTACGGGAAATTTCCAGGACAAAGGGACGCTCTGCCCATCTCAACCCAATGATTTGACCGCGGGGAGGAGGCTTCCTGCGCACGGAAGCTCTGGCCATATAAATCTGTCCGCAACTACCACCAATGATTATCAATATCTGATTCTGGGACCTCTGGATTACAATTTATCAAGGAACAGGGAAATCCTCAAGAAAGGTGGGGTTTGTTTCAAGAATTTGGAATCAAATGGCTGACATCCTTGCAAAGGAAATTAGGCCATGTGAGCCACGTGGCCGGAACCTCGTGACTAATGCAAGCCCTAATTTGGTGAAGTTGAAAAGGATTTCCTTTGTCGTAGGCAGTTCCTCCCACCGAATGTGAGGATTAAGGTTACCTTGATGGCGGGTTTCGAAGTTCTGGTGGGAGGTGGGTGGGTTCCTACGGCGACAGGGATGTCTGGAGCTGACGATTTTCATTCAGATTCCTCACCTCATCAACCAGGAAAATACTTCGAAGCTAGTGTTTGCATTAACAAATAAAGAATATTATTAGTATTATCTTTTTTCATTGAGTAGAAATTTTTGTGAATTACTTTCTCATGACCTTTAACTATCTACTGCCGATCTGGCCATGGGTATTATTCTCGGCCATATTTGTCACGGATGGACGGAGAAGGTGAGACTTAGAGTGTTTTTCCCTCAGACACTCGCCCTTCTGCAGCGGGAATCTCTCCAACCCAAAAAGCTGCTTTTGCGTCTACTGCACAAAACGATAGGTTGATTACAACAAACCTGAGGCTGTGAGATAGCATTTCCGTGCAATTGTGACCCCTCACAAGATCGGCGCAGTCAAGATGGATTGGACAGTCGATCTTCCAGTTCTCACCCACAGCTGCACGAACCATTGGCAGATGCCAGTGGCCGGAATTCATATCCATTGAAAAGGATTCTGTGCAAACATCATTCATTAATTGGAGATTACGAAGTTTGCCCGTCGCCCACAGCCAGAATCATCCTTTTAATAGGTCTAAACTTTAGAAGGAATGTGGACGCGAGATTTCCTCTTCAAAATGGCCCCAAATCACCGAGGAAGAGGAAGTTCCCGCTGGACAATAGAGTACTATATACTCATCAATGTGGACATGAGCACTGCCTTAGAACGTAACGAAAGCTTCCAGAAGGAAAATAGAAAATTTAAAATTGCGGTCCCAAATTAAGGATTAGATTGGTCGGGTTAGCAGTAATGTTTTTGGCATGGCAAGAGTGGTTTCGGGAGGGGTAACTCACAACGGGCGCATTGGTCGGCCTGAAAGGAATGGAAGCCTTCTGCGACATTGCATGCTTTTTGCGCAATGAAGAGCTGAGCCCGGGGTCACGGATGTTTCTCTTCCGTTGTCAAAACAGTTTGGGGGTCAAGGGAAGACCCACTCGAGATTCTGGTTGCTGGGATCAGCTAACGGTTTAATTTGGCCAAGGGCTTCCCAGGATTGCGTTTGAGAATTTGGAATTGTCCGTCGCTCTGGGCCCTCAGCTCCAAGAGTACACACAACTTGGCCATGTTGGGGGCGTTAATTTCCATGAGATGATCCTTGTGATGGGGCAAGAATGATGTGAGGCTCCATGCTATGGTTGCGAGGTGGTCTGACATTCGAGGCCAATGGAACGTGCGCCAGAGCAGGATTTCCAAATTCCGTGTCGCTTGAAACGTGGATGGTGGACACAGACGCTGACAGGGGATCAAGGGACAACACGATAATGCAAGTGAGGAAGAAAAGATTGCTCGTGGCAGAGGTGGACCTGAACTCGCTGGACTTCGTAAAGCATATCAATAAGAACTTGGATCCTCATTGGTCATTCAATCCGGGGAAGATATTTGTCCCGAGAACAATTCCAAATAATTCCAAATACTTTCATCCATGGAAATTAAATGAAGCTATTTTAGTTTCTGTGGTGGGGTCCGGGTATTTACCGAGTGCGTCGGGATCTGCAGGGAACTGGCCTGTCACCACTACTTTAGCCCGTCTTGAGTATGTCTGCTCAACCCTCGCCGTTGCAATCCGTCAACGTCCACTCGGTCGGGAAGATGCTAAACTCCCTTTCAAACGGTGTAAGTTCGAATTCAGATCCAAATCTGTTCCCCAGAAGGCATTTGAGCTTCGATGGCCGACTAATGCTTCGCAGAGGGTAAACCTCCACAGCTCACCCTCTCGCCAACCCTCTCCCAAGCGCAGACGAGTGGCCTTGGCCTGTAGGGCGTGTCGAGAGCGCAAGGTCCGATGCGATGGAGCCAGGCCAGTATGTGGTACTTGTCGAAAAAGGGGAAGCGACTTCCAACACTGCGAATACACGGTCATTGCCGACACTGCCAAGTACCAAACTGAGAGAGCGTATGTGACCGGTGGTGTTCTTGATTACAGGGACGTTGATGATTGAGTTAATAAGGGTGTTAGTTATATCCAATCACTTCGGGATCATATCTCGGGTCTAGAAAGAGCAACACATCAAACCACTCGAATAACCGCGGATATGGACCGTTTCGGTCCGGAATTACGATCAATGTATTCCGAGCCGTCGCCATCACTGTTCCCAGCAGAGGAGGAGGACGGTTTAGTGCTCAAATTGGAAGGGGGGACATACGAGCTACCTATTCAAACCGCTACCACTCCATGCTTACCAACTGGAATGGGGTCAATAGCTACGCCAGCGGATCACTCGCACTTTACTAGTCAACTCTACGAGCAATCCTCAATCGTCTCCCTTGTTGAGCAATGCGCGCAGGGGCCATCGCTCACAACCCCCCCGAGCCAGGGTACTAGGCCCACAACACCCTTTACAACACCGAATTCCCTCACAAGTTTCCCCTTCGAAGCTGATGCATCAGCTATTCCTGCAGACGACTACTCCCTCCCGCCGAGGTCAGCCGCAGATTCGCTACTTGACGAGTATTTTGCCAACGTATATGTCTTCTATCCCTGGTTTCACAAGGAAACCTTCCTTAAGGCGTACGCTCGGCTATGGTCCGATTTGGCTGAGCCAATGCCGACCCTGGAACAGGTGGACATTGGTCTTGGGGGAGGGAACTGTGATCCAACAGTCTTCCAGTGCGCCCTTAACGCGATATTCGCCCAGGCCTGTGGGTTTTCCAAAATCTCCCCGGAGGAAAAACGGCGGCTCTCCTTTGTCTTTTACGAGCGGATGCAAAACTTGGTTAATATCGATTTTCTCGACAGTGGAAGCCTGAGTGAGGTACAAACACTATTGTTGGTGGGGCAATATTTGCAGTGCACTCCACATCCTAGAAGATGCTGGAATGTTGTTGGAATGGCTTATCGCATGTCTGTTGGTCTGGGACTGCATCTAAACAGCTACCCGGATGAAATGCCGGCAGTGGAAAGAGAAATGAGAAGGAGGATATGGTGTGCCTGTGTGCAGATGGATATGTGCGCTCTCCCCACCATTATCCCATTCTTTCCTAATTCCGTTCACTCATTACTTTATCGAAAGGCTGACCATTATTAGTAACGCGAGTATGACTATGGGACGCCCAGCGATGACAGTCCATCACCAACCTCTTCCACTACCATACCCGATTGATGACCCCTCTGTGACGGGTGAACAAACAAGCGAAACTCCCAACTCGGCGGCACCCGAAAATCAATTTACCTATGAGAATATGAAACTTATCGAAATCCTTGGAGACATTCTTACCAAAATTTATCGTGACACGGGAGTAGATGCTGACGTACGGACTGTGAATTTCCAAGACGTTACAGATATTGACCACGCTTTGGAGGATTTTGAGACATCTCTACACCCGGCTCTTCATTGGGGAAGGTTTGAGATAGGTAAAGACGCAACGAACCCAGTTCTCAAGAGACAATCAAATATTCTTCATGCCCGGTATGTATATCCTTTCATTCTCTTTTTCACCTTGGTGAAGAGTGCACGCTAATTCTAGCCTGGCCCAGCTTTTTACATCTGAAATTCCTACTATACCGCCCCGCCTTTAGTGATTACTGCTCCGCAGTTGGAGCAAAAGCCGACCGAGCGAAAAAGATACCCGGGGCCTCCTCTCGTTCGTGGTCCAGAAAGTATCTCGAGAATTGCGCTGTGGCATGCGTTCAGTCAGCCTGTGATATAATCGAGTGCCTTACGGGAGCGGCGGTGGAAGACACTGCTGGTGCCTGGTGGTATGGGGCTTTTCCCCTCATCAACGCCGGCATAATCCTCATTTTTGCCGATGCAAACCGCTCTCTTTTTGGAGAAATAGAGAGAGGTGATCGGAATGCGGCATGGAATCAATGCCTTGAGACCTTGCATCGCATGGTCGACATACACCCTTCTGCGCGGGACTATGCAATTGCTTTTAGAGACTTGAAGCAAAAGTATTCGGGACCACAAGGTAGGAACCTTCGATTATTAAATATTCATCCTTGCTTGTTATTCTCCAATGGCAGTCTAACACGGGTTTTGGTAGGCTTTTCCCGAAATCGTCACATCTTGTCCTCGAGTGGGTCCCTTAATCGAATAAAACACAATCCCCGAAAGGACGAGTTACTGGAATATCAGGGTAAAATCCGTCCAATGGAGGTTTTAGAGGAAAACAATGAGTCATACCCGGATGACTGGGGTTCTTTGCTTTTGAACTGGGGTAGTAGATTGGAGGATATTACGCTGCCAGCTGAATTCCTCCAGGAGATGGATGAGGGGTTGCTGCTACCAAATTTGATCTAACACCTCCACCAATAGATAATGAAAATTCAAACTTAAAATATGACTTTTCATGTTCCTGGCATGGTTAAGATGTATTCGGTCGCTATTTTCCAACTAAAACCCTTTAGTTGGAGTGTAGACTGGTATATTCCGACTGAGCTCCAAGACAAAGGTTTACATTGCAATCTCAAGCAGGAGGAAGTGCTTGCCGTCCACAAACACTCAGGTATATTTTTGATTCATTATTCGGGGACCTGATACCCCTCCAGGTTATGTAACATACTTATTAATTTCTGACGGGGCTTGGATTTCATTTGTCGAGAATGCGTAGTCTGTCCTACCCCTCTTCTGCAAGTCTCTATTTACAAAAGCAATTATGAGAAAATCACTTTAGTACAGCAAATGACATTTCTTTCCGTGAATACCGCTTGAAACGCCCCAATAATAAATATTTACTGATCTGGTCCCATCAGAGGGTTAAGCATCTGAAAATGACGCATGTTTCCCTTTCAGGAAATATTCCTATGTTGCCATCTCACCAACAATGCCAAATGCTGGTCGTGTGAGACAAGGGATTAAAAACACTCATATTGCTTTTTAATCCTTACACTACTTAAGGCTTTGATGAGCCAGGCAAAATCATAGCAATTCCGGACCAATTAATATATCCAAGATGTCGAAAAACACCAGTCTCTATTTAGGTTTTGAAGGTACTGAGTTACAAGTGAACTTCAATTTCTTTTTCTTTCTTTCTCTTTTCTTCCTTGCCCATAATTTGTCACACAGAATCTCGTCCCATGCTGACCTCACTAGATGTTCTTGCGCTGCAAAAAGTAGCTTTTGACTGGGCCGAGAGCTACGACACCAAGGTAAGTCCCAGCGGAGATTAAATGCCTTGAATTGAAGGAAGAGAAAGATCAAAACAAAATGTGAAGCTGTCTTAACACACGCAAAACCTATTTTAATCAGAACTGGGATCGTCTATCCTCCATCTGCGCCCCTACTCTCTCAGTTTGTGAACCGCAGCTTCCTCCTTGGCTCGGCGGCCCAACCAACTCCAGCATAACTCTCCCTCCCCACCTCGATTACACTCAAACCGCCAAGGACAGAGGAGAGATTATCTCAGCCGAAGAATACATCACGAAGGTCTCCGACCGTAACTTTCTAGGAAACCCAGCAGTCAAAACTCACCATTGGTTGGGAGGAAGTTGGCTCGAGAGAATCTCTGATACAGAGGTCGTCGGCCACCACCAGATTCGTGTGGCGCATCAAGTCGACGCGGGGCCGGACCGAGAGGAGGTCGAAATTACAGGTCATTCTCATTCCACCAACGAGATATATTATCAGAAGGTAGATGGGGTTTGGAAGTTTGCGGGGCTGAGGCCGTTTGTCCATTGGAATGAAGGGAAGGTTGCAGGGGCCTTTTCGCCGCCGCCTACCGTGATTAAATCTCGACGCCAGCTGATTGGGAGAGGAATTTCTGAATCTCGAATTGAGTGCATTGCTACTAGTACTTAGAAAGTGGGTAGAGTCGCCAGATCTATATTTTTTCTAGCTTATATATCTCTGAGTTTTCCCACGCTTGCCTAAACGTGGGGCGTCTACATTTTCAAAATATACCTATATTTTGACGGTCGCGACTCTAGGGCTGTTGATAGTTTTACGAAGATGTTGTGGCTTGGTTTGTACTTTAAGGGCCCCAAAGGGCTGGCGATGAGAGAATGGTAATTTTTTATATTTAATATATGCCCAAGCTCAGATGGGAGGTTTTGGTGGTTGATGTCAAGGGTTCTGTTAAAAACCGAGGACTAACTGGGTCCCCACTTGCAGTTAACAGTACCATTATACAACAGGTTTTATATCATAATCTATGTGGATATTGAATTCGGATTCGAGATCCATAAGTGGTCAGAGTGTACCTAATGTAACCAGGCACTTAAGGTACGGTTCCTCCAGGGGTGCAATTGTGGGGTGTTCAAGAGCCTTTGATGAATCATCATTTTTGCTGCGACGCTACCAAACCACGTAATCTTGACCTTGTAAAGGGAACGAACACCACACCTGGCTCTCTATTCTTTCTCAATTGGAAATTCTATTTCCCTCCAGCGTCTTTTGTCCCTGTGATAACTTTTATATGGGTTTTGGCATTGCGTTTGTTCCTGAATTTATTGATCTTTGTTCGCCAAGCCTCCCGCGCACCAATCACAATGATGTTTCATCTATTGTATGCGCTCCTCTGGGCTGCCGCAGTCAACTTTGGACTCGTCCTCGGAAACCCAGCTCAAGAAGCTGAAGTGGCCCTTTACACATGCTTAGCCCTTGAAGAATATATCGATCCCTGGAGTGACTGTATTTGGCCAGTTATCTTAGATGAGGCCAAGATTTTCATCGGGAGAGGAGCGACCGTAAACCTCAATCGACTTCGGCTTTGCTCAGAAGAGTGCATGGATTCCTCCAGTGACGATGAGCCATCAGAACGGCCTGGTACGCTGCGGATCTGTATCACTGAATGCGTAAGTTAGAACCAAGTCATGAAATATCTGTTCTGTTGCTAAGTGTTGCGATTTAGTTCCACGATGCGGTGGCGAAGAAGTTTTAGGGAACTGGATGAGGAGGTTGTTCTGGATATTATTTTCCGAGGAAACAAACTTGCTGACAAACCTTGTTTCTGGAAAAATTTACTAATGGGTTCTGCATTGTAATTGCCTGAGGGGAATTTTGTAATCAACTGCTTGCTCAAGCATGTTGTTTTACGGGATAAATTATCTAGAATGACTTGGTTATTTGGTTATAAAATGTGTTTTATAGACAGGAGAGGATGGAAAAAAGAATCCTATAGTATTTTAGTCAATAGGCAGAAGAAATTTCTTTTCCAATTTGTTATGGGCCCCAGGGCAACCAGGCAATACTGTAGGCGAGCAAACTCGGAAGTCGAACCTTGCTCTCTATTAGGTCCACTCAAAACATTACCATCTTCAACTCTTGCATCTACGTTTTAAGCAATCTTAATGCAATCAAAGCCCATAAAAAATGGCAGCTTCATCTATCAGGTATTAAACAAAACGAAAGTTTCCTATTGAACAAAAGTTTTTCCTAGTCCGTTGATAAGAGCCTGTTGTTATCTGCCATGGATTGAGGGTTCGCCTCACCAACTCAAGACCCCCCTGGCTTCCGAAACTTTCCAGGAATTAAACATTTTTTGCCCCCTTTTTTGATCAAAGTGCACACGGGTATGTGATGGAATGCTCATCATGTCAAGCCCCCTCGGTCGACCTGCGTTACAACGGTTTGCAAAAACCCCACGAGCTGCTCGCCCTCTGGCTTTGAGTTGTCATATGCCTTGCCCGTCAATAGTAACTTGACTGCCTCTTCGAACCGCTGGCCCATGCGATGCGCAAGGTCGCCAGTAAGCTGATTCTCCAGAATCCGCCGGTAATTCCTCCTTGAGTCATACGTGGACCTCCAATAGTTGTCAATTGAGTTCCAGAACCCAATCTCAACCAATATAATCCCCAAGCTATAGGCATCGAAGTCACGCCGATATCGTGTCCGAGCGTCCTCTGCCAAATCAGGGTGCTGATATCCCACCTTCACTTCCTTGTCTAAAAGTGGCACTGAAGCCGCATTGATGCTGTCGGGTCGAGAATATCCAAACCCACATATGTAAGGGGTTTGGATCCAATCCGTGCTTTTACCAGCTTTGATAAATAGGATGTGTGAGCTGCTCAGGTTTCGATGAAGCCATTTGGTGGAATGGAGCTGCAGTAAGCTGTTGGCTAGGGCGCGGGATAGCCGAAATCGGTCATTTAGACTCGGAAACACTTTTTTGCCCCTTTGTACATGAACTAAGTCGTACAGGGATATAATCTCCGGAATTTCGTCGATTTCTAGGGTCGGAAGACTGAAGACGATGCCGAAGCGAGCCCCCGGCTCATCGTGACAATAGCCGACGCAATCCATAACTTGAAAACCCTTGGGTTTTGGCTTCCGACCAAGCTGGACCGACAGACCAGCTATTCGATCTTCGACAAGATTGACAATCGTGTGATTATATTGATGGTTTTCGCCATACTCCCTCCATTCGACTAACACCGTCTCATCTCCCAGTCGAGCAATCGTTCGGTTGCTATTGGTATTTGACTCTAATAGTTTCAGTTGCCTAAGGGGAATGCGCATGGCTGATCTCATATAGGAGTCTGGCGCAGAGGCCTCCAAAGTGAGAAAGTGCATCCGCTGATCAGCAGTGCGAGTTAAACCTTCATATATTGTCTGGGAGGCGTCTCTGATGGTTGCGAGTCTGGGAATGTCATCACTGGCAGAGGACAATAGACATATTTCATTAAAGTCACGCAGAGATGATAGCTTCTGTGACCCTTCCAGTAGCGCATACAACCCGTTGTTTAACTCGCGCAAGTCGACAACCAACTTCTCAAAGTCTTTGCGGTCAAATATCCAACGCACTCCGGTCTTCAATGATTGGCGTGGCAATCGAGATTTCTCGTCAATGCGCCTTTTCAAGTCTAAGAAGGCCGCGGAGCTTTTAATATAGTCAACAGGTTCTTCTTGGTTGGAATTATCCCTTGCGGGGCCTAGACTTGCGGCGTATCTCTTCTTCATTACCGCAGCATCTTGCGTGATACTATTGATTTGTGTCAACACGTTTAGAACCGTGTCAAGATATTGTGCCGGTAGACGACAGGTTTCTTCTACAAACCCGACAGTTTTGCCCCAAATTATGAGTCTTTTTTCTTCAATCTGAAGTCGGCAGAGAAGGATCGCCGAATCTTGACCAAGCCCCCTGATGTCGGAGACGAGTTGGTACCCTTGTAGACAGCTACCAAAAAGAGCCACTACGCTCAAGACAAGTCCTGCTGCCTCCATTTTTTATGATAAAAAGAGCTATGGAGTACGAACAGCACAGAATCTTGTACTGTGAGGTGGCAAACTGCGTTAGTCGCTGAACTGACCCTCGTTCCAAGATGTCGGGGGTTGCCCGGTTTCAGGTCCGAAAGCCACTAAGCCTTGTGTCCAATCACACTGCCTGATCGACTCTTCGAATTACCAGGGGGCTGTCCTGGCCCTCGCTTTTAATTGCTTTCTTCAGACTCTCTGATTTTCTTCCCTTTGGTCAGCTGTTGAGCAATGCCTCTCGATGAGGCTCGACTCGCCCGCTTTTCTCATCTGTCAACCTTCACAATCCCTCCCGACTAACGTCTTTCAATATCGCTCCTTGAAAAGACCGGTAACCATAACATGTCTTTTTCGCATTCGTTTAGCTCGGAATCCACTTCTTCAAGGCCGCCGGAATCGTGGATTCGAACTAGTTCAAGTACTGCCGCGAATCATGAAGCGACCTCCTCATCCGATGCGGCCATAGCGCAGTTGGCAATCATGGGTATATGGATGGGTCGGAAATGTCGAGGAATCACGAACAACACCGATGCTCTCTTCCAGCTGGACATGCGCGCCGATAGCGGGGGATCGATCGGCCAAGGGTACTCGGCATCGATTAGCCGGGCGAACAACACCATGATGGTTAATGCTGTGACCAAGGACCCTGCTTTGACGGTACGTAAACATTTTCGATTTTGGGGCCAAGAAGGGCCACAAACGGCGATGGATTTTGTGCGGGAGATACGCGTATTGACTCACAACCCGATCCGCACGAATCCAAATATTATCTCATTGATTGCGTTTGAATGGGTGTTTTGGCCTGGAGAGGAACCAAGTGTCTCGCCGGTTCTGTGCCTTGAGTTCTCGGAGTTGGGCGACCTTGCCACTTTCCAGCGCGAGCACAAAATATCGTACGATGTTAAAAGGAAGATATTCCTCGATACCGCAAAGGGCCTTGAAGCATTGCACGACTCCGGAATTGTCCATGGGGATATTAAGTCTGAGAACTTGCTAATATTTTCGGAAGACGGCGGGTATCACGCGAAGCTATGCGACTTTGGCTTTGCGGTTTTCCTAGCCGACGTCAAGGAGAGTAGAGCGCGCCTCATTGGAGGCACGATTCCGTGGACGGCCCCAGAATTTAGAAGGGAGCTTCCTTGTCCGGAAATTTTCCTGAAGCTCACCGACGTATATTCCTTGGGGCTGCTTTTATGGAGGGTCCTGCTGGATGGAGAAAACCCTTTTGAGCATGCTTTGGTGAAACCTTTCACAAATGTCGAACAGTTAAAAGTTGGCGAACCACCTCTTCTTCATTTTGCACTGGCCTCTATGCTTCTGTGCCCCGATTATGGGCCTTATATCGGTGAAATATTCTCCTTGCTAGCATGCACAATTCAGAAGCAGCCCCTGAAACGAAAGCTACGCGATGCAATCAGAATCGCGAGCAAACAGAGACACGAGATACTCCCAAGGACTACCACACAACTTTCATCCAATCCGTTAGATTTCGCGAGGGAGACGTTCATAATTAAAAATATATCCGTTCCACTCCGCCTCCGAATAATGAGGCACCTGCAACGAGGTGCGACTCAGATAAGCTCCGATCCTGATTGGAAATCCGACTTCCCGGGCGAGAATCCGATCGTTAGGGGGCTGATCGATATTTATATAGGAGATGGCGGCCTGGATTTGGACGATAAACCCGTGGAAGCGTTGAAGTGGATGACCGTACTCGCCCAGCAACAGTATGTTCCAATGCAAGCAATAATTGTCAGGATGTACGATTATTTTGACCAGCCGATGCCCGTGGAAGTGCAAAGGGAAGCCCACCAGTACCTCTCCAACGGAGTTACTAACGGGTCCCTTACTGCGTGTCTTGATTATACAGCATATTGGCCGAAAATACAGTCTCAAGCTTGGCGTAGCCCAGAAGATTTATTTTTCACTACCAGAACCTTTTGTGGAAATGGCACGGGCTTCCAGCTAGATGAAAAAGCCGCGCAACTCCAGGATACTGCCGCCGTGCGTCAAAATATGGAAGCCATGGGGGGTGAATGTGCTATCCTGCACCATTTGTATGGGTTGGACAGAGGTAATACACTCTTGCACGGGTGTGCGATGCTAGGTCTCGCAGAAACCGCAGAGGTGCTTCTTACTGAATTTCATGTTGACATCAACGTACGCAATGACAACGGGGATACCCCGTTACTTCTGGCCTGTCGGAATGGTAAATTTCCAATGATCCTGAAGCTGGTCGCGAAGCGCGCCCGAGCTGATATACTGAATAATTATCGCGAAACACCTCTACATTGGGTACTTAACATTCCTAACGAAAGTCTTGAATTCAATGGGATGAGGGGTAACAAGCTCTTACTCGCGATCGACATGTTGCGCGAAGCTGGAGGGAGCCTCAAGGCTGAGGCAGAAATGTGGTGCTCTGGGGGAGACTTTTACAATAGGTTGTGTTGGGCGGCTGGAACACCTCTCCATCGTACTGTTTCCAGGAGGAATCTCGATGCAACTTTGGCCCTGATACTGAAGGGCGCGGAGCCCACTGCTCTTGATGGAAGTGAAGAGCGCCTTACTCCTATTAGCATTGCTATGCACCATCACAACGCACCAATGCTTAAGGTCTTGTTAGACTACAGCATCTTTGACATAAACAGCAAGGATGCTGGCGGACACACAATTTATAGCAGGGCCCTTGCCGGCGTGACAACTATTGAGATGATCACAATCCATGGTAAGGAGTATGCAAAAGCAGTAAATGATACACTGGATCTTCTGATCTCTCGTGGTTTCGACATCACCCGTGCCAAAACAGACAGGGCTGGGCAACACCAATGGGAGCTCGACGCTCTCTTTGTGGCTACGTTTTATGAAAGACTTGCGTGGGTGCAATACTTTCTTTCGTCAAAGTCATGCATGGGACTTCTCGACGTCAACAGACCCAATGGAGAATATGGCATGACCGCACTTCACCAGTCAATACACGATCACCGAAAGTCCATCTTTAGCGCCCTATTGGACGCTGGGGCGGATCCAAAACTGACATGCTCAACATCATCCCCTGAGCGATTTGGAATTGACATGAAAATTACAAGCTTGCATTTGGTAGCTCAGCAGGGAGATCCCGATCTCTTCTTCACGACCCGCCTCCTCACGTATGACTTGGATATTGATGCTCCCGACTACTACGGCGTCACACCTTTCGCCTGTGCCGTAATTGAAGGCAACCTTCACATTGCCAATGCACTACTGAAACACGGCGCTGACATTAATAAAACGATGGGAACGAATGACTCAAATCCAGAAACACGGAAGACTACCCTCGCCCAAATTCTTTCCAGGGACTGTAGTCTAGAGGTCAATCGGCTGAAGTATCTCGTTTCGGACCCTCAGGATGTCGACCGGGCTCTTCAACGCCATGGCCCCCCTGCGGGGTTTTTAGTTAGGGAATCGACTAGTGCATTTCATACGTTCCTCGATGTTCACGAGAGCAGGGAAGACGGCCCTTTCCGGACCTGTCTTCAGATCCTCCTAAAGTCCTTTTCCCATTCTTGGCAAGTGGACTACTGCGACAATAAGCAGCAAACTCCGTTGCATATTGCTGCGTCGCACGCAAATGTATGCGCTGTATCAGCGTTATTGGACGCAGGAGCAACCCCAGGTTTGGTCGATGGAGAAGGCCGAACGCCGGAGGATCTTGTCAAAGAGGCGAGTTGTAGAGATGTTGAATACAGAAGGCGGCGGATTTTGGAGATGCTTTCTTGGACTATTGAAAAACCCTATTTCCCAGCAGCGACATGATGCGGAATACTCGGGATTTGGTGATATTGAGCTTGGTCTAGGTTTGACAATAACTATATGGGTTTACGATTTATTTTCGGGGGCCTAATAGAAAGTATATTGGCTTTTCACCTCGAGCACTATTGCGGAATTATCGTAGTTGGTGTTACCGTGTATCAATATTGTGACAGGGCCTTTTTTTCTATTTACTTGTTTTCTTCCCACCCCACCCCCCGGGGATGTCCCTATCTCACCCGCAATTTCTATCATTATCTGAACCGGTTACTCGGAATGCGAGACATTAGGGAAATATCGGTTTTTGTATCACCGTCCCCTCGGTACAGAAACTCCGACGAGCTGAACCCCTACTCCCCCCAAAATGTGGTACGACATCTGGATAGCATTAACAACGTAAACTTTTCGATCATAACCATAGTTACTCTATAGAAACAATCTTGGAATCCCACAATCCCACAATTAAAAACCCAGCTTCATCTCAACCAAATCCATCTAGATATCCCGACTTTCACCACCCCTACCCTTGTATACAAGGGATAATGTTCGTCAACTCACCATCAATAGGAGAGAAAGTGTTTTTCAATCCACTGTATAAAAGACCCTATCCAACGAATCACTCGAAACTCCGAAATTGCGCGTATGATCGGTATAATGATGTTCCATATGGCGCTTCCTCAACCCAGCAAAATAAGAAGGGAGAGAACTAGGACTATTTATCCGTTAATTTCTAGTCACCCAGAAGCACAAGGGGGGAGAAAAGTTATTAGTTTTTTGACTTACTTATAGTGGTGCAAAAAGTAATGGATCGATTCATAGACCACATAACCAAATAGAGCGCCACTGGCCACCACATCCCCGGTATTGAAATCCCCACAAGCGAAACGAATGGCCTTCCAGAAGGGAAATACAACGGGTGCGCTTATTGTTGGTGGGAGGACGAGCCTGTTCTTGTCCATGGGGAGGAAATGGTGGTAGCCGTGTAGGCTGAAGTGAATGGCGAATGCGGCCCTGTGGTCTAGGATGTGTCTAGATGATTTCAAAGTTAGAGAACAACGAGAAAATAAAAAGGAGAAAAGGGGGAATAAAAAGTACTCATCCATATGGAATAGGAATCGGTGCATCCCATATTCGATGAAGAGGTAGAGGAAGCATCCCAGCCCCCAGAGAAGAGCGGCGTGTGCCACACTGGGCAACTGAGAGCCACCCACAACAGCCCCGAAAACCACAAATGGAAGCCATACCATGGGCACAGAGTACCAGGGGGCGTGGGTGAGTGGTTCGAGAAAATTCCCGAATATGATGGGAGCGCTTTTGCTTCGGGAGAAACGGGGACGGTGGATTTGTTCTAGGTAGTATTCTTTGGTGAATCCGCCGTTCCAGATCTGTGGGACAAGAGGCTTTTCGAGGTCAAGAAATTTGTCCTTTTTATTTTGTTGGTTCTTTGGGTTACTGGTGGTGGGCTGTGTCTGGGTGATTGACTGGTGGATGCTTTGGCACTCATCTTGGGGGGGGGGGGGTGGAATGAGAGGTTTGAGGGGGATAGTGGTAGTAACTAATTGAAAAGACTATGGATCTATGGACAATAGTAGTGTTTTCGGTGGAAGAAGATGCCAATAAACCGGAGCAATTGTGAAAGGATTAGCTTGGTATGGAGGGTACTCAATCTAGGACGTGCGCAATTTAAGTAAAAAGCTGGATGGATCCAGCCTTACGTGCAACTTTCCTTATCCAGAGGCTAGCAGGACTGTGCAACTATTCAGAAGGGGCGGAAGGTACCAGCCTCGCAGGGTTGCAAGCTCGAAGCAAGATAGGTATCACTTGTCCTCCCAAGTCTCAATATGAAGCCTAGAAGCTTGGAACGTGGTTCGCTTAATTCCGCACTATACGACATCATACGAAAGGATGCGCGGAACAAAAAGACCAAGTAAACATAAGGTGAGTAAGACTATTCAAGGGTATAGAAGTTGATTAGAAATGCTCTACATGGTAACTATTACATGGAATCGGAAGGAACCAAATTCTCCCCACCTGAAATTGGAGGCCGGCATTTATTCTTCCATCATGTCAAAACCCGCCCAGTCTACGAGGTAAGTCTGCGTTTGCCATTCTCCCTCTACCCCATCTGGCTTGGAAATCAACTGCACCTGGCACGGGTTCACGTCTTGGTTCTCAGGCTGAAGCGACTCGTATACCCGCCATCGGTCTTCTATATCCGTTTCACTTTCCACCGGACCCGGACACTGACCCTCCTCGACCTCTATAATGCATCTGGCAACCGCGAGGTAGCGTCTAGTAGTCCACATACCTTCCTCCCTCGAATATCCCGAAAGAACATCCAATGCCTTTCGCCGGGTACGGGGGTTTCGACACTTCGTAGCCGTAAAGTAAAGAGGGCCAATGATCTCACCCTCGAACGTAAACCCCGATTGCTGATCTTTGAGGGCTGAGTTGAGTCGAATCACTTCCTCAGAGTATCTGACTATCATTTCAAAGTCCGTATTGTGGAGATCAAACAATGTCTCGTCTTTCCCTAGAACAGTGAGGACCCAGATCATTGAGATGTGGTAGTATATTCGCAAAAGGAATGAGGCGCGTAGTTCCGTCGCTTGAATATACGTCCCAAGCTTCTGCACAGTTTTGTCAAGCGATACACGCCACGCCTCTAGCGCCCCCCGCAGTCTCGTTTGTATTGCTTCGAGTTTCTCATGTACCTGCGCTTCTCGTACTTTTCTCTCGAACCCTGTTAGTCGGATGAAGAGCATGGCTTTGCTCATTACTCGGTGGAGGCGGATCCGAGCCTGGGAGACACTGTGGAAGGGCGCATCTTGCTTTGTCGCTTCCCAGGTGGGGAACTCGAGGGGTAGAAAAACTCGACCAAAGACTGAAGCCTGTAAATTTAGCCGGGTGAACAGGTCCAATAGTTCCTCATACAGCTCGTTATCGCGACTATTCCCCTGCCCTGCCTGCTGGCGGCCTTGAAGGATCCGAAGCCCCGCTGCGATATGGTCAAGAGCTTGTAGTTTGTTTTTCTTGAGCATCTCTAGGCAGATGAAGAGGCAGCACGTGGTAAGTATGAGGTCCCATCGATCAGTCTGGCTCTTGGATAGATCCTCGATTAAATGTCGGATGGCTTTGTTGTATTCCTGTAGGACGAACAGGTCTGTTTGGGCTGGATCGAAGGATTCTTGTTCATTCGCTGGTATCTGCTTACTCCAATGGACCGCACCAATAGCGGCCATCGCGTGTCGTATGCTGGGCTCTCGCTCACTGAGCTGCGGCACTAGGTAAGACCAGAGCTTGGAGTCAAAGAACCCCGCTAGAGCATGGGATGTGTTATGGAAGAAATAATCGACGTATCGCCGTTCCGTACGGGTTTCCGGCCGGAGGACAATGCGATGATCGGCGCCGACGGTGGATCTGGGAGTTGGCAGCTGCAGTCCGGTTCTTCGCTGGCGGAGCTGTGATTGAGACGCGTTGTCATAACCATCACATTTGCGTCCCGAGCGTTCGCATTGGAGACATGCCGGCTTCTCTTCACCACATTTGACGTGTCGGATTCTAGGGGATACGATCAGAAATTTTCAATAATCTTCATTCTTCATGCAATATACGGCTACTTAGACCAACATACTTGCACGTGATGCAGCCAGAGCGCGACCTGGGACCTCTTGTTTTGCGTTGCATTTTTGAAGAAATATCGAGGTGCCGACGGAAAGAGAGCCTGTATAGAGCGCTGCCTCTGTAGGGTTTTATACGAGCCGAAGTGGGTGCGTCAGCCGCAGTTAAAGTTGCCAACCTGGGGCCGGAAGGGGCTTAGATCGTGAAGCAACAACAGCTGAAAGACCCTGGACCAATATCTGCAGACCCTTGCTTGGCACTGATCCTTCAGCTAACTGTCCCCCGAACTTAGTGTTCTGTTAGTTGGTCTTACTGCGTGTTGATTCCGGCATGGAATCAAGGTTCGTGAAATGGTCATCAGCCAATGATCCTGCTGGAAACGTTAATGAGTCGCAGTTGAGCCGCCCCCAAAACCCCAGTCCAAGTCCTACTAATTTTAACCTTCTTGATTTAGTAACGGGCTGTGTTCCTAGGCTATAGTATCATTAAAACCAACGTTAGAGGTACTCGAAATATTAAGGAGAGAGTGAGCAACTTTCGCCTTTACTCCACTGCCACGCGCTCCACCAAGACCTTGAAAATAGAGGCCTGAAAATTAGTGAAAATGCCTTGCGAAATCGAGTGCTACTAAAGTTGCACTTTCTACGTACACTTAATTTCATACAAAAGTTCAATAATAGACAGCTTGTTTTAGATTCACCCGATTTGTGAAGGATTGGGGCTGTTAGATCCTAGCACCACGTTGAGGTACGAGCCTATCGCTGAGGAGCCACATTTTGGCCCATGGCTCTGTCAAAACAGCTTTTCCAAGAGAAGGTATTTATTCTTCGGAAGATTTCCTCCGCCTTTTCACAGTTCGGCACCGTGGTTTGTTCAAAGTTTTGGCACCCTGGGTAAATGACCCTAAGGCTTGAAAACCGTGCATCGCTGACGGATGAAAGGCCCTCCACTCGTTGATCGAGGTGTCCCGAACATTGTATTCTTCCACGACCCGCTCTCAGACAGTGCTGTTAGTTGGCATGTTGGGCTGCCTAGTATTCCCGCGGTGCTTCTTGGGCGCTGGCTGTTGTCCGCTAGATGATCTTCTTTTCGGAATCTCGTCGTTTTCAATCGTGATCAAGAATGACGGGTGGATCGGGAGAAGAAAAGATTCAAAGGAACTTTGTAGTAGCTTTGGTGAAGTCCTGTGTATTATGGTGATAAATCTCGATGAAAAATAGATCTTCTGGTGTTACCAAGCCAACAGCGATGGTACCTAGGTGGCTGGAAAAGCACAAGGGGCCAGGATGAGGGGGTTCCAGGATGGCGTCCAGAAAGTTTGCCGGCTCCCATAAGGGAAGAAACGACTGCCGCAGACTCACATGATTCCCTGCCAAGTAGTGTTTGGTAAATGTGTAAGGTAACCTTTCCAGCCCATAGCTATTTTCTCAGATACTCTACTTGTACCTAAGTACCTAGTACTAAGTAGTAGTAGTATCCTGTCATACTGATCTTCGTTAACAAGGATGTCTCGAGTCTGTTCTTGGGAGATGCCCGTGTTTAATTAAGTTGACAGGGTCAAATAATATGTCAAGATGCCTGTAAATTGCTTCGCGCGAGTTTCCTATTTTAACTCGAATGGGCGTGTTGTATCAAACAACTTCAAGTTTTTAATTTTGTTACCCTGTACACTATTAGGGGTGGAAAGTGTGTTAAAAGAGATTTTAGTCAACGGTAATATGGGAAATATCCTTAAAAGTTCTAGGTACCTGTTACCTACCTACATTACAGATATGTCCGTTGTATCTCATGCGTGAGAATCCATGCACCACAGAGGACTGAAGTGCCCAGAAAGCTAGGTTTTTTTCCCGATCATTTTGTCAACTTGGATATATGGCCATTTAATGAGACCTGATTGCGTCACACATAGATTCGTAGTGTCGACGAGCTAAAGACCAGAGGGTCGTATATCGCGATCGGGACGACCCATTCGGATACCACGGACGTAGCGGATGTCCGTAGAGCTTTGTTAAGGAAAGGGCGGTATTATTACACCCTACGAATGGATGTGACCATGCCGCTGATGGGGGATGTAAATAGGTCTTTAGAATCGGCACATCTCCAGCGCTAGATTGAGGTTGCTGAGTCGTTGTGTCGGCGGAGTGGCTCCCCGGTTGTCGGGCCTATTAATTCAATTGTTTTGAGTCTCTAGCAGTCTACTATAAGTAAACCATAACTGTTCGGCGGTGTTAGAGAGAATTTGGCGGCGAAACATGAGGTGAAATCTGTGGGTTGGTCTCTCATACCCTTATCCTCCGATACGATAACCTTTGGTTGAGCCGCCCCCAAGCCCCAGTCCGAGTCCTAATTTTAACCGTCAGAATTTAGAAATGGAGAGGCTGTGTTTTTCAAAGTTGCCTCAGTATTAAACATATTATTGGAGGTATTTAAAATCTTAATATTCATACATTCACTTTTTCCAGAGCCACCCCGCCTCGAGACTAAAATGATTATATCAACGATCGTAGGGAGACGACCTCTCGCCATCCATGATCTCTGCCACTGGTCTCCTAGCATCTAGCTCTGGCAGAGCGTATTTATCATCGTGGACATAGCGGGCGTTTGGAGGAGGGTCATGTGGCGGAAGTGGCGCAAATGAAGCCTTGTTCGCCCTTCGGCGTTCGAATAAAGCCCATACAAGCATAGCCAAGGCAAGCAAGCCCAATGGAATTCCAACACCAACTCCCACAGCAACATCATAGCAATCCTCCAATTATTCAAGGGCCTGGTTTTCAGCGGAGGGACAGCTTCTCGTCGTTGTGGCGTCGAGTGTGGTGACATTAGCGAGCATGGCATGAGCTAGCACCGCCTTGCTGTCGGGAAGCGTAAAGGGATCTCCGAAGGGGCAGACAACGCTACCGTTTGACTGATCGGAGTACCCCAGCAGTAAGTAGAGATATCGTCCTCGTAAGCTAGGTTGATAACAGAGCATCCTCCGTCTTTGAATACATCGCCTTGACCAAGTTAGTTGAGGAACATTACCAAGATACGAATATACCACGAGCGATTTCACGTTGCGTGTGAAGTATCTGTAACTTACTGCACCACTGGGGACACCCCTGGTCCCAATTTTGGTTGTTGCAAGCTCCACGCGACAACACCCACGGCTGATGGTCTTTCTGGAATCTGATTGATCAGCATGGGGGACTCCCTGCGGCGCACTTCGACGAATCAGCGCTGAAGGAAAACTGGACCGCAACGGTCGATGGAGGTTCTGGAGCTTAGCCGACTAAGCAAGCAGCGCTTTGCACCACGATTTCGGCTCCGTTTCCTGCATTCTTGCAGATTCGTTTCCCCCAGTGCCCCAAGGCTGAAATCAAATCTTGGAATGAGGCTCCTAGGGAGAGGGAAATAAGGGGAGAAAAAGCGGAAAGAGGAACGTGAGATAATCCGATTGGGGGGGCAGTGGGATTTGGTCGGGAGAGATTTCAGCCTGAAGTGTTGGAAATGCCGATCGAATCCTGTACCTCTTTCAGTCAGTCCAGAGGGTCAATGTAAACACTGAAGAAGTTCAGAGTCACTCTTCTCACCGAAAAATGAGCTCTTTTGATGGGAAATAATATCATGACGATAACTGAGGATAACCTGCCGCAGTACTTTTTATTTGGCCCCCAACCTATTCATCAATGATGCAATTCGCTGAGACCCGGTCGAGAATTCAGCGCCCCACTAACGCAAGCATTATTGCTGATGCTGACTCTCACTCCTTGGTCTGAGCGCAAAATACATGATCTTCCTTGGAGATGATGCCGATAAAAAGGAAAAAAATGAAGATACTACCTACCATTATGGGAAGGAGAAACTTTCAGCGACTACAACATGGGGAGCGAGTGAGATTCAGACTCGCTTTTTCAGCTGTTTGTCATCGCTGCAACAAACTGACCATGCAGACAAAATTGTAGCACAGATCAACACTTAATCGCCAAATGACAAGGGGAATCGATAGTGGGAATTTTAATCATCTTTTCCTTTTCACCTCGTTGGTTCAACACTCATGCTACCCAACCATTGATCGTGATCGATGTACCACAGGCAGTGCATAATAGAGACCAGCACCCTATTGCAACGTGAGATTCGTTGCACGGCAGCTACTAGTAGTATGTACTCTGCAGATAACGACCAGGTTTCGAGTCATGGTACCATGTGCTCAGCGCTCTGCAGGAAGGCATGCACAGGAGACCTTAAAATCTCACAGGACACGTTCACTTCACTCAGCTCTTCTCCCCAGCTGATGATCGCAAACATATTTCCTTGTTTTCCCCGCACCCTGCCCTCGCCCCCCAAAGCTCTACTGCTCTTTAGATCAACGCCATGTATACCACTTTAACGACGTCGATTCAATCATACGCCATACAATGGGTTCGACAGCTTCTCTATCGCCTCTCTGCCCCGGTGAAGGTTATCTCTCGGACCAATGGAGAGGAGAATGTGCTGTACGACCATAAGTCGGAAGATATAGTCGTTATTTCGATTAATAACCCGAACTTTTGGCTGAGGATATGCAAAGACTTTGATCTCGTACTATGCGCCTTCGACAGCTAAATATTCACTGTCTGACAAATTCAATAGGGATTCGCAGAAGCATACATGCTTCAGGAAGTGGATTGCGACAATCTGAGCACAATCTTCGACGCAAGTATAATGGAATAATCCTACAACCCGTGCATTTGCTAAACCTAAAATAGCTCTACATCCAAAATCAGTCCGAGTTCAATTCAGGCAATATTCTATTCCGTGTCGTCCCTCAGGTAGCGAGATGGTGGAGAACAAGAAACGAAGTTGAAAATAGCCGGGCCAAGATTTCTGCCCACTACGACACCTCCAACGTGTTGTTTACCAACTTCCTTTCCCCCGATCTAAATTATTCATGCGCACATTGGTCTGGCGACCCACAGGAAACCCTCGAGAGCGCCCAGCGGCGCAAAGTTGACTACATGATCAAGAAAGCTCGTGTGAGAGCAGGTCACCATCTACTAGAAATTGGTTGCGGATGGGGAGACCTCCTTATCGCAGCAGCCCAGACGACCGGCTGTGAAGCGACGGGTTTAACTCTTTCTGAAGACCAGAAGATCATTGCCGACGAGCGTATCAAAGCCGCAGGCTTGCAGGATCGCGTGCGTGTCCTGTTATGTGATTACCGCAGAGCACCACGACCTGAACGTGGCTACGATCAGATCATCTCAATCGGGATGTTTGAGCACGTGGGACAGCAGTACTTGGATCTATACTTTGAGACCATCTCTGGACTACTGAACCCCGACCATGGGGTTATGGTTATCGATGGAATCTCCAAAATACAGCCGGTTTGACCTTTCTTTCCCTATCGGGAAAGCCCGAGCTAACCAGATACTGCCATAGTTCTACGATCGCGAGCCCCTCATGGGGGAGTACGTTGAGCGATACGTCTTCCCTGGAGGCTACCTTCCGACAGTCAATATTCTCTTCGAGTCCCTCCATCGGGGAGCTAAGGGGTCCCTGGAGGTTTCATCCGTAATCAACACGGGCCCACACTATGGCAAGACCTTGAAAGTCTGGCGCGAGAACTTCGTCGCCAACTGGGAGAAAATCCGAGAAGACTTTTGCCAGAGGAATCCGGAGGCATCAGAAATCGAGATTGAAGCTTACCGGCGGAGGTGGCTGGTGAATCACCCCCTTTCCAAAAATAATATATGCCGGGAACTGTAAGCTAACACGCACTGCAGTACTATTTTGTTTATTGTGAGGCTGGATTCCGCCTGCGTATTATGTCAAACTATGCAATCTGCGCCGTCCGGACTCCAGAACCTGTTATACCCTACGAAACACCAGTTTTTGATTTGTGATTACTGTCTTCCTGTGTCAAATATAATATTTTCGTGGAGTAACACAATTGGGAGATGTCTAAAGGTGTCATTTTTAGACGGGTTTCGCCCCGTTTTAACGTGTTGTGTTGAGCTACTCTTGTTCAACATCAACCTTAGGAAATCACAAATATCACCGACTAGCAATTCCTACCCACTGGTCAGTATTCTACCCAAGCTTACGACGTATCTAGAGCTAAACTATCGGTAACGGAGTGATCCAAAATGTGGTGGTGGTGCGGTCACCCCTACTGGCTGACTGACTTGGTATCGAACAAATAGGGAAACCGGGGCAGTTGCCTGATCCAAGAAGCTCATTATCGGGGAATACCGCATCACGAGCCTCTTCCCATCGTGGTGAGCTTGCAGGATTCTTCCATGCTTTCGCCCGATATACTCCGTACGATATAACGAGAATCTATTCCTCAAACTTAGTAATAAATAGACCAACAGTAGCAAGACTGTAAGAATCGAGATAAAAAGCTGACAAAAATATAGTTAAGCAATTAATTTATCCGCGGGGCAACCGACACGGCAACCAGTGGTGAGCTCAACTTGAAGCCCTCAGAAAGCCACCTCCGACCTGGTCGGAGGTGGTGACACTCCCGCTGTCACGCCGTGTCTTAACTTTCCAGCCACCATCATCCACTGAGATATTTGCTACCCAATTTACGAAATAATGACGGTGAATATATCTTGAGCTATTCTCCATAGCATCCATGCTTGCTTGTTGAACTAGCTAAATATCTCGAGGTGGTTGGCGGATAATTTCCGAAATCCGTGCACAACACCAAACCCCTCGATTTTACTGTGAATTTATGAACTAAAGGCCCTCAACAAATCTACTTGGGACTCTATTCATTCAGCAACTCGCAAGAGACCCGATATTCGCTATAATTAGCATATTGCAAGCGCTAGCCGTTAACACTCCCGCTGATTGGCCATTCCCTCTCGGTTGTGATAACCTGCGCCGGGAGGAACCTAATCTATCCCGTTAGAACCATGCAAGTGAAGGTCATCTTTACTGGGCCCGATTCACCGAATCCACCGGGGACCACGGATTCCGTGTCGAATTCCAGCCATATTTACTCCTAGTATGGGTTAGGCGGTCCACACATCTCTTCAAAAGTCTCAATCGAGTGGTCGCAGCTGTGTGTTTGCCCTTATGTAATTCTTAGCTCAGGCTCTGGCGAGGTGCCAAGAGCATCCACAGCGGCTTTTAATCTACTCTTAGCATATTGGTCATGGCTGACGGGCAAGCCCTGCATACCTACCTACTATATTTCCTCAATTTGGTCCTATTTAACCGAATCGCATATAGCTAACTGAGATATAAAAGGCAGATTGATTCCTGTTCTAAATACCCATTCTTCATCAAGGCAATCATCTCCACAGTCCAATCCAATATAAACTCTGACCTCCACCGGAAATACCTGGCAAAATGAAGCTCCCAACTCGCCTCATCGCCCTCTCCTCCCTTCTCCTCGCTGCGAATGCCGCAGACTGCACGGCCCCAAACCAGCAATGGTTTAGTGATTCCGCGGTCCAAATGATGTGGTCTATCCGCGCCTGGGTCTGCCCTAACGCCTGGTGGCAGTCTATCACTGCCGGTCCTGACGGTGGATGGTGTGATGCCGGTGGTGGTGTCATCTCTGCGTACTGGGGCTCGTGGACGATTTCGGGAATGCAATCCGAGCAGCAGTGTTGGGTGAGTACTCATCTCTTCCTTCGATTCTATTGAAGTAACATTATGGTATGAGTGGCTAACAAGGAATAGGATGTCACCGAGCAAATCATCAACCAGTGCATGTGGTATGATTATGCCTCCACCAGCTACAACGGTGGTACTTGGACGTATGGAAGTATCTATGCGGGTGGATGGTTCTGGGCCGATACGACCAAGACTTGCACGCATGCGGTGAAGAGGGATGAGATCGAGGGTGATGTTGAGGGACCAACTAACTTTACCCTTGCTGATGGGACCGTGCACAAGATTGATAGACAGGTTTGGTTGGATATTGGTGATGATGGCGCCACCGTTGTTAGGGAGGAGACTTACTAGATATCTGCCTTTACAGGACTGAGTTAGTATAGTGAGGCTGCCCAGAAGTGAGAGGCCTTAGAAAAGGGATGGCGTGGGTCTGGGAGATTGAATTATCATGTGTTTTGCGATTATGAGGTTATGAAGCGGGTACAGACTGAGTTATTGATATGATAGTTTTCATTGAGAAGGACGCCATCTAAGAACTTTCGATTTATAGGAAATGGACTTACAATCGGATGCATATCGTGTATATTCATTCTATCAACCACCTATATCCAGCAAAGCGTTTAAATGAAGCAGGCAATCCAAGCCGGTTTCTAAAGTCTCGAACTGGGACGCCATTTTATATACGGATGGTCTGGTCCAGAAGGAACCAAATAATCCACATCCGCCGTATTAACCAAGCCAGGACGCACCTCGGAAAGATCCTTGATACCAAGAAGCTTCATCACGCTCTCCATCTCCCCTTTAAGTACTAAAGGTTCATCCCCAATCAGCAATCATCCAAAACAACAATAGAGGGAGAGTTCGGAAGAACTTACTATCCACCAGATGCTCCACGCCCTCCGTCCCATAGTGCAACGCATACAAGAAACTCCGACCGATTCCAACAGCCTTTGCTCCCAGGCAGAGAGCCTTGATAATATCAGCACCCCGCCTAAAACCCCCATCAATGTATATCTCCATTTTTCCGAAAATCTCGGGACAAATTCTGTGCATCTCCAGCAACACGAGAATAGAAGGTGGGGAATAATCCAGATTCCGGCCACCGTGATTACTGAGCAAAATCCCAGCAACTTTGTGTTCCATGGCGATCTTCGCATCCTCTGCACAGGTAATTCCCTTGAGGATAATCGGGAGACTTGTCACGCTTCGGATCCATTCTAGATCCTTCCAGGTCATGCCCTGATCGATGTAGCTGCCCATCACTTTGGTGAGACCCCCAACAGCTTTCACACGCGCCCCAGTAACGGGATGGATAATTTCCTCCTCGGCTTTTAGTCGTTCATCTGACTCACGCTTGCCCCGTCCCGCTGCGTCGACGGTTAGGAAAATAGCCTTGATACCTAGAGACTCCGCCTTCAGCAGCACCTCCCTCGATTTCTCCCGTTGCGTGTTGAGATATAATTGAAACAGAAACGGGTGTCCGGGGGCCTCGTTAATAATCTCATCGAGTGGATGGCTGTAGTTGGTGGAAATCTACCCCTTTCATCTCAGATTATTTTTCTCGGTTGTCGTTGAGAACATGAACGTACGATTTCCAATATCCCCTTTGATTTCGCCGCGCGTGCGAGACCCTTCTCCGCCTCGGGACCGATCAGCTTCGCTAACCCCGTCGGGCAGATGAATAACGGCATCTTGACCGGAATACCGAGCATAGTGCTCGACGTATCAACATGTGTGACGTCCCTCATCACCCGGGGGCGGAACCAGATACGTTTTAGCATGGATTCATTCGCATCCCGGGTCCAACAATCCGTGTCTGCCGTCGAATAGAATGCGAATGCCTTTTCCGGTGCACTTAGAGCGGCAGCTCGCTCAAAGTCGTGACTAACGGGAATCCATCAGTTTTTTCGGATTTTTATCCGTTTAGACAAGGTTAGGCCAGCCCGAATGAGTCACGAGGCAGAAAGGGTACCTACCTATTAATGATGGATTGCAGTGAGGGCTTTTTCTGGCTCTGGTGCGATGTCTGAGGCGTGGAATTTCCTTTCGTCCATTCCACAGTAACTGTGGAAGGATCTAGTTTGCCTTTCAAGCAATCCTTTGAGAGGTTTTCCCGGATTGTGGATGGAGAGTGGATCTCAAGAAAGGCCTCTGTAGCATCTCGCCCGGCATACTTGAGGATGACTCCATACAGGAAGATACAGGTCAGTCGACTCTGAAGAGTGAATTACAATTCTACTTACTCGAAGCTCCTCCTGGGTGATCCGGTGCGAAAGAGGTCAAGTCCCATATCTCGTCATTGATCACAACCCAACAATCATCAGGTTTGTTGTGGTGGCCTATATCAGCTGTAGAAATAAGGTCGGGTTTTGTATCACCCATTGTCCTATTGTGGAATCGTTGAGTGAAGGAGTTTAGGATGTTGGGAAAGTTCGCCTGAGTAGTTTTTCTTAAATAAACGTCTTCCTCGGTCGTACCTTTAGCCGGCCTTTACCCCTCAACTTTCGATATCCGATATCCGACAGCCAAAGCCTGTGGAGTTACTGATCCCACCATTGGGCGAGTTTCGCCCAGAACGGTCGAACGGCTGAACCTTTTCCCTTTTTGCGTCCAAATAGATTTTTATATAGATCTGGCCCCATCGGTTGTAGACGCGTAATCTTCTCTCTATTACATTACGAGTGGATACCCATGTCATGAACTATAAACCGACAAAGCTAAAATTTCATATAACTTCACCCACGCCGGATGATCGCCTCGACGGCCCCGAAATGCTTCAGAAACCGGCCCCGAATCTGGGTGTGTTTCTTGTAACCCACTGCCACCGGATACAGAACTCGTGCCGCGCCATCGTCAAAACTCAGCGGACATTCCCCGAGGTGCTGCATCTCCGGCGCAGCACTCATATACCCTGGATCGACAGTATTGATGCACACTCCTTGTTGCTTCCATGCAGGTCCAGCCTCTGTCTCTGTGATCATGTTGATTGCCGCCTTGGACATGTTAGTGTGGACGTGATGGCCTGCCTTGCTGCTAGATCCTGAGCGGTTTTCCAGAATGCCCTCGCGGGACGAGACGTTGACGATGTGCTTGCAAGGCAACTTCAAATTCCTCCAATGCACGCGCTCGGGATTGTGCATGAGCGGAAGCAACTCTCGGCAGAGAATGAAGGGAACGAAAGCGTTGACGGCATGCGCGCTAATCAGGTCTTCGTAAGGGATTTCCCGCAGTGTCTGCGTCCATGAGGACTTGGTGATTTGTTCCTCGTCTCGCTCTCCACCCAGTCCTTTCCGGATGATATCTTTTTCACCGACGGGATCGGTGACCAATTCCCCATTAGCGATTTGCTGACGTGTGCGGTCCTCAATCCCTGCCATCCAGGGGGTCTGCATGCCGCCGCGGACGCGCGGCTGATAACCGTCGTTAATCACCAGTTTCTCGGTTTGTGGCTGAGTAAGAAGATGCTCCTCTCGAGCGATGGCCTTTGCCTCTGATCGTACAGAATCGGTGACAGTCTGTGCTGCATTGTTGATTAAGATGTCCAGCGGCCCCCCGGTCCCGTCCGGGCGGGCCGGTAACCAGTGCGTCAAAATATCCTTGACTGTCTGGACGAGACGGAAGGCATCGGCGGCCGTTCGAAAGTCGGCACCAACGATTTTTAGCCTCGAAGACCACTTCTCGAAGTCCGCTTGCTCCGAATATCGTGCTTCAGCGTCACGGGGATACCGGGTAGAGACGATGACATGAGCGCCGAGTCGGAGGAGCCGTAGCGCGGTATGGAACCCTAGGTTGATTCTTCCCCCGGTGACCAGAGCGGTCCTCTGCTTGAGGAAGGTTCCCGTGGCAGAAAGCTCCGAGTAGCTGTGGTTAAATCTCTCACAGTAGACACAAAGGGCAGGATTTAAGCTGCGCTCATAGCTCGATATTATGCTGCGGCAGATGTAACACCTCCGTTGGCGGCCAAGGGTCCCTAGTGTTGCTTCCTTGGACACCAAGTGATACATCATACGAAAAGGTGTCTGCATTCTCAACTGCGCCCGGATCGCGGTCCTCACGTCTGACAATGCTTTGGATGAAAGACTAGAACCACGCTGATCAAGATAGTCCAACACCCTCAATGTCGTGGTGAGATCATCATCTGTAGGGACGGCTGCGGTATCCTCCTCAATCTCCCAGGGTTCTTTCTCCTCGATAACTTCATGGATCTGGGTCAAATACGCCCTAATCCCACCGACGAGACTTCGATACTGTATTTTAAGCAAGGGCGTTGGGATTTCATGGTTAGGCGATAAATGCCTTGCGATCGCATTGGAGAACTCATCGTTGGCAGTAGCTGGTAGATATTTTGCTAGTGGAGAAGGCAGTTGACTCTCACGGCAGCTCTTTTGGTCTTGTCGGAGACAGGCCGCGATGGTTGCGGGGTCTGTGTTCTTGACGAACTCTCGGTACTTCGCTGCGGTTTCATCCATCACTAATCACACCTCTTGAGCCAAAAATGATATGAGGGGCCGGGTGGTCTTTTTTATGGAATTCAAGAGATTGAGATGCCGATCGCCATCCCCTCACCCTCAGTCGCTACCGAGTAGGCAGCTCCGCCTTTTGACACGGTGGCATGAGTCACGCCAAATAGGCCCCGCTTTCGTGTTGGATTTGTTGGATTAACCTCTGGTATAATAAACCCAGCCTCGACGGATGTAGAAGAGGGCATGAAGAAACCACCCCCATCATGTCTGAATTTCCGCTCTCCGTTGTCGCTCAAAGCTTGACTTCGCTTCCCCCAGAGATCGCCCACCAGGTGCTTGATGATCTCCGCGTCTGGGATATCCTGCGTCTCACATGCCACAATATCCCTTATATCAACGAGTGCATCCTCTCGCACCCAGTTTGTGGGGCATTATTTAATCACGAAAAGGACATCCTGTCCAAATTATGCGATGCCACTCTCTTGTACTGGGAAATGTGTCGGAGCTTGAACACCGCAGCCGCGCCCGACGATTCGCCACTAGCGCGCAGTATCCATTTGTTCAAGCCAGACCCTGTGAAAATTGAAGCTTTAATCCACCACGCAACCGTCAACCTACTGCGGAAGCGACACGGAGTACCACATTCATTCGAACGCTATGCCCCCAAACCCCCTGGTTTGCCGTCAGTTTGGGATGACTCGAGCATAAAAACCCTCCGCAGCCGGTGGGAGACGGTCAAAACAACCCAAGCAACGCTCAGCACGATCAAGCATTCCCAGCTCCTGCGACTAGCGTCACTGCTTGAAGATAACCCAGATATCCTAAAACGAACGCAGGATCCTGAGCAAGTGCGTCGGCCAAACACGTCGCACATTGTTGGTAGACTAAGAGTGATCGCGGAGAAGGTCAAAAACCACTCGGTGTACCGCACTCGGGCTAAAACATTTGAGGAATTTGGTTATCCATTCTTGCCCGTTATCCCATTCGACTCAGTCCTTGAGTTTGTTGTCCAGGAGCTACCCAAGCACGTGCAGATTGGTGCAAATGGTTCACTTTTGAATGAAGAAACAGCGAATCATTCTCCAGGTGGCTTAGCAGCTATTGCGATCGTTGTAAGAGGAATAAAATATATTTACCTTCCGGAGGTAATCGGTTGGACTGGGGCTCCTATCTACCGCACGGCGTTTACGGCGTACTCAGCACCAGCCGGTGGTATCGGGAAAGACCAAAAGCCCGCATTTCAAAATTGGAGAAATGTTGTGGACGAGTCCTTCGAGGCGTGTTCCCAGTTTGAGCAGAGCAATTTGGGCTATGAACCCCACGACGAGCGCGAGATTGAGTGGCTGGAGGCTTTTGTTATAGCGTATCGGTATCTGAAGAAGTTGAAGTCTTCGTGACAAAGAGAACTGTAGTAAATAAGGGTTAACTGGGAAGGCACCGGACTAAGGGGTCGTCTAGTGAACAATTTTCATAAATATCTGCTTACGTATCCTACATATCGATTCACTAGTTATCCATTACTCAAAGCAGCAGGATAGAAAGTATCAAGTGGCATTGTGAGAAGGGGGTATCAACAGTGTGCCTCGCGTAGCGCCGCCTCGAATTCCAAATTCTCGCACACCTCGTACCTACACCAGACCCATGCACGAAAAACCTCGAACTCATGGAGAGGAAGGATGTTGTGAGTGGATCGAATCAACACTAAACCCTCGGATGTTTTTTTATTGCTTTTTTCTTCACATCTTGAACTTAGTGGGTTTTTTTTCCATATCAAGCCTCTCGCGTGGGTGACTCCCCAGTCCTCATCCCTTAAATCTCCAAGCCAAGCTATCCCAACCGCTGACGTGGCTCTCCTCCAGCCTATACACTCCAATCCCTTGTCCCAATCCTGCTCAGAGCGCGTATTCGGACTGCACTTTCTATGCAATCCCGCAGCTGATCCTTCTGGGGTCGTATCTTGGTTATCTGCAAGCTCAGCCAGCGGATCAATATCGAAAGCCAATAATAAGGGCGAAAAGGTGCGATCTCGCCACTTTAAACAGATTCCAAACAAAGGAAAAACAAAACATCCCAAATTCTGGGCAGATGGCCAGATTTTCGCACCATATCTTATCTTTTTTTCCGTTGCGAACCAAGGTTTAATAAAGTTGCCCGATCATCAGGCACCCAAGCCTCCACAACGAAATGTTCTGCACGGAAAACGTGACCCGAACCACGGCACCCACCTACCCAATCATATTCTACCATGACCGTGGCTGGCTGATTTCAACTTTTTTTCACTCATAGCTAAGCGACAAAATATTCATCCGACAAATGATCCTCAGCTCCTGTCGAGCCGAAAGAGGGGCATGCCGCCTGAGTTGGTACAGTGGTTCACTATTCCTGTTCTTGCAGAATAGTGCAGCAGTTCGAGATTTCTGGTGGTTCGCACAATTTCTTCCGGACGTGGCCGATTGGATAACGGAGATCCCGGCACTTCGGGAAAATAAAGCACTGTCAAACCGAAGGGCAGTTTTTGAAAGCCTAGATTCGTCGGTTCGTTTGGAGCGAGCGAGGGATCCACTGGTGTTGAGAGTTTGGGAGATAATAAGCGAGACATCACTTGGTCGGCGCTCACCGCCATATAGTCTTGTGGAGTGGGAACAGTATTTGACTCGATAATAGATTCAAAAATAGACTGAGTGGAATGGTAGACAGCAGATGAATCATCCCATGGTTTGTTTTTATTGTCTCATGTGACGATATCTAAATTGAATTCTAATTCAAAATCTACGCTGATTATGTATCATTACCAAAAGAGCTGATGTTTCGCTGCGGCCAGGAGTCTCATCAGCAGAAAATAACCCGTAATCCCAGTCAGGTTTGTAGTCCATCCGGGTTCTAGGCTGGTGGAAGGGAAATGGACTTGGTTACTCCAGGTGAAAAGACAGTCTAGGACTAGCCATCGAACCAAGCATGAGACGACGAAAATTTGAAGGCCAAAAAGTCTTTGAGAGCCAAGTGCGAGTTTGCGCGCGCCCAGTAGTCGGAGGGTAGATGACATGTAGACTGCGATTGAGGAAGGCTCGGAGGAGGATAGAGCGAAATCGTCCATAAATGTTGAAGTTGAGTTCCAGCGACACCACAAGAGTATCCGTCGAAGTGTTGGGTGGGCAGGGGACTCTACATGCGAGAATGAGTCGTACTTGTGAGAGGAGGCAGACTCAAGTATAGAAGTCAGAAGGGTGGAATCGGATACAATCAGTCGACGGGCGGTCGGGTCGGCGATATGTCCGGTGGGTTTCGTCTCAAGAGCTACTGCCGGCTTCACGTCAGGATAGTCGACGATTTTCGTATAGAATTGCGGGTCCGCCGGCTCGACCGTTAGACTACGTGCGTTCGATGCCCCATCACGGTAAGAAGGAGATCGCATGGAGATGGTGTCATTAGTGAATGATCTGCATGGCAAATAGGTGACTTCGACGGGTTCGGAGCAATTTTCAACGGCGCTGGCAAGATATGATCTAAAAAATGGTTCAAGATCCCTAAAGGCTGTTAGAAAAAGATGGCATCATCCCAGGGCCAAAAAGGAGTGAGAGTACCTTTCTAGTTTTGTAATAGGGCGGCCCACGCTTCCGCTACGGACAGGCGGTTTGGAGTTCATCTTCATCGACCCGGTAATCCGAATTTTCAGGGCTTTAAAGATGATTGTTCCAGTGGTAAACACACCTGGCAACGTCCATCGAAAGATCAGCTTCGCTACGTCAATCGCATTCATTGTTGTTGGATCGATTGGGGGTCCTTCACAAGTTAAGCGAGTTGTCATCCGGACCTCCCCCGACTCTTCTGTGGTCGTCATATTCCATATGGATGTATTTGCCTTCCAGCTGGACAGCTGCAAAGGGTCAATCATCCTATTCGACACAAGCCCGTCAACTTTTTCAAAGGGCGATGCAAAAACATACTTGGCCCAACCCCCGTGATAAAAGACAGTAGGAGTCGTTGGGGGTAGGGACTGCACCAAATGCCGATTGTCGAGATATTCCGGGGGGTGCGATTCTCTGGGTAGGCTCGCTGTTCCGTCAGAATTTGGCTTCACCTTCATCAAATAATTCCTCTTCTCATCGTAGGAATTGTTGATCTCCATTATGACGGCTTCGAGTTCCCGTTTTTCAGAGTAGAGATACCACCAGGTCACTACACTTCGACACCATGCATGAAACCGGGGGGTGCTGAGTAAGTAGGCGTAAGGCCACTGTACAGGGTCTTCATTCTATTCCCATCGTGAGAACCCGACTCAAAAACAGCCAAAGGGATAGGGCATCACATACCTGAGACAGAAGAAATGCATCCAACTTTTCCCGGAGATCAACTCCATGATCCCCTCGATGCAAATACCGCGCTGAATCAAAGGTGAACCAACAATTGAAACGGGAGACAAGTCGATTCCACGTTAACCCTTCGCCTGGCGGGGGAGATAGATCAAGAGATGCGTCGTCCACTGCTAGGAGATTTCCAATGCGACAGCGAAGACCAACTGGGACACCGACAAGAAGGAAATAGTTTGCAAAGCGATCCTTCACCGGCGTCAAACGGGTATGATTGAATTTCACAGGGAGCAAAAGAGGTTTTCCCAGCACTGTTTGGCTCTTGTCGGACAAGGAAACCAACTGGCGGGGAATAGTAAGCGCTCGCACAAGCATTGTGACGAGACCTAGGAGTGTCAGTAAGAGCGGAAGACATAGTCCCAATACCGCGACTTTTGCCGAGAATGAGGGGATTTGAGTCCGGTAGCCCATAAACAACAGTAATAGCACTGCATCTTTGACCAACATGTTTACAGCCATCTTCTTGAGAACTTTTGGGGAATAGAGTCTCGTCGACTATCCAGGACTGCTGCTTCTCCGATTTTATGTGGACAGTACTAGTCCATGGATAGCTGAGCCGCCGGCGACCCCGAAGCCAAAGTCGAACAATGGGGGAGGAAATAAACAAAAAGAAAGGAACTAAATTAATTTCAGCCCAAAAGAAGTAAACCCTGCAGCTCTGCTGGATCCAGTGGATCAGAATTGCGCGCATATCGGCAGTTAACTGTTTGCATTGGGACTCCATGGCACCGACAGAGGCTGGCTGAAGTGGAGGGAGGCAGCGTGACGTGGAGGCACTCTAGATCCTGATACCTCGCTACCAGACTACCATTAGCCATGTGGCTGCTATAGTCTAGAAGAAGGGTAAAACACCAGAGATGGTGGGGGAAACTGCAGCGATAAAAAAAACCGCAAAGGAAGTTCGCTGGTTGGTGGGTTGGCAATCGTGAACTATCGAACGCCACGTTCGTGGCATTCAGCCACGGTGTGTCAGGATCGGAGAAAACAACAAGGGACAAAAAAAAAGAGGAAAAAAGCAAAGGCGCAGCATTCGATGTCAGGTTGCACTTTTCTCGCTAAAATTGTGCAGTGCCTACTTCATGATAACAATTGGCCAAGAACTGAAGGCACCCTACGGCGTCTCCGGAGCCAGAAGGAGGCTTGCCCTATACAGCACCTGGAGCTCTCGACTCGGGATAAACAACTGAAGTATTAAAAAGTCTCTCCACGACTCGGTGAGTAAAGTTACTCATGAACTTTTTTTTTCTGTCTTATCCGAATCTGTTTTACACCCCTCTTTCTCTATTCTTGACTGGACATAGACCTCTAAGAAAAATACAAAATACACCCATACTCTTTACTATATATCAATATGGGTCTTCCATCCCGGCCACCATGCCGGGTAATCATTATTGGTGGCGGTGTATCCGGAATTGCAATGGCATGCCAGCTTAGGCGAGTCTTCAGTTTTAATGACTATTGGATTTATGACCGACAGGCAGGGTTAGGAGGTGCCTGGTGGGCAAATACATGTACAGTACACCCCAGGCCCAAACTATCTGGTGTTCTTTCTAACGCTTCATACTCCAGATCCAGGATGCGCGGTGGATATCCCCGGGTTCTGCTACAGTTTCTCCTTTGCCCCAAATCCCGATTTCACTCAAGTATTTCCACCTCAGAAGGAAATCATAAGCTATCTGTCGACCGTTGTCAAGCAACACCGGATAGATGAACACTTCAGCGGGCGAATTGAATGGACCGGTGCCACATGGCAAGAAGAGACGCAAACATGGCTTGTTACATTCCAGGATATCCAGACGAAAGAGTTCTTTACCCAGCGATGCCAAGTGCTGATATCTGCAGTCGGGGGCCTGGTCAACCCGCAGGGGCTTAAAGTGCCCGGCGCGGAACGGTTTCAGGGCGAAATTATCCACACAGCCAGATGGAAGCACGAGGTAGATCTCACGAATAAGCATGTAGCGGTTATTGGCAATGGAGGTGAGTCAATTACTTTCTTACTTGTCCGAGATCTAGACTAACAGGGAGATAGCCTCTGCTGTGCAGCTAATACCAGCTATCATCCACAAAACTAAATCCGTCACACAATTCATGAGGGTCAGTACAAGCTTCTATTAAATGCCTGTAACTAGAGCCTAATTTGTTTCTAGACACCTCATCACATTGTTGAGGCAGGCAATCAGGAAATTTCCCCCGAGATGAGGAGCATTTTCCGTTATGTTCCTTTTCTTCTCTATCTACTTCGTCTCATTTTATTTCTTTATATGGAAATTACCTGGTTTCGGTTCCAAAAGAATCGACTGGGGGATATTGGACGCGCATCCGTTGAAAAAAAGAGCCGCAAGTATGTTGAGAATACATCACCTGGTATGACTCCCACCCGCAAAGACGTAATTCCAAGGAGTTTCACTAACCGCGGACCCTAGAGGAATACTGGGACCTATTGATTCCCAAATACGAGTTTGGATGCAAGGTGAGCCACACGAATCAAGGAAGCCGCACATAAACTGTGAAACTCACAACCGCGAAATAGAGGCGAATCTTTGACCGCGGATACCTTGCTACCCTACGCGAAAGTAACATGTATTTGACCGATGATGCTATCGCCGAAATTAAATCAAATTTCATCATCACCAAGTCTGGGAGAGAGGTGTATGTTGATGCCATTGTAGGTGCTCCATTTCTTTCAAGGATACAGGGACAAAACGAGGCTGACCATTATAAGCTGCTGGCCAACGGTTTCGCTCTAAGTCATTATGACACTGAGCTGAGAGGACGTGGGGGCAAGAGACGCGAACAACACTGGAAAGAATACGGCCACAAGGCAACTTTCAATACCATAGCGATGCATGGGTTCCCCAACTTCTTTTACCTCCTTGGACCGAACTCAGGTCGGCTATATACATCCACTATCCAGATTATTGAAAGGTATGGTTGTTACCGCATCAATGCATGTCTCTAGTTTAACCGTCGTTCCATTGATTCTAACGAACGAAAAAAATAGTCAAGTAGATATGGTCATCAGCGCCATGAAACCCATTCTTCTCCACCAAGCTTCTTCGGTCGAAGTTAAGGCAAGCAGTGAACGAGACTTCGACGTGCGGCTCCACAAGGCCATTGATAAAACCGTCCACAATAGTGGCTGTGGCAGTGTATGTTTGGAGTCGCAATGATTCTTTTGTCTCTTATTTGGTGACTGACTATTTCATGACAGTATTTTATTGATGAAAGTACAGAAAAGAATTGGTTTGTATATCCTTGGAATTCGTTCCATCTGTGGTTATCGACGTATTGGAGTTCGGGTCGAGATTGGGATTACCAAAGCCTAGTCCGGAGCGATTTTGCCAACATGATGAAAATTTCATGCACTGATGAAAAGTAATATTCGTTTGTTACAATAAAGATGAAAACCCTTTTTTACGACGGGATTGCATAGGCTAAGAGAATCAGGAACGAGATATATATTTTCTAGATATTTGAGATAGAAGGCGAAATTTAATAGAAGATAAACATTAGATCTATTATAAAAACAGAGGGTTAGCCTACTACCTAGTAGGTACTAGTAGTATTCACATCCTCCTTCAGGCAGAGGAAAGTTATAAATGTAATGAAAAATAATTTACTGTAAAGAGAACCATTGGCAGTGAATTCTGATGATTGAGAAATGAAGCAAAGCTGTGCTCTGGGGAAGAGGGCCATCAGAGACGAACCTGGCGTGAACTACACTTCTAATGGTTAGTCGTGGCAACTAGTAGCCAATAAAAAGATGTTCCACTGGGAGAAAAAGGTGTCTGGCTTGACCCTCGCACTAGCTTAAGCGAGGTCATGTGATATCCGACCGACACTGGGGCTCCTGGTGGGGGATCGCTTCCAGGATCCCAGCTGGGCTCTATACACTCCCCAACCAACAAATCTTCAATTGGGATCGTCCAACTACGATTGGATCCTGACTGAGTTCTTAATCCTAACGTCCAGGATAGTTATTTACTGAGGGGTTTATTATTTTCCGAAGAAATAACTCGGTTGTGCCCCCAAAGCATGGGTATCATATGAACCTCGATACTTGGAGACTTTACCTGCAACTATGGCAGACCATAACACGTACTTGAGATACAAGCGGGATCAGAAGCTCCTTGTCTACTGGATCACCCACGCTTCCAATTCCATTATTCGATTGTTTCCCTCGGAGGCCCCTGCAGATGTAGGAGCTAATGGCTAGGTCAGTTTATCAATCTTATTGTCTCTATCGAAGTTGATCGCGAAATACATCAAACCAATTCCCACAACAATTTATCGCCTTTTTCAATCTATTATATCGGCTAGAACGCAGACTCATGAGCTATTTCTGAGATTCGTTGCCCAGCCCCCGACCCCGATGTTGAAAAGAGCAATATCTCCCACAAGCATTGGATTGATGGCTTAACCCAGGCCTTTAATGAATTGGGTGGTGACTCATATATGAACATCCAGACGGACGGTGTCGAAGAAAATGAGGAAGATGTAATCTTCGCTAAACAAATTTGCCATGCTTGGTCTCGATGGGGAGCCTGTTGAGCAAGAGGGGGAGGAAGGAGAGGATGAATCCGACGCCGAGGAGCCTTCTACTGCTGCGGTGCGCCCAATAAAACGAAAACCAGATAAGAAGGGCAAGAAAGGCAAGAAGGGAAGAAAGCCTAAAAGAAAAACAAAGGTCAATGATGTTGCTGGGCCAGCCCTGGAAGATATACCGTTCGAAAGCTATCGCATCATTGACGATGAGGAAGGAATCGTGACGGAGTACCTCATGGCAGTGTACTCACTTGTTATGCAATGGATCGAGCTTCGTGCCTATTTACAGGATACCTGGCGAGACGTGGCGTACGAGGGCCTTAACAGTGCTGTAGCCGGCGCTGTATCCAATGTGGCGGTCGGAATGGTTATAAATACTGAAACTAACATATTTGTGGATTTTCCCGGCCACGACTCCTTCGAGGCTGTCATGAAGACCATCACACGTGGTGATCCTGACAAAGCTCAAGGCATGTTCGAGCTTTCGCTGCACCGGATTGGACCGAGTGACGAGCTGAAGGGTACAACCAGCACAGATGTTGATGTGAGAGAGCAATTTCTAATCTATACATATCACGATCTTCTGGACTTCATCAATGACTTCCAAAATGGGTGTGATGGCAAGCCGACCAAGAAGATGCTCAAAGAGATTCGGAATTGGGACCCTAAGTTCAACCTTCAAACTGCCACTCAGGAACAACGTAGAAAGTGGCGACGAGCTTACACCATCAATTGGCTCTATGACTTGGTCAATCTTTTCCCCTCAATTGTTGTGCAGCTTATCACCATGAAGGGACAGAAAATTGCTCTTCACACAGTGGATTGGTCTATTAAAGGGCCTTGGAATGTCCACTGAAGGTTATTTGGGCTGAAAGAATTCGCAGGGGATATTACTCGTCTTTCCATGCAGAAGCCTGGTTCTGAAATTGCTCAAAATATTCTTCCTCATCATGTTTTCCAGCTTTAGTGCATCGTTGACTCCCTGACTGTCTCGCGGGGGTGGTCACAGAAGCCCCTAAGAGGACATATTCTAGAACGCCTCGCTCCGGGCTTTCGCCCAAGACGAGATGTTGATCTTTTTCTGGAACGTGAAGTTAAGAGGGGAGCGAAAGGGTTCTGTGAATCGGTTGCGATACTCCTCAAACTGTTTGGGAGAGATTCTATGCTACATGGAAATCCAAATCGTCATTCAGATCACTCTGGAGTATTGAAAGAACTACAGGAAGACTTTATAAATTGGCTTGGAGAGTCAAAGTACACGTATGGATTGAATACTATTACGCCATCACAATTCTCTTCCTCTAACGCCAACGGACTTTGGCAATATTCTCCTCTTCTATGTGCCGTCGGCCTCGTGGAAGCACTCGAGCTCTCATACGGTATGGGGCTTTTTATTTGGGAGCGTATACCCGAACCAATTTGCCTTCTACATCTCCATAAAATGCTTGTTCAAAAGGGCTATCTCTCACGCCCTATCGGATTATATAGTAGCCTTGAGCACCTCTTCCGGAACTCCTTCTTTGCGAGCGGCTTGGTGCCAACATCCGACTTCTCAGAAGCCTTCCAGGCTATTGTTGCCGAAAAAACCTCCCGACAGGCTATGTCCGAACTACGCGCTCGCCGTCACTATGCTGGGCAATATGTCACAGACTTCAATGGCCTACTTGATAGCAAGCTCAATTCATCCTTCAACAATCCGTCCCTCCTATATCTTTACCGCGAGGCTGGTTGGGTTCCCGATCGTATTCCCGAAGAAGATATTCCTTTCCCTTCGATCTTAGCTATGTTGCGCATGGGCAATGCGAAAGAGGTGACGGACAAGGAGGCGGGTAAAAAAGGTATGCCCGAAGCAGATATTGCAAAACACCTTCGGGCCAAGGGGATGGATGACGTCATGATAGCCCAAAGTTCAACCATGGTAAAACAAATGCTAGCCGACCAGAAGCAACCAAGCATTCCCGAAGTTGTTCGCGCCACTCTACCGGAAGGATATAAAATGGGCACTCGTTCCAATGACGGTATGAGGGATGCGGACCTCCTAACCTCGCTCAAAACCGATTTCCACACCGATATTTGCGGTGAACTCCGCCCAGTCTCCAGTCTGAATTATATTTCTGCCACCTCGCTGTTTATGCTCACCTTCCTTCAAATTGAGGATCGGCTTAAGGCTCTTCGACATCCAATGTGGGTTTAGGCGTACGAGGGTGATTCAGTCCTGACACGTGAGAAAAGACTGACGTTCACCACGTTTGCCCTGGCAGATCAGGATGATGAGTGCCCGAGAGTGATTGCCAAGGTTTTCGGAGGCCTGAGGACTGGGTTCATAAGCCACGGGCATTAGGACGATCTGGAAAGCTTTCAGGATAGGTCATCTAAGGCATGAGTCCAACAAGAACCATCTTGCACAGTGATGTAGTGGGATTACTGTCATGTTATATATTGTCCCCATCTATTTGTCAGATTTTTGTGCCTTGCGAGGCGGAATATAGCAGGGTACTGGGACCAGTTTAAATATGCAGACTTCAAGGTTGAAAAGTTTTTAGAGTCTAGGCTGGGATTTTATGCCTCCCTTCTTTGCGTCGCGAAAATAATTGACTTGAGTAGTCAATAACCGTCCATTTTATATGCCAGAATGATAACCTATCGCGGGACATTCTTACATACCGAGTATACCATTAAGTAGGTTCACAGGCGGGAGAAAAAAAGACCAAATTATCTCGCGTCTACTATAAACTAAAGGCTAGGGGTACGATATTTTAAGGTCCATGGAGTTCTGTGCAATTGCATGACTCTCCTGCCATCTGCGCCTTGTCTTTATTGGGTCCCACCAGTGTCTCAATCGTCCAGCACACTGCAGTCTAATTTTGGAGTCTCAACATAAAGTCACTATATCAGACTACACACTGTTTTGCCATGCACATACGACCATAGGAAGTGGAAAATAGGGCTTCCCGTCCGCTCAGCCATACTCAAGCCACTTGCCGGCCAGTTAGTACTATGGTGGGTGACCACATGGGAATACTGACTGTTGTATGTTTTTTTATTTTACTTATATGCCCTTTTTCAGTCCCTCCGGGGATTGATCGATTATTGTTTGTTTTGGAGAATTTAACTCGAGGTGGCTATGTACATCTACGCGTTCCGCCAAAAACCGCCACAAATCCTCAGCACAAGATTCTTGTGCAATTCCGGCTCTTTGCCGCGGCTTACTCGTCGCTTCGAGCCGTGCCCCAGCGCCGACTGCGGCCGCAGACATATCCCTCAAGGCGAGCCTTGCTCGACGTTCGAAAAGCGCCCATGCCAGACATGCTAGCATCAGGACTCCCAAAGGCACTCCAACTCCGACCCCAATAACTATATCACGACTTGGCGAGCTATTTGAGGAGCCTGGCTCGCACTGGGGACTGTCTGAGGGATCTGGCTTGGTTGAATTACACTGGGAGGGCTTTGGATCGGGGGCATCGAATGCGGTTCTGTTTGTGACATAAACACCCCTATAGAGAACGCCGTCGTCGGGTAACCAAAATGAATTAGAGCTATTACAACTGGAGCTATCTTCCGAGCTCTTCGTGCAACAGTATATGTTTTGCTCTTGGTCGTAGTCGTATTCAACGAATTGAAGGTAGTATGGGTCGTCGCGTCCGTCTATTTAAAAGTAAGTCTTACGAAATGAGCGCGTAGGGCAAGGCTCGGCTTTTGTTTGGTATACCACAAGGGTAAAGACGGTCGGGTAGTACGTACTGCAATACTCTGGACACCCCTGGGTCCACTTCTGGTTCGAGCATGTTCCTCGATATAGTGCATATGGCTCGCGAAATGGGAGGCAGAACCCATTCTCAAGACACAGGGAACCGCTATTGCAGCAGGCGGTAAATTCGTCCGAGGAGCATGGAACGTGGTCGTCTGCGGCTTGGCCGTCAGGAGCATAGCATTTTAGATTATTGTTGGACATCTTGCGGAAAAGCGAGGGTATTCTTCGAATTATGAGAAGATTGTTGACAGAAAGTTTGCAGCTGTTTAATCAACCCCTGCCTTCGAAAGGGGGGGTGGCTGTGTTGGCTTTGCAAGGCTGAGGGAAGCTCATCGTTGACAAGGGTGCGGATGCCTAGACATAATACGATACCTCTCCCAGTTGTTGCTTTAGGGTCCTGAGCTAATGCATTGATCACCACTCATTGAGCCTTTGGCGTCGCCTCATGCGATACGACGATTCGTCGGAAGCTCTGATCGGTAAAAACATGACCCTCCCTATGACAAGCAATTATCCTCTCGTAACATTATGTGACAAGCGTCCACCAATAAATCCTCCACCCTGGATTGACTTCAGAGCCAAATTCGACCGCTGCTGGGTACGGCCTACCGTTGGAGGCACTAGATTTCCCTCCGAGGCGACCTTCTTGTTTCCCTGAGGGAAGGCTGAATTGTCCCCTTCCGTTGGCCAAGCATTCCTCCTATCGCGTGAGACATTTCTTGTTTCGTAGTCAGGAGGCACTAAAATGTTGGTGTGGGCACTGACTACCGAGCTTCATATAGTTATGACTCCCTGTCAACGAAAAGGCTGTCTAAGGGTGAATCGATCATTCTCACGGACATATTTCCCAACCCCTATCGGTTGCACTTCTCAATCTGACCCGGCTTCACTAATCGGATCCATCATCTAATCCAAAATATGAACACGGCCATTCACATTACACACACATGAAATTCCGACCTTGATGGGTGGCGATTTTTTATTCACCCTGTCTTATTATGCGCCTATGATAATGCTATGCAGCGCATCCGGATCCCGCACCACCATACCTGAAAACCAACCACCGGTCGGTCGGCAATGCACACGAGCTGTTGCTGGCCCTGATATAGACTTTCACCGCAGTCTGTGATGGGCTGGTTCATTTCGTTTGGGTGGTTTCAGGAGAGCAGCCTCAATAGCGGACTCTTGAATTGCCATCATCATCTAGTGAGTTGATTCCAACAAGCATGTTTTCAACTTCTTTTTCCAGAGGATATTTTTCGTCTAAGAGGTTCAATTTCTCCAACGTCGTACTCTTCTTAGTGTCCCCATCTCTATCTTCTGCGTCTTCTGCTTCTCAAGGCGAAATCCAGTCACAAATCACATCCAGATTGTCTTGGCATCTCCTGCTGCACACCACTACGTTCGCTCTCGTTGCTCGGCGAGAGAAAGAGACCGGGGGATTCCGCTCCAAAACGGCTTTCCGACCAGAATGCACACCTTTCCAGGAGGAGTCTGAAAACAGTCACAACTTTATTGATATCAAACCTGTGAATCAGCATCTTAGGTAAGTGGCTGTGGGAGTTGAGACATCTTTGGATAGCTTTCCACTGTCGGAAAACCTAGAATGTATTGTTTTGTCACTTTCGGCCTTTTCATCCTGGTTAGAAATCTTGCTGATAATTAGCTCGAGGAGGGTATACTGACTCACATTACGTCTACTTACAAATTCACATTGGTATCGAGCAAGTCTCAGCGCTTTCAATTTTGCGGAAGTGGTTAGAAGACAGCGGTCCTGGGATGCAAAATGACGGGAAGTAATTTGACTAGGGCTAAAAGTCTCGAGAGGGGGTGGAAGAGGGGATATAGCGGAAGAGAATGGGCTCCCCGTTTTCCACAGGGGAGCCGTTCGCTCATGCTTGCCGGATAGGGCAAGAATGTGCGGTGACTCGGGGACTGATGAGTTTTACCCCGGCTTGACACATTGTGTAGATGAGGGGTTTTCGTCATTCCCTAGATCCAGTATTCACGCGGGTAGATGGGGAAATAAAAGTGTTCCCTCTGGAATTGAATTAATGTGTTAGAACTCGTACTCGTCGAACTCCCGGCGGCTGCTGTAATTCGATCGCAATGGCACCGAAAACAAGCGCCCCCAGAACCGATAAGATTCTCCAAGGCCGGTCGGGGGATCTTTCTGATTACCAGGGTATAGTTTCTTTCCATTGACGCCGTATATTGATGATTTTGTTAATTTGTGGTTATTCCTATATGCAGTCGCCACAATCTCCAAATTGCGGCACTCAGTCCACGATGCCATATTACAGGATCCGGGCTTGCCTCGACCGAACCCAACCGTGTCTGCATGGCAGGTGCCAGAGCACCCCACTGTGGCATCTGTCCAGTCCCCGACACTCCCATCATGCACGGAATTTCTAGTTATCGGCTCTGGAATAACAGGCTGTAGCGTGACCAAGGCACTGCTGGAGCACTCCACTGCGGCGGACTCCCATGTCACTGTTCTTGAAGCACGAACCTTGGTCAGCGGAGCCACAGGGAGGAATGGCGGGCATCTTGTCACGGCATCAGGGCATACATATGGCCCTTTGGCCAAAGTCCATGGGCCTGAGATCGCGAAGCAGATAACGCGATTCAGTATCCTTAACATCAACCATGTGATGAAGATGGTGCGGGATATGGATCAGGAACTGCAAGAAGATTGCCAGATCCGAGACGTTCGAAAGGTGATGGCCGTACGGGATTACGAGACCTGGGAGGCTGCCAGGAGCTCTGTTCTGGACTTCCAGGCCAATGTACCGGAATACCGCGACTATCACCGCATCGTCCAGAAGGACGATATACCCAAGGTACAGGCTCTTTTCCATATCTCTTTCATGTATACTTATGTGTTGGGTATAGAGATGGAATATCCAGAATGCGGTCGGTGCAATTGAGCACGACGCCGGCGCTATTTGGCCATACCGACTGTTGACAGGAATATATGAACGATTGCTGCGGAAATACCCTACTCGCCTAGCTATTGAGGCGAATACGCCGGCGACTGTAATTAAGTACCAGCCAAATGAGAGTCCTGCCCATCCCTATGTGGTCACCACGCCGCGAGGGATAGTTCGTGCCAAGCGAGTAATACACTGCACTAACGCACATGCCTCCCATCTTCTCCCGAGGCTCACCGGCCGCATCTACCCTTTTCGTGGGACTATGAGCGTGCAAAAGCCGGGTCCGTCCCTCAAAAGCATGGGGTCCTCTCGGTCCTGGAGCCTATCACACAAGCCGATTCTGGATGCTCGGACGGGCCTCTATAACACCGGCTTGTTCTATCTGCAACAAAACCCTCGCACCGGTAGCCTCTGGATCGGAAACGAGACCGCGTACCTGAAGAATATCTTCACATCGGACGACACCGTCGTTCCCAACGAGACACGCGAAGTATTATCCTCCATGCTTCCCAAATTTTTCTTAGAGGGCTGGGATGATAATGCACAAACGTCAGAGATTGAAGCCATTTGGTCTGGCATCCAAGGACACACCGCAGATGGGCTGCCTGTCGTTGGACGCGTGCCAGGGTCCATCACGGGGGATTCGGGGGATAGCGAGCAGTGGATTGCAGCCGGGTTCAACGGATACGGTATGGATAAGTGCTGGTTGACGGGGGAGGCTTTGGTGAAAATGATGTTCGGAGAGGATGTGAGCGAATGGTTTCCACAATCCTTCCTCCTAACAGAGACACGCCTCAAAAGCCAATTGACTGTAGAAGGGACGGTGTCCAAATTCGCGGCAATGGCGCTTCCTGACAAGATGAAAGTGGGCAAGCTTTGAGGAAGTGTTTGTGTGTAAATGTTTAATATGGGTATGAGTGGGGATAAGTATTACGGAGTATTTCGTGGACCTCGGAGAAAAGGTCATATGGTCTGGTGGCAAACTGCTCACTGCACTGGCGTGGCACAGGACTGCAGAGCACCTGCAGCAGGTTCCATGGTGCAAGTGGTTTGTTGTAGCTTCGGTTATCTCCGCTATTTCCACATAGCATCTCGCTTCTTTTCTTTTCCATCTATTTACTGAGTTGAGCAAAAAATCAATCTACGTTCCTAAATGTTACCGTCATCAAAAGTCTCAGCACTCGCTTTAAAGATTCTTATTTCTATTTAGAATTCGTAAGCTATCCCATCATGGTGCCTAGATTCTTTTCACGAGCCACATCTAACCAATAAACATCCGGTTCCCTAGCGTCTAACGCCGACCAGACGCTTTTGACCAATTCAAAGATAACCTGGATCTTACGGAGCGGTAGAATATGCGTGTACGCTGCCAAACGAGAACTTACAAACTGACGTGCTCTCACCACCTCAATTGACAACGGATCGATCGGCCAGAGGATATCATTCGACTCTGGATTGATAGAATCTAGGCACGGCGAAGGCTGTACTGGAGTGCGCCTTAGCTCACTGGATACAGCCACCAATATAAATGGTTGCACGCTACGGGTTCGCGACTCGAACGGGATCTCCCTTAGAATGGCGAGGATATGCATTGCAAACTTGCTCAACCAGACATGTCGCTCCTGGGCAGTAGGAAACTTCTGGGCAGCGCCAGGTGGGTGCAGAATATTATCCCGGCACCAAGGAGCATACCGCTCATTCAGAAGATCGGGGAACACGCGGTAGAGCTGCAGCAATCCGGTGCATGTATATGCCTCGTCCAGAAGTTTCAGGTGCTCCAAGGGTGTTTTGGGGTCCCCCGGGTCTTTGATTTGGGACAACTGCGGCGGACGGTACGCTAGGAATCCCTTTTCCAACTGTCGAGCTTCTCGTAAAGCCGACCTGAAGACATCGAGGTCCTCTTCTGCCATGAATCTGATGTTCGACATGCGCTTTCGATACTGGAAAATGAGGGACCCCGTATCTGTGAGCAGGTGAACCATCTGGCGGGAAATCCCCGAATAAGGATGTGGCTCAATGGTCTGCGTTAGGCTTGTCGGGCCAATCATCGGGATTCCTCTCCGGTGGTAGCCTTTCAGATGATGACTATCAGTCAAGTAAACAAGAAGCATCGCCCAGTAGTCCATGGTATCACTGAAGAATGACAGGTCTCTAATGCAGGTCCCAGGAGCTGTGGCGATGTCTTCTACCATGTTACAGCACGCTCTGAACAGGTTAGTGGCGAGGTTCTGTGGATGCAGCCAGCTAGAAGTATGGCCCAGGAACATATATGTTAGGAGAATACCCTCCTTGTGTGCCGTAGAGGTGGAAGAGTCGCTCTGAAGGAGCTCCAAGGCCTTGACGTGCTCATCCAAAGCAACTGACGACAACTGCGGGAACTCCCCGGACAAGCAGGCCGCTGCCATGCTCTGGATTGTATGATGCATTGCTCCAGATGACTGCCACATACTCCTAACGATGCTCCGCATAGCGTTGGACTCGCTGTCCCAGGTACAATAGAGGGAGATAACTTCACGGAAAAAGTACTCTGACAGAGCTGTGGGCAAGTTGAATAGTCCGGCTGGATGGTGTGAGGAATGGTATGAAGCTGGAAGCCACTCCTTCACGTGCTTCCCCGGTCTATCTCCAAAATCAACGCCCTCCCAGAAAATCTTGTTGTCCGGCCATTGCTCATGCGCGATGCACAGAGGCTCCGGAGTAGCACCAGCATTGATGCAAGCTGCATCCAAAGACGAATAGGGAGAGGGGGATTGAATAGCTACGGCCGCATCGTCAAAGTGCGGGACGGCTGGTGTCACGTCAAGATCCCATGCTCTAGCCAAAGCCAAGCATGGATCGACAGACTGCCAATCATCGACCTCCCATCGGGCCAATGAAAGGTATGGAGAAGACCGAGCTGTACTTTCCCGTGGGGTCGGCCCTTGCCTCTGTTGTGGGCTCGGAGGCGATGAAGCACTTGGTGGAGAGTCGTGGGACAGCATCTGGTGTTTTTGAGACCATCGCACATTTAATGCGTAGCCTGGGCAACGGAAACCTCGATCCTCACAGCGGGCGCATGCAGGTCTCCTTTCGTCACATTTCGTCTGCACAGCCGGGGCCTCAATGTCAGTGCCGGGGGCAGGAAAACTAACGCGCCATCGCAGCACTCACCTTTTTGGTTTTGCATCTGAGACAGCCGTTCCGCGACTTCGAATGAAATGTTTTCCGTGAACTGGACATTTTGGGGCAATTGACATTGTCATGATCTGGGGCGGAAGAGGGGGGAGCATTATCCTCCGCCTTAGAACCAGCCGACCCAGGACCTTGGCACCACTCGATACCTTATCTGGCCAAGAGGGGAGAGATACTAACTTACTTCGGGACTTGGAGATGGAGATGGTGGGCATTCCGACCAATCCGCATCAAGAGCCTCGCACAGAGTTGCCAATTCTTGCCTAGTTGCCAACCCCAGATTTGGGTCCCGAGGCTCACCCAGACAAGTTATCAGGGATCCCCTTTGCATGATAATGGGAATCAGCCAGAGCAGGGAGCTGATACTGATGGCAAATAGTGTTGCTGGCTCCACCCTTAAAACCCCTGACGTGGGCCCATGTGGTCCCATTGTTGCTTGTCTTCATCATTCCCCCAGCTGTGGAATTATCACCTCAATATTTGATTCTTTTAGCAGCATCATGGATCAGCAACCGTCTCCCGATCAAAACTCATCATTCGAAGGTCCTGGGAAAGTCTCGCAGGACCCCGAAAATGTCAACCCGCAGTATAGCGACAAGGCCTCGATCCTTCCTGGCGATGTTATCATTCAAACCCAGAAGCCATTCACCACGTTGTCCGCCATTGGTATTGGCTATGGAACTACCAATACCGCTATCGGCCTCCTACTTGTCCTGGGTAGCACACTCCCCATGGGCGGTTCTCCGTTATTTTTTTGGGGCTTCCTGCTCATGACTCTCGTCGGCCTCGCCACTGCAACCACTTTAGCGGAGCTAAGCTCGGCCATGCCCCATCCCGGAGGCCAGTATATCTGGGTAAATCGACTGGCTCCCCTTCGGTGGCGCAGATTCCTATCCTATATGACGGCAGTCATCAGCTGGGTGGCTGCCGTAGCGACCGGTTCTTCGGCTTGCCTTTCCGTCCCAACTGGCGTTTGTACCATCATCACGCTGCTGAATCCTGACTTTGTCTACCAGAGATGGATGGGCTTCGTCGGCTTCCAGATCCTCAATATTTTAACCGTCCTGGGCGCTTGCTTCGAACACGCGCTACCCAAGATTTCTAAGGTTATGCTACTGTTTAGCTGCGTCACCGTGGTCACCGTCTTCATCACCTTGTTCGCCATGTCCGACAATCACGCGTCTGCGAAAGACTTTTTCGTGACCTCGGTGAATGTTTCGGGTTGGCAGAATGGGATTGCTTTCATCATCGGGCTCAACGGAGCCAATTGGAGCTTTTCCTGCCTTGATGTAGCCACGCACCTGGCCGAGGAGATCCCATCCCCAGGCAGGAACATTCCGAAAGCCTTGCTCTGGACGATCGTGATCGGCTTCGCGTCCGGTCTTCTCGTCGTGCTCTCAGTACTGATTAATCTAGTCGACATCGACGGCGAGGCAGACAATTCTGCGGTTGCCATTTTCTATCGCATCACCGGAAGCAAGGCAGCGGCTGTTGGGCTGTGGGTTCCCGTTCTGATCACCACTGCTGGCGCTGTCTGGTCCATCCAAACATGGCAATCTCGTCTTGCCTGGGCTATCAGCCGGGAGGCCGGCTTCCCTTTCCATCGCCATTTCAGCAAATTAGCTCCTCCCCCGTTCTATACCCCGGTCTGGTCTTTGGTTGGGTCGGCAACGGGGACTGCGATCTTTGGCTGCCTCTACCTTGGCTCAGATCTCGCCTTCAACTCCCTCATCTCTACCGGTATCCTGCTACAATATATCAGTTACAGCATTCCTGTTATTTTGGTCCTCATGCAGGGCCGTTCCAATTTTGCACATGGCACGTTTTGGTATCCCAGGCTCGGATTAGTCGCGAATATCGTCATGCTTGCATGGACGGTGGTTGCGATCATGTTTTACTGCTTCCCCTACTATCTTCCCGCTGTTGCCGACGAGATGAACTATGCCTCCCCCGTCCTTGTAGCTATTGGGATTATCACTCTTCTCCTGTGGTTCTCTTATGCTAAGAAGAACTATGAAGTCAAGGAGATTATGCATTAATTCGATCATCTATTTTTATTATCATGATCTTAATATCAGCATGATTTTCTTCAAAAAAACATATATACCTAAATCCATGTGGTTGTACAGAGTATAGCATGGCACTTAATATATATGATCTGAGACAAGGACAAGGATGAGTCTCTTGGCATTAGACCTTGAACTTTTAGTTACCTGCAGAACTATATAAGCCCGCGTCCCGCTCGTCAGCTCAACTTCATTCCCTCTTACCTTTTGCCCCTCATTATCCCATAGACACCTCACATACGCAACTAATATCAACCACTATCATCAGAATGTCAGATACCGAAACCGTGCCTGAATTTGGGTGTCTCCCCTTCGACCAATTCATCATAGTAAGAACCCCCAGCTGTGGCCTGAGGAACCTATACTGAATCTTTTGTGTTTAGGCGCTCTGGGACCCCACCTCCCCCCTGTCAAAGCAAGACCAAAAAAGAACCCTCTTGAATAAATGGGTCCGACTCGGAAAATACGGTCGCAACGTGTGATTTCCCTCTCTTTTGCTCATTTCCTCTCTCTCCTAATATCCTACCTCAGGAAACTAATATTGTATAGTCCCATATGCAACCCGACATCCCCTACCCAGAGGATATACCCGCTCATATTCCCCGGGACCTCCTCACTGACTCTGAGCGTACGGCTGATGGCCAAATGCCCCGTGTCCTGTTTACCCGTACCTGGTTCGGCTTGAAAGATGACAAGGCCTCTCAAGATGCAGCGGATGCGGGGTACGCACGACTGAAAGAGTATGTGTTGGGAAACGAAGTGGGGTTTCTTCTGGAGGGGTGTATTTTTGACAATAGTGCGGAATTCAACGCCCCTCCCCTTCCTCATGCTCCCGAAGGAGAGAGTGAAGGAGAGAGTGAAGGACAAGGACAAGATATCAACGATGATGGGATCGCCCTCGGAACACCCGGGTCTGTCCCCTCCTACCTCGTGGCGGCGTTAATGCATTGCCCCGATATGCTGGACGGGGCAAGCGATGAGGAGTGGCGGCATTATTCTCCCGAGGAAATTCAGGAGGCGGAGAGTGAGGAAAAGAAGGACCAGTCTGTGCTTGTGGTTGTGGGTGATCGGAAGGCGTGTGAGGAAGGGTGGGTGCTGTGTTTGGCTGTTAATCATAAGGGAAGGATTTTGCCGTTTCGGGTGCGTGAGAAGGCGCTGGAGGTAGGGACTCAAGTGTCGAATTGGATGGAGGGGCAGCCCTTGGATGAGATTGCGGATGATCCAGATGATGAGGTAGAGTTTTATTTAAGGGAGGGGAGTGGGTGGGAGTGATGAGTTTTTTTATTTTATTTTTTTTTTTTTCAGTTGAAGGGGTACTCTCCTACCTCAATTACCTACGGCCTCCCAACATCACCAAGCTTCTCGGATCTTTACTAGGGGAGTTGAAAATCATGCGGTTCATATTTTACTCCCTATCCACCCCAAATAAAATGTGACAAAGAAAATGTACTCTATGCGTATGCCTCTTCTAGGCCTTCGGGTGAATCAATATCCATCCATTCCCCAGGGATGAAAATCTCGATTTCCTCTGCGTCTTCTGGGATAGTGACCCCTATTGCGAATTTCAATTAGTCTCATCTACGGGCATAGTCTGAGAATGACAAGCTTACTCTTGATTTTGAACATTTCCTCTGGCGTTGGCTCTTCGCCCCTCTTTCTTTTAGTATTCACGGCCCCGTTATCGAACTCGATATTGCAGCTATACCCCTCATTAGATTCCTTCATAAATCAGGAGAGAAGTGAAGGACAACTTACTTGACCATTCCAACGTAAAGCCCACCAGCCGTGCCCCAGAACGGATGCGCTGATCGCAGCCCATTCTTACACCAAGCATTGGACCCCCTCTGGAACCTATACTTCGGGTTATCAAAGGTATTGATAGCCGCAACGACCTCAGCCATATCATCTTCGTCCCCTTCTCCTGCGACTAGGTTGTGGTTAAACACCTCATACTGCGTGCCCATAGGGTTCGTGTTCGAATCCGAGTTAAAGAGATGCAGCGTGAACGACTTCTTGTTATTATCCGCCCAGTTCCACGCCGTGTCCCTGTTCGGATTAACGAGACGGCCCCTAGCCTCATAACCGCCCCAGTCCCTGTCCCATCGTTTCCACGCGTTGCGGGTGTCCCCTTGTGAGTCAATCCAGGAGATCTCCTGGTCCAAGAGCTGAGGAAGTTTGTTCACGTTACTTTGGACATTCTGTTGGTAGCCCGGCACGCAGCTCCTGCTGTTGGAGCTGGGGTTACCGCCCTCCTCCATAGAGTTCCAGGGGTACTCGTCGCAGCTGAGCCAGTTCTCGTTGCCGTTGGCTCCGATGGGCATGTTGGTTAGCCCCGAGAGTGCCCGGGAATTGTCCACACAGCGTTGCTTCCAAGAGTCTGTTTTCGTTTGTTGCACGTTATTCGCATCGGTGTAGGTGTACGTATGTCGGGAACCCCGGCCACATACCCGGTTCCGGCGCCCGCTGTCCTCCGAATTGCCCTTTTTGCTGTACGTGCCGGTATACGGGCCCGTGCCACTGCCGACTGCACTGAAGTGTAGTAGGATGTTGTGGCAGATACCGCGGAACCGTCTGTTGGTTCCTGGGGCCGTCGCGTCGGGGAAGTATTTACAGTTGTACATCATGGCAGGGATGGAGCTCACGCAGCTCTGCGTTTGGCTGACGTCCTGGCTTGGATCGTCGTCGTCATCAGCGCGTTTTTTGCTACTAGAGCCGGAGCTTGCGGGGTTCCACTCGCAGACGTCGCCGGCACACGCACCGCTGGCACATTGGCCGCCGTCGTTGCAGGTAAAGAAGCTGTCTTTAGCTTGTGTGGTGAAGGCGGCGACGTCTTCTGCGCTGACTCGTTTCTCTAGAGAGCGATGATTGAGAAGGCCGCTGGTAGATCCGTACAGGTCATCGTTAGTCAACGAGGAGAGGTTGTACAGAGGGATGAAACTTTCTGGGCCGTCCCTTTCTGCGATGAGGGGGCTTCGTTTGGAGGCTGAGGTTGAGCCATGGTGTTCCCACAGGATCTTTTCGCGACCCAGGCCCTCCCAGAGCGTTTTCGCTGTAGAATGTCAGCATTCAGTCCACGTCAGGTATACCCTATGATGGGAGAAATGAAAGCGGGATACGTACGCTTCAGCGCGAAATCACCTAGCCATTTAAAGCTAAATCCCAAACAAATGTCAGTGGTGTATCGAACTACAGGAACAGGAAATTCAACTACTCACACTGCCCGCCCACCGTAGCCTAGTCTAAGTGTCAGTCAAGATGCATTACAACACATTTCAATATGGATATGCTCACCAAAGTTGAAAAAGTATTTGATAAACACAGCGTACGACGCAGCAGGTGGGTTATCAATTCCCCCACTCGCTTGCGCCTGCACCTCAAACCGGAGCGTGTTATTGACAAATCCCACGATCTGTGCGTCCAATACCGGCCCTCCGCCTCCAATCGGTGCATTGACTTTGATACCCAAGTTGGCCTCGGGAATAATCTTGAAATCTATGGTGACCTTTGCCTCGACACTGGCATCGAGAATCGGCGTCATTTCCGTCCCTCCCGCTCTTTGGGATGCGTTCTGGGCCGGCTCCAAGAACTTCTGGAACTCCTCTGAATCATCATTTTGGGGGAAATACATCTCGTACTTTGGGAAGGTCACTTTGGCACCGGCCGTGAGCTTTCCTGCTACCGTGGCTCTGGCGTCCATGCCGCCCCATAGATCCAATGTCGGCCCGACTGCAGCGATACCCTTGATAGCTAGCCCGGGATACGACAGTGTGTCAATGATCTTGATCCGTGGGCTATTGTATTGCATTTCGGCACTGCCTTCGATTTCGATCACAGCTTGCACCTCAGGTTCGACCTCGAAATAGGCGTAGACAGTGTCGATGCTCAACGGCACGATCGTGCCCTGCGCGTAGTAAGCCCAGCGCGCGTTCATATCGAACTTTGCATCTAGGGTCACGTCGAGTCCAGCCCTGAGCACCACGTTGTTACGAGCACACTCGGCCCGCTTACTGTATAGAAGCATCTTTTTATGCACAGACAGGGGTAGCTTGCCTTGGTCGGACGTGCGCACCGTCGTCAGCTTGGCGAGCCAGTCCTTGAAGGGCCCCCACCACCGCTTTTCATGGCGTAGGGTGCGCTTATCCTTGTTTCCGGCGTCCGATTCCTCGCCTGTCATCTCATCCCAGTAGGGAATGAGGTTGGTGTAGTCGATCCGCAAGTTCACTGTCGAGTCTTCTCTTTTGATTAGCTCGAACCGGTAGTCGATTGTGAGGTTGTACACGACCGAGTCGTGGCCTTCCACGGCGCGTTTGGCCAAATGGAATTCCGAGAGATGCGATGCCTCTACCCGCTCCATGGACACAATGCGTGCATACGGCCCAGAGCCAATGTGGCGAGGCAGTCCGATGATGGTGTCTCTAGCTCCGCCTTGGAACACCTTGTTGCAATGCTCATCCCGGTCTCTGCGGCAGTACACAAGATGGTGGGATTCTTCGTGCTCGAAGACCCAAGTCATCACGTCGGGGTCATCACGCGTCAGGGTCTCACGCTTTTTGATCGTGTTGCCAGTGCCATCGTCAGCGTGCGTGAAGACGAAATTGCTCGGGAATTGACCCTGTAGGGCGTCTTCATCGCCATCGAGCACAATGAAGCCATACGGATCATCTCCGACGTCCATCTCATCTGGACCATGAGGGTCCTTGTCGTTGTTCCCGTAGTTGTCGCTATAGCGGTAGCCAATGTCCTCTCCAATGGGGTCAGGGAAGATCTTCTTTAAGTCGAAGGGTAGGTCCCTATCGGGATCCGGGTCACAGCAGAGTCGGTGCTGGATACCGGGATAGTAATACTCACACGGGGGCCTCTTTCCAGCGCTTCTATTGGGTAGTCTGGCTTTTGTGGCCGTGAACTGGGTCGATGGACAGAATCTCTTCGAGCACTCCGTCATGGAGGGGAGAGTGACCAACGTCGGTCCGTCATCGTCGGGGGTTTCGAAGGTCTCGACCTCGGGAACCCACTCGCAATTTTCCAGTTTATCTTCCAACTTACAGCAGAAGTTCTGGAACTCGCCTTCGTCGCAAAAATCTCCTCTCGTGGCGATCGGGTGCGCGTAGCCGGTAGAGCATGTCCCAAAAACTGTACATGGAGACCAGTGACAGTTCTCCATTTCTGGTGCCGCGTCGCAGCATACCGACACTAGCCCACTCGAGCATTTCTTTTGTCCAATCTCATCGGCGTAGCGATCGGTAATCAGCTCATATCTGCCCGCCCCGCAGGTTTCTTCAGCCTTGCCGCCCGTGCACTTGGTCGAGTCACCCTCCGGCACACCGACGGACTTGCAGTTCACGGCCGGGCTTTTGGGAGAGCAGCAGACGCGTTTATACTGGCCTTCGCCGCAGGTATCTGCAGTATGGGACAAGGCACCGTACAGACTCTGATACGACTCTCCGGGAGAATGAACTAGCGCAACCACGACATCCCCCTTTTTACACTCCGGGTTACCTTCAATGGTGGGTTCGCCGCCGACACAGCCACTCGTCACGTAGCACGAATCGCCCGTCAGCCCACCCATCTCATCGACAAGAGCTTCTTTCTCCTCGTCGCTTAGCTCACCACCCTCCAGAAGCTGGTCGGAGACGAATTCATCCCCTAGAAGACCGGACAGGGCTTGGAAATCCGGGGTATCCTGATCGACGGCCCAAATCATGACGCCTCCAAAGCACTCCTTGCTGAGCATCTCACGCTTTTTCTGGAAGCTCTCCTCGTCATCATAGGTGATCCACTGAGTCTCATCATAGACCATGTACTTGACGCCGCTCTCCTCGTCGTACTCGACGAACTTGTCGTTGAGGCGATGCTGGCGGGCCATGATCTCTGTCGGAAAACCACATTAACACACTCCTGCGTCTGCAATTAGGGCATGCATATTACTCACCCTTAAACGTAAGAATACCTGCTTCTCCAGAACATTCCCCAACCAAGCCGGCCTCGGTAAAGACACAGCCAGGCTCGTAGCACTTCGAATCGGCCAGGGTGAAGGTTCGGCCATAAAAGCCCATCCCCAAGCTGATTTTCCACATGTTGATGTTGTTCCGACGCAAGAGGTCGACACCACGCTCAATCTCAGTGATGTTTGTGTGACCAAAGACGTAGGGGCCGGTCCACTCGTTGTCTCGGTCCCATTTTCCTCGCATATCGTAACTCATGAGATTGAACCAGCTCACTTCCTTTTCTAGGGCGGACACATCGAAATGCTGCAAATACCAGTAACTGGCAGGGATGGCCATAGAGATGTCCCAGGAAGGATCGCGGTCTTGGAAGGCTTTCCGCATCTCCTTGAGGAGGGAGACATAGTTTTTGTAGTCCGCATCCTTTCCGCCACGATCGTCTATGAGCAATACCATCAGCACCACATATGTGATAATATCAATAAATATAGATACGCACCAGCTACCGGATACTCCCAGTCCAGATCGATACCATCCAGATCAAACGTCTCCAGGAGGTCCATGACACTATTAATGAACTTTTCGCGGTTATCCGCTGTCGAGGCCATATCCGACCACGCAGTTCTTGTCGGGCCTGAGCGAGTTAATCAAAACCACCACCTCAAGATCAAAAATAAAGAAGCTCGAAAGTACCTGGATCACTAAACGCCCATCCACCAATAGCTATGAAAACTTTGAGTGACCGATTCCGGCGCTTCAACTTGACAACCCTCGCAATCATCTCCGAGCTGTCAATTGTCACTCTGGAATCCTTGATCCCCCCAAACGCAATGTTCAGATGCGTCAGGGCCTTGACCGGGATATCTTCGGGCCTGAACGCATCACACTGCCGGGTATCTGCCCAAGTCTCATAGTATGCGATTCGGCGCAGCTTCCAGCTCTCACTACTGCATTGCTGCCGATCTGGCTGTCCGCAGTTACTCTGGCAGCTTGTTTCTTCGTCGTCAGTTTCCGTGCAAAATTCCTCTGTTGTGCCGCAAAAGCCCCAACGGCTACAGCAAACGTTCAGGGGACATTTCTTATCGCCGCCGTATTCACCACACTCGGCCACGGCGTCGCAATTGCTGATACAATTCTCATCGTCGCACCAGTCTGGGCCAAACCCGCAGCTACCGGACTTAGAGCAGCACCCAACTTTGCAGGGATTCTCGCTGTCGCAGATAGCATCTTGCTGTGCGAGGGTGAGGGGCAGGGAGGGGAGGAGGAGGAGGAACTGGAGGAAAGGAAGGATTGTCCGTATGGGGTGCATCGCTAAGACGCACTTGGACGGGGGTGCGACTTAGAGTTGCTAGAGGGCTAGAAGCCTATCTGGGTACAAATGAAGGAAATATATGGAACAGAAAAATAACAAAAAAAGAGAGAATGAATTGAAATTAAAAGAGGGAAAGACGGAACCACATATTCGGACGGGCCTCAAGCTATGAAAGGTTTCCACGAGGAGATATTCAGACAGCTCACTTGCTCTGTATCTAGACCGTTCTTGTCGCTTGCTAGTCTCAGCAGGAACTGCCGCATTTCCGTTGGATTTCCTCGTCGGGCCATTGCCGCGGGGTGTCAGCTTGGGCACGCTTAGATTGGCACCCTGCTTGACCACGCCCTGTTGTTTCTTGGCCGCATGTCTCATGGTCTGAGGGAATCCACCATGGCACGTTCGGAGCCCTGGATTCTGCTGGAATGGTAAAATCTCCAACATAGTGGCGCTTTGCAGAGCGGAGATAGGCTCCCCCGTAGAATCAACCAGGACTGGGGGGAACCGGAAGATTACTTTTTCTGACATCGGCTTCTCGTTTTCTGCTTTTTCTTCGGCGAGCATGATAGTTCTCGATTTGAGTATCCAATGTAACGTGGGGGCTGATAGCCTGATCCGATCGAGGCCCAGAGTATTGTCTCTTCCTCAAAGGACCCTGGGGGCCTTAGATTACAGTTCGCTTAAGTTGCATGATTTGGGTGAGCTATCTGCAGGGGAGGAGCAAATCAGGGACAAATTGCATTGAACCCCGCGCCCAATGTCTGGCCCGGATTAGCGCTGCCAAAACCGACGCTAAAGGAGCGCAGCCCAATACCGATCTCAGCCGGAGCCAAATGCACCAAACAGACGCTAATATAGCGCTGGCCCCTGGGGATCCGGGAGGCTGCCGGATTGGCGGACGTTTTTCCGCTTCAAGAAAAAGCCTGTTTATTGCCATCATGAGGAACCAGTGCGGGCTTGAGTCGTACTGTGCGGAGGCCTGAATCTCACGCCTTGGCGAATTTTTCCTTGGATAGATCCCTGTCTTTCCTTGGAGAACGCCGGCATCGCCGGCGAAAACTGGTCCAGGGCGAGGCGAAAAATATCCATAGATCGACCTGGATTCTGAATTCTGGAATCATGTATACTTGCCTAGCCCTATTCGCTGGTGGTGCAATTTCTTCAGCCGCGGGATCCGGATCCATGCATCCTATCAAAATCACCCTGGATTTCAACAGCCGGTTATCACCCCTCGTGGATAACTTACTCTTGGAGGGCCTTTTGGTCCGAAATGAGAATACCCCGCCTCTTTGTTGGGTAATGTCTGGACTGAACGTGTGGGAGGCCTTCAGTTGACCTACTTCCCTCTCTCATTCTCTGGGAGCCGTCCTGCTCTTTACCCCCGCCAGCTCCCACTCGCAGCGTCGCAGACTTTTCGTTTTGCGTCGTCGCGATAGCCGCAATCCGGTCCAGCACGATGCCTCCTCTTCTCTTCTTTCTTCTTTGTCTCTCGCGACTGGCTGTATCGCTTTCTGTCGTTCCAAGTCTTGCCCATATACCGGCCGGGGTGCGCGCAGCGTGCCGGACTACTCTAGCCAAAAATATCACACAATGCTCTGATACCTTCGACAAGGAGCTGCGATTTATCGCGTCGTCTACCTTGCCTGAAATATGCACCGATGACTGCGCGGGCGCCCTTTCCGCACTATACTCGGAGGCATTGACGAGATGTGGCACGGATTCCGTCAACATCACTGATGGCGATACGCTGCTGGCCACCTTCAGGCCCATCGATCTTGTAGGAGGGCTGCGATACAAATATAACATTACCTGTCTCCAAGATACGCGTGCCCTCCCCTGAAAGCACGAGAAAGAAAAACAACTAACAATTCTTGTACGAGACGGAGGAGATTACTGTAAAGACGCGCTTGAAGATGTAGCCGAGGATGAGCTGTGCTCAGACTGCTATCTGAAGTCCGTCCAGCTTGAGATCAATCGACCTATAGTGGATACGGATACCAGTCCGGAGGAGTTCAATTCGTTGAAGCAATCGTGTGGTATCCCCACGACTTCCTATCCAATCGACCCGACAACCACTGGCACTCCACCATCGGTCACGTAAGTTTCTTTGGGGATATTCTGGCGGTATATAACGGAAGCTAATATCCTGAAGACCGACTTGCGCAAGCTCACACACTGCGGCCGCTGGGGATACGATTAATTCGATTGCGAAAAGTCTCTCGGTTGCTACCGACCGTCTGCTGACGTACAATGGGTTGCCTCTCAACTACGATGAGGCCTTTACCGGTGGGGAGTTGTGCCTGGACCAGGTGACTCAATGCTTGATCCATCAGGTGTCCGCCGACGACACCTGCGCCTCTCTACTGTCTCTTGCTGGAAGCGCCGTCAACGACCTCATGCTGCAATCATGGAACCCGACGATCGGATCTGGCTGCGCGAACCTCGAGACTATGGTTGGCAAATACATCTGCATTGGCCCACCAGGCCAAACCAGCACCTTCGTCCCCGTCGTTCCCTCTACAACCACTCCCCCTGCCATCACACCCCCTCCAGACACATACACCTGGGAAGAAGCCCCTGACACCCTCACCAGCTCCGTCAGCATCACCACCGAATGGCTTTTCCCCACCGAGACTCTCGAAATCCCCACCATAACCCCTGAACCAGTCCCTTCCTCCGACGCAGAGGCAATCATCGAGCGCATGCAATACTGCCCCTTCAACGACGAATATGAAGACAGCTGGGATGAAGGTCTGGAAGATGAAGAATATCATCTCCACTCCTGGGACTTAAACCCAGATTGCACAGACGAGTATTGGTACCCTTACTGCTTCCCCGAATCGGACGCTCCCATCCTCCCTAGCCCAACCGACATCCCCTCTTCTTGCCAACCCACCATCACTACAATTATCCCCGACGGCTGGGTTGAGCCTCCAGGTCCCACGGAAAGTGGCGCCCCGGATAACTGTAACAAGTGGCATCTAGTTCAGAACGGGGATAGTTGCACGGGTATTGCGGCTCAGTACGGAATTACTAGTGCTGTATTCCATGAGCTCAACCCGAGTATCAATGCACAGTGTGGAAATCTGAGAGCTGCGTTCGCAGTGTGTGTACGTGTCTATGAGCCGGTAGTGACGCCGACACCGACGACAACGAGCGCCGGGCCGCCTGGTCCGACCGGCACAGGCACAAGTACCACGTGTACGAAATGGCACCTTCTTGCAAATGGCAAGCTTCCCTGTTTATCCTTGGATTGAATTTACGTGACTAACTGTGAATAGGAGATACTTGTGACTCGATAATTGCCGAATATGGGATTATCCTCAGTCGATTCCGCCAATTGAACAGGAGCGTCGATGCGACGTGCAGCAATTTGGTTGTGGGCAATGCGTACTGTGTGGGTTAATTGTTGACTGGATTTATTTCCCGGATATGTATGGATGCAGTTAAAGGGCGGGGGCAGGATATGCAAAGTTGTTATTGTCTACAAAATTCTGGCTTAGATACTATACTCTTCAATGCACATCTCTCTCTATGCGATACATGAAGACATAATTCATCTATGACCGCTCCGAGATAAGTTATGAGAGGCATCTGTCTGGCCTATTCATTTTCTAAAAAATTTCATAAACCCTGTATGCGGCGCGGAATACTTCCGGTTCTGTTACTTTACCGGCGCATGGCCCGTGGCGTTGTTCCTGCAGAAATGCATTATTTTACTCTGCAGCCACTACATGTGAAGACGCAGCCATGATTTTTTTGGGGCTGCTTACCCACGATAACCCCTCCCTATCCATCATTTGGAGGCAAAGCCAAAAGTCACTACAACACACCCACAATTAATCTAATTAATTTTATTGTCTAGCTTTAACCTCAAGGGGGACGGCACGACCCGACGGCCACACAGATCCAATCGGTCCGATTTTCTCTGAAAACAATTTGATTTTAATATCCCTGTAACCCGCAGAGACTTCCTCTTTCTCTTCGGTCGCAGGTGCTAACAAAGTGGGGACTGGGGGGGCAAGTTGGAATCAGGGCACTCACATTCTCACTCTCTGGTGGTATTTTGGTGGTATTGGCCCCTCCGGTTGATGCTCGGAGTATGCATGCCAAGACAAAAATCTAAGACATTGCCTTGGTTGTGCAGTGAGGGACGTTTCCTGTTGGTGGCTTGTCAAACGACGGGGACGAATGGGAGGGTGGGATTTTCCAACATGAGGGATAATGCCAAGGCGGCGGGAAATTGCCTTCATATGTTGGATGATTGATGAAGAAAAGCTGAGGGAACTTAGGCGGGAATTTGGGTGATCGGGCCAGTCGGTTGATGGGTGGGCTTGCGGATTGGTGGAGATTGGAGGGGTTGAGGCTGAGGCTGGCGGCCTTAAACTAACCACTGCAGGTTCACAAAGTAGAGGATTAGTCTGCTGACAGGTGAAGGCCGTGGCGTTGCCTAGGATAGCACCTTTCGCCATGGTGGATGTAACGCGGCGAATGAAACAAGAGAGAGAAGAAGCTAAGCACCACCATGGCAAGGTAGGATGGACAAAGTACGGGAGATAGGCAGGACAGGGTGCTTTGCCGAAATTGGCAAAGTTATTAGCCTGATCCTATCCAAAAGGCCCAAATCACCACTTGAAGGATTGATTAATTGAGCCATTTCTGTACCACTCCGACTCCGGAGTCAAGGCACACTATGGGAGCCATGTGATATGGAACGAACCACTATAGTCCTACACCACTATGCAAGCGAAGACACCGCTGAACTCTACTAACATTTTCCTGCAGTTATGTCTTACTCTCCAAGCGACCAGCGGCGGAAACCTCGGAGATTATCCAGAATATTCAATCAATCACTCAATCAACCAAGGTAGGGAAGGCGCACCATGGCTTTTGGGCTTTTCATCTCGAATCTCGGTCGAAAGAGCCCGCGCATAAGGTATAAGAAGTATGACACAGGCTCAGCCCCCTTCCTCCCCTGTCTCTCTTCATCCGCCGCAGCTCTGATCTTGTTGTCTCCTCTTTGTGGTTGGAACGAGCTTGTGCAAGATGGTTGGTAGTAAATACGCTGCCATTATTGGCCTTTTTGGCGTTTCGGGTGCTCTGGCTGCTGCTACTGCGCGCACTAGGCTCCGAAGAGATGAGACCCCCAACTTTCCGTATGACCCTAACACCACGTCGTACTGTACGTGGTGGTGGGATAATGATGGGTCGATTCCCTGTGCGGATATGCCGGCTGTCTGGGGGATTACCTTGGCTGACTTTCTGAGATGGGTTAGTTCTTTCATATTCTTCTTCATTTTGATGAAGGACTTGGGATATTGACTTGGTAAAAAGAACCCCTCCATCACGGCCACTTGTGGCAACTTCCTTGCCGACAACTCCTACTGTGTGGAGGCCTTTGGTGAGCCTGAACCCACGACGACGACGGCTACCACTACAACCACCGCCGGTCCTCCTGGTGAGACCCAACCAGGCCAGATTGCTACCTGTAACCGGTGGGATCTGGTTGAGTCTGGGAACTCATGTGATACTTTCATCGCAAAGTACCCAGGTCTAACACTCAAGGACCTGGTTGCTTGGAATTCGGAGATCGGGGCTCAATGCCAGTACTTGTGGGTGGACTACTACGTGGGTCTCAAAGTATAAACCCAAACACAAGGCATGAAAAACTAACATACGGCAGATCTGTACCGGAGTCGAGGGTTGGGAACCCACTGGAACCACAACGGGTCCTACGCCCACCGCGACTAATGGCATCGCAACCCCTACCCCCATCCAGCCCGGCATGGTGGACAACTGCGACGCCTTCCACCAGGTCCAGTCCGGAGATGATTGCGCCTTGATCGCCGCCAAGTACGGAATCACTAGGGACCAGTTCTTTGCATGGAACTCTGGCGTGGGCACTGGCTGTGCTTCCCTCTGGCTAGACTACTACGTCTGTGTGTCCATCATCGGCGAAGGTCCTACCACAACCACCTCCACTACCGCAACCCCTACCAACGGCATCGCCACTCCCACCCCTATCCGGCCCGGAATGGTGGACAACTGCGATGCCTTCCACATGGTCGTCGACGGCGACGGTTGCACCGCCATCGCCCAGCAATACGGCATCACCCTCGCCAAACTCGTCCAGTACAACCCCGAAGTAGGCTCATCCTGCTCCGGCCTCTGGCTGGGTTACTACATCTGCGTGTCGATTATCGGCGAGGGCCCCACCACCACAACTCCGCCAACCACCACTGCCACCAATGGCGTCACAACCCCTACCCCAATCCGTCCAGGTATGGTCAATAACTGCGACGATTTCCATATGGTCGTGGAAGGTGACGAGTGTGGTAACATCGCCCACAACTATGGCATCAGTCTTAGTCAGTTCACCACGTACAATCCCGAGGTGAAGGCCGATTGCTCCGGTCTCTGGCTGGGCTACTACGTCTGCGTGTCTATCATCGGTGTTACCCCAACCTCCACCACAACCACAACCACCTCCACAAACGGCATCTCAACCCCAACTCCCACGCGCCCAGGTATGGTGAATAACTGCGACGCTTTCTATATGGTGAAATCTGGCGATGAGTGCGCCGCTATCGCCTCCCAGTATGGGATCTCCGTGACCCAGCTGTACAACTGGAACACGCAAATCGGTACAAATTGCGGCGGTCTCTGGGTTGATTATTATATCTGTGTGAGCATTGTTGGTGTTAACCCGACCTCCACAACGACTACCCAGGGTAATGGGGTGGCTACCCCTACCCCTACCCAAGCGGGGATGACGGCCAACTGCAAGAAGTTCCATAAGGTGGTGAGTGGGGATACATGCGAGACGATTGCGTCGGCGGCAGGTATCACGTTGGCGAACTTTTATAAGTGGAACACTGGTGTTGGAAGTAGCTGTGGGAGTTTGTGGTTGACGTATTATGTCTGTACTGGGGTTTTGTAGTGATTTTTGGAAGGTGGATCAATTTCTTGCTGATCTGAAGATCGGAATGACGAAATGCGCCCCAAGAATGATTGTTATATTATGTATCTACGTTGAGATATGACTATGAGCTGGAAGCTCAAGCTTCGTGAATGCCACAGAACTTCGATGATGTATCCTTTTTGGTGACTCGAGCTAGAGAAAGGCAAGTTACGGCAAGCAATTGAGCTACGATAGAAGAGAAGTACAAACTTTTGTCCTTGGAGATATAAACCTGACACATCGAAAAATTCTTCAACCAGGTGTTACTACAGGACAGGCAAGGCAAAATATTTTGTGTGCCCAATTTTCCATGTAATTACTCTTTCGGTCGCGTGGATGAGGAACAGGTTAAGAGGCTTCCGAGACTAGATTGGCCGGGGCATGGGATATTTAGCAACAATGATTCTGAATCTGAGTGAGATATATGGCTACAGGATGTGTGCGTGAAAGAAATTACAAATAAAGGATTTAAAATAGTATACCGTCTCCCATTGCATACACATCAAGCACCAGCCCTCAATGCCATGGTTGGAAATGGGTATAAAGATTAATCACAAGACAAACAGACAGTCCAAGCTATCCATCCCCAGACTATATCACAACAAGCCCAGCCCACAATGCAATAAACAGGCTCAAAACCAAAAGGCCCGGTCTTTCCCTGAGACCACCACCCGTACCTTGCCCTCTGCCCAGGCCCAATCCACCCAAATCGGGACCCAGATTGGAATCCAAGTCAGGCCCTTCAGTTGGCTCAGCACCTAATGTCGATATTGGCGTCCATACCGGCGTCGAGGCTACTGCCGCCGTACAGTACCCATCAAGCCCACACTTCTCATCCTCATCGCAACATTCGTTCTCGCAGCAACTACCTGAAGCCGAACAAGCCCCAGACTCACAGCACTGCTCTGTCACCGGGTCATAGCAGCTCTGCAACTTCATGCAGCACTTCTCCGACGCGTCGCATGACCACGCATCATACCCATCCTCAGAGGTGCAGCAAACCGATTTATCCGGGTCATAGCAATTAGTCGATCCGCATCTTTTCGACCCACTCTCACAGCAGCCACCATCAGACATGCAGTCGAAACCCAGGGAGCAGGTCTCCTTGCCCCCCGGACAGCAGGTTTCTTCCTCCGGGTCATAACAGAATTCGTCCTCACAGGCTGACATTCCCGAACGACAGCACAGCTCACCACCCGCGCACTCGTAAGGCTTTTCGCAATATTTCCCGTTGTCGCAGCAATTCTCCGTCTTTGGATCGTAGCAGGTGTCCGGTCCGCACTCGATATTTGGTTTCTGGCAGCAGCCTCCAGGGACGCAGTTCTCGTCCGCGTAGCAGCAAGAAATTCCGTCGGCGCAGAGATCTATACGGTGTCAATTTAATCACCAAGATATTATTTCTGTGCTCTCATAGCTATGTCCTCTTTTCCTCTTCTCTTACCAAACCTGCTTAGGCGAGTTCGAAGGCAGAAGACCTACGTTCATTACCAGGACAAGTATCTCTCTGTCGGAAAAGATTCAGGTTCTCAAATTCTGGCTGCGTGTGGATCGTGGCATTTGCCCATTCCTTTCTACAGGAATCCCCGCTGCCCCTTGACCCAGGTTGCAGGTCCATCAAGGTACCCGTCGAGAGCCTTGGATTGCTCCCAGCCAGTACTATTGAGGCCATCAGAAGGCCATGCATGAGGCACTGGCGCATCATTCTGATATTTCCTATCCTAAAGAGAACAAAAAAAATCAATAAGATATATTCAATCACAATATCAAAAGAGGGAAGCTGAAAAAAGAAAATTAATAGAAATAAAAGCGGAACAGCAAACCCCCTCATCCTTTAAACTCCTAAAACGACGCCCCGAAAAGCTTTTCCCACACCACCGAAATCACTGAACCCTGAAAATCCAGGGTTATGAGTGGATCGAGCCTCACCATCCGAGAACCTCGTATCCCCGCTCCTCCCCAGCCAATAACAACACGGTGCCAGAGGAATCGACTTCACCCGGGTGAGACGTGGCGGCCGTCAAAGCCTCGTCGGCGTTGCTTAGCGCGTATAAGAGGCAATTTTATCTGGAGTAGTTGTTAGGGGTGATTGGCTCTCATTCCGCTTTGGGATCCTTGTGTCGGTTTCTTATCTGCCAAGAGGAAGCTTCCTGGTCGTTTTTTAGGGTGGTTCGGATATATGGCGAGGCTCAATTGGAGCCTGAAGAAACTATCTTCTTAAGAGCCTATGTCTCTGTTTAGAAACTCTGGGGAAGAATGCGTTTTTTTTTGAAAAGACAAGTTTTCCCATTGTGTCAATGATATCTGACTTAAGTACAAATCCAGCTGTGTTACATGATCTTTATGTATGTCCCCTTGATCAAAAAACATCGACCCCTGACGTAAAGTGAACACCTCGCTTTCCCTCTTTTCTTTCAGCTGAAGCTCCTCAAAGTCGCAGATTCAGAGCTATTATGACCATAAGAGCCGTAGACATAGTAAATGAGAGCCGTCGCGATGTTTTCTTTTGATCATCAATGCTCTCTACTGCATATCATTAATAGCCTTGCGCATCATATCGCTGACGTATTCAAGTTTGTCCACGTCGTCCTTAATCTCGCCAACCAAATACAGGAGCATCAAAAAGAAAATTTTTCGCCTCTTGTTCAATATCTTCCGCTCAATCACGGCCACTTCGCCCTTCAAAGTCTCGAGTTTGAGTTTATCCGCCTGCATCCTTTCCATACAACGTAACTCATTGATGTTGCCTTTGTCGATTCTGCTGGTTGACGTTTGGGTCGACTGAGACTGAACTGCTTTCTTTGGCTCCTCTGTCCTTTGTTTCTTTGAGGGAGGGGTCGTTTGTGAACCGATTTCGTTGTCAGTGGTCTGAACGGTGGTACTCAATGGGGGTGATTCGGGAGAGTAAGGCCTCTTCCCAGCAGATTTGTTGGTATTCAAAATGTAGAGGGCGGTTTCTGGCGCCTGGGAGATAGTAGAAGAGCTTTCCACGGAATTCGTGGCGGATTCGTTGTGGACAGTATTATGATCCATAATCTTTTGAGAGGTGGAATCGTCAGGAGGCATGCCGTTATCCCCATAAGGGGAGAAAGTAGACATTTTTTGACGTTGGTAAAGGGGATCGATCACGTCTGTGTTGAGGCTTTTCAGATTTTTGTCTCCCATTACATAGATGTGAACGAACGTCGGCAGGGCAACCCGAAGTAAGAGTGAACACTGATATTAATCTGCTCAACCGAGTCCGCTTGTAGGCATCTCCCTGACTTACGCGTCTTTTTAGGACACTGTTCAGGAACTTGAAGAGCCCCTGGTAAAAGGATTAGAATGCGCATTTAGATATTTATGTCTAGTTCAACTTGGCATTTGCAATAGAATCAAAGATTTCCACGGCCGCGCTACGATTCTAGACCTTAATGACCCGGAGCCATGAGGCACCTGCAATAAGTTTGTCCAGGATAGTTCAGAGAACAAAGAGACGAGCTTAAACCTCGGGTTCTTCTACCTATACTCATCTTTAGCCCCGGTTGAGGCTTCCGATCGCCATGTAGACCTCCGCCTCCACTCCAATAGTTCCGTTGCAAAGCACAAAGGAATCTTCATTGATTATGTCTCATTTTTATATTTCCTATTTTCCGCGATGAAAACGACCCAAAAACAAGCGCTCTCTTCAAAGGAAGAATTCGCGGGATTTCTGTGTGATCAATATCCATATTCCTCCTAGTCATAGAGACTACTAGTCAGATCCCTATCAAAAGGCCCCAGGCCCCGATATTCACCAAGCAATAACCTTCACCTAGAACATGCTTGCCGAAATGGTAATAGTTTTAATTATCGGCTGGTTGATATTATCAAGTGCGCAAGTCTTTTCTATTCGTTGATATATTCCTAAGGGATATATGAAATTACAGATCCACATACTCTTGGGGGTTTACAACAGATGGTTTAAACCATAGGTAAGTGTCCATTTGAATATTAGGAGAATTTGGTACTAACCGATCAAAACTTACGGCAATGATACCAGCACCCTTACCACCGGCCTTACAGATACCCCGGCATATGCATACATGCGACGTTTCTCCAGTCCCCAGTAGAACTAAATGCTCATGGCGACCTTTGAGTACTGCGGGCCCATTTTTCCGGGTTGCCTCGTATGAGGGAGTATAATAATCCTAAAAAGATCCAAGACGCGAAACCCTCATAGACTATCCAGGACACCATCACAGAGGGTCCCAACTTCTGACATAATCTCGAACCGATGGGGCCACCAATGATTCCGATACCTGCAGCGAGAAATGATCTCAACCAAGAAGCAGGTCCAGTTGGGGTCTGTACACTTTTTATCAACTCACGGAAACATGGCCAGCCCATATGTCAACCCCTGGTATGGGTGAGACGACCTGCAACCACCGTATCTCAAGTTGAAGGAGGTGGGAATGCGGGACATCCAACGACACGGGGTACAAGTGATATAAGATATATATATTAAGGAAACAGATTGGATTGGATTGATTTGTATGATAAAAGTACACGTAGAACTAGAATATCTCAGCGGTATAAGGCTCACTTTATCTATATGATGCGATACAGGATGTTCTACGGGGTTCTGTGCAAATAGAGGCAAACTTATTTGCTGTCGACATGGACTGTGGCTGCTACTGTGAACCTTAAATTGCCCCATCGCCTTATCACCGATCTGGGAAATGTCCGATCTTACCTACTCAATCCGGACATTACCTGGATTGGAGCGACCAGAACACAATGTCACTTCCACACAGGATTAAATCCGCCCTTCATCCATTTACCCAGGGATACATAGATCATATCCAACAAAAGTCCGAATTAAGAGAGCAATAAGGAAACTTCACCGTCGCCTGCCTGGTGTGGCTGACCGGCCGCCAAGCTTTTCGTCAGCTGTCAGAATATAGTCACGGACATAACAACATCATTACCTCCGGTGTCCCCCACATAAAAGGACAGCAATCCTCAATTTTTTTTCTATTCAGATTTTTCGCTCAATTGAATTTCGCTTCCTATAGCATCAAATAATACTAATAATACAAAAATGCGCCTCATCCTCACTGGTGCAACGGGCCTCGTCGGCTCCGCAGCCCTCAACCACATCCTCTCACTCCCCCAAGAGCAGGTCACTCGCCTCTATATCCTCAGTCGCAGTCCCGTCCCCATGGCTGAGAACCGGCCCAATGTGACTGTAATCGAGCACAAGAACTTCAACGAATACTCCCCTGAGCTCCTCGAGAAACTCAAGGGGGCGGATGGGTGTATTTGGGCCCAGGGGATTTCGCAGTCTCAGGTATCGAAAGAGTACGTTTCTTCCCTTCTCCCTTCTGTGTTATAAGTATATAATTCTAATTGTGATAAGGGAATATGTAAAAATCACCCTTGATTACCCCCTGGCTGCCGCAGAGGCATTCTCGCAGCTCTCGGACAAGTTTAATTTTGTTTATGTCTCAGGAGAAGGCGTGAGTTCCCCTAATACCCGCAGCTGAGAAACTGTGGAGCAAGGGGTCAAATACTAAAATGGTTCAGGCAACACAAACACCCTCCACCTTCTCCCCATTCTTCGCCGGCATCAAAGGTCAGTGTGAAGCAGCGCTCATCGACCTCTCCAAAAAATACCCCAGCTTGAAACCCTACTCCGTTCGCCCCGGGTATGTGGACCCAGCGAATGACCCGCAGGTCCTCAAATATATCCTACAACGGCCGGACCAGCAGGGGCTCTTGAAGAAGGTGATGCGTGGGGCGTTAGCGCCGCCGATGCGAGCAGCATTTTCGGGGAGCGTGTCGCCTACGGAGCATTTAGGAAAGTTTCTGACTGATTTAGCCGCCGGTGATGGGGAGCCGTTAAGTGGGAAGGGAGTTAGCGGAGATGGGTGGATTATTTCCAATGTGGCGTTTAGGAAGATGGCTGGGCTCTAATAATTCCCCCACATCAGTTTTGTGTTTGGGGTGGTTCTGGAGTTGGAGGTTGGATAGCCTTGCTTGAACGGCGTTTGAAATTTTGGAACTCACATCTCTCCCCGGCCGCCGACCTACCTTAATTCCTTTCGCCTGTCCTATCGACGGAATTTGTCGATGACGAAGTCCCGGATCGGCATTATGATACCAGCAGCTCGCGGACCAGATTCCCCCAGGTTTTTTCGCCGGGTACTCCCTCTGGTCTAGGGATTCCCAAGTCTCCAGGAGATTCGACAGAGCGTCTGCCTCTTAACTAGGGGGTGTGCCCCGTCGAACTCAGCGTCTTAGGAGTCCGCAGGCCAGAGGGAGTATGACAATGCGACCGCAGGCTCCTCTGACCTTCCACAGCGGTACACCCTGTCGAATCGGGTGGAGGCCTTGGGATCTGCTGGCTAGAGGGTGTATCAAGTGACTTTGGGCGCGCTTTCAAAGTCGCTCTTTCACTTGGGAGCGACATTGAGAGCGGGCTCGACCCCTCCAGCTAGGAGAACCGCAAGCTGGTTGAGGATATGTGGGCTCGGAGTATCCCACCCCTGGAAAAATAAAGAGGCAAAACAATTAATACATTCCGAGCCAGGAATGAAGGTCGAGGGCTGCTGCCAAATGAGCCGGTATGAAGAAATTCCGGTAGGGGTGGTTAGTATTGTTGAATTTTGCGTGAGACGATCCACTTGACCGAAGAAAAGGGTCAAATTTGTATTATTAGGATACTCTAAAACATAATAAGGCAAAATGTACCCTATATATTCTAAATTATACTACCATATATATACTCGGTATCGCGAATCACCGATCTCAACCTTTCGCGTCTAACTCAGCTGCGACCTCCCAATCAAGCTCCGCAGGCACCAGTCTCGTGATATCGGCGCTGTCAGAAATATAACAGCTGAACAGTAATATGAGCCATTGGTTAGCAAAAATACAAATAGCACTTCTGTAAGATAGTAACTAGTTTGGGGGTAGGTTGTACCGTGCATGTAGCAATCCAGACATATTGGCTCAGTATTAAAAGGTTGCTCTTCCCCCAGTCATGAAGCTTTGTACTTTCTTCCCATCACCAGGATACTCTGGGAGAGGCTCGACTTGGTCCTTTACCATCGGCTGCAAAGCTGATCTGACCCTCCAGCTAAACCAGGGACCTCAACCCTCGCCCCTCGGTGATTATCGACTACATCGTATCGGAGTACAACACCAGATGTGGATTCTCGCAGTGATACTACAAAATTCTCAAAGGGGCATATTGGAACACCGGCCACTAGGTTTGAGACTGGGAGAGGATAACGAACGGGCGCAAGCGACATAGGATCCCTCCTTATCATCATATCAAAGAATGAACGATCCACCAATTCAGCAATCACGGTAGCCAGCAGCTACAAATGTTTGATCCCGTGTGTCAATCATGGTGGTCCCTTCATCATGAGCTGTTTTTTGATTAGTATTTTACCGCGTAATCATAATCTTCAACCACTCATGCTTATGGCTAGATTTCCCCCTCGTGATAGAACGTTTACTCATCCCTATCGTCGACTCCGCGTTCACATACTTTTTAATCAATGCCTTGCAGCTTCACTTTGTATTGGGATTTAGATCAGTTATCAAAACCTATCTATGCACATGTAAAAACCAAACTGTGTTCCTTCAAATGTAGGCTAAGCTAAAGGGGTTCCGGGTGTGGGAGTCACGGCAACTGAAGAAGAAACCGGAAGAGAAGACCACCCAGTGGGCGACGGTGGGTCGGGTGAGAATGGAACACCGACACAGACTTCGTAGTCGGGAAAAAGCTTAGAACATTCTCCAGCGGCATTCACGTCCGGGTTCATCGAGTAGAACTGATCGAGGGTAATGCCGGCTTTCTCGGAAATTGTCTCACATGTATCGTCCCTAATGAGATCGGTTAGAGACGTTACTATTAGATATAGATATAAGCATTACCTTGAAACAATCCACCACTTAATGCAAGATCCGACTACGCCTGGCTGGTGGGGGTTCTCGGTGGGAATAACATTTGGCAAAGGGCCGGTGCGCGTGGGAGGTGTTTTGAGGTCTGCAACGCAATACCAGTAGTCATCCTAGGCAATGAGGATTAGGTTTTAGCAATTTGATTAATTTACTGCGCATGACGCGGTATAAAATACGTGTTCCTACCTTGAGACCCGTGCAATCATCCCAAATGGAAGGGTTCCAAGCAAGGAATTCCTTGTCTGAGAATGTGCCAAACATGGCGACAATAAACTCACAGGTGTCACCTTCGGTTGCCCGGTACCACGCCTTGCAGTTTGTTGTAAGCCCGGACTGGGTAGGTGATGGCGTCGTAGTCACCGTTGGTGGCATGGGGCCAGTTCCAGTGGGAAAAGCGGCAACACAGTAGTAGTAGTCTGCGAAAAGACCGGAGCAGTCGTCTTTCAAAGCTGGGTTCCATTCGTGCAGTTCCTTTTCAGTGATGAAATTGTACTCAGAGAGGATACGAGAGCAGGTGTCTCCCTGGAATAATAAAAAAGATGTCACGGTTAGTCTCCCGAACACAAAATGGAAGTGGGCCCGAAAAGAAAAATAAAAACCTTAGTTGCAAGATAGAACCCTTTACAATCCGAAGCCAGCCCTGACTGAGTAGGAGATGCGGTGATCTCCGACGTGATAGTGCTTGTAGGCTCAGGAATGAAGACAGTCGGATCCGGAATTGACGGATTACCAGTGGGATACTCAAAGCTCAGGGAGGTCTCTGGCCTTGTTCCAACGCAAATCCACCAGCCTACAAACGGGTTTGTGCAATCGTCGGCAAGACTTGGATTCCATTTCACCCTACGGGCAACAGTGAGCATTCGACCTTGAGTAACAGACCGGGAGAGAGAACGGGTATTTACAGATCCTCAAAAGTCGCCCATGCGGCGTAGCGGCCCGAGATAACGTCACAGGTATCCCCAGGTCGAACGAGATGCCACTTATTGCATGTGCTAGGTTGGCCAGGCTGGGTGTGAGTTGGAGGCCATGCTGTATCGATGGATGAAGTGGTTAGGTTGTAGGAGGTGATCGGATTGATAATGGAGTAAGTCGCGTTAGTAGTTCCAGGGACGCTGCTCGAAATGGTTGTCGGCTCGGTCGTAACAACGGAAGAAGACGTGATGGCCGTCGTGCTCGAAGCCGTGCTGGAAGTCGTGATGGGATTCGTGCTTGAATCAAAGTTGGAGGTCGTGATGGAAGTCGTGCTTGAATCAGAGCTAGGAGGGGTCACTGTACTTGTAACGCTGGTGCTTGTAGTGGTGGTTTTCTCGCCGATTCCAACACAGTACGAGTAGCCCGACCAGAAGTTCACGAGGCAGTCTTTCGAGACGTCCGGGTTCCAGTGGTAGAAGTCATCTTCGGTGATTCCGAAATACTGATAGACCTTCTCACATGTATCGCCGCTCTTAATGGTGTACCACTTATTGCAGTCTTTCACAGTTCCCGGCATGGTAAGACCGGGGGCCGTCTCGAAGGGAGGTTTCCCATCATTAGGGGTGCCAGCTGCGAGAAGGATGAAGAGCAGGGATACGAGAAGATAGAATCTAGCCATGGTGGCAGATTTAACAAAAAAAGCTTAGGTATAACAAGTATGTCTGCCTGGGTGCAAGGAGGAAAAGAAGGGAACAGCAGAAGTTTCTCATTAAGAAGAATGAGACGTTGTGAAATGGGGATGAGATTGGGTCCTACTTTATCAACCTCAGTTTGTGGGTCAACCTCATTCACCGTCCATTCAGTTTCAATACGCAGTGAATAACCCTTCCCTGTGGCTCCAGTAATGGGTTCCCCACTAGAAGAAAAAAAAAGCCAGTAGAGGCTTTCAGAGCTATGACAAAACTATCACTAATGTCCTGTTAGTTATTCACCAGTATCAACAAAAGGACTCGGCCCAGACATCGAATCCTGGCCTAGGCACAAGACAAACCGACCCCCAGTCCACACAGGAAAATAATACTAGGATTTTGCATAAGAACATTGTGTATTTTCAAGGTCATATTTTTGGAGATGCACAAATATCCATAGAAGGCTGATCAACGAGAAGTAAATACCAGTCCACGACAAGTCAGATGCAAGAGTTCCAGCCTCGAGATCCAGGCAACACATAAAACCAAAGTACCTAAGCTTCCTTCAAAATAGGCGAGATAAGCTACCAAACTAGGATTTCCAGGGAAAGTTGAAGCAAGATCAAACACAAAGGGAATAAAACCAAAGCAGTACATGTATATAAGGACAAGAAAGAAAATTGCCAATGAATGAATACGCCTTGCTGATGCAAAAATCATCAGGAACACATGGAGCAAGCGGTTAGTCAGAGCCATTATCTAGTAAATCTCAATCAGCGTCAAGGGAGCAGGCTAAGGTGGTACTGCTGAAAAAAGGTGAATCCGACATTATTTTGAGTGGTAATATTTAATGGAGCTGGGGACCAACGTTAATAGGGTGATATCTACGCAGCACCTGTCATATGGTCTCCACGCATGGAGTTAGGTTGACGCTGCCACGATGCAGAGCTCGGTGACGGGGTTGCACCAGGTGGGGGCGCCGCACGAATGGGAAGCGTCGTTGTTTGCAGCGGCATTCGAGAATTTGTATTGTGGGAGCTGGCAGAGCGAGATCCGATCGGTGGGCGGAGAGAAGGGTCCAGACTGGAACTCGAGTCGCCTAGAGGTGTTCTAGATGGACGACGAGCGGGCCGATATTCATCCTCCTTTGTTTCCAATGACAGATGTTCGAGAGAAACGGGTGGCGGGGACCGAGTCGATCGGATCGCGCGAGGCGATGAATTCGAGGGGACTTGATGGTGGTGATATCGGGGGCGAGAAGAATAGTCATGACCCATGTTTACAGGGATATCCGCAGATGTAGGGGTATAGTGTGGGGTGCGGACGACCGGCTTACTGCTGACTGGTGGTTTCGAAACGGGGGATGACACTGAGGAGCTTTCCTTGAGAGATTTTGGTGCCGCAGGCCCGAGATAGGATTTGCGGTTATGCCGATCCATCATACTAATAGCCCATTCTTGCAGGTCAACAGGGGTCCGCTTCGCTGCTTGCAAGAACGCGTCTTTTTCCTATATTTCCGGGTCAGCATGTCACCAAAAAGTAGGTTGGGTGGGGGTGTATACATATAACTCGAGAGGTGTGGGCCGTTCCTCTGGTTTCTTCAGCAGGCATTTTGCGACAAATTCATGCAGGATCGGAGGGAAAGCATCGCTCTTGGGCAATTTTGGAGCGGGCTCGTGCACAATTTGCTGCAGCAGATCCAAAATTCCCATTGGGCCAGCACTAGCCCTATCTCCTGCTGCAGCGTCCGACGCATCAAAGGGGAACCTCCCAACAGCCAATTCCATCACTGTCAAGCCGACACTCCAGACATCGGAGCGCACAGTGTAAGCGCCACCCTGAATACGTTCGGGGGCCATGTACGTAGAAGTGCCGACGAATGTATCGGCGATAGAATTGACCGTCTCGGTTGCAACTCCAAAGTCGCAGAGCTTGATATTACCCCTCGAGTTAACAAGAATGTTGGACGGCTTGATATCTCGGTGCATAATACGGTGGGCTTCGTATAAATACACCAAACCGGCCAGAACGGACTCGGTGATCTTGCCTAGGACATCGACCCGGACAGGGCCAAAGTCTTTCGAGATACGATCCAGCGACCTACCCAAAACGAAAATGTTAGTCAATCAAAACTCCGAGCCACTAATCGGAGGGGCCCCCGAATGCACGTACCCACAATCCATATATTCCATGCACAACACAATATCTCTTGCTTCGTTCTGGAATGCGCCGTAAAAGGTCACAATACTCGGAGAGTTGCAGTCGTGACCAACCTGGAGCTCTCGTAGAATTTGTTTTCTGACATTTTCTTTCGCATCAACGCGGATAATCTACACAGTCGGTTAGTACAACTCTACCGCATTACTGTGGGACTCAAAAATGAAGCAGATACCTTTCGAGCCATCACAACCTTGGTCGAGGCATGCATGACCTTCGAAACAGTGCCTCCATTTCCGGCGCCCAGTTCCTTGAGCGTGATCAAATCCTCGCTACGCAAATCTAGCCGGAACTCCAACCCAATCTCCAAAGTATCCGTACGGTTGCTGTCGGTATTACCAATTGCACCGGGGACTTGAGCATCACCATCAGAGGGATTGGAAGCGGATTTTGGGGTGGAATTTAGGGCGAGGCCTTTGACATTCTTGCGCTTCAGCGTTCTGGATTTGAATTGATCGGTCATGATGACGCGACAAAGCGATAGTACCGCCGGGAATGAGGGGTAGGAGGGAGGAGAAAAACGGAAAAAGGTGGTAGCGGAGGAGTTATCGACGAATAAAGTATCAAGATCGTTCTTGGCAGCGACGCTGGAAATTTTAGGTCGTTAACCGGACTCCCTAGACGTCTTCAGTCGGCTAGGCAATCGGGCGGGGGGTGTGTTGGGCGCTGAGATGCAGACAAGCGCCGTGAGTCCAAACCAGCGAGGCGGGGGGGAACTCCCCAGGACTCGACGGAGAACAGACGGTGTCAAGGAAGAGGCTCGCTAAAGACGCGAATTCCACGGGGGTGGAGTTCAGCTGCAGGCTTGAACGAAGCTGGGCTGAAGGATAAATGAAAGGAATTCTTGAAAGGGTTGAGGGTTTGGTGGGTTGGCGTCAACGGGGAGATGGATGGGCGGCGGACAAGTGTGGATGGTGGAGTTTCGGGCGGAGATGAAGAAACAAAGAGAACCACTCGACCGACAGCTGCTTCTGCGGAACTACAAGCCGCGTTCCATTCAGGGACGAGCAAGAAGGTGAGGTTCAGAAGGTTTATGGATTTCTGCTCATGATGGAATAATAATAATAATAATAATAATAATAGTATTTTATCAAGGGAGCAAGCTAATGAGCATGATGCCTGAGCGGTAAGACCCTGGTCGGGTTCGGTGCTGACTTCTTCGAAATTTGGATTTGGTACCTGGATTGGACCCAATGAAGATATCCGAGGAACCACCAATTTCGAGAAGCAGTTACAGTCGAGCTTTCATGCAAGCTTCCTCAGGTATGTATATCTTACGTCTAAAGCCCAAGGTAATTATTCGGGCAATTATTAATGTCAACCCATCTGAATGCCACCCTCAAGGCAATTGTTTTGTTGTTTTTGTTGATTTGTGAATTCAGAATCCCCGATCCAAAAGGGGGTTTATCACATGATATCTAAATCATGCGCAGATGGTCGCGTTCGCCAACCGAAGCTGCTTTTGTTCTTGACATTCTCACCAGCCACATAGTTAGTCGACACCGCCACAGATTGTAGGCGGTGAGAACTAATGCTGAGCCACTCCAAAAGACTCCATCCCGACCACCCATTTGAGCTGCAGCCACTGGGCTATCCATTGACAGTCTGCAGAAGAGTTCTTCAAGCAAAAAGTCCTCTCGGATCCCGTGTGCCGGCTGCAGATTTGTTCTAACCCCCTCTTAGGCGTACACCATCCTCTAAACTTCTCTAACTTCCCATCCACCCTTCGGAATCCCTCCCTGGATCCTGAGTTCTTTCCATCGCAGAAGGACGCATAGCTGCACACCATGAGCGCCCGGGATTTGGTCCAGGGGGAGGCCATGTTGGACGACGATGAGAACGAGGAGGAGCTTGTCGATGACTACGATGAAGAGCACGGAGAAGATGGGGCAGGAGGCGCTGGCACTCGAAACCATTACAATGACTCCAGTGAGGAGGATGAGGATGACGACGATGACGAAGAGGCAGCCCGCGCAGTACGTTTATTCCTTGTAGACAATAAGCGCGTTCTTTACATGCGTAAATGTCTATACTAACACCATATGGCGTTCTAGGTTCGAGAAGGCTTCATCGTCGACGAGGATGAGGATGAAGAAGAGCGCGCCGAGCGGCGACGAGAGAAGAGGAAGCGAAGACGGGAGGAACGCGAGCGTGAGGATGAACATCTCGATGAAGAAGATCTGGAGCTCATTGGGGAACTCAACCCTGCTCTTAAGGCCGCAGTTGCCGCCGATGTAATGTCTCCACCTACCTATTGCCCTCGAGTCGCCGTTCCATCCATGGAGATCAGTTAAATGCTAACCCCTAGTAGTCAAAGTTCAAACGATTAAAACGCGGCCACAAAGAGCGGGATAACCGACACGCATCCCACGGTATCGATGACATGTTTAATTCCGACGAAGAAGAAGAGCCTGCGGGTGATTATGGCAGGCCCGGCCACCGAAGGCATGCTAAAGACGAAATGGACGACTTTATCGAGGAGGACGTATTCTCAGACGATGAACTACAGCGTGAACGGGAAGACTTAGAGGTCGCCCGTCCAAGAAAGCATACCATGGGAATGGGCGCCACAGACGCCAGCGGGTTGGATGAGAACGCCCTTGAAGATATGCGAGCGGCTTTCGGAGATGGAAACGAGTACTACTTCGCCTTGGCAATGGAGGATGAGGAACAGGAGCAGGAAGAGAATGTGGAAAAGCACTTGGATCTCAAGGATGTCTTCGAGCCCTCGCAGCTCGCGGAGAAGATGTTAACGGAGGAGGATAACCAGATCCGCTTGCTGGATGAGCCGGAGCGACACCAGATCGCGCGTAAACCTTACCGCAATGTGGTTTTGACGGAGGACCAATTCCGCGAAGAAGCTGCATGGATCGCCAATCTCATGCTGCTGAAGAAGCGTATCGAGCCTGAGCTACGCGAGCCGTTCCAGCGCTCGGTAGCAAAAGTTCTGGAATTCCTGGTAACTGATGACTGGGAAGTTCCCTTTATTTTCCAACATCGGAAAGACTACATGATTCACGCAGCTAAGGTCCCGGCGGATGGAGCGGATCCTGATTCGGCTTCCCAATACACTATAAAAGCCGAAAAGTTGCTGAACATGACCGATCTATGGGATATTTTTGACCATGACTTGAAATTCAAGGCTCTGGTAGAAAAGCGCAACACGATCCAAAAGACTTACGACAATATTCGATCCGTCTTCTCCGTAGACGATACTATCGTCGAAGAAATGCTTCCCACAGCCGCTACGATGGAAGAACTACAGGATATCCAGGACTATATACATTTCCAATACGCTACTCAACTCAGAGATCTGACCTTGACAAATGGAGACACCAACGGGGAATCGCAGCGGCGAAAGGCAACCACCAAAACATTTTTCGAACGCGTGAGGAACGGCAAGGCCTACGGGCTAGTGCGAGCATTCGGCATAACGGCGGATGCCTTTGCCCAGAACGCCCTCAAAGAAGGCCGGCGACAGTACACAGAAGATCCCGCTGAACGACCGGACGACATGTCGGATGGGCTCGTAGACCGTGACTTCTCCAATTCCACCCATGTAGTCAAAGCCGCAAAAACTATGTTCGCAGAGGAGATTGTCATGAGTCCCAAAATGCGCAAAGTCATCCGACAGGCATACTACATGAACGGTGCAGTAGACTGTTTCCGTACAGAGAAGGGTCTCCGTCGCATTGATGAACACCACCCCTACTACGAATTCAAGTATCTTCGAGATCAACAACTTAGTGACATTGCCCGGCAACCTGAGCTGTTTCTTCGCATGCTAAAAGCCGAGGAGGAGGGCTTGGTCGAGGTCAAGGTGCGCTTTGAGAACTTCGATCATTTCCGTCAACGTCTCTACCCTGATATCGAGTCCGATAACTACAGTGAACTTGCGGATGCCTGGAACCGCATGCGCAGAGATGTTGTGGATATGGCCCTTGGAAAGCTGGAGCGGGTGATGAATCGCAGCGTAAAGGAAAATATCCGCCAAGAATGTGAGAACCATGTTGCCAAGGAGTGTCGAGAAGCCTTCTCCCAGCGCCTAGACCAAGCCCCTTACAAGCCTAAAGGCATGGTACTAGGTACTATTCCCCGTGTCCTGGCGCTCTCGACAGGCGCTGGTATTGTTGGTCGGGAGCCCATCCATTGGGCTTATATTGAGGAAGATGGCCGCGTGCTTGAGAACGGCAAGTTTACGGATCTGTCTATTGGTGATCGTGATCGCAGCATACCCGATGGCAAGGACGTGCACGCCTTTGAGGAGCTCGTGCGTCGCCGCCACCCCGATGTCATTGGCGTGTCGGGCATGTCTCCCGAGGCTCGCCGACTGTACAAGCTGCTGACAGAGGTGGTGGAGAGGAAAAAACTCAGCGGTGCGCCGTATACCGACGATCGTGATAAGGAGGTGACCGACCGCCTCGAGGTAGTCATCGTCAATGATGAGGTGGCACGACTTTATCAGCACAGTGAACGTGCGAAGAAGGATCATCCCAGCTTTGCCCCCCTCACCCACTACTGCGTTGCATTGGCGAAGTACCTGCAAAATCCTCTCAAAGAGTACGCTTCCCTGGGGAGAGACATCGTCTCGATCCAGTTCAAGGCAGGGCAACAGCTCGTTGCTCAGGAGCTCCTACTCAAACACCTAGAAACCGCATTGGTAGACATGGTCAACCTCGTCGGAGTTGATATCAATGAGGCGGTAACCGACCCGGCAACCGCTAACCTGCTACCTTATGTGTGTGGTCTGGGCCCACGTAAAGCAGCGCATCTCTTGAAGATCGTCAACATGAACGGCGGCGTAGTCAACAACCGGGTGGAATTGCTGGGAGTCAATGCCCAGTACCCCGCAATGGGCGTTAAGGTGTGGAACAACTGCGCAAGCTTTTTATTTATCGACTTCGAGAACGCCGATCCGGATGCCGATCCGTTGGACAATACCCGAGTACACCCAGAAGACTACGATATTGCGCGAAAAATGGCGGCGGACGCTTTAGAGCTTGATGAGGAAGACATCAAAGCGGAAACCGACGAGAATGGGCCCGGTGCCATCGTTCGAAAGTTGTTCCGCGAAGAGGCCCAGGATCGTGTCAATGATCTCATACTAGAAGAATACGCGGAACAGCTAGAAAGGAATCTGAACCAGCGTAAACGGGCCACGCTCGAGACGATCCGAGCGGAACTTCAGCAACCCTACGAAGAGCTGCGAAAGCAGTTTGTCTTCCTCGGCACCGACGACATCTTCACCATGCTTACCGGTGAAACAGCAGCGACACTGGCGGAAGGCATGGTGGTGCCAATTTCCATCAAACGCATCAGCGACGACCACATCGATGGCAAGCTAGACTGTGGTATTGACGCCCTCGTAGCGGAATCTGAACTAACAGACCGCTACGATATCCCCGTGCGAGCATTATATGCACCCCATCAGACCGTTTCGGCCAAGGTGTTATTCCTCAACCGTAAGACTTTCACCTGCAACGTGTCGCTGCGCGAAGAACAAACCAGCCGGCCATCACGGCCGACTGCCGACCGGGTTCATGGGGGGGAATGGGATTCCCGCCAGGAGCAACAGGACCGGGAGACATTGGAGGCGAAGACGCAAAGCGGCGGGCGTACGATGCGTGTCATCAAGCACCCACTGTTCCGGCCCTTCAACTCGACCCAGGCGGAGGAGTTCCTGGGATCGCAAAGTCGCGGCGACCTCGTGATCCGCCCGTCTTCCAAGGGACCCGATCACCTTGCAGTCACTTGGAAGGTCTCGGATGGCATCTTCCAGCATATTGACGTGTTGGAGCTGGACAAAGAAAATGAGTTCTCGGTCGGGCGGACATTAAAGGTCGGAGGGCGATATACATACAGTGATCTGGATGATTTGATTTTCAACCACGTCAAGGCGATGGGCAAGAAGGTGGACGAAATGATGTTGCACGAGAAGTTCCAAGAAGGCAGCAAGGACACCACCTGTAAGTTACACCATCCCTTTACCTCCCCCCCTTTTACATGTGTTTCTTTCGTCCTAACCCTTGCCAGACTCCTGGTTGGACACCTATACCACCGCCAACCCTAAGCGATCGGCGTACGCCTTCTGTATCGATCCCAAGCACGCGGGATACTTCTTCCTCTGCTTCAAGGCTGGATCATTCGCCCAAGTGCAGAGTTGGCCGGTAAAAGTGATTCCCCAGGGCTACGAGCTACAACGCAATCCTTACCCTGACATGAGAGCGCTGTGCAATGGATTCAAGCTCCTCTTCACCAACATGCAGGCTGGCAAACGACGGTGATTGGCACAAAATTTTGCCTCAATCTACCTAACTATTCTTCTTTTGTATACTGTGTAATATTTTCTTTTTCTTACTTCTACTTTCCCACCATCATTTTCCAGCAGGTGTTCCAATTCCTTTTGTCACGTTCTAATATATTGCATGATGGGAAGAAAAGAAATGGCAGGCATTCAATTGATTAAAAACAAACCCGTAGAAAGTCACTACAATTTTTATGAAACTCCCCCGCATCCCGTCCCTAAAATAACAAGAGAATCGTAGAGAAGAGAAAAGAGCGTTTAGGGGGAGCCGTGGTTCCATGTGAAGGCCTCATCCTCCTCGGTGTTTCTCGGGGGCTCTAAGAAACGTGAGACTCTCCGCATTTCTGCCTACATGACACGGCTTCTTTCTCCCTCCCTCGTTTGTCCTCTCCTTTTCACCTTCATCCATCTTCGCTTGTCATTTCCTTCCACCCCTTCATTCTATTTCTTTAAACTTTTCCCCATCATTCCTCTCTCCTCTCGTTGTCTCCCTTCATCCGGGATTCCGATCGTTTAGCCTCCCCGGCCCATCAATGCTCTCCTCCTAAGGCTTCCCCGCCGTCTTCCAACCAGTCAGCCGCAACCCTCCCCATCCTCCCGTCGTTCCCTGGCTGCGCGACAATCACTCCAGTGGGGTCATTGAACTCTCGCGGCCCTTCGAAATATTTTTATCGGATATTTAATATCCGCTTTTATGCAGTCATGGCCGCCATGGAGGAGCTAGAGATCCACAGCAAGGTAAGGGACCGCACAGTGACACCTTGTCCACAAAAGACCACCCCCGGCCAACCTCGGAAAACTACGAGAAGTCTAGTATTTATTTGACTATGGCTGAATTTGTATCTCTATATGTAGTCTTACTTTGTCCGATGGGTCCCCGTCAAATCCGACCACACCATCTCGTGGAGCATCCAACCGCATAAGAAATCGCTGAACTTTGGCATCTTCAAACACCCAGGCCATTCCGGCATGCTCAGCACCCCTAATCTCTCTTCAACTGATACCCCAAGCAACGACTCGAGTGAGAATCTGGCAAATGGCGGCTCGAGGCAGAGTACATCCACCTCCCTCGTCGACAAGCTGACAGCCATCGGCCTCAAACAAATCCGCTGGATCGGTAAATGCGAGGCGGATAAGATCATCCAGGGCACCTATGATGTGCCCCCTAACGAAGGCGGAAACTACGCGCTGGTCTTTGATAACACGTTCTCGAAGCAGATCTCGAAAACTGTGACTCTCGTGCTACTGACTTACCCGACCGCTCTGCCCCCCCAAGCTGTTCCGACCACTCATGCGGCGACTCAGCCTCCAGCGGCAGTGGACGTAATTGACTCCGGGAAACCCACGGTGTCGCGCAGACGGGGCAACAGTTTAATCGCCAAAATGCCAGCGCCGACACAGATCAAAGATAGTGACACTGTTTATACTGGCATCCTACACAAACGTCGCCGTAAGCGCCATCAGGGATGGGCGCGCCGATTCTTCTCCCTCGACTTCACAACCTCAACTTTATCCTACTTCCATGATCCCAATTCCGCCGCCTTACGCGGGTCGATTCCCCTAGCCCTCGCTGCCGTCGCCTGCAATGAGAAATCGCGCGAAATCTCCATCGACTCCGGTACCGAAGTGTGGCATCTGCGGGCCCGCACCGATCCCGAATTTGCGTCATGGAAGCGGGCTCTGGAGAAGGCCTCGTCTTCTAAAAACGCCCCTGAGGATGACATTAGTCACTCACACAAACATCTTCACCCGGACACGGCGCTACGGTTCCCTTCGCATCGCATTCAACCAAGCCCTGCGGAGGAACGTGAATGGGCACGGGTTACCGATCTAGTCAGCCGAGTGTCTGAGTCCCGTGATACCATCCGACGACTGGCCAAGGACACCGATCCCAAGTACATGAGCCCCAAACCGGCGGCACCCCAATCCCGTGGCCGGTCCGGACGCTCCCCCAGCCCTCAACCGGCTGAAGCTAACGGTGATGAAAAGCGGTCCTTCTGGAAACGCAAGACATCCACCCCGAGCTCCAAGCTGTCTGTACCTGGCGGCGACACACCCCCTACAGAGCGCAAACATAATACCATGCCTGGTTCTGGCCAGGACAACGATGTCCATGAGAGCCTGATGGCGCTCCTCCGGGATCTTAATCTTGTCGTGGGTGAATTTACCACCTTGCTCGCGGAGAGTAAGCATCGCCGCCAGCCGCCCGAACTTTACACTATACAGTCACGACATAGTGTAGAGTCGGACCGGGATGAGGAATTCTTTGACGCTGTTGACGGAGGAGACTCCCCGTTGCTTACGATCAAGCACGACAGCGATGAGGAAGACGCTACAGCCGACGCCTGCGCCGACGCAACCGTCGATGATGCGCCATCTGACAGCGAAGACGATGCCTCTGAGGCCCCTACCGGCGACGCACACGACAAGTACTCTCCGCTCTTCCCTGGGCGACCCAAAACACTCACCCCTCTCCCACTCGACGCCGTCTCCCGGCGTGACAATATCCCTGCCCCAACCGTCCTGCCCCCCAGCCTAATCGGGTTCCTCCGTAAAAATGTTGGCAAAGACCTTTCCCAGATCTCCATGCCCGTCTCCTCCAACGAGCCAACGTCATTGCTTCAACGCGCCGCGGAGGTCATGGAATACTCCAGCCTCCTCGACCGCGCCACTCAGGTCTCCGACGCAAGCGAACGCCTCCTCTACGTCACAGCCTTTGCCCTCTCCTCTCTCTCCAGCAGCCGAGTCCGCGAACGCGCCATCCGTAAACCCTTCAACCCCATGCTCGGCGAAACCTACGAGCTCGTCCGCGAGGACATGGGCTTCCGCTTCGTCGCCGAAAAGGTCTCCCATCGCCCCGTCCAACTCGCCTACCAGGCCGACGGCAAAGACTGGAGTCTCACCCAGTCACCCCGCCCCACCCAGAAATTCTGGGGCAAGTCCGCTGAGATCGTCACGGAGGGTAAACTCCGCATCACCCTCCACCAGACTGGCGAACACTTCAGCTGGTGCCCCGCCACCTCATTCCTGCGCAACATCATCGCCGGCGAGAAATACGTCGAGCCCGTCGGCGAAATGACCGTGGTGAACGAAACCTCCGGCCACCGCACCATCTCCACCTTCAAGGCCGGCGGCATGTTCTCCGGCCGCTCCGAAGACGTCGTCACCAAATCCATCGACAGCAACGGCCGTGACCTCCCCCTCGGCCTCGTCGGAACCTGGACCTCTTCCCTCCAAATCACGAACAACGGCTCCCCATCCGGCTCCGGCCCCATCTGGTCCGCCGGACCCCTCGTTCCCCAGGCCCCTAAACATTACGGCCTCACCACCTTCGCTGCGGCGCTCAATGAGATTACCCCGATCGAGGGTAAGAAACTCCCCAGCACGGACTCGCGGTTGCGTCCAGACCAGCGCGCGTTAGAAGATGGGGACGTGGACCGCGCGGAGGAACTCAAGGTTCAGCTTGAGGAGGCACAGCGTGCGCGCCGCCGAGACATGGAAGCAGCGGGTGAAAACTGGGAAGCGAAGTGGTTCACACGTGTCGATGAGTCGCCAGATGGTGAGGTCCTGTGGAGATTGAAGGGCGGGAAGGAAGGGTACTGGGAAGAGAGGACGAAGGGAACCTGGTCAAATGTTGTTCCGGTTTTCGAGACTTAGGTCGCTTTTTTTTGTTTCCTTCTACTATACTAGCATAGATACGATTTGTGTGGAGGTTGTATATATTTAGAGATGATATAAGTGTGGTTTTGATTTGAATGATTGCATTCTTTTGTTTCTCTGCACTTGGATGCGATACAGGATATATAAGCAACAAAATTTTATCCAAGGTGATTGACAAAGATGTATATTGTGTGTAGCTGTGTTTGCACACGCGTTTAGCTGAAAGCTGAGTATCTCGTGTAACAGCTTTTTGTGAATATCCCAGGCCCGTCCCAACCACCCTCCAAGGCCCAAGTTATAATTGTGTATATCCGTTTGTTTAACATAGGGCGGAAAGCAAAGATACAAAAAAAAAAAAAAGGGAGACAAGAAAATAGAGAAAGGGGATAACTGAGGGCATCAAGTGTCGTACGTCGGATAAATATAAGAGTAGACGACTAAGCGTCGTCATCAGACCACCCCTGCCTTGCCCATCGGCGATTATTCCGTAACCGAGCCGCTTTCTTTCCGGCAGCGCTGCGATCAGTCGATGTATTATCCATGCGAACCATCACAACGGGAAGACTATCCAGCACGGCACGATTTCCTTGGAAATAATGTACTGTGAACCCACCCTGAAGCACGCGACGAAGAGAATTCAGACGAATCCATTTCCACCATCGATCGATCTGCATCTTGCCCTGGCGGCCAATCTTAACAGTCATTTTACTGCCATAATGTCGGTTTGTGTGCTGGTCAATGGCATCGTTGTACATAGGCCCTCGCCGGGGGTTGGCGACGGTGGTGCGAATGGAGGCAAAATTGCTGTGGAGACTCTTCTTGTCACGCTTGCCAATGCGTTTGTTGTGCACCGTCGCCAATGATTGCAGCTGACGCTCGAGCTCTGGAGTGTTGTGGTAGGCGTTGTATCGTTTGATTAGTTTGGGGCCAGTATCGAATGGTTCGTCATCCGAGTCACCGTCGTGATTGTTGGTGTCGTTGCCATCTTCGTGTTCTTCACCCGCATCTTCCTCTTCATCATCATCGTCTTCTTGAGGAGTGTAACTCTTCTCGTACAGTAACGCTATATTCTCACCCGCAGCGATTTGGACGTTGGATTCGCTGCTGGTTAACTGGTCGATGAAAACCTGGATAGAATCCTCACTTTCACTTTCGAGATCCTCAATTTCGGTCGCTAAGACACCCCATTCCTGTAGGGCAGCAGTGACGCAGTCTGGGTCGTTTTCTGCATCAATCGACTGTCCATCCGAGGCAACAATATCCAAAAAAAATGTCATCTGGTCGACGATACTGTCCTCCCCTGCACCACCAAACAATGTGCATGTTCCTAAGCAGTGGATCGCTGCCGCTTTGACAGCATTCGAAGTCGAGTCGCGGATCGTACGAGTCAGGAGGGACTCGACATTCTCGTACACTGTATTGTTTGAGGCAGTTATGGTTAGGAGTTCCAGAGCTCGCATAGCCAATGTACTCTCGCGCACACTAGTCTCAACCTTGATACTGCGTGCAAAAGCAGTTAGGAGATCCGGGATTTGACGGCGGATGTACTCCTCAACATAGTGAAATTTCGATAGACGGCAATATGCCGCGTATGTCTCTTCACGGCCAAGAACGCTGCTGCGTTTACGATCTAGGATGTCCTGGATAACATCCATAAATTCCTGGATCCAGTTACTGTTGTTTGTTTCGGTTTCTGCATATTCGAGGTCATCTAGAGAGCCCAGGCTGAAGCATAGAATTAGTCTGAGGGTCTCATGACATCATTCCCGTCACTCGGAAAAAGGGCTTGGGGTCAAACGGGGAAAAACTCACCTGACTGAGGTTTCATCGCTGAGATTGCCTGTATCTTCGTCATCTGAAGGCTGCCTACTCGGGTTTCGAGAGGAGGGACGAGAGTTTTGAGCGGAGTTGGTGCGAGACGTTCGTCGTGAGCCTTCTCGAGAGGCAGCCTTGCGGGAAATGGTCTTGCCGCTTTCCAGGACCTGGCGACGGAGATCCGGCATGGTGATATCGAGTATATATGAGGTGAGTGAGTTTGTGATGAGAGAATAGCAGGTTATGTTTAATGGAGATGCGGAAAAAGATGAAAATTTCGAAAAGTAATAGGTCCTAGTTGGCAGAGGGGCCTATTCAAGTGGTACGGAGCTTGTAGAAAGTAGGTAGTACTTCTCAGAGACGAAGGACATGGTAGATTTAAATATTGAGAAAAAGTAAGTATCTCGTCAGTCTTCGCGAATTATGATGGGATGGATCGGAGTCCAGCGACTATCTCTAGGAAAAGGGGAAAGGATGAAACGGTGCAGACAGAGAGAAGGGTTTTAAGAAAAATCACAAGCAGTTAGGCTTTTTGGCGGGAGGGGGGTGAAGGGTGACGTCTGCTTCATCCAGCTCTCGGAGAAGGATTCCCTTCGGATAGAATGGAGTATACCGTGGACACTGACTCTTCAAAAGCAGTCCGTCTATCTCATCTGATCGTCATAAACGGGGAATAGTGATCAGTTCTAAATTGCTTCCTTCAAGCTTTTTTTTTTTCCTTCTATTCTTGGTGATCAAGAGTTTGTGCTGTGTAACCTCAGGCACCAATGGCAGCTCCCGTTATCTCCACGTGACGCGGGGTCCGGCGGCGCTTATCGTGGTTTATACCAAACAGGAGATCCCGTGCAGCCACTCGGCCTTCACATATTATTCATGTTCCAGCACAATCTACAAGCTGATAGCAGGAGGATTAAAGAAAGGTAAGATGGGAACCGCATGTTGAGATCCTTGATTTAGGCATGCCTCGAAAAAAATAAATTTGGGTATCTGAGGGCGCTTTGGCCCTTTGCCACATACAAAATTAATCTATGGTCGGCGTTTGATCTTTCCTAGGGATGAAGCAGACACTCTCTTCCACCAATTCAACCGCGGAGAATGCGCATCCCTCGTGCTGATGCCTCATTCTGTTCAGTCAAAGGTAGTTTTCTTGCCTTGTGACTCAACGATCGCTCCGCTTAACTTTTGGACGGTTTCCGTTCCGTATCTGGAGTAATCTGGTTTAGCTGGTTTGGGCTTCGCATGTCGAGCTCGGTTATGCTTCTCTTCCGTTGATTGCTGCTCAGAGGATCCGGATTGAACTTCGCTAATCTCCGGTGTATCGTTCTTCTTGGATTCTCCATCTTTCCCAAATCGTTTCTTATACCGGGTCGTTGCATCTTCGGCAAATTCCATTCTCATCCGCCGACCGAGGAGTTGGTTCACCCAGATCTTTTTCTGTCGAGGCTTTTTGCGTTTTCCCGACTCCGCATCGGAGCCGTCTACATCTTCTTCTTCGTCATCCTCGTTGACCATCTTAAACCCTCTCACCGCCGCTTCAGCAGCTGCGATATCCTCAAACTCCACCCAGGCATAGCCCTTGCATTTTCCCGTATCCTGAAAAGTCGCCACATGCACGTTGACCACTGTGCCGCACTTCGCAAAATGTTCCTCAATGATATCCTTGGTTGTATCAAAACCGAGATTGCCGACGAATATGCGTTTGGACGGAGGACGACCAGATGAAGTCGCCGCAGACCCAGCATTTTGTCCCTCTTCCTGCTGCGACTTTTCCGGTCGGCCAGAGAAGTTTTGCGAATCTTTGATCAACACCCGACGCCCAGTAAGAAGTTGTTCACTTAGGCCCACTGCCTCTTGGGCGGCCTTGGCGTTGGCAAAATCAACATAGGCAAATCCCTTATTCTGAGCTTTGCCGTGTTTCTCTGTAGACTTTGGCATATGGATCCGCGTAATTGTAGCTTCCGTAAAAGAGCAATTGCTTGTGAAGAACCGACGAACTTCATCCTTGGTCACCGAGAACGAAAGATTCCCAATCCAAATTCCGTAATCAGAGCGTTTTTGAGGGGCTGCCGGGCTTTCAACTGGCTCCTCTTCTTCTGGTTTTGAATCCCCGTTCAATTCTTTCCGTGTGGCCTGTTTCTTCGCTTTGCGCAGAGCCTTTTTGGATGGTGGTTCTGGCGCAGAAACGTCGATCTCGATCTCGGCGCCCTCCTGCAACTTTCGCTTCTTTTGATTTCCCTCTCCAATTCCAGCCATCTTTATAGCTATTTATGCCAGTCTCTCGATCACAAAGAAATTGGAAAAGAATAAATAATCGAAAGGACAAATGGGGATAAGAATTGAATAGCGTAGCGATCTTGGTCAGCTTGAGAGATTTTTTTTTTTGCCCGATAATATGGCGGGCAGAATCCCTCTCCGCCTTCCCGGCCCGTCCAGATCAAATCAGCTCCCTCTGTGTCCATCCACTTACCAACAACGCGCCTCCCCCTCTTCCATCCTACAGTTCCATCCATCTTGCCAAAGAGCGCCCCATTAACCTCCTTGGTCTTGGAGAATACAATCCATTATGACCCATGAAGTTGACGAGGCTCGGTCGACAGCAGAGAGCCTGCCCGATGCTGATGCCCCTGCTAAGCAATCATACCGTTCATTTAAGTCAGTGCAGTCCGATTCTCTCTGGCGAACCGACTCTAATTAATATTTGTGGCCTACAGGAAAAAGTTTGCTAAACTGAAAATAAACTTTGAACTTCGAATGAAAGAGAGCGAGTCGCTTATCCGCGAGGAATTGCGCATTGAGGATCTCTCAAAGAGAATCCAAGAACAAAATGAGTTGGTCTCTCCGAAACATTATAATAGTTCGCGGCGAGAGTAGCTAATCTTTATTTCAGCCAGCTTCTGGAGGTACTCTTAGAATTCAACGAAAGTCTACACGTCTCACCCAATCTTCGATTCGACCTGAGCGCTCCCGGAGACGGCACAATACTGCCGACCCCTGAAAGGGAGCTCTCGCCATCGTATAATGATCCCTCTTCGGCAAATTCTGCCCTGAGGAATGCCAAAGGCGAGCTGGCAGCCGGGGAAATGACAGCAGAGTCTTTCCGCGAACTAGAAAATGCAGTCAGGCGAGGCAGCGCTTTTCCACCTCAGAAGCGCTACACTTCATTGACCGAAACTCCTCATTCTGCACCCGCGTCTAATGGTTCGAACGCACTCGGAGACGCCAGCTTAGAATACAACCTTGGATTTCTTACCCCCGAGCACGAAACAGAGTACTACCTAGCCGCAGACGCCAGACTCGGCGACGACGCAGCCGCCGCACAGCTGAGCCGCGGTCCCGAGAGACCTTCCCTTACAGAACGGGAGAGAGATATCGCTTTGCGGAGCCCCGTCTCGGTCCATCATTGGCTGCGTAAACACCAACCAAATATTTTCTTGCAAGACAACGAAAACGCTTCAGAGAAATCCGCTTCACGACCGTCAAACCTGCGCACGTCTAAACGACCCACCGCTTCCCGTAAAGATGAGGATACCCATGATGAGGACAGCGTCATGATGGATTCAGGTCCAACATCTGGAGGATCAAAGGGGAAACGTAAGCGCGATGAAGAGACTGCCTCGCGATCCAAGGGCGGCAGCAGTCGGTCGAGCCGGAAGAAGAAGGACGACAGCAACCTCAGCACTAAACGTCCCTCGAAGAGATCCTCAGGAGTAGGTGCATAAACACTCGAGTATGCGCGATCTGTGCCCATTTTCATTTCCTATTTTTGTATTACTAAAGTTTTTTTTCTTTCTTTGTGTAATCACCTCAAAGGTCAAGGATCATCATCGTCCCCAGGTACACTTTCAGCTTGTATTGGCTCCGACTGCATAATGCTGCAGGCTTAATATCCTTTAAAGAAATTTGAGGTTTATAATATACATATTGTAGTTAAATACATTTTGAACCTTTTAAGACACATCCGGAGCTAGCCCGGGGAAACAAGAACGAAATAATCCCCATGCCTGGTTGGAACTCTCCAGTGCCCAGGTTGTGTTTGTCTTGTTTGCTCTCGTCGCCGAAAGTCCTTCTCCGCCCTCAAATCAATCAAAGAATCTGAAGCAGCTTCCTTGGGACATACCTGGCCCAATGCACAAAGTTTGTGCCTTCTGCGCTTGAATCATTATTTCCACAGCTCGAGGGAATGGCGATTACCATTCTCCCCCCTGTCGCGGATGATGTTGATGCGTCGTATCCCGACTCCGAAATTGATGCAATGTCTGTCGATTCGGACGGTGGCGTCGATCTTGCACCCGCAAAAGCCTCAAGACCAACCAAACGACCCCGGTTAACAGCGGGAGGAAACATCGGCACCGGGATAATCACACCAGGAGAAGTCGTAACAGACGATCCGCAATGGATGAGGTTGGCTCCTCTATTTCATTATCTTTTTTTTTTTCATTTTGCCCTACATCCCCAATTCGCGAGTTCTCTCCCCACTATAGGTACCCTTTACTAACCCAATGATGCAGAGGCCACGGCACTTACATGAATCCCCTTTCAACATCCATAATTGCCACCGTTGCCGGAACCATCCAGAAAACTAACAAATTGCTCTCCGTCCAACCGCTGCGCGCCCGGTACGCTCCCGAAATCGGTGATCTCGTCATCGGCCGCATTGTTGAAGTCCAGTCCCGCCGGTGGAAAGTAGACGTCGCCGCGCCCCTCCTCGCCCAGCTACCCCTCTCCGCGATCAACCTGCCGGGAGGTATTCTCCGTCGACGCACAAGCGCCGACGAACTCCAGATCCGCACATTCTTCAGCGAGGGCGATCTGCTCGTCGCCGAAGTGCAAACGGTACACTCGGATGGCGCTGCGTCGTTGCATACGCGGTCGCTGAAGTATGGGAAACTGCGCAACGGTGTCTTCCTCGCTGTTTCCGGTACGGGAGGCAGCGGAGCGTCCAGCTCGACGGCAAAGGGAAGTGTGGGTGGTGCGGGGGCTGCGGGCTCTGGCGGCGGCGGTGCCGCGGCGGGGGGTGTGGTTCGATCCCGGAGGCAGGTGTGGACAATCAGCACAGCCAATGGTGGAGGGGACGTCGACATGATTCTTGGGGTGAATGGGTATATTTGGATCTCAAAGCATGCGGATGGAGCAGCAGCGGCGTCCTCGACGACGGAGAACGTGTCGATCACCCGAATGGAGGAGATGGTCTCGAGTTCGATTTACTCCAGTCAAAATGATGAGATATCGCCGGCGACGAGGAGAGAGATTGCCCGGCTCGCTCAATGTATCCGGGTTCTGGTCCAGGCGGGGATACGAGTTGATGAGGAGACGGTAATGGCGGCGTACGAGGCAAGCTTACAAGTTGACCTGGAACGAGGTGATGATGATGATGATGATGACTACGAATATGGGCGGCAAAGAGAGGGACGTGAATATCTAGAGGGGACCCAGTCACGAAGATTGATAGAGTTGGTGGTGGAGCAAACATCGAGATGAGCGTCTTAGAAGCTTGATACCCTAGATAAATTTACTTTCTCCCTATTAATGATTCCCCATCCCATCATCTACTTAGTGTTTCTTCGTTAGTACTGCCACAGACTAGATGAAAATGTTAAGATGCGGGTGTTAGTATGTTTTTCCCTTTTTTTTTTCTTTCATGTACACCCTACCTGATATAACTAACCACTATGACCACTATACTCGGTTTGGAGGGGCCAAATTAGCCGCAAGAAACATGGTCGAAAGATCCCGTTTCCGTACTGGAATTTATTGTATCATGCAAATCTAATACATAGTGATATAGGACGCCGGAGTAATTTGCCCGACTTTCTACTTTGCCCTACTTTCGACTTTGCCCTCTCAGCAGCAAAAAAATCCTGGAACGGTCCGGGATTGTTGGTTGGGGCCGCAGGACACACGTATTTAGGGCACGCTTAGCGCATCGGCAATCTAACTAGGGGTCTAAAAGAAGCGGCATATTCAGCCAGGTGTAGATACACAAAATCTGTAAGATATCGTAGCAATTTGCAAGATGAGGAAGCTCACGGAAATCAACACCCTCCTCATGCAATAATAAGGCACGATTGGACTAAATAGGAAACGCTAGAGCTGGTCTGCTTGCTGAGTAATAATCCTGGGACGGGAATTGATCCCAAACTTACGAAGGGAAAGTTTCCTGTAAAATGCCGTCGATCTTTCCAACTCAAACAGCATCACCATCTCCAACTTTTGGTTCCACCACTGGGTAATCCATAGCCTGAGGGACAGGAGCTCGACATCCATATTGAAGAAGCTTTGAAATTAGAGGCTTACCCATACTTGGATCCGGCCCTGTTTGCTCACCCTCACGCCATCCTATAGTGGTCGTAGTTCTAGAATCGCTGATGTGGTTCGAGGGGCGCTAACCAGATTGAGGTGGTTGACATTGAAAGAGATGTCATTGCTCATGCTGAAAACCATCAAATCTCCTTGACTGTCCACCTAGTTGGATACTTCTCGCTCTCGCTCTCGCTCTCGGGGTGCCCCTTTCCCCCATCATTATTATCTCATATACGCCACTGTCGCTTCTCCTCAGCCACGCGTTGTTATCCCTTCCGTTTGTTTGGAGTTTGTCATCCCCCCCTCCGGTCCTACCAGGCCCGCCTGTCTCGCCGCTGCTGGTCGGTGCACCCAGACCTTGGATCCCTTTCCCGGCCCTCCATTATACGCCTGTATCAACTTTTATATTCCCATTAATATAATTACTATACACCACTCCGCTTGAATGGCTCCCCGTCATCACAACATCGGTGCTAGCCGGCGAAGAAGGCGAGAAGATGAGGGCGAAGATGAAGGCTCGGTCGACGGCGAGCTAGAGGACGACTCCTTGAGCGAAGGGTCGGTCATCAGCCACCAAGATGATGAGGATGCAGATGGGGAGGGCAGCGACGATAGTGACGGTGACGTGTCGATATCCCGGCGAGTTGACAACTCTAGTAATCACCAAGTCAATGGTCGTGTGCCCGACACGAACCAAGGGCCACGCCGCCGTCACTCCACCTCCCCCCGGAAAAGACAACTCGCGATCGCTGTGTCGGATACGGATGCAATGATGAATGGGTTGAAGATATCGGATGAGGCCGGTGAGGTGGAGGTAATCCATTTTGACGACCTGAAGGGGCAGTCCGCCCAAACTCAGAGGACACCCTCTGCTCCTCCAACGGAACCGGCAAAGGAATCTTTTACAGAGCGAAAACGTCGTGAGCCGGAAAAGCCCCCAAAGGAAAGAGAAGAGGACCCGACATTTGTTCCCACACGGGGCAGCTTTTTTCTTCACGACAAACGTTCTATGGAGCCCGGAGCAAACGGTCACAAGCCTTTCAACAAGCCGAAATCACGACCGTACGGCCTTATCGTCGATGGTAATGTTCGCAGGTATGCTTTCCCTTGCTTTACCTAGCCTATAATGCCACAGACATAAACGCGTTCGAGAGGTCCAGCTCAACTAAAGACGTCAAGGGGGGTAAGGGTACTCAGGTCCGCTGACTTTTTATTCACAGAAAACCAGACGCTGCGAGCGAAGGGCCATGGACGCACGACCTTCATGAGACTGTGGCCGGCGATGATCCACCTGCCTCCAAGAATGCCGGCGCCCCTACAACCACGGCGACCTTCCCTCCCAAGCCTGTCCCCACGGCTCCCAGGTCTTCCCCTCCCAATCGGTCTTTTTCCAATACTATCGTGATCGGGAATGTGCCTGTTGTAGTTTCCCTACCGGGCATGTCCAGCCCGGTTCCCTTCCCGGCTGTTTTAAAGAAGCAGCACACTCGTCTTCCTCAGCATCGACCTCCTCTCCGCCGCGACAAACCCGTCAGAATCTCGCTCCCGGGTCAAGCACCGAGATACATTTTCCCCGCAACAGAACGGTCATTCATTTTCATCCCTCGAGCCTTACGGCCCAACCAGCAAGCCTATCGTGGTCGTGGCCGCGGCGGGTTCTATGGGGGCCGACGTCCCAGCATATACGCCAGTTCCACATATACCCCAAGTGTAATGAGTCGTCGTTCGTCGTTTGGTAAAGCACCATCCCAAGAAGGGTACCACTCACCAGCAGCTTCTGTACTCTCGAGGCAGACAATAGTTACAACAGAAGGTGGGAAACCGGTTGTCCGCCTTCCCCCACCACCCCGACCTCCCGGGGCCAACCCATCAATCCCAGCGCCAATTCCATCCGCAATGCCGTCCGCGCCCCCTATATCCCAACCTCAGCAACCAGTTTGGCGTGAGAGCCGTCCCGCGCCAATTCCCATGCATCAGCCCCGCCCTCAGAAGACTGTTTCCGTTGCCGACATCGAGACCCCGGCAAGCTTTCCAGTCAACCCCCCTCAACCACAGCAGGAGCAACCGTTTCATCATCAAGTACCCATGGGTGCCAACGGACCCGTATATGGCCCAGACGCACCCGGTGCTCACCCTCCTCCTACCCACTCATCCGCGACCCCCTTGTCCCATATTCCCGAGCGTGCAGTTCACGCCCAACCCTTCCAAGCATACGGATACCAGCAAAGCCAGCCATTCTATCCTTCAGCGTATCCGCCTGGTGCTGTATATTATCCCATTCCAGGTGCTGAGTATCCGCCCTATAACAACACCGGTCCAGGGTCTGGAACGTCCGTACCCTCATATCCACAGGGCCAAAATGCCCCATATATGATGTCCGCTCCCCATACGTCAACAGAGCCACCGTCACAACCAGGCACACTCGCACAGGAGGCAAATGGCATGGTTTATTATTATGATGCCTCCCAGATGTACCCCGCCTCTTCCTACGGGGTTCCTGCCGGTGGCGTTGTGGGCATGGGTGGGATGATGACCCCTCCCGGTACAACATATTATTATCCCCAGCAGGGTGTTTATTATGCCTCTTAACGAAAATATATATAAAAAAAGATGATGAAGAGGATGGAGAAAAATTAAAATAAAACAACAAAACCAACGCTAAGGAAAAAAGAACATTACGAACATTCTAACATCTTATCTTATTTTCCCTTCAAATCCAACCCATTGCTCACTTTCCACATTCGCACTCTCCCTCTTTCACTCCACACCCCACACCCTTCTGTTTTCCTTTCTCATTCAGTCTGTTTTCTCTCTACTATCCGGCATTCCTCTCGCTCCCGTTTCGCCACGCATTCTTTCTTAAAATTTCATGACTTTTCCTTTGAAAGTCTACGAGTTCTAGCAAACCCTGACCTTTGTTTCTTTTCTTTTCCTTCTTTTCTTATTTATTTTCCCCCTTATGCTCATTGGGTGCACTCACATCCAACATACTTCTCCTATTCGTTTTCTGTTAGTTGAGGTTAGATTAGGATTCCAGGCATTTCTAGCGATTGTTTTCATCATTATTGTTTGTCTGCTGTTTGTATCCAGGAATGCCTCACGCTTTTTTTGTATGGGTGCCGTCTCTTTCCTATCTAACGATGATGATTCAGCGATGATCTCCCAACGAAGTCGGGCTGTGTGTCATTTTCCTTGATGATGTTTCTGAGCATGCTCTCCCCTGCCCTTGTAGGTTCCCCCACCGCATACCAGGGGAGGCGAAATTCGTAGTCGGATATATCCCCTATGTCCGGGCAATTTACCGTAGCATGATTTCATTGTTTGCTTTTTCTCCTTTTCGCCCGCTTCCTTCTTTCCTTTTCTTTCTTTTTCCTCCGCTTTCTTTCATGGCATAAGGGTTCTTAGGAAAATAAATCATAAAATTCACGAAGAGATCTAGTCTGTATTGCTCAACTAATATTTTATCCGCTTTTGGCATTTGTTCTAGCCAGGAGAAGCCGGTAAATTCTTTAGTGCTCCTATATGACGTTCTTGTATAGCTATTGGTTGTGCAGGAATGACTTCATCATGCAACCCCAGCCGGAGTACCATGGACCTGAGCTTGCTACCGACCGCAAGGGTCAACAGAGGTACTGGGGACATCCCGTGCACCGACCGCCACCAGGGATGCCCCGGAGGCCGCCTCACCGCCTCAGCCGAATGCAGCACAGCAGCTGACCACCAGGCATCTCTTTATCTGCCAATGAGTGCCATTCATTCCCTTCCATTCCCATCTCCTCCTCTTCTTCTCCCACTGACTCTCCTCCCTCTCTGCCTTGTCGTCATCCCCTTCTGCCTCTTTTCCATCCTCCCTACTGCTCCATCTCTCTCCTACCTTCTCTATTTAAGCCTTTACAACCTTGGTTCATATTTCATCTTCTTCCTTTTTCGTGTTATCTAGCTTGCTTTAGCGTCGCCGTGCTCTTATCTTGACATTAGGGACCAGCCCAGCAGGCGACACTCAGGGCTCTTCCTCTCACATCATGTCGACCAACTCTGCCACGACTACCCCGGTCGGGCCTAGTACCCCAATCACTGTAAAAGTTCTTTACAATGAGCATACTCGCCGTTTCAAAATTCCACTGAGAGATCTTGGAATTCGTACTTTTCCCCAGAGTGTAAGAAGTCCCCACTCTAGCTCCGACCGAAGCTCTCCATATCGCAGGCAGCTCGATCGCCTTTCTACCTACTACACCCCCCCCCAACCTTCATACGTACCTTGGTCCCCCCTTCTTTTTCCCCCTATTATACCAGATAAATACGTCTAGTCTTCCCTTTCCAGAGAATACAAAGACTGACCGCTGTTGTCGCCAATACTGACTAATATCTCATTAGCTCCGCCAACTCCTTGGCATCGCCGCGGATGTTAACGTCATCTTCGAACGCTATTCCGACAGCGCCGGTTGCTATGTTTACCTCGACAGCGAAAATTCAGCTGTTTTTAAACAACTCTATCGTGCTGCCAAGGCTAAACTGAAGCTGCGGATCAAGGCTACAGTTGTTGTTGATGAGGCGGAATCCCAACCGGTGGAGACTGTGGAGGACCTTCCCGATGCACCAAGCCCAGACCGATACGATTATCTCGCAACAGTTCTGAGCTCTCCACTTCCACCTGCTCACCTCCGAGCTGAACCTGGCACTAGTTCCTCTGAATCTACAACAAGCCAACCTGAAAATCCGCTCAAGGCTACACTGCCCTGGTCGGCTCCGGAAACAACTGAAGACAAACCGTTTTATAGAGAGTTTGTTCTGGGTCTGGACAACCCTAATGTTCCAATTGCGTCGCATACATCTCTTGCTGGCATATTCTGCATTGACTGCAATCACTGCGGCCGGTCAATTCCAAATGAGCACTACCACTGCAGCATTTGTGCTGATGGCGACTATGACCTCTGCCCCCAGTGTGTCGACTCAGGAGTCACCTGTCCAAGTGAAGATCATTGGCTGATCCGACGCTTCGTCAAGGATGGTATTGTGACCAACAGCACCACAGAAACAGTTGCCCCTCGTAAGATGCAAGTGCAGGAGGAGAAACCCCTGCCCGAGCTCGCGCCCGAAAGCCCGGCTGAGCCCAGTCAAGAATTCAATATCAGCCACGAGCGGATTTGCAATGGCTGCCTTCAGGGTACACATTCATTAACCCCTTCTTCTCCCGTACGTCCATACTAACGGTTGCAACAGATCTAGACGGGAAGAAAATGGCTACCTGTGCTGAGTGTGAAGACTATGACCTTTGCATTACCTGCATCCTTGGTGACAAGCACGGCCATCACCCTTCTCACACCTTCTCTATCCTTGGTGACCATGAGTTTGGTCTCAAGAACGTCGTCCTGTCACGTTGCAAGCCTGGACGAGGATATCATCACGCCGCCATCTGTGATGGATGTGACAAGGTATATTCCCTTTCAATCTGTCGATCCAGTTTTAACAAAGGTTAATGTGGCTGTAGCACATTATTGGTGTACGCCACAAATGTCTTACATGTCCTGACTGGGACTATTGCTTCGATTGCCACGCAGAGGCCTCGCGAACCCACCCCGGTCATCGGTTTGCTCCTCTCTTCACCGCGATTTCGGAGCCCCTGCAATCCCATCAGGTTCATTACGGCATCTTCTGTGATGGGCCTCTATGTAAGGACAAACCAAGCCCCAACTATATCACTGGTGTGAGGTACAAGTGCTCTGTTTGCCATGATACCGATCTCTGCGCCAAATGCGAAGCTCATCCTTCAAACACACACAACCGCACCCATCCGATGGTCATGCTTAAGACACCAGTGCGGAACGTAAGTATTAGCACTCTTCATGACAATGGCTCTGAATCAACTCCTGTGGGCGATCGTACCCAGAAATCTGCTTCGACCCAGGCCACGGCTCCAATCGGATCAGAACTCGCATGTTTGGACGCAAATAACTCGGAGGTGACCCTCAAGCAAGAGTGCGAAAGTGTAGAGGACAAATCAGCTCCATCTCCCGCCCTGTCAGCTCAGGAACTACATGCTACGACGGCACCAACCGCATCTTCTGATGCAATCCCTGAGTACCAGGCTTTCTTCATCAAGGACACTGTTGCAGATGGCACTGAAATGTACCCCAACCAAATCTTCCAGCAGACATGGACACTTTACAACCCTGGTCCACTCTCATGGCCTGCCGGCAGTGATGTTCGTTTCGTTGGGGGTGATTCGATGTTTAACGTTGATACTAATCATCCAACAAGCCTTGCCTCGATCTCTGCTGCTATGGAGAGCAACAAGCTGTCTGAGCCATTGGAGCCCGGCCAAAGCGCAGACTTCTCTGTCACCCTGAAGGCCCCTAAGCGTGTGGGTACCGCGATCTCGTATTGGCGACTGAAGCTTGCCAACGGCATGGCTTTCGGTCATAGACTGTGGTGTGAGGTCCAAGTTCGCGATGAGCTCCCCATCGAAGACCTCGATAGCTCGGAGTCGCCGATCGATGACAAAGATTCTAAGATCCGCGATGTTGACCAGGCTGAGGTCTCGCGAAGCCAAATGGTCTTCCCTAAGCTGGATAAGGAATCGCCTGAATCAAGCACTCATGAGGCAGCGATTGTGCCCCCCACTGCTCCTTCTGTGTCCAATCCTTCGGAGCAGGATCTTCTCGACGATGTGGCCAGCTTGACCCTGGATGATGATACCGAGGCTGGATTCTTGACTGACGAAGAGTACGATATTTTGGATGCGAGTGATCAGGAGTTTATGGATGCCCGGTCATCTGGGAATTGAAAAATTATGAAAACGCCAGAAAGCTCGCCCAGTTACAGGGATTTCCATGGTTTGCTATGAAATGTTTTTGGGGAATATTCCGGGATAACAAAGCGGTTCAGGAACGGTGAAAATAAGTTGTTTCTCTCTCTTATCTTGGCCCAACGAAGCAGCGGGAAGCGATTCCAGCTGGTAATGGGAAGTGACATGACAGTATCTCTGCTCTGATCTTGAAATTGGAAACTGAACTGTGAATCTCAATCGTATGGTCCGCAAGAATAATGACGTAGGTGGTATTATCCCTCCACACTCTCCTCGGCCCATTGATCTAGACCCTTGTATCTCTGCACTTGTGGCAGGGACCTCTGTACTCTCGTAGTTTTTACCTCGGCAGGCCGGTCCCATCCTTAGCGAATGTCCTCCAACAGCCCATTCTTCCACTTGTACTTGACTGTTACTAGTTTCCGGCGATCCTCCATTGGCGGTTCCACAATTGTGTTTTCTTACGACATCGTGTGGAGTAAAATCCCAACTCATAATACGCGATCTGACTGCATAAGCGTTTCCATCGTTGGTCCCGTCCTTGAATCCCTGCTCTCTTCGCACGCGATGAAGAAATGGTTAAATACTTCAGTGTTGCATTCGTATTGGCGATCTCCTACCTTGAGTAGTGGTTTGGATGCATGCCACCAACCCTTGCAGCTCTACACACCGATCACAACTACCGTCGGATAAAATTTGCGGGCACTTCAGCGCAAACCGGTTATAGCGGGGGGGTTGACACCAGGCGAGGGGACGATATGATCTTCATGAAGGGACCAAGGACTCACGACTTGGTAGTCTCGTGGAATATATTCCCCGAAACCCACACTTTCTCCTCCTCCCTACGGACTTCCCCTCTCATTATCTTCTTCTCTTCTTCTCCCCGTCGTTCCCCTCTTCCTCTCTGGCCGTCTCCCTCTCCCTCCCCCTCTTCCTTGTCCTCTGGATAGGATTGCTCTACACCATGGCACACCTTACTCGCCTTATCCTGGTCATTTTAGTCGCAGTATTGGCTCGTCCATTCTACCAAACCGTCACCGTCCTCGGTTTTTTCCGCAAGGACCTTGCCTCTGAGATCACCATCGAGAATCAGGCGAAACTCCGTGTCATCCCAGATACCATACAGTGCGAAGACTTGCACTACTGGGCCTCTACCAGCCAGATCTTTGCTGCCTGTGAGAATGAATTTTTGCCGCGGTTCACCTGGTTTCCTCCTGTCGGCCACAATGATGGACCACCAGCAACAACCGGGTCGATCTACGTCATTAACCCCAAGGTAAGGGATAGCAACCCCCTCAGCACACATCTGCACACCCACACACATGGGTAATAGAAGAGAAGAAAATAAGAAAACCAACATCATTAAACAGACTATGAAATCCACCCGTCTCATTTTCGAGAACTTCTCTGGTCCATTTGTCACTCACGGCATCGACATCATCGCAGACCCCGAGCAGTCCAGTGCCGTGTATATCTTCGCGGTAAACCATCTTGGAAACCCAGACTGGACCCCAGAGAAAGCCGACAATGTCCCCGCCGCACGCTCCCAAATCGAGGTCTTCCACCATGTTCTCAACTCTCAGACGATCAGACACGTACGCTCCGTGCGCCACCCGCTCATCGCCACCCCCAATGATATCTACGCCCAATCTCCCCGCTCCTTCTGGGTCACCAACGACCACGCCTACCGTCTAGGTTTCTTGCGTCACGTCGAGAATCTGTTCCCCTTCGCTTTCCGCACGAACGTCATCCACGTTCAGTTTGAACCTCTTGACGCTTCAGCGGGCAAGGAAGTACAAGCAGAGGCCGGCGTCGATGCCATTGTCGCCCTAAAGGAAATCTACAACAACAATGGTATGGGCCACGGCCGCTCTGATGACGAAATCCTCATTACCAGCTGCATGGGCGGTTTTCTGTACCGAACCCGGGTGAACGATGACGGCCGCACTCTCTCCGTGGTGGATACGGTTGGTGTAGAGAGCACGGTCGATAACCCGAGCTACTACGCGGATCCGTATGCGTCGCCTGAGTCCGGGGATGCCAGTGGTTACCTGCAGGCAGGACTGCGTCGGGCAGTTGATTTGGTCCACACACATGCAGATCCCACGGCTAAGGATGGGGTCATGATATGGTATTTGCGGCAGGCGACTGGTGGGAATGGAGAGTGGGAGAAGCGGTTGCTTTTCGAGGATGATGGGTCTAATATCCGCGCTGCGAGTGCGGCAGTCTTAGTTCCTATCGAGCCTGCCAGGGGGGATAACCGAAAAGAAGCCTGGTTGTTCGTATCCGGGTTCATCTCAAAGAGTGTTGTTGCACTCAAGGTTGAACTCTAGTCCTCTCTCCCCCTCGTTTGGACATCACATCTACAGATCCGTATAATGAATAAAAATAACCTATTTGTTTAACTTTACGTCTATTTTCCAACCAAGTATAATCACCTACAACCTTTGTAAGGCTCCCACAACCTCCGCCGTGCTACAAACATCCGCAAACTCTCCCTCCAAACTTGCCACTGTGACCCCATGCACCGTCTCCGCATTAAACCCCCCCTTTGCCCAGGTTGCTGTCGCATCGCTCACAAGTATAATCCCCCCCTTCTCCACCACTTCCCCATTCTCCCCCCTGCGATCCACAACCCCCAGATTCGCCGCCATCCGCACCGAAGTCGAAACACAATGATCCGTCGTCATCCCCGCCACAACCAACTGCCTAATCCCCCTTCCCCGGAGATACTTCTCCAAATCCGTCCCCACAAAAGCAGAGTTGACGGATTTCCACATCACGGGCTCGGAACCATCGTCCAGGGGTGTCGCGAAGGCGGCGGGGGCGATACCGTTCCCCGGGGCGGAGGGGTGCAGGGGGCTTGTTGGGGTGGTGGAGGCGTGGAAGATGTGGATTATATCTGCGATGTTTGGGTTGACGGTGCGGGCGGTGCGGAAGGCTGTGAGGAGGGTGGAGATATTGGATTCGTAGGAGGGGTTGGAGCGGGATGAGCCCCAGTGGCAGGGTTGAGAGGGGGGAACGATGGTGAAAGCGGCTTGGTTGTCGATGAGGAGGAGGGCGGTGGGGTGGGTGAATGTTACGGACATTTTGATTCTTTCTTTTTCTTTTTCTTATGGTCTTTTCGCCTTTTCCTCGGGATGTTGGATTCGAGCTGCTTTGGGAGTGGACGGATAGGATTATGAGACTTGGAGTTGAAAATTAATGTAGTGGAAGTTGAAAACTGGGTGTAGTTATATACTTCAGGAGCAGGAATGAGTCATGGGATCGTAGAGCTTGATAGGTGGGGACAGTACTGGATAGACAGACTATGCTTGCCTATATGTATCTATTAAATTCAAAATAACATAATTATAGTCGAATTAGAAGGTGAATTAAGCCGGGGGCTGCACAATTGGGTTTTCGTTGCTGAGTTGAAGTTGTATAGAAAAATTCCTGGAAGGATCTCTGTCTTGATGCCTCAGGCGGCAATGTTTTCCTTTTTGGGACAGTTTCTCACCACAGCTCCAATCGCTTGTCGTCGATTTCCAAGTTATCTTCATTCGTGTCTTCATCTCCTTCATCTCCTTTCCCCTTCTACTTTCCTCACCCTTGCCATTCAATTCAATACCCGCTCCCATCGGATATCCGCTGGGAGAAATGGCTTCATCTCTCCCCGTGCAGAGGAGACTCCTCTGCCACTGGAAACCGTCCTCCGTCACCCCGTGGCTCCAACTGCACCCATGTCGCAACAGTAACTCCAACCTCACCGTCACCAGCACACGCACCTACTCCTCCCACCACCACTCTGCAGCCAAATCCCACCTCCGCTCCTCCTCCGCCGCTCAACCTACCGCAAAATCCGTCATCCCTTCCATATCCTCCACCTCCACCACCTCCCTCGCCAACGACGTAAACCCACCCCCAAGCACCCGTCCAGCAGATCTCGACCTCCCCGCTGTCCTCCCCACCTCCGCCCCCCCCGGCGACAAGCTCAAGCGCTACGTCGCCCTCGGACGTGCCTACCTCTCCTTCTACAAAACAGGTCTCAAAAATGTCTACCACAACTACCGCACCTCCTTACCCCTGCGCCGCTCCCTTGGCCTAATCTCCTACCTGCCCACGTCCCCACCCCCCAAATCCAAACCCGCTAGCGTCGCTTTTGCTACCGCTCTCAAGAAGACGGACATTAGCCGCTCAAATTTCCAGCTCATCCGTCGCGCCGCTTATGATGTTCGCCGCATGATCCCCTTCTCGGTCATCCTGATTGTTTGCGGGGAGATGACGCCGCTCGCGGTCCTGTTTTTCGGTAATGCGGTTACCCCATTTACGTGTCGTGTGCCGAAGCAGATTGAGAAGGAGCGCGCCAAGAAGATTGCTGGGAAGAAGGGTGCGATGAGCGCACATGCGACTGTGGTGGATGGATCGGTGACGGGTCCGGCTCCGGGGTCGGAGGGTGAGATGGAGATCCTGGCACGGTGTTTTGGCGCCAGGGATTGGATTGAGAAGGCGGATAAGGACCAGGTATTGAGAGCTTGTGCGGCGCTGGGGTTGGTGAAAAGTCATACCTCGCCCGCCTGGTTGGTTGGGCCTGTTTATCGGTCGAGACTGACACGGTATGCGGAGTATCTGGAGCTAGATGATGGTTTGATTAGGAAGTGCGGTGGGGTGAAGGGGATGGATGGCGTGGAGGTGAGCATTGCGGTTGAGGAGCGGGGAGGCGTGGGCTTTGTTGAGGGTTTGGAAGGGTGGGAGGCTGAAAGGACGCAGAGGAGGTGGTTGGAACGCTGGTTGGAGATGAGATCTTAGTTCCTTCCCTCTCTTTCACTTTTCTTTCCTTTTGGATCTCTCGCTGTCTCCACTCTATCTGTGTACAATTTTGCGGTATCTAGTGGTGGTGTACATTACTGTTCTCGGGCAAAAAAGTGTTGTTGCAGTATATAGATAGGTTTTCCTTGTTATATAGATTGACGCAGGGTGACTCTGTACAATATCTCACAGAGTGAAGAATTCCAGTCTCTGCCCAGACAAGAAAGAAAAATGCCATTACCTGTATTCCCAAATTTCATACATAGGATATTCTTCTCATCCATCCCACGCTTGCTCTCCACAACGAAGAAATTATGTAAAAAAGACAAAGGATCCTTAATATGGACGGTATACGGTATCATTTTCGAGCAAAAAGAACGGTTTCCCTCGAACCAAGAAGGGAAAAAGAAGAGAAAGAGAGAATGTAAGTTGCTTGCGCCAGGATCCAACACACTTTTTCTGCTTTTGGGCAATAGAAGTGATCATACTTAATAAACTGCTGTTCGTTCCGTAGCTTGCGCTGCGCTCCGGACTTGTTTCGCCCAGCGTAATCCGCAGCTGTTGCACAGGTCTCGGTTCCCACTGGGTCCCCTGCGCCATTCGGGTGTCGTCTTCGTATGGCACATGGCGCAGCTTTTCTCCACAAGGATGGCGTTCTGCTTGCGCTTGCGCTTCTTTCTCCGGGCAAGTAGCCGCTGTACTTCATCTGACAGTGTGCGGTTTTGTTTCTCGAGTTCACGGAGCTCAAACTGCCAACTTGAGCCACGTGTCGCTCCCAGTTCTGTGAAGAGTGATTGGTGTTCGGGGCTCCGTGGGGATCTGCTGGACCCGATAATAAGCTCGAGGGGCTGACTGATCCGGGTACTTTCCTGTGTTATTTCCGTAACGATGTCACCCTGCACGGTGTCGCTTGATGAGGAATCTTCATTGCCGGTACTAGGTTGCGGGGGTTTAGGGAAGCGAAATTGAGCGACGAGGAAAGAGGGCTTGGTTCCCTCCTTGGTGTCCCCCGGGTAAAAAGTGGTTTGCGCTGGTAGCATATGGCCCTTCCGATGGCGGATTCTGTGGCTGGATGTGGTTGACCGGCCAGCGAGGGAGGCTTCGAGAGCTTGCTGTATTTCATCCCGCGAATCAGTCCCTACCAGGTCTCGGATGCTCTTCCCAATAAGATCGTCCGCGGTTCGACCAAGGACTGGTCGCGATTTCGAAGATATGAAAAGGATAATGCCCGAAGCTGAAATCTTAGCCCAAAGGTCATTCTCTGCCAGTGACCCGGGTTCCATTTTGGTGATCTGGTCAAGATGGTACACAGGAAGCAGCCTTCCTACTAGGACCATGAATTGCCGCCCACGCTCGGAAATATGCCATGACCCATGGCTTTCGAACCAGGTGTATCCGCTGTTTTTCCTTCGAATGCGATAAATAACACTCACGGGATTGCTGGTCGTACAGGCTCGCAGGTCACGGATGACAGGTCCGATATCGCTAGGATGGCAGACTGTGGAGAGAGTCTTGCCCACGAGCTCAACCGATTTATACTCTAGAACCTTTCGGCATGATGGCGACATGTAGAGAAATTCGAAGTCGAAAGAGACGACGTGAATCACATCATCCGTGTTTTCGACCAGGACATCACCCAATTGACCCCTGATATTCGGGTCAGCCGTCTCAAGACCATCCAGGATCAGAGCCACATGGTCGGGCGCAAAGCGAGTAGCAGGATCGGGGTGGTCTAAATGAGCATCGGGTGAGGGCACCACATAACTCGGCAGCTGGCTTCGTTGGTAGTTGATCATATAAGAACCATCTGCATAACCCTGTTAGCGTAGGTAAAGGAACTAATAGTTTATATTTGAACGTACTGGGGTTTCTCTTCCTGACGGCATCCGGCTTCTCGACAAGATCAACCTGGAAGCCGACAAAGAATCGGTAATCATTGGAATTCCATCGGATGGGTATCATAGTAATCAAATTCATGAATGGTTGCCCGCCCTTGCGGTAATTGATAATACTGGCTTGGATCTCAGTTCGCTCTTCAATGGTCGACCTCAGGCGAAATGCCGTCGCCGTGTCGACAAACTTGCGTGGAACACCCTGTTCGACCGCACCGTCTGGTCCTTGGAGAAAGCGACAATTACGACCAACAATCTCGCTCTCAGAATACCCTGTGAGCCGCTCAAAGGCTTGCGATACGTAGACAATGGGGTGGTCATCTAGCGTAATGTCGCATAGGACGAATGCACACGATAGGTCGACCGCACCAATGTTGATCTTGGGATCCGGTCGGGACACTACTTCAGCCTATGAAGAGGTGGATCAAGTTATTAACTGCACTGAAGGAGATTGCCATAGCTGGGTTCCGGGGTCTCAAGCGCATGTGAACCAGGGGGTTACTAAATGAACTTACCAAGATACCCATCATGTCAAAGCCACTACTTGAATATATGCTGCCATATTGGGAACCCTCTCCGCCAGTTTCCGTCTTTGGGATGGCCGAGGGGGCAGCTATCGGATAAGTAACCGGCGTTAGCTGGAAAGTTAAAAAACGGGGCATTTGCGGGAGTGATATAAGACCCACCTTTTGTTGCTCCTGCTCTCTTCGGTTGAATATACCGATGGGACGGCACGGAGCTTGACGAGGACGAATGGGACATCGGCTGCCCGTCCGAAGCCGACCTATGCGGGAGAATTTGCTCCCGCGAATGATCTGCGGGTTGAGAGAATCCCGTGGGATGAGGGGGTGGCCGGGGGGCTATGCCCTGCATTGATGGGCGGATTTCCCCGCCAACCTGGGACTGGTCCGACTGGCCCCAATACAAGCTGCCGGACGATTCTTGGGCCTGCGAGGTTGAATAAGGCGGGGTAGAGTCGGATTGGGTTTGTACAGAAGGGAACTGAGGTACCTGGCGGTGGTCTAAACTTTGCTCGACGGCCAATGTAGAGGGTGGATAGACGGAAGCATCGTAGGCAAAGGCGGTCCCTGAATCTAGTCCCATGGAGATTGCGCTGCCCGAGGTGGGGAGGTGCTCATACGGGAGGAGCGCACTGGGCATGCGACCCCCCAAACTTACGGAGGGGTCCATTGCCGTCGAGACGCCCCCCTCCAATAGATCTTGTCTATGCGATGGATAGGTATAGCTGCCGACTTGCATTGACCCAGCGGTGGTGAAGGGCACCATTTGAGGATGCCGCCCCTCTTGGTGGCGATCCGACGTGGGAACGGCATACTGCTCGTCATAGAAGGCTTCGCCATCGAAGCCTTCCATACCACGATTGGCCATATTTTTAATATTTGATCGATCGATCGATCCCGAATCGAGCCCGGGAGCCCAATTAAGGCGCTGGATCGAAGGAACGTGGATCGGGTGGGAAAAACAAGAACCAAGAAATTTGGGAAGAACCAGTTAGCGAATTCTCGTGCCCTGCAGGAGAGGCGAAGCCCCTGAAATTCCCTCAGACAGGGAAGAAATTGAAGGAATTGAGGCTTGGAGAAAACGTCATCAAAAATAAAAAAGGGAGCTTGAGGACAATGCGAAGTCACAAACAGACTTATCGATAGACTTAATATGGGGAATACTGTGGGTATATTACACTAGTGAGTGAGAGAGAAAGAGACTGAGGGTGCTGAACGGGGGGCTAAAAAATTCAAATGCAGAGCCAACACAACGAAGAAAAAAGAAAAGAAGGCGCTCCTAGACCCCGACCAGAGATGTTGAACATGGAAGACCAGGTCCCATGCTCGTTCTTCATATACGAAGCGACAAGCTGGATGGCGATCAGCGCCGTCTGCAAGGCGGGACGGAGGAGAGGGAGCTGCCAATAAGAAACTAGGGCGCTGAAGAGGCGGATGATGTGTCAGAAATGGCGACGGTGCAACCTTTGTGATTGATCGAGCCCCGTAATTAAAGTGATAATTATCAGGACAATAATATTATTTCCTGATTAAAAAGGAGATAGGTGGGAACGAGGAGTGGGTGCGGCGACTGTCAGTCAGTCCTTTTGACTCCATGACCCAGGGAGTGGGATGCAGCTTTGGTCCTGACACCAGCGAAGAATTAAAATATGGGTCAAACCGCAAATTGGGGAAACTTGGATGGCAAAGTCGCCAAAACTTGGTTGGATGAGGATATGACATGACCTCACGTGGGTTCCCTAACAATATCAAATGTATATCCCATCCCCTTCATGCAAAACCATCACTTCCCCTAGTCCATGAAGTTATCGTGCCCGCCATTCCTCCCCCCATTTCCCCTCTTCCTCCTCAATGGGGCCCCTCAACAGTGTTCAGCTTACCGCACGTTCACAGGACGGCCACAAGGCCCAGGGCTCGTGATTGGACGCTCAGGAACAAGGCTATGGGTGATGGTTCACCGGGGAGACGCACCCGGGTAGGCAAAGCACACCAAAAGTACTGACATGGATGGCCCGCTGGGAGGGGGTCATGGGTGTGGTCTTCTGGAAAAAGATAGAAAAGTGTCGTGTCATACCAATTCCGTTTGAATTTTCAATTGGCAAAACGTGGGCTTCATGTCGATCCTCCAACACCTGCCTCCTCTCCGAAGGCTTCATCGATGATCTTATTGATTCGGGGCCGTTGGCCGTGCCTCTTGGAGGGTGACATGAGATTAAGCGCATTAAATCGCCGGTTGCTATGCTCAACGCTCCATCGCCGACTTCTAGGATGCCTGTATTGAAGGGAACACGCCGAGCTGCTGGGGTGGGTGTGCCCAATGCTGCGGCTGGAAACATGCGGAGCGAGTCATGACCAATGCGGCAAACCTTTATGACCGTTGGTGCTTCTGTTTCCCCAATAGGTGCCGCCTTCGTCCTCCGGACACCAAATAGCCGGGTAGAACCCGGCTATGTCGCACAAAGGCAGCTCCTGGGAAAATTCCCAATTTATGTCCTAGCTGTCCGAAGTCTTCTGGGACTTCTTTTCTACTAGCTCTCTGCGCCCGCACTCTGCTACCTCCTCGACTTAGGATGTTATAGTAATTCTATTCTATACGATCATCACCTCACGAGAGAGTTTTATTTAACGTTTTTGGGGTGTTCACTCCACCCTCCTACAGTCTCCGTCATGAGAGCAGATAGCGAAAGAGGGGTACTAACAACTAAACTTAGTGAAGCCATTACCATACCTACACCGAGTATGATATACCGTTGGAAATCCATTGAAGTTCTAGAAACGAGAAGACGCTAGGTTCAGTTGCCTTATATAGGCAGGAGTGGTAGGAATGAGACCAGTACCGTTAGTATGACACCCGGTTCCGGCTCTTTTATGTATCCTGTTACGGTGCCAATTACTGGCCGAGTTTATGTTTTTAATGGTGGATATGGTTTACGTACCTTATAGCATCATCTATGAGGCTGCTTTTGTTCAAGGGCATTTCGACATTGATCCCTCTGCGTCTGTGGGGATATCCAAAGAATTTAAATTCCTACTAGGTAATTATACATTCCTGCAATTTTGGGGTAGTGAAGAATCGGTTGAAACCTGGGTTCTCCGAGAATGGGTTTGATTTGATTACTGTGACATTGACGATTCCTTTAACGAGAACGATACCTGTTACCCAAGAAAGAATTTATCTCAAGGAGCACGAATTGGAAGGCACTCGTAATGAGTCTGTACTCTCTTCGTTCCACCCACGATGGATGACCCCCCCGATATGAGTTTAGCTTGGGATATTAAAATGGATGTCATTCTTCCCAGGAAGACTTTACCTCTGGTCCTCTTCGATATATACAGAGAAACATTGAGAATCTTACCAACTATCTCTTCTATAGGAATGCTTTCCTCTTATCCAGGACATACCTTCTCGATTGGACGAGTATTTAGCTTGATTGAGACTGCAGACCTAACCACTGGTTTGGGGATCTAAACAGCTGTTTGCGCTGGGATTCTCCATAGATATATTGCCCATGATTGCCATGCTCCATAGTTTTGAGTTATAAATTAACTTTTGTTAAAGGTAAGCTGTGAGATCCATAAATCTGACTCGTCGGTGTCGCCACTTCTGGCCCATCCGGGGCTCCATTCCGTTCCATAGATAGGTATAACAGGTAACGATTGGGGGCCACGTGGGAAGCGGGGGAAAGAAATTATTAGTTGATAATTTGATAATGATAATGGATAGATTTTGTCGCCGTATTTAAAGACATTCTTTTTGGGGCTCTTGTAAGGAGTTTCCCACCTTGCGCGGGTCACACTGTGGATGAAGAAGGTATGTGGTATTTACTACTTAAGTAGTACTTTGAGAAGGTAGCTGGTTTTAGGTGAGGCAATTAGAGAACCCATACACAGCTTGAAGCTGGATACAATTGCTGGGCGAATGAACCTCGCGCGCGCTGCGGTTTGGCGGCATGCCCTTGATACTTTGTCTTGTTGCGACCTGAGGCAATTTAATACTTCTGCTTTGGCGAGAGGTCGGACATTATCCCACCATCACCGCTACAAATATTGAAAGGATGATTCAAGGGGTGAGCCCAATTCATTCCCTTCCAACCTTCGTCCCCATCCCCTTCCTCTCTTGACCTTGCTCCCTTCAACGAGTTTTCTCAGCATGGAACTCCTTGGCTCATTTGCTATCGCTGGTATTTAATCTCGGATGCGCCTGTTTGGCTAGCTTCATTCCGCTTCCAGACAGCTTATTATTTCCCTCCCTTTTCTTTTTGACCCAAGCCCCTCTCCCCAGAACACGAACTCATTCAAGGCCACTTTCTTCTCTCACACTCCGAAATATTGTCGATCTTTTTTCTTTCCTTTGTAGCTAAATATCTCCTTTATTATTCCTCACTCGTTTCCCCCAATCGCTTTCGTGTTTCGTTGCAGTGAATTTGTTGATCGCGTGGAATCTTATCCGCGACGGAACGGACCCGTTAGGTCATGGCAGACACACCGAATAAAATCTCAATCACTATATGTGGGGATGGTGGATGCGGTATGTTGTGCGACGTTCCCAATGAGCCCCGCGTTCATCACAGTTCATCCATGCCTTTGGGATTGACATCCAGGAACGGGAGCTGGTTTCACCCATCCATGACGCGCGCAGGAGATTGACGAGAGATGATGATAGGGAAATCGTCCATCACCCTCCGATTGGTACGCAGTCAATGGATTCATGAGTAAGTACGCGCATTACACTTGTGTACCAGCCGATTTATGCGATGGGAAAGTAACATTTGTTCTCGATCCCGTTTAGGTACGACCCTACTATCGGTAAAGCACCTCTTATTCCAGAATTCCGTAGCCTCGACACTTATCTAACACTCCGTTTCGTCTTGTTTGGGGGGAACCTACAGAGGACTCTTATTCCGTTACGCGCGTTATCGACGGCCTTCCATATTTCTTATCAATCACCGACACTGCAGGGCAGGAGGAATACCGCGGACTGTGGGCGGCGTCCAATTTGAAGTCTGATGCATTCCTCCTTGTCTACGATATCACCAGCGCGTCCAGCCTTGGGGCATTGGACTATTTTATGGATATGATCGAGATGGAAACCGAGCAACGAGCCGAAGATAATCAGCGACTGCTAAGAGAGCTAGGGGAGAGTGCACAGGGATTGGATGTTGGAATGCCCCCTCCGATCAAGATAGTCGCTGGCAATAAATGCGATCTCAAAGATAGTCGAGTCGTTAGCGCGCGAGAGGGTCTTGAGTATGCCCGGAAACACGGCTGTGGGTTCATGGAGACTAGCGCACGGGAGATGGTGAACATCGAAGAAACATTTGCTCGTATGTCTTACTTTGGGGATATAACCATTGTCTTGAGATCATTCGGCCGGGACTAACGATCTAATAGTTTTGGTGCGTCGTGTTGTGGAAGCTCGTCGACAGCATTATCGGAGCAATTCAGACACTCCGAGGCCTCCTCAAGGACTTGCAGGCGCAATTCGGAAAGCCCCTACTAGCACAGTGTCAAGGAAACAGTCCGCAGCAGACCTATCGAAACAGGCAAACCAGCGTCAGAGCTTCCTTCATAGTCTTCTGCGGAGAGGTAAACGAGCTAGTAATGGTCAGGGTCACACAGAAAAAACTTCCCAAGACCCATCAGAACGTGCCGGCATAGGTCGATTGAAACGGTTGTGTTGCTGAATTAACGTTGGTATGTTAACCTTCCTTTGTTGTTGGCTGTTTCTATTTGCCATGCCCTTTGAATATTTATATACCCCATTTGTATGCCTGCCAGAGAGGCATTCGATTCTTCAAGCTTCGTGGAAAGCTGTCAGAATTTCTTCTCCTTTTTGTTCCTTTCTTTGTGCCACCTGTTTGGTTCCTGTACTTTTATCCCACGGGCTAGTAGAAACACCCAACAATCAATTCGAAGTTACGAAGAATCGCTCTTCGGGAAGCAATACCGGGACATCCACACGAGTGCAATTCGTCAATGGTGAAGTCATTCTTCATGGTACCCAAATTTAATGGATAATCGGTAAACTATCGGACACATGGCTACACCTTGGCTTTTACTTGTTGACTTCCACTTCCATCCAAAGTTGCAAAAATCACTTCCAGAAAAGGGTTGATGGAGTGATGACCAAATACTTCAACGAAGGTGGACCCGTCCCCAACTTGGGGACGCCGGATGACGCTACTACAGCGTTCTCTTTTTGGAACTACCCTGCGAGTCTAGAACATTAAGCACGAGCAAACCCGTCCGTGGAAGCGGAACTACGATTTGGAATCAAGGACGGCTCCCCCGTGTCCGACTCAAGATCGATCAAGATCCAACCGTAACTAACAATAGTCACTTCGGGATGACGTAACCAGATAAACCACCAACATTACTATCGAGAAACATGGCAGCATGAATCATGGAGAAACGGGCCTTGTGGCCAATTGCTTTCAGAAAGTGGACGTTATTGTGCAAAGATGAGGTCAATCCTAGCAGGGTGGTTTAGTTGATGATGATTTGAGATGACTACATCGATTTCATACAAACTGACATCAACCTCGGCAAAGTAAAAGCCAGGAAAAGGAGTGACTAGTAATACATGTAATTATTGGGGGGCTGTTTTCTGGAAAAAACATGCTTTCCCTAGGATATTCTCTAACGCGTTCTCGAACGTCATGGACTTTTCGTTGTCGGGAGATCATGCAGCAGCCTGTCCTGCGCTATTTTCTCTATGTAAGTGGATAGGAAGGGTCGTGATATGGCTATTGAAATTAAGATTATAGGACTATGGCCATACATGGAGGGTCGGGATAAAACGACGGTGATTCTACTGGACTGGGATTATCGTCTCCAAGGTGGCAAGGATTTAAGCAGCTGGCTATGGTTAAGCTTTCAGGAGTAACATCCGAATACCCAGGATGCGGAGGGCCCTATGATCAGTTGATCGCATCAATGGGAGAATCATGATTAGCGTGAGTTAGCATGGAAGATGATTCAGTGTTTGCACTGCTAACAAGCCGTTAGTTGCGGAATTAATGTAGGGCGAAGAGGGTTGATCGGGATGGGTTTGCCGAGTTGTTGCGGACGACTGGACGTGAATCTGATCGTTGTGCCGTTGTGCCGTAAATCCGTTTATGCACGGCGAAGAGAACATAGAATTGCATTGCCCTATTAAGCCAGTCTTGTCTTATACAGGATCCATACTCCGACAAGCCCTTCGTACTATGCAGAGAATGGGTGTAGACTTCCCTGAGTGGCTTATGTCGATAGCCCACTCTTCGCATCGAGGAGAAGCTGAAGGCGATTCCTTGCTCGATCATTATGGGACCCGATGGAGAAAGAGGATACTCAGCTTCATCTTCTTGACCCTTTTTGCTTTCTTGTTCCGATTCTTTTCTGATGATGTGCCTGAACTTCAAAGATCTTTTCCATGATTTACCCACCCACTCTCGGATATACGGCTCTTTATCTGAGTTCTTTTTTTCTTGTCTGGCAACTCTTACCCACCGGCCTTCAGGTGGGATAAAAAAAAAAAAGGGATCAGATAATCAACAGAACAACAAGCAAATTGCTCCATGTGGAAACTCGAGGAATCATGAATAATAATGTCTCCGATGTCCGAACCTAGGGCCAAGGAGAATAGTTCTGTGTAAAGTAATTGGCGGGGGGTGCACGTTCGTCCGTCCCTGCTTCCGTGTTCCGTCTCGAGTTGAGTATGGAACTCGACTGTACGGCCGTAATAATAGGAGGTTTGGTAACGATCGATCCTGAATATTACCTGTATGTAAGCATACCATCAGGATTTGTGAATCTTGCGTAAGAATAATCTGACTTGAGTACTTCAAGTTGGCCCTGGCTCGGCCCAAAAAAAAAAGAAAAGTGCCCTTCCTGCATACTGTCTTGTAAAAGCATACCCTTTGTGTCCGCTAGCGTAGATGACTCCCACAACTGGCAAGACAGAGAGAATGTCCTTAATTAGCTACTAGTAGTAGTTGACTATCCGTGGCCGCATCCGCATTTTTATGGGAGACAGCGAAAACCATGTCAGCAAGAGCCCAAGGAACCTTTTGTGTCGGAGATACGGGTATCCACCACAGACCAATAGCCTACCAAACTTAGGCCAATGATCACCAGGTCGAAGAAATACAACACTCTTCGACTTGGTATGGTAATTTGGTAACGAGTGAGACCGGAGAACGGCTTATGTGAAAATGCTCTGTATAGAATACGTGATTCTGAGAATTTTATTTTTTATTTTTTTATTTTGATTTCAAGGAATACATTTTCTCTTAGTTCCAAAAATTATGTCTTGAATTACTATTTGTTAATTATTTTATTTTATTTATTTATTTGATTTGGATCTTGTCAGCATTATTTATTATAACTATGGCGTACACCTACATCATTAAATAAAACCCTTCTCCTCTGCTTCTTGAAGCTTTAGAATTTCCCTGGCTTCTGGACTCTCTTGACTCTTGGTTACCAATAGCTACTCGGGATCCCGCCCAAACCTACGACATAGGTACTCGACCATTGCAACCTTAGACAGTCTTTTGGTCCATCCGGCCTGATCGTTTACTCATCACATTGCTGCCCTCTGGTATGAGTGCGTGAGAAAAGTCTCATGCTATTAGTCTCTGAGATCGGATAATTTTTTGTTTCTATCCTTACATTATTAAACCTTTTTTGACCCTTCTTTGCGCTACTCCTGCCTGTCTCATTGTATCATTGACTCACCATACTTACGTATTGCCGATCCCTGAACACCACTTTACTATTGCAACACCGCGACCAAGCGACGGCACGCAAAGAATACAAACCAGCAAAAAAAAGGAAGGGCCAAAAAAAATTAGAGAGTGGAACCAAAATAAATTAAAGCTAAAAAAGCAAAAGAGAATAACCTACTACAAAATCAACCATTGGGACGGGTCATTCTTATCGTTTTGAAGTTCCGCTCGTGCACCTTGTTTCTCCTCTCCCGCCGGCACTCATCTATACGATCTATAAGATCTATACAACTACACAATGACAGCACGTCAATCATCGCCCACGTCGGACAATTCGCATTCAGATAGCGGTGTTCGAAAAAGGGTATGCAAGGCATGTGATCGGTGTAGGCTGAAGAAATCCAAGGTAAGCAAGGCCTCGGCCCAAAAGCATCAGCAAACCACTGATGCACTGACCCGGTGCAGTGTGACGGAGCCAAACCATGCGGTCGGTGTAGAGCCGACAACGCTGTCTGCATTTTTGGAGAAAGGAAGAAGGCTCACGATAAAGTGTACCCTAAGGGGTGAGCTTACACCTTGGAATTGCTGATTTTTTGTTTTGCGTTATTGTTTTTTTATTGGATGCGTCTCATGGTTCTACAACAAGACCGGTCTTGCTAACTGCCCTTTTTTTTGCGACGCTTTAGATATGTTGAGATGCTTGAACAGCAACAAACATGGCTTGTTTATGGCCTTCAAGAATTGTACCGACGGATTAATGAAGGTGAAGGGTGGCCAGGCGAGCCGCTGAAATGCGAACCCAACGGTCATCCTTTAACACACGATCTCCTCACCCAGCTTGGGGCTTTGGATCGGAGCAAGAACGATCGATTCGAGGAGAACACAGAGGCTATGCAGCAGGAGTTGTGGAAGCAAAACGCAGGACATATGCAGCGCCAGGACTCTTCAGACGCCAGCTCAGAGAGCGCGCAGTCACCGATTGCCCCATCTCGTTTCTCAGACCCATTTGCGGTTCGTCCGCTACCGCACACACCAGCCACTATCAGCCCTTCGTCACGACCACAGGCTCCAACAATTAAGAGCGAACCTCAGATGGCTCCAAATAACCCTCCGTTTGTCGCCTCGATTTCCATGCCGAACGTGGTGAATCCGCTCGCATTGCAGGCTCCTCATCAATGGACGAATACCAGCTTTGGGGGATTCGATGATATGGACATGATGGGCACCGTCGATTATAGCAATATGTCATTTGATGACCAGGTAACGTCGCCGATGTTCAATCGTCAGATTCCTATGGGATGTATGTCGTATATGGACACGAAGAACGACTACGATGATATCAATCTCAACCAATTTCTAAATGCAAATCCACCGGAGATCGCTTCAACCTAAGCCCGAATCATCAAGAGAATCGTTTCATATAATTTTCTTTCTTCGCATGCGAATTTTTGTACGGCGCTTATGACGTGACGCATGTGTACTATACATGTTTACTTTTTTTTTCTTTTCTTGTTTATTTTCTCCTTCCAGCCTGGTGCTTCACTTTGGTTTGGAAAAGGAAAGGGCTATATAGCGTTCCTTTGTGTTCTAATTTTGGGGTTGTGCAGTATTACAGGCTTCAACATTCATTATTAGGGTCTGCATATTTTGGCTTTTCCAGGTGTTTAGGGTGTCAATATTGATTAAAATACGTGGGGAGTTCAAACTTGGATCGGGGTTTTTTTTCTTATTGTCTTTAGTATTCCTTCTCAGGTTTCCCCAACTTTTCTTCCCATCTATTTCCACTCTTCTCTATATTTTCCAATTCCCCCGACACTTTTTCTTTTCCGTTATTTTATTTTTTATATCTTTAGTTCGGATGAGGATGAGCATTCACGTAGTGGGCGAAGTGATGATGTGGTTTCTCGCAGCTACGCCACACTACGACCGCGCCAGTAATTACCGAACCCAATTCGAAATGTTTAATGATTCCTATTACGATATCACAATATGCTTGGTGTGTCTGCCAGATTTAGTCTCCTGGATTTTTCTAGAAGGGTCAACGATGGAAAGCCAAGATCAGGAACCCAGCACCACGGGAAAAACATGACGTCGAGGATTGACTAATCCATCCTTGGAGAACGTCACGATCCCCCAAACCCACAATCCTCGCAACGGTGTGGGCTTATCTCCGACCGACAACAGCATCCTTGCTGACCAGCTTTGTGGTTCATTGGGCGTCATAAAGTTAAGAGTTGGATTTTGACTGAGAGAAACCGTTTTTTTTTTAGCACTCTTAGCTAGCTAGTATGTTGTAAGATAATAGAGCTAATTTCATCCAATTGTCTAACTATATATACCTCATGTATACTACTGTGGTTGGGAGAATATTTATGCCGGCAGCTCTGTATGTATATGCACTGAATAAATAATAGATACGAAAGCGAACACGAAAAGCAAAAGAAAAAAAAGTCTTTTTAGCTTCTTCCCGTCCCAAAAAATAAAGGGAGGAAAGCAAAAGTTAGAATGGAAGTGTTTCGTTGGGTTTCCAGCCACCAAAGTCGGAGATCTCCACCTTTGATACGATGGATCCGACCAAAGTCCTCCCACCTTGCTCTCTATAGTTGCCGCTGAAACCGAGTTAATATTTAATGAATAGTAATCAGAGTCGAGATTTAACTCACCTTCCCCCGAATTTTTTTACTCTGGTAGAAATAATCCGAGGACTAGCGAGCTGAAGCAAATTTTTTCCTTTTTTATTTCCGTGGATACGAAAGGCGTCCAAGATTGGGTCGGCGCCATGGTCAATTACCTTAGTATGCACAGAACGCACACACTAAATATAGGACACAAGGTGATGATCATGACTTTAGAGGATGCTGAATACATCCACAATTCAAAAACCTTTCCTTTCCTCCGGAATAACGAGCAAACCCGAATTATCTAACAATTTATCTCACCTTGGTAGCCAAAAGATGTTTGGTTTGTTGAATGTTTGGTTTGAACTCTCTTCCCTCATCTGTTCTTTTAATAAAACACTTTCTTTGGTCAGAGAGCTGCCTATGATATTAATCCGTGTTGACATGTGCAATGATATCCGCCTCTCACTTGTACATTATCTTGAACTCTAGATCTTTGTTCAGTCATTGGGTCATCTTGGTCGATCTTAGGTTTCTTAGTTCCTTATCAATGGAATGGATCATGATGTGGTAATAATGGCGTCAGAGATCTATTCTTTGTTTTGCTGGTGGTATGACAGGAGTTTATCAGGGCCGCAGTGGATGAATGACTCGCGCTTTCCGTTACAAAGGGAGATAGAAGAAGAAAATGAGCATTAGAAGGAGATAGCATCATCTCATTTCTTCGGAGCAAAGAGCTCATACTTCAAAGAGGAACCTGGGGATCAGCGTCGATAGGTGGGTTGTGCGCCCCGAGGAGTCACGAGCATCGTGGCTGGAGGGTTGGAACTAGGGTAGATGTTACCAGGATTGGTAAGGGGTGTTGCGATCTGACTAATCCTTAGAATAATGGGGGAGGAGCTGCAATGGAAGATTCTGGCCCAGGTGCTTAGTGATGCTTTGGAAACATTGATTATCAACATTCCTGGTAAGACGGGGAGAGTGATCTGATCCATGAGATAGGTAAAGGTTGTTTTAGGTTCTAAGTCTCACTGCTGTTGCTACTAAATAAATCGTAGAACTATAAACACTCATTATCAGCAGTGATGGAGGCGGGCAGAGTTACTGAATCAGGCAATCCCCCAGTCGGAGAGTCCTACTCGAAAATATTGAAAAAAAAAAGAATAAGGTTGGTGAGAAATTTTGCTTCCACCCAAGAACGAAGATGATCCAGTTTATTGGTAACGAGGTCGTATAGATGGGCTGGATGTGCACAACAACCATGTGTCTCGTGGGAAAGTGCCCCGGTATCTATGGTTATAGTAATTAGCTATTATGCGATAGGAATTGCTTCTCATCAGCTTCAGAGAATGATATCTTTTTCTCTTGGGCCTGTGCTGGACGCCAAGGATGCTGATGCTGGGCTTGAAGTTAGTCAGCGGCCTAAAATCTCGGCACGGAAGGTTCATGCTCCGCGGACACCGATCCGAAATCGAATTTTCGCCGGTTTGTGGTGATACGAAATTACTTGACGGGTGTATGTATGTAAGTATAGGTTATGGCGACCTGCTGTAAATTATTAGCCTTATTACGTGAGGAGGTCTGGAAGATGGAAAAAGGATTTTAGGAATGTCAAAAGCACCATCGAAGCGCGTCACTTGAACTTCTCAACTGCGTCTGAGTCTTAGCTCCGATCCAATCATGTCAGTAGGAACAAAACCCTAACCACTTAAGAGGTTTGTGGTTTAGTTGATACAGCTTAGATAATAAATTCCCTAGATCCGGCACAATTGGCTTCGGAGCCGTTAAATTAGATGGGCAAAGGTTGGGGAGATCAACAAGGCTGAATGCGACCTATACCTAACCTATATAAACTCGAAGAAGAAGCCTACGGGTCTTACCTCGGGCCTTGTGTTTTCATATTTTTTTTTGATCCCTGAAGCGCTGGTTTGTGATCTTTATAGAACAGATCAGTCTGGATAATAGGATATAGTTCACTTTGGCGTCTTGCCTGGAACAAGTTTCCGCTGCGAAATAAATCCACCTCCCGTGAAGCTCATTGGCATCCCGCCCCAGTTATCAAGTTCCCCCAGAAGATTACCCAATTAGACGGAATTGGCAGCATGCATTAGGCTCGAAGCCTTCTAGCACGCACATGAATCTACAGGGGTGCATACCTTGTAATAAGCCTGTCTTCTTGCTTTCTATAGGTGCGGATGTCAAGTGTTCAAGGTGCAAGAGAACTTGAAGCAGGGTCCCTGAATAGGCTTCTGCATCAAGCCTGGTTAGTTTATCAGTGCTGCTATGTGCGTAAGTGGCAGCAAATAGGTCATCCCGGAAAAGGGGATAAGTAATCAAGTAGAGGAGCGGGATCATCTGAAGGCTTGAGGGCCTCTGTCAACCTCTACTCCCAGCTTTCTTTCTTTCCTTTTCTCTCCTTTTTTGATTAGGCATAATTGTAAGATACTTAAGGATTCCGATTGACCATTACTACTTAGGCGGTTAGGTATTGATATGAACAAGCTCCTAGCGGAAGAATAATAATAAGGAATGAGCATATTCTTCGCCCTGGCGGAAAATTTTTTCTCTTTTCTTACTTTACCTTGGATCTCGGCTTCATAACCTAGGCAGAAAATTCCATGGGAGGATTATTTTCCGATTATCACTGACACACACGGTGTGCCGATTATCCTTTTGTCGCCGATTTCACTGTGACATGTATCCGAGGCGGACCCCATCCAAGGCCTAGTTCCACTATGCATCATATTGAGAGCTCCACTTCAAGAGAGAGAAAATGTGGACTTTATGCTTGAGGAAAAAAGGCCTCATGACAGCAACCAAGAGCAGGACCCACTTCCTTTGTGTCCGGCATGCCTTTTCGATGGCAGTCTGGCTAAGATGTTGGTTTCTAGTTTCTAGACTAATGGTGGTAGGGGTGTACTTTTTTTTTTTTCAAATAATTCGAATTTGTTAGAATAGAGGAAGGAGCAATAATGACTATTATTAGCCCTTTTTGGCTTGTTGACCTGAATAGTAGGTATGTTGTTCCTGCCAAGAGCTTCTCGAATCCACCTATTGCTTCTAGCGGCTTGTGGATGTGCAGTTGGGATTGTCAATCTTTCGCCCTCCCCATAATTACCCTGAGTCAGGGTGTGAGGAAAACGAAGAGGGATTGGGTCCAGTGCCATGATGGGGTTGACTATCAATCAATAGGCAGGAATTCTTTTCCCCTGAGATCGACCGAGTTCGACGAGGCTGGCTGAAGGTCATGCAGATTGATGAGTGAACATTTTGTAAACCTAGGCAGGTATAAAGAGAGTTATGCATTATGAATCATCATTTATCATGGTGAGTTATTTTAATGAATCAATTAATTGAGTTCTTGTTCTTATTTTTTTAAAATTTTTTTTCAAGGGGGCTAGAGATATCGTGCGTATGTATCTGTAATACAAAGTACCATACATGCATATTGGTAATTATGGTCACAAATACAATACCCGCACCGGATCTGGGGAATGCCGTTTTAGGCGGCGTATGAAAAGATGGTCTCTCGGACTTCTGGCAGCTCGGAACGGAGACATCAAGGACCCCGTGAAAGCTTGGCGATGATGATCCCTCGCACTGGGTGGCTTGGGGGCTGAGATATTTTGTTTACTCCCTTTTTATTTCTGAATTTTTTCCTGGTCGGGCCCTAGAATGTTAGTGTTGGGGGTGAGTGACATCCAAGGTTCAATTTGGATACGATATTACCCTATTTGGAAAAGCTGGAGTATGGAGCACCAAGAACCCTGCCTGACCCACGAAAAAGGAAAGAAATGCGGCAATTGATTTTGTTGTAGCTTTGACTTGGGCTGTGTGGTACGAAGAAATCCATGACGGGATTCTCCTACATCAGCGTCCAGTGATGGATGAATTATTCCTTCTCCCAATTTGGGAAACCCCTCCTGCCAACTAGAGTTTTCTGGTTGCAAGAACTAAGGTAGGTCGGTCACCAAGTCTTGCCAAGGATTCGCTGGATTCTAGCTTTTGGGTGCCTTACCCTGGTCTTTTTTGCTCAGCCATCCCTCTTTTAGTTTATTTCTCTCCGTTGCTGAGGCACTTGTGACATGATGATCAGAAGAGTCATGAAGGAGAGGGCAGGATTTGGTTACGGGGAAAGAGATGAGGTGATTGGAGATGGAAACCGGAGACGCCGTATATCCGATGCTTAAGTCCTTATGAAGGCCCGGCTTTTTCACTAGCTAGAGCTATAGATTTCTCGAGTCGGAGAAGGCTAGTCTGCGCTTGTGAGATAGTGACAACGCGGGGTGAGCGCACCTGCAGTTACTGCCAGCACTGAATCAGCGGCCACCGGTACTTGGATTATCAACTTTACTCCAGGCTGTGTACTGTTTTTCTCAAGGAGGTTTCATCACAAGATCAGGAGAGCCAGTGTTTTTTTTTATTTACCCCGCACTAGTTGATAGGGCCCTGAAGGTTTTCAGGTTTTCTTTTTTTCTCTTTTCTTTTTTTTTGAATTCAGGAGATGGTTTTTGGTCTGCGTTCTCTCAGCTTCCTGTTTTTTTGGGGTACAACAGGTCACATGCTTCCTCCCCGGTGAGTGCTAGCAAAATTTTATACATGTTGTTCCCTCCATCCTCTTCACCGGAGTAGAACAGCAACCTCAAATTGGAGATTTGCTGAGTTGTACTCTGAAATATGGTCACACAAGTATTCCAGGTTCCCAAGCTCCTTGGCGCAAGAGAGACCAAGAAACAACAAGAATATAGGAAATGATGTTGCCTAAGTAATTTGCGCAAGATTGAGGCAGTGTCGAGCCTTTCATCTCCGAAGGATTGTCACCTTTGATATACCTCTCAGCCAGCTCACCAGCCTCCAAACCTCGTTGCCTCATGCTTCTTGGATGGCTGTGTTTTGGAGGAAGACAATTTGTCGCACTTTTCCCCTCAACTCTACTCAGCTCCCCCTTTATATCTGCCTGATTGAGAAGAATTGCCGTCATCTCACCACCTCATCCCAGCTCAGATCAATAAACCCAATGCAACTATCTTTCGGAAGTTTCGGAAGTCACCTAGCTTGACGTGGAAGTGGATGAGCGTATTCGTATCGAGCGCCAAGGAACCGATTTGGGCAGTTCGCTTTCGTATTCGGCAGAGTCATTCCAGAATAGTGAGATGGACTATGAGCTAGATGATTGGCAGAGACGATTTCTTGGACTTTAAGCTGCTTGAATACATATTCTAAAACTTACTGTCGTCCTGTATAACCATCTTTCTTTCTGGTAAATACATCTTGAAATAGAGAATGTAATAACCAGTAAGATACCAAGCCCTCGGTCGTGGGAAACACTCTTTCCCATCAAATTCTACTTACCTTTAGACATACCAGATCCAATTCCCTCCCCACCTATCTCAATTCAATTTTTTCTTCCATAGATAAAGAGCCGCCCCCTCATGGAGCTAATTCCTACTAGGTAACTCTAAATAAAAACGAAAGAAGTAGAAAAAACAATGGAGATATATAAAAACCCCACGTGACAACCCCGGAAGTTCCCGATCTGCCCCGCGCGGGGAGTCATCCTGCTCTGCAGATCGGACAAGCACCCTTCTCCTCATCTCCAACTCTTATCACCCCATCCTCACACATCAAAGGAAACATCTAATTCCACCATGGCATCCACACACGGCGACCTCCGCCACCTTCTCCCAACCACCTACAAACGGCTCATCTCCGAATGGCTCGAAGAGGACTGTCCCAGCTTCGACTATGGCGGCTTCGTCGTCGGAGACTCAGACGCCGAGGCTAGATTATTAGGGAAGAGTCAGGTATCTCTCCCTCTTTTTCCTATATGTTTCTATGCATACTAAGTAATATTAGGGGGTCGTAGCAGGTATCCCCTTCTTCGACGAAGTTTTTTCTCAACTCGGTTGCATGTATGTTCCCCCTTCCGATTGTTTAACACTCAAACCCCAAAAGAGAGACAAGTCTCTGTCCAGACGCAAAACACAATCCAAATTAACATGATATACAGAGTAGAATGGCACATAAAAGAAGGCACGACCCTTGCCCCCAACACAAAAACCCACTGCGCCACCGTCCGCGGCCCCATCCGTAAAATCCTCCTCGGCGAGCGCGTCGCCCTAAACATCCTCGCGCGCTGCTCCGGTATCGCCACCAAATCCGCTTCGATGGTGAATGCGCTCCGGGCGCATGGCTGGAACGGTACATTGGCGGGAACGAGGAAGACGACGCCAGGATTTCGGGTTGTGGAGAAGTATGGGATGTTGGCGGGCGGGGCCGATCCTCACCGACATGATTTGAGTTCGATGACTATGCTCAAGGATAATCATGTGTGGGCTTGTGCGAATAATGTCGGCAGGGGAACGGAGATTGAGACGATTGCGGCGGCAATTCCGCGGGCGGTTGGAGCGGCGAAGAGTGTTGGGGGGTTTGCGACGAAGGTAGAAGTTGAGTGTCGGAGTTTGCAGGAGGCGAATGCGGCGATTGGGGCTGGGGCGGATGTGGTGATGTTAGATAATTTTACGCCGGAGGGGGTGAGAGAGGCGGCGAGAGTGTTGAAGGAGGGTTGGGAGGGGAAGGGGAGGTCGTTTTTGATTGAGGTAAGTGGTGGGTTGACGGAGGAGAATGCGAGGGATTATGCTTGTCCTGATGTGGATATCCTGTCGACGAGCTCGATTCATCAGGGTACGGGGATTGTGGATTTCTCCTTGAAGGTGCCTTTGCGTGATCTTTCTTGAATGGGAAGAGGAACCATACTTTACGCAGTACTACGGTGGGGGAAGAGTGTATCTATAGAGACTGTACGCCATACTAGCATGGGGCTGGGAAAGATAAAAAAAAAACAAGGAATTGAAGCGTCTACAGATGGGGTTCTGTTGTTGGAACAAGTTCTACTCTTATATTAATACATCAGCCTTGTCTGGTCATAACCCATGAGAAGAAGCCCTCTTTGTCATGAACATAAGTAATAATAATAACTACAAGAATCAGCTCGTCATTCCGTCATAATGCGTCCTCTAAATCAAGCAAAGAGAAAACAAGAACAACCAATGGGTATATAGTACAAGGGACGGGAAACCAAAGTAATAGTAGCTCGCAATCAACCCCTGAACGCAGCCGCTAAGAAAAGAAAAGCAAAATACGATGCATGATAAAAACCCCCAAACTTATAGAAGAGAGGTGAAAGGGGGGAGGAACGGAAGGGTGGATAAGACCTAGACTTCGATGTCCACAGTGATTCCCTCGCCCTCGCTTGAGCTGGGTTCATCATCTCGATGGCCCCGGTACTCTTCGTCGCCTGTGGTTTGATCCGAGCTTTGCCCTCGTCTGTCATCATCGTCGGTGGAGGCTTCCGTTGAAAATCCCTGGCGTACGCGCTGTCTCTCTAACTGCGCGCGCAGCCGCTGGTTCTCTGCATCCCGCTCTTCAAGCCGCTTCCGGGCGCCACTACGATCCAACAGACGAGCCTCACGCTCCGCCTTCAGCCGCTTTTCCAACTCGTGCAAACGCTTGATCCAGATTTCGTTGCCAGGGTCACCCGGTGGTTTTTGTCGCGAGCGAGCGCTTGCCACGGCGGTCCCACCGGTCTCGACCAGCGTCGTGGCGGAGGAGACTTGGGAGGGTTGGGGAATCCCCGAGCCTCGCGTGAGACCCTTGGATTGTTCGACGGCGGAGTGGTGGCGTATTGGTGGGGAACGCTCTGCACCCAGGTTGTGCGTTGATGATCGGGGTGAGCCTGTCATGTCTGCCGCGACACCACGGCTGCGTGAGTGGGATTGGAGTAGATTGAGCTCAGCTTTCAACAGTCGGTTCTCCCCTCGTAACTTGGCCATCTCAGGGGAGAGCCCCGATTGGGTCCTGCTATGCTGCAGGGCACGGATGTTGATCATTGACTCCTCCAAGCGGTCCAGCTTTTTGATACGCAAGCTGAACGCATGTTCCAGGGTTTGATACTGTTTCGTCAAGTCCCGCTCCACGCCCTTGATGCGGTTCTTGAACCCTGATATCACACTCTCCAGGGTCTTGACAGCAAGCAGGAGATTGCGGCTGAAGCCTGGCCAGAAGAGGATGTTACCGATTACCTCCTGGCTGGGGAGGTTACCGTTGATCAGGCTGTTCGAGTGCGCCCAATCGGGGCCACACATGGCCGACAGCCGTTTCCAGATGGTGAGCAGCATGGAGTTCCTCTCATTGAGCTGGTCCTTGAACTGCTGTTCAAGTCCCGTGTACCGCTTGCGGTCTTGGCTCCGGGCGCTTTCGAGTTCGGAGATGCGAGAGTTGTTCTGGGTGATCGTGCGCGACGCTTGGTGATGGGATTTAAGCGCCTGCTCGAAGGACTGCTTGTCGGCGCGTCGAGCGTGGCGTTCCCGCTCGAGCAGCTCAGCTAACTTCCGGGACTCTAGCCCGTGGCTTTCAAGAAGAGCATCACGGTTTCGCAGCAACGACTCCTTCTCGTCCAGTGTCGATCGGACGGTTTCGAGCTCCAAGGCGGTCGACTCGAGCTCCTTCTGCAGTTTCATAATGTTGGAGATCAAGCCCGATCGGCTGCCGGTCAGATCGCCTAGGGTTTCCCGCAGATTATTTTCCAAATCGGTAAGCCGCTCCCTCCAAGTGGCAGTTTCGATCTCTTGGGCCGACAAGTTCTTCTTCAGTTTCCGAACCTCCTCCTTGGCCGCAGACGCCTCGCGGTTCAAATCATTCATGATCCGCTGCACCTCCTGTTTCTCTTTGCTTCCTACGACTTCGCGTTGGTGCCTTTCGTCGGCTAGACGCTCCTCTAGTTCACGGGTCTTGTCCTTCTCGATCTGGAGGCCCACACGGTAGGTCTTCAGCTCCGACTCAAGATCACCGATCTTGATCTTGTCGCCGTCTTGCTCCTCCCGAAGGAAGGCGATCTCGTTATGGCTGGATTCAATTTGGACTGTGAGCCGCTGAACCTTGGTGTTCGCCTCATACAAACTCTTCTCCAACGACTCCATCTCCCGATTGCAGTCTTCGAGTTCTTGTTGCACGGCCTTGTATCTCTGGAGATTGTTCTGTGCGTCTTCCTCGAGTCGAATGATACCCTCACCTGCCGAACGCATCTCTGCCTGCAATGCCCGGAGATTCTCGTCCTGAATCTTTAGGTCTTCTCCCAGACGTTGACACTCCTCGATTTTCTGGTCAAGCTCGTCTCCGAGAGCGTCTAGCTCCTCCTGAGCCTCCGCTCGAAGATCCTGGAAAGCTGCATCGCGCTCCTCGGCCATCTGTAGCGCCTGATCACGTTCCTGCTGCATATTCTGGATCTCCTCCTCGGCTTGATCCACATCGGCCTGGTAAGCCTTATCTAGAGCTTCTAGTTCACTAATGTAGTCTTCGAGCTGCGCTCGGATAGCTTGATTCTCTAGCTTCAGCGTAGAAACCTGGTCGCGGAGCTGGCCGTTCCGAGCCTCTAGATCCTCTCGTTCAGCATCATCAATCGGGGACTGCCCCGTCCGTTCGCTGGTCCGCGAAGAGGATCTCCCGTGCGCCCTAGACGCGGAACGATCGAGGATGCTGTCGCCAGTGATTGAACGGCCAGTTCCATCTCGACGCTGCCCAAGCTTCAGTTCTTCAATCTCCTGGTACAGACGCTCCTTTTCTCTGTTTCGTGATGTTAGCATTGAGGTCTGCGCGCTGACCTCCTTGCGCAACTCAGCATTCTCCTGTTTTAGCAACTCCAGCTCCATCACAAGCGTAGAGCTCGAGGAGCTAGCGGCAGTGGTTGTGTTGCGGTGGATTTCCTTGTCGGAAGCGACGGAGTACGAGGCCATCGAGCCCACGCGTTCACGGCGTCCCGCCCTCACAGGCGCCACTGCGAAACTCATTTCGTTCTTAACGTGAAGAACCTCATCCCGTAGCCTCTTATTCTCCTCTTCGGCCTGTTCACGAGCCGCCGTTTCCGCTTCAAGCATGTCCTTCCACATATCCTACAAAGACCTCGGTGAGTTTATCGGACAATGGAGGGGGATTACTGTGGTATAGAAGATGACTTACCCTCTCTTCTCTAGCTCCAACATCTGACCCCATCGGTCTGCCATCACTGAGTGACTTCACCATCTCTGCGAGTCTCCGTTTCTCACTCTCTCGTGCAATACTCTCCGACCTCAAGCGCTCGATTTCAAGCTCATAAGTTTCCACTCGCTCCCGTAAGAACAGCAGCTCTTCATCCTGGGCTGCATCTCTGTCCTCCTCGTCGGAACCTTCCGGGTCATGGTTGAGCATCGATTCCTTGTCTGACTGCTGGTCTTTCACTTGCTTTTCTAAATCACGGATCTTCCGCTTCAGGCCCTGGTTTTCTTTTTGAAGTTTTAATTTATCCGACTTCAACTCAACGTTCTCGGAGATCATCTCCTTGATTCCTTCCTCAGAGCGTCTATTCAATGCTTCATTGAGAAAGTGAATCCTCATCTTCAGGTCAAAATTTTCCTTCGAGAGGCGGTCGATGGTGCTACTTTGCTCTTTCAGGGTCATGGAGCGGCCAGTCCTGGCGAATCCTGGGGTGGCTCCCATCCTCTTGTCCGGAGACAATCCTCCAAAATCCTCTCGATATTGCTTCACAAAAGTGCTCGGAACTTGAACGTCTTTGACACGTTCCGCGAGGACTGTATCTGTTGGGAAGGCATGCTCATGAGTCTTTCCCTTTGGCGTCATTGGCCCCGACTCATCCTCAACGGTCTGCTGGGGTTGCTGGTGGTGATGATGATGATGTTGAAATTGCTGGGGAGGCTCTGGTTGCTGCTGCTGCGAAGAGCCAGGGCGTGACCCTTCCTCCTCGTCCAGGGTCTGGAGGCCACTCTCCGTAGTCCCACTCGTATTCCTCTTGTCCATAAAGTGTTCATCACTATAACCTGAAATGCCCGACGCCATGCTCCCCAAACTCATTGATCTTGCCAAGGTGTTACGCGACGTCGCCGCGTTAACGCTGGGGTTTCCGGGTGCCGCACCGCCCGATTGGAGCGCATAGTCAGCACCTAACGTAGCATCGCTGTGCGTAGTCTCGGTAGCGCCACTAGTTACCGAGGAGTACGATAGGCGATGTGCGGATTGACGACTGCTCAGATATTTGGGGCGACTACTCCTCCGGCTGCTGGTACGCGAGGAAGCGTCAGCATCGCTGCCACTGTTTTCTTGGAAGAGCCTTGGGTGCGATCCCACCGATGTCGGTGGAGTGTGCCGAATCTGAGATTGTGTAGGTAGCAACGACTGGCTTGCACCGAGGAGGGAAGACCGATCCATAGAGTAATCCTGCGAGACGAGACTAGTGTCATCAGCACTCTCAGGTGGCGCCGATTGGTTGCGATTTTCCAACCGGACTGCTGCTGCTGCGGTCGGCGATGAAGGTAGCGCCTCTAGCATCGTCGTGTTGTCATCATATCGCTCTGACGATGCCGCGGGTGTTGCGTCCAGATCCGCGGCTTCTTCCATAGGCCCCACGTTAGGGCTCCGCGGAATAGGGACCCCGTCATTATTCGAGGTGAGATCATGGCTGGACTCGTCCGGCACCGTCCAGGTTGGCTGGGCGAACTCTGGCGCGTGCCCACTGGCAACGCCGACTAGGTAGGTATCATCAGCACCCGGAACCGGATTAGTCGCTGCAAGTTCAATGGTGGAGGGTTCTGGTAGAAAGCTAGATTCCATTTCCATAAGTTTCCTCCGCATCTCCTTCTCTTCCAGGAAAGTTTGGTTTTCCATGCGGTCGCGGTCGGTGGGTTCCCCGTTGGACAAGAGCTCCAGGCTGCTATCGTCATGGTCGGGTAACGGCGGTAGATTCAACGACGCGTTCGAGTCGTCGAGATCTTGGTGTTCGAGAGCGGTTGTAGGGGTTGGGTTGTCGTCGTAGCTCATACTGGGCGTTGTTGCGACTTCCGATGTGTGATGTTGACGGTGATCACCGCCGTCCATGAAAAACGTGCTGGGAGGGGGCTCTCCCCGCGTATCCTCCTCCACCATGTAATCAAGACGGTCGCAGAAAAAATCGTCTTCCAGCGGTGGGAGATCGGGGTCGAAATCGTAGCTGCCAGGGAGGGAGATAAAAGACAATCTGCGCCCAGGATGCACGTTGTCGGTCGCGTTGTCGGACGGGGACGGGGAGGGCGGTTGGAAATGGATGGATCTGGTCGACATGGTGACGGGGAACGAGCAGCAGTGTCAGTGGATTTGCTTTTGTTATCTAGTCTCCAAGCAGTTAGCCCAGTTCAGCACGCTGTTTTGATTTCTCCACATTGTGCAGCAAGGAATCTGAATGGCCGAAGCCCAATAACAATGGCTAGGAGGCAGTCTCGTCTTACCCACTTGGCGGGTAACAGAAGCTTTAGCGCAGGCTAGGGATCGATCGTCGTCAACCACAACAAAGGAGTAATCACGCTTGTTGAGCCCGAACGCTGGGATTCGAGATGCCCTCGAAGCGGGAGGGAGAGAAAAAGACATACAGCTGCAAGCGGCAAATACGTGGACGGCAGCTGTCAATTTAAAGGGAGAGAGCGCTGGTGTCCTGCGGTGGAGATTTGTTATTCCTCCTCTTCCGCCCATCCAACTCGCACCACGACTGTCGCTGCAGCTACGAACAGGTCCATTGGACAGATCCATTTAGTCTCACGCAACTTTTTACCAAGATCTTTATTTATATTGACACCAATCAGTTAGATCCATAAAATCCAGGAAATAAGAAAAAAAAAAGGCGCCCAGGGTTCCCATCACATAAATCTCGTCACGGCTTCAAATGAAAAACAAGGAGATCTGAAGGTAATTCATCATGGAAAGCGCTCACAAACATACGAAGCGAACCTATCCGGATGTAGAAGCTATATAAAGCAATTCAGGGTATAACAGGCGTAAAGGAGCGATCATGACAGGCTGAAAATCCAAGACAGCTGAGAAATTTTCCATCTAAAGAGCTCTTGTATAAAAGAAAAGAAAAAATGAAAATGTGTGAACGGAGAAAAGTAGAGCTGAGCAGCAGAAAGAGAAGGGACAAAAAGGAATATCATTTAAATGCCATCATTCAGGGGGGTTGCTTTCCCCGCGGGTAGAATAGATCTTGTTCTTGAGGTCCAATGCGTTTTGAAGGGAGTCGATATAAGTCCGGAACTTCACAATTTCGCGCAATAGATACGAAGACTTTCTCTCCCAATTCGCCATGGCTTTGATGGCGTTCGGATGCCGGGGAGAAAATGCAAGGACCATCGCAGACCGCAGTTCATTATGTTTTTGCAGTTCATCCTCGACGTTTTTGACGTACGTTTGCAAGGCCTTCAACTGCTCGGACTCGAGAAGATTAGCCGCCATCATGCTCTGTTGGGGAGGAGCCCAGTCACTGATATGGACGCGGTCCGCGGGTAGTCTGGGTCGTACGCCCTGCTGGTCAAGTGAGCTCCGGATGGAACTCTGAATGCTAGGCCGAGCTCCAGACGATGAAGGAGGCGTGCGACTACTCTCAGGGGCAATTAAAGCACTGTTTATAATGGCATCGCTCCACCCATATTCGATGTTACTGATACCACCTATCAAAGGCTCCTTGGATAGCCTCGCACTCCAGTAGTTGGCACTAGACACAAACTCGCGGACAATCTCTGGAGTTCCCGCCTGAAACAAGTGCACCGCACCATTGGGTAGACTCAGCGCCCATACATGCGGGCGAGACTTTGAGTAGCCCGGAGGTGGGAGAGCACTGGCGATCGACTGACGCAAGAGGAATTTCCACGTCTCTTCCGCATTCTCTGTCCAGTTGCCTCCACCCACTACAACACCACCAGGGTGACGCAGCTTGGCCTTTTGGCGGATTGACTTGGCAGAAGCATTGAAGGAGAAAAGTCGCATCCAACCTTGTTGGATGACGGCGAAACATTCATTCCAGTTACGGTCTTTGGCTCTTTTGTCGAGAGAGTCCAGGTGGTGCTTGTGTTTTAAGCTACCTTCCTTTGCCCATGGGGCTCCCGCGAGTTGCAAAGTCTCATCCTCAAGTAGGATACCAGTCCGCTCCGGATCCTCCGAGCTCGCGATCGAGTGGGCCGTATCCTCGCGAATTATAGCCTGGCTTAGCGCATTGGCGAACCCAATCGACTGCTGGTAGTCTCCACGGGGGTAATCAGAGTCGAAGGAATTGACAGACGCCGACGTCAGCTTACCTAATGAGTACTTGCTCCAAGTGCTCGAGCCAGACGGGCTCCAAAGAGATGACTGGTCATCCAGGCTTGTGCGGCTAGAGCCTAGCGTTGAAGGAGGGTATAACCTGGCCCGGGACCGGGGCTTGGAAGACCAGCGGGCTGTGCCATAGCGAGAATCGGCGGAGCGCCCACGTGGATAGATGTCAGAACCGCTCTTGCTCACTGTACTGGGGCTTCTACGCAGGCCATTTGTCGAGTTGGGACCGAGCATGGCGCTCGAGGACGTCCGAGGGACCTCGTTCTCCGGCTGAGCCCCATGGAGCGGAAGCCTCTGTTTTTGGATCGCGGTGTAAAAATCACGAAGAACCGTCTCGACTTGTTGCTCCCAGCCCTTCATGGACCCATAAAATGGCGCATTGACCAACGGACCAACTTCGTTGTCAGCATCACCTCCATTAATTCTAGCGGAGAGATCAGTGCGAGACAACCGATTCACCAGTTTTCCGGACGGGTTGCTAGGCTTTTCATTATTGGCATGTTTCGATTCAGGTTCATCAAGCGGCAACATTTGGGAACGAGAGGACGACGGCCCGTTGTCCTGATTGAATGTTTTGCTCCGAGCGTCAAGTGCATCCGGCGCCGCATCAACTGCAACCCGATGAATGGTCGGCATCGTATTGCGAACGAACTGGACTTTAGTCATTTTCTGGTCGATGTCTGCGAGATGTAGGTCGGTGTTCAACAGCAGAAGCGAATAGCAAATGGTGTGTACAACATCTGTTTCGAGTCGCGAGTCAGGTCTAGTTGCAACACGGAGAAAACCAGATTTCACTTACCTGCAGCTTTGAAACCGTGGCGGGGGTTGCAGACACACCACCTGGTAGAAAAAGCATCCAAAACGCGGTCGACCTGCTGGGTCTCGGCCTTCAATACCAACCGCATACAAAGGCTTCGAAGCGCTGCGAGGATATTCATATTGGACCAGTCAAACAATCGCATGTACGCCTTTCGGATGTTCGCACGGTCAAGGCCACCAAGCCAAGCAGCAGCCGATTCGTTTCCGACGTATTGATCTTGACTGCTGAAAAGCTTCTGGGCCTGTTCGCTTTCTTCATTGCTCGGTTCGTCCGGAGAGGCCCTCTTTGAGGGACCGGATTCGCCCTCCCCAGCATCCTCGGACTTTCGCTCTGGAGGTGGCGGAACAATAGGAGTGTTGTTCGCGGTGAAGTAGTTGGAAGCTTCAGACACCGAGGCCCTGGGGGATTCCTTGCCTACAACGGGTGTTGATATCTTGCTGGGTGCGTCCGAATCATCGTTCCACAGGGTCGAATCATACAAATCCTTGATGTCCGTTTCTTTGGCAGATGGAGAGGTGCCCCCCCGGGATTCGACAGGTGCAGTGTTTTTTTGCGAGAAGGCCTCAACTACAGGTGATAACGATGGAGGTCGGGTGTTGTCCTGGGGGGCCAGTTTATCCTTTGACGAACTTCCGGCTTTTTCAGTGTCAACACTCTTTTGGTCGCTATCCCGCGACTCAAGCCCGTCTCCACCTTGGGAATACTGAGGAGCCGGCGGAGTAGGTTCTAGATCACTGGATTTGGCAACCGATTCCTCATCCCCGCTGCTGGTACCAAGGAAAGACGTATCATGGGCACTGCCAGCTAAGGCTGGGTAAAGACTATATTTAGCTTTGGGGCTTAAAACGCTACCCCTCTGCTTCTTTGCGGCGAGAGTCTCGGGCTTCTTATTTTCAGGGTCATTAGCGACAGTACTCCAGTCAGATGACTCCGTCGAGTAATCCACTGCCGGGGTGCTGTTGTTTGGACTCGCATCCGCAAGGTACGGATTCATCACTTTCCTCAAGCTGCTCACTGGGCTAGGTTCTGGCTTAGCGACGTCCACCACCCGGGAACTGACTTCTTGGGGAAGGACGATCGGAGGCGGGGCAGTTTCAACAACGGACTTCTTCCGACGGCGGAAGAAAGACGATTTCTTGTTCACAACCTGGGGGGTTCTCTCTCTCTCTCGAGGTGTGGGCGTGTTTGCTGGGGCGTTTTTTGCTGGCTGTCGCCTGCTCCTTAGATCGGCGTTAACCATATTCCCATCCATCAAGTCGTTTTCCTGTGTGTATGAAGCGTCCGACGGACTCGCATCCGAAGGCGAAGCAGCGGGGCTCCTTGAAGAGCCAAATACGCGACGAAAAAAACCCTGACGTTCCTTGACCGGCGTTGGTTCGGGTGGAGGGGGAAATACGGGTTTGTTAAAAGATATCGTCGGACTCGGCGCGGGTGGATCGAGCGACGCAGAAATAGCCGGAGGCGGGTCAAGGCCTGTGTCAATCAGGCCCGTAAGGTCATGGTCCCGAGTCCTGATGACTGAAGTGCCGATATTGTCAGGGCGGTGTTTTCTAGAATGGTTTGTCCGAGAGGACTTCACACTGTTTCTTCGAGACGCCACTGGCGTACGAGATGCCTGGCCATTCAATGCCCCGTTCGGCTCGCCCTGAGAGGAAGAATGATACTTTCTTGGCCCTGCAGGGACACTGGGCGTAGGCGCTGCGTCCATCCCATCATATGCGTCGTACTCCATCGGTGCCGTTGGGAATGCCATAAAGGGTTTCCTGGTGCCATAGTCAAAGCTTGCAGACCGCCTCTCACTACCTGTGTCTGCCTGACGTCTTGCGATAGGAGGTGGGAAATCCATATTCGAGGCAGCACTTCCCTTGCTACTTTTCCTTGTGGTGCGGGTCCCGACAGCTGCAGTGGTCGATCCAGCTCGGTAATCGTATAGCTGGCCGCGTGAACCGGTACCATCCCGGCTCCTGGCACTCCCAAATCTCCTCAAACTCGAATGATAGTTGGTCGAACTGCTGTTACTCCGTCGGTCCCTCGCTGTTTGCGCTCCGTATCTCACAGTCGCGTCATCGTAGCCGACGTCCACATCAGATGAGATGGACGAGGAAAAAGTATGGCCCCGATAACGCCGTTGGGCAATGGAATCCTGGGAAGTACGGCTATATTTGTCCGATTCAAACACAGAGTTGAACAAACGGTAGTCATCCAGCGGGGAGGGCCCGGACGAAAACTGGTCTAAAGAAAGAAGCATATTATCAACGATGGAGGTCCGGGTGGCATGTTTGGAGGACAGTGACAGATCATGCGGGTCCCGCTCGTCGCCGGAGTCATTGCTGCTATTCGCATTATCAGCGGGATTAAAGTCGTCTAGGAACGTTTCGCGGACAGAGGGCCGCTGGTGACGTCCTCGCCTCCCGTGGTTATAGGTGGAGGGCTCCGGGGGGGTTCGAGGAGGGGAGTCGGGATTTTGCTGTTTAGACGCTCTCACACTCCCTGCCCGCATCGTTCGATTCATTGTTTTTGGACGTGGACTCTCTGTAGCCCTATCATCGGAAGCAAATATCACAAGCTGGTTCTCGGAATTCCTACCCCTAGAGCGATCAGGCGGTGTCCCATGCAGTATTGCCGGGTATGGGTTGTCGATATATAATATACAAGAGTTGGTATAATACAAGGTGGGCTCCAATGTCCGGTCAAGGATGATTTCGTTTTATCTGTCGGTCATTGCGTGAGGGGGGAAGGAGGGGAGGTCAACAGCGCGCTCGGGGGCTAGAAGTGTAAGGGGGAAAGTCGCTCGAACGTGACGACCAGTGGCCGAGAGTAGTCGAATTTGACTGGATCAATTTGGAACGTCTGAATCCTCCCCTGTCGTAGTACACGAGCACAGCAGTATTCGCCAAAGAATTAGGGTTGGAATGAAGTGTTGAAAAAAAAGACCCAGCGGTTCCAGGGTGGAAGGCGTGGAGGAAAGAATAGTACTAGTCCAAATATCCAAATATATGGAAGATGGGGGGCGAACCAGGGAAGAGCGGTGATTAGCTGGTCGGGAACCAGGAACCAGGAACTCCGTTTCTCGCCCACGAGATGGGATGGAAATGGGAATTTAAAATTAATGGATGACTGTCAACCACCATCCGATGGCTGCAGATGAAGAAAGAAGAGAGAAGTGGAGGATTGAGGGAAATAGGAACAGATGGGGTCCCAGGGATGAAATGAATATACCTGGGATTGGTTTATTTTATTTTTTTTCCCTTTTCATCTGCTGGCGGATGCTCTTTTTAATTTGGATTTTATTTTCGTTTTCTTCAACCATACCGACAGGACGGAGGCAGCCGAAACCCCATCTGGACAGGCATTTTTCCCTTCATTTAAGTAATTTTATTAATTTTATTATTATTGTTTTTGATTAATCAATGTTAGCGTACCTGACTATTAGTTGGCCGTTTCCTGACTGAACTCTGATGGTGATCAATCATCCATTCCCAATAGCTAGGTAAAGTTAAAAATTCGGATTGCCCTGTGCCATGCATCCATGTGTTATGGAGGACTGGGAGTCTGGGACTGATGCTCCTCCACACTGAAAATCGCTGGACTAAGAATGTAGCTCCCACGGCCGCGGATGGGCTCACTCACCACTAGTTCAGGAGTCTTGGGACCAGTTGGCAACACTAAACCTTTCTGGATCTAGCGGCGGATGGTCAGGGGCAACGAAGAGGCTTGGCAGAAACAACTCTTCTGCTTTCGTGGCCGCAGGTTTCAGTCAGGGAAGCGGGGATCATCTGGCATTCAGTGTTCGAGAATCTGCATGGTTGGAGGTGGGCGAGTTTCATTATAGTAGATGGTATTTCTTCGGGAGGGGACGCATTTATTCCCTGTCGAGACGGTATTTGCTCCCAGAATTTCCAGTTTGATGAATCTTCTTTGTGATTCCTGAGGAGCTGAGAGCCAACCGTTCATCGCAAATGTAGGTATTTCCTTTTCCATTCTCCAGCCCTGATCATTGTCGAGAGAGTGTGGAAGTGATCTTCGCCTCTCTCCTTCCCCCCGTCCTTGGAAGTGCTTCTCTTCCAGAAACGGCTTTGAAAAAATTCCCAAGATAACCGAAATGGTTCTTTTTATTTTTATTTTTTTGGGTCGGAGGAGGGCATGAATATCAGCTTCTCAACTACTGAGTTACCAAGCCTTAATCCGTAGTTTTATTTTTATTATTATGATAATTATTATTATTATTCTCGTCAAGTCACTCCCCCTCCATCTCGGGAAACGAATAAACATATGCCATCCGGTCAACTGTCTATTTGCCACTGGAAGTCACTAGTTTGAAGGACACAGATGGATTGATAGGTTCTGGTCAATCGAGCGAAAAATGGATGCTGACCACCACGGAGAATTTCGGTGGAGACCATCGTTGAAAACCATCGTCTGTGCGAGCTGAAAAGAGTTAATTGACGATTATTGACTTATCCACGGGGGAGACTTGATATCATTTGTTGCCAGTAGTGCGTTGTGAACTACAAGAATTTGGATTCGACGGCTCCAGGACTATTTACTCCTCCGTGCCGGTGGCATGCCCTATCGGCAAAATCGTCCCAATGTGACGTGTCCCAACTCTATTCAAGGCAATCTCGCGCGGGAGTTCCTGAATCATCGATTGATCACTTGTCATGTTGTCTGAAACCCAAGTTCGCTGGTCTTGAGGGATTGGTGATATGGAATCCCAAGTCCTTGTCCAATAACGATGAGCGAAGACCTCTCAATTGCCAAACCCATGCTTTTGCTTGGCCGAGAAGAGATCTACCTCGTTAAACCAATAGTCCCATGTTTCGTTTTTCCCTTACCCTTCCTGTCCTTTTTGACGACGACTTTCATCTGTCCGATTCCAAGCAGGGTCTCACTGGGCACATGGATCGGTATGAGAGATCAGATGGATGCAGCCGCTCCCAGATACTTGGAAAGGCAGATGATACAGGCCAATTTGAGCCATTTTACTCCGTCTCCACCAGCGGTGGCTGAGATACGTAACCAGGCATCTCGCTACACCGTAGAACATGCTCTTATTAGAGAAGATAGTTATCCTAATTGTTAACTTACTTCAGGAAAATAACATTAATAAACCACAATTGTGTGGAATCGGACCAAGTGGGAGAAGGGAATGGTAAAGTTCTCTGACGGGATGGAAAAGGACAGTCGAGACTAGGCACTCAGGCAACTTAAACAAACTTTTTGAAGTTTATTTAGAGGCTCTCCCTTTTTTCATTTCTTATGAGGGGGCATAATTCCCGGAATATACTCTCCTTCTGCTCTTCCATGATCCTCCAAAGGCCAAAGCAAGTCACGTTCGACGGTTGAACCGAAAATGGATCGGAGCGGGTCTATGTTAACCCAGCCGCAGCAACAAATAGAGGATGACATAACAGAGTCAACAGGCCAACTCTGTGAAGGTGGTTGTGAGTTCCACAGACCCCATTCATCCCTCTATCACATCACAGAGCGCCGCCATTTCTATAATTATCCAAGTATTTGCAGACCAACTATTCTCCTCATTCGCAAAGGATAATACCAGACCGACCCCGTTCCATTCGCTATCCTCGTTGGGATCAGCTCCTATACATGAAATCATCTCTCCCCTCACCGATATCCTGAGACTCGGGGGCCAGCTACCTGACCCGTCACAGAAGATGAACCCTCATATATCTGTCCCACGTCAACATGGCAACTCTTCCAATTTTGGCGTCACCACACCTGCAAACCGGGGCTCAAGTATCAGGATGCCTCGCTTTTTCAAAAGGTATTCCGCCACTCAAAGAACTTGGCTGTCGCAGCCACTGGAACCCGGAGGCGTTGCTGATCCTTCCACTCGCGCAGGATGTTCAAATTCCCACAGATGGACTTCGAGATGGCCATCTGGGAGATGACATCACTTTTGATTGCCCCGAAGAAGGTCTTCAAATCTATCTACTACCATGTAAGTGTGATACCCGTCTCTCCATCATTTCCGGTTACCTCACCGTCCCAAATATGTTAATGGTCCGTGGATAGAAACGTCAGTACATCTCATTTACCGACAAGGCGTAAGACGATTGAACTCATACTAAGCCTTGTTCTTGGACAGAAACGAAGAATACTTGGCATCGACCGGACCCGTCTTTCGCGTACCTCCTCTCCTTTTTCCTTCTCCTCACAGCCCTCGCATGGGGTCTAGCGTACGGGCCGTCTTTTGGAGCGATTATCCGTCTTTCTTTCCTCTTCATCGTCGTCCACTTTATCGGATCTTCTCTCCTAGTCTCGACCATCGGATACTTCGTCATCGGACGACTTTTTGGCCCCGACGGTGCAGCAGCCTCCCTCACAGGGCTTCGAGTGCGCGGCCGCCGGCGCGGCGCAGCCCAGGGTCTCTTCACGCAACCCGGTGAAAAGGAACAGCTCGAGTTTGGGTATTGTTTTGACGTGGGTTCACCCCCGACCCTCTACACAGGAACAAGCTCGTTTTAATCTTTGATTTTTAGGTTTCTAATCGCGCATTCTTCCCTCTATACCTCCATCTCTATGTTGTGCAATTCCTCCTGCTGCCGCTCCTGACTCGAAGTCCGAGTGATTTCCTAGCTACTTTCCTCGGAAACACACTCTATCTCTCCGCCCTCACCTACTACACCTATATTACTTTCCTCGGGTACAATGCCCTCCCCTTCTTGCACAACACGGAACTCCTCCTTCTTCCTATCCTTGTATTTGCAATCTTGTGGCTCGTGAGTCTCATCGCGGGCTGGGGAATTATAATGCAGGGGCGAAGCGTAGAGGGATTATTCTGGGGTGCATGAACACCACTTAATTGTCAGAATCACTCGGATTCAATACGAAATTTGTTTTCTTTTTTACTTTCCCTTTTTGCACATTCTTCAACATGGCGCTGGTGCATAACGGTGACCAACATGGTTATGATTTGAATCGAATTTGTTTTGACATTTCTTACCCTTCGTTTTTCAGATCTCAAAAATATGGTTGTACGGTTGCATAGGTCATTTTTCCCCAGCTTCCCTTCCTAATCGGATCTTCGTTATGTCGCATGTCGAAGGTCTAATACACTTTTTGTACAGTATGGTGCACATCTTCCTGGCTGCCTATATATTCCTACGGCTGTTTGTCTATAGAAGAATGGAAAATTATTATCAATGTAACTCAATCGACACCATCTTTTCAAGTTTATACTCATTTAAACTCTATCCGTTTATCACCGAATCATTCAGAATTCCTTCGTCTCAAAATAATAAAAAAATACCCCAAGTGCCGTAACCCAGCAGTTATAGAAAAAGAGAAAAAAATATATTCATCATAGTCATCATCAAGAATTCCAAATGCTTATTTCTTTCCACCCTTCTTCTTACCCCCCTTAGCAGCCTGCAACTTAGCTTCCCTCTCCGCAATCCTCTTCTTCGCCAACTCGGCCTTCTCCTCCTTCTCCGCCTCCTTCCTCAATCTATCCGCCTCCCTCCTCTCCTTCACAAGGGCCAGCCGCGCCAGGTCCGCCCGCGCCTCATCCGTCTTCCCCTCCGCATGAAGCTTCATATACCGCTCCTTGGCCTGCTGCGCCTCAATTGCCTCCCGTTCCCGTCGAGACAACTGCGTCAGATCACCACCACCGCCTACTTCATCTTCTCCCTCATTCGGCTTCTCCAGCTGCGACTGCGATTTAACAGTATGGTTCGGGTTCGCCGGTAGATCCTCATCCTCATCCTCCTCCTCCTCCTCCTCCTCCTCCTCCTGCTCCTCCTCCTCATCGACTTCGTCCAGTTGCTTCTTACTCTTATTCTTGCTGACATCCTCCGATTCGGAGTCGGAGGGCGGGAGATCCCCCGGTTGGGCTGCGCGTTGGTTCCGTCTCGCCATCGCAGCTAGCTTCTTGGCTTTTGCAGCGGCGCGGCGCTGCTCACGCGTCATTTCGGGGGCAGAGGTGGTGCTGTTACCAAGGGCTGCTCCTGCGCTACTTGGTCCGGCGCGGGGGGTGTCTTCGTCTTTTTCTTCCTCTTCTTTGGATTCTTCATCGGAGTCCTCGTCGTCCTCGTCGTCTTCTACTTCCGAGGAGGGGATGTCGTCATCTGGTTCCTGTTTGGTAGTTGAGTCGATTAAAGATGCCCATTTCTCTAGTGGGAGAGGGGAGAGCTAACGTACCCGCCACATGCCAACGGGGTTTCCGTCTTTGTCGACGGGTTGGACATCTCGACTGAAGCGTTTTCCACCTGGGGAAGTGAGGATGGGTTAGCGGAGTTTTGGTTTCCTTTTTTTATCGTTGTATTTGTAGAGACTAGGGGTGAGAGGGGAAAGGGGGTAAGATATAGGTAGACTCAGTGTTATTTACCTCCTCGACTGGGTTTAGAGAACTTTCCTCCTCGACCGCGGGGCGCCATGTTGTGCGTGAGCAATCGGGAGGGGGAAAGGATACGTTTATGCGAGATTTATTCAGAGGACGCAAAAGAGAAACAGATATGGCAGAAGAGGATGCTGTATCTGCAATCGAAGAGCCTAGGTGGTATTTATTTGTCAGTTCCGGATGTGAGAGTCGTATGCATGTGTCCGTCTGCCTGTCTCGGACAAGCACGCCTTTTGAGGTTTGTTGGAGGGGCAAAGCGGGGGAGGAGCAAAAGCTGAAAACTCACTGGTCACTCGGTCCCCACAGTCGGGAGGAAGCAAAAAAAAAGAATACTGAATGGAAAATTATGGCAAAATAAGGTCAGGTTAGGCTGGAACTGATTAAAGATAGAGTAAAGACTGTGAGTCTACTGGGAAGGTTGGGGAGGGAGAAGGTCAAAGGATGGAAAAATGATTCATGCGCCCAAGGCTGATCACCACCAAGCCCTAGTCCACCCCTTAGAACAACCCACCTTCCACGTAACTACACTATGTAAGCAATTGAGGTTTCAGGGAAAAAGGGTAAACAATTAAGTCCTATTGGTTTCGTATTATCTAGCTAATGATATAAACCGGAGGTATCAACATGCCATATCTCTATTCATAAAACACCCAGCGCCATAAGCCCGAATACATGCATCTGTTTTGCGATTACTGCACACCCAATTCATTCATTCAAAGAGCCCATTTTTCAGCTCTGAAATGTATCCCAGTTTTTGTTCTCCCTTTTTCTTCTTTTCTTTTCGTATCATCTCAAGCCCCTTCCGTGTTCTCTACCTGTCTTCATTCAGGCTCGATCCCAAGTAAATCCAAGCTTAGCCACCCTTGCAGCAATCAGGGTAAACGACCCAGCAACAATGACACAGCCCATAAACATCTGGGCGTAGAGATAGTCTCCATTTCCCCTCTGCACCAACGCCCCAGCGATTGGAGACCCGATGAGCGCCGCAATTCCCACCACGCTAAGGACCATCCCCATTCGCACTCCCATCTTCTTGACATCGGTCGTGAGCGTGCTAAGTGTTGCCGGGAAAAGAGATTGGATTCCAGCTGCAACAAGTCCGTAAAAGGCACTGAAAGCGTACACGCCATCCAGATCCCTCACTCCAGCCCAGCCAAACGCGACCACACCCGTGATAAAGCTGAATGGAATCAACATGTTCAATGGGCCGGTATACCGATCCGCCATGAGGTTCGGGATCAATCGGCCAAGAATACCGATGCCATTCATGACGAGGAGAACATTGATTGACGTGGACGTCGAGACGCCGATAATGTCACGGCAGAAGCTACCAATGTAAAAGAATCCGATGTACAGCCCCCAAAAGTTCATAAACATGCCACTAGCAAAGCACGCATACGCAGGCTCCTTAAAGGCGCCCCATTCGACCAGAGGGCCACTCCGTCGGGGTGGGATGCGTTGTTTCAGAAAGATCAATGCTGGCGTCAGTGTGGCTAGTGATATGAAGCCCAGGGTCCGCATTGTCCACCCGTAGCCAACCTGTGGGAGTAGACGCATGACAACAGCCGGGAAGACTAGGCCCCCTGTTGCGGATCCGGATGCCACAATCCCAATAGCCAGAGCACGGTTTTTAGTAAAATATGTCGGCATCAGCGCGATGGTTGGGCAGAACATAAGCCCACAGCCAAGTCCTTGCCCGACGCCCTGCGCAAGGAACAGCTGCCAGTATTCTGTACATAAGGATGTCATAAATATGCAGAATACTTCCAGCAAAGCCCCAACAGTGATAGTAACTTTAAAGTACCCCGCATCAGTGGCACGGCCGGAGAAGGTGCCGATGAAGAAGAGGAGAAAGATCTGGATACTTCCTACCCAAGAGATGTCGGACGGGGCTCGTCCCAAGGTTTCAGTATAATAAGATTGAAAAACACTAAAGCTATTAATGTACCCCCACGTGTTGAAGATAATGAAATGTGCCAGCGCTACTTGGGACCAAGCCTTTAATCCGCCATCCGGGGGCGGGCCAAGGTCCTTCCCTGACTCTCTGGTTCGGACCATCGACAAGGTCCTAGCAGCCAATGCTCCGACATGGCTTACGTTCGTTGGAGTCCTGGAGAGCTCTCTGTTTCGCGACTGAGACTCCTCGTCGCCCGGAGTATCCTCAAGTGAGATAACATCGTCACTGGAAGCATCGGCCACATATTCGGAAGTGTGAGATTTTTCTTTGCTTATATGTTCTGTGCAGTCTTGCTGACCGTCAAACTGCGTTGCGGTCGTCATCGTATGGAGAGAAGCCGAGTCTTAATTGAGAAAAAATGTATATAGTCACTAGTCTGCTGTTACCCGACTTTTCTCAGGATATTAAACAGACAAACAATATAGTTTCCTGGTAAGGTTTGGACCCATAAATTCACAATATAAATGGTGTATGGCCTGTGCAAGGGTGCAAGGAGATATGAGATATCTAAGAAAGATAGAATGCCAGTTTTAGTCTCTTCCTCCGTGCATCAGGGCCGCCCCGATTGGAGGCAGTTGACTGACGAGGGACGCAGGAAGTTATGAGAGCCTAAAACCCAGCGAGGAAGATGAAAAAAATAAGATGAGAGGTGTGTAAGGCTAAGCCACTGAACCAAAAGACCTAGATCGTCAAGGTATAACTTCGACTGGGTCGAACTTTTAACGGACCGAAAGTATTTGACTCAGAATTTTAGGGCAACTTCAAGACCAAACTTACCCAGTCAAAGGGGGGAAAAAATTAAGTCCAGCCAGAGGTCGGACAAAACTTTCTTTTTAGTTGGCAAGGGAAAGACTCTGCGGGGGGATAATAATTAATAATCGGAAACATGAAAAAAAAATTAGGGCGTGGGAACCAGAACCAAAGCCAGCAAAAGAGTCATCGCTCGCACAGAAAGCCGAGCAGTGGGAGCAACCCAGCAAACCCATCATATCAGAGCTTGCTGTAAATCGGCTCGCCGGCACGGCTAAAAAGTGACGATCCGTGTGAACTTGACTCGGTTGCACCTTAGGAACAGGCAGGATCCGACAGTAAGAGGCCTAAATCATTTCACAGTATTGGTTGACTCAGGGTTCGTTTTAGCTTCCATGCTGGTTTTGTGTCAAGTCTCCATGACCTGCATAAACGCTCCCCTTCCCGTCCCTTGTGATTCGTTCAGACTGATAAGGGAGGAGATTTTTTTTTTTGATGTTGGACCCATGGATGGACGGCGACAGTCTTCTCCACAATAAAAAATAAGAAGGGCGTCGGGTAATGGGTAACTTCCCCATGGTAAAAGACAAGGCCGGCTGGCCGTCTGCCGCTTGGGGAGCCAAGACGCCTTTCTTCTTCTTGTTTTCCACCATTCAAGGCAGGCGTATCTATAATGGGGAGAGATATCGCAAATTCCCGACCCAAGAAGTTTGCAGTTGCCAGCTGCTTGAGAGATGAATTTTCGACCAAAAACAAGAGCAAGAGCGAAGTCGGAAAGAACAAATGTTAGCCCTGAGGTTTCTCTGACTAATCCGGCTTTGGACTTCCCCGCACGTTGGTGGTGGGTTTGGGAGTTTGGGAATGCTGATTTCTGATCAAGGCCAAACAAAGTACGAGGAAACTTTTGGATGTATCTCACTCCGAACTAGATTTTAACCGGGGTACCCCGTCAGGGGGTAATAAAGCCCACCTGGGCAGGTCACCATCTATTTGTAGGGCAGTCATGCAGTCAAGGAAAGTATGTGGGAATCTTATTGGTTAGCCGCTCGATTTTCCGGCAGATACGTCCGGAGTATGTGTGGGGTATATGACCTAGGCACCTAGGTACCTTACCAGTACTTACTAGTAGCAGTAGCAGTACCCTATTCACTTAATAGACGGTAGATACCTGGTAGGTAGACTTAAGAAGCTGCAGAAAGACAGCACTATCAAGCAATCAATTTGCCATGTATTACCGATTTAGCGGCAACCTTGAATATGAAGAAAGACTAGAATATCCAGTTAGCTAATAGATTGATTGGCTCGGGCGATAAATCCGCTTCTATATATCGATACACGTTAAAGAGTGCCACGTCTATAAACAATTGCTAAAATACATACACCAGGAGTCTATGGTTAGTGAATAAGTTAAAAAAAACCCGCCTTAACCCTAGGAGCATAATGGGAAATAAATATGCCACGCTAATCAAATAGTCAATCGCCCTTCTCCGCGCTCAGAGAATGAACCAATTGTAACGCCCGATCCACACATCTCGACGCCTCGAACAACCCAGATCCAACCTCGCCTCAGCCTCCTGTCCCTGAGGATATGGATGGTACATGTACGGCCGCAAATTTCATCGTGCGATGGTTCAAGGAACAGGGTTCTTCCGTATCAAGCAAGGTGGGAACATCTTTCCCGCGCATACTGGGCGTAGAAGAACAAGGGAACACCTAGTAATCTTGGTGGGAGGAGCTGCTATTTAGCATCGAAATCGCCTCGATGACGTCGGCTGGCTCCAGTAGATGCCAGCTGGCAACAGTCTGCTTGGAACTTGCACCAATAGTCACTGAGTAGAGATGGTTCGACGGAAGATTAAATTTCTGTAAGGCACGGAACATATCTTTCATTAGATTAGCATATGATTCGTAGAGAAACAAAGGAGAACAGAAATAAAATCTAAGAATAGCTCGAGAAGGTATATTACAAGGGCTTTGTGGGGGGGGCATACCTTCATCTGTAAAGTCATCCCCAGCACAGAAAATAAACTCAGGGGTTTTTCCACCACCATATGCATTAACCAGGCGGGAAGCAATAAACCCTTTGTTCACAAACGTTGGCCGAACCTCCAGATTAGCTTTCCCTGCCATCACCTCGACGTCCCATTTCTTGCCCACGGTCTCTTCCAGGTGTTTCCGACATTCTCGCGCTTGAAAAGCACCATATTCGGGGTCTGCTCGTCGGTAGTGCCATGTCAGGGCTACACGTTTTCTCTCAATAAAAGATCCTTGCGTACGCTCCGTATAGTGCTGAAAAATATCCATAACTTCTTTCTGCCAGCCCATGTCACTCTGTTCTGCAAAATTCTCCCAATCATCAGAGTGAGGCATTCGTATGAAACATCCATGCTCAGCACTCAACCCCAGTTCTGGAATGTGGCCCATCCACTCATCTAAAAAGGCCTGGTCACGCCCACTAATGATCCAAACTGCATTCCGAGGATCTGCAGCCAAGCTTTTGAGAGTCCGCAGAACCCGGTCCGATGGGATAGCCGCCTGTGGGTCTTTGACAATAGGCGTAAGTGTGCCATCGTAGTCAAACATGAAGAGCCTTTTCCGAGCTTTGCGGTATTGTTTCAGCAATTTAGCTCTATCTAAAGCTGGAGTTGCGACGGATTGGTCAAACGAAGAGAGGTTGGTTAGTAGTCGAGTGATAAACTGCCGGGACCAGGCAGAGACGGTGTTTGTTGTGACATGCTTGTAGAGCTTCAAGTGCTGTGATTTCTTGTCAATATATGACATCGTCAGAGCCTTGTTTATCGCCATCGCCACGCCAACCGTGTCCCACGGGTTTATATGGATGGCGCTGGGTAATGTCCCTGCCGTACCCGAAAACTCGGATAGGATTAAAGGGCTATGATTATTCTGCTGGCAGATGATATACTCCAAACTAGTAGTGTTCATGCCATCCCGCACAGTCGTAATCAAGCCCACATCGGCCACGCGCAGAAGCGCAAAGTATTCGTGTCGTGAAAGATACTGAGGGTAGTACTTAACAGGGGAGAAGCTCAGGGAGCCAAAGCGGCCGTTGATCGTTGATACCAAGTTGGATATTTGACTTGCAATCCGATTTTCCTCCTTCTCTTCCTCCATGCTAGTTGGGCTAGTAACTTGTATTAGGACGACCTTGTCACGCCATTCGGGGAAACGTTCTAAGAACGCCTCAAAGGCCTGTAGTTTCTGGGCTACGCCTCGGACACTGTCCAAGCGATCCCGGCCAACAATAATCTTCTTCCCAGCGTACAAATCACGCAGCCCCGCCACGGCATTTTCGATTTCGGTGGAGCCGAAAGCTGCCCTTTGGATTGCATCGGCGTCAATTCCGATAGGGAAGACGTCGACCGCCACATGCGCCCCATAGGCATCGACCCCAGCAGAATTAGAATCGAACCCTAACACACGGGTACAGCAAGATGAGAAATGTCGAGAATAGGAAAAGGTTTGAAACCCAATCATGTTTGCGCCTAGCACACCTGTAAGCACTTCTTTGCGCTTTGCCAGGCATCGCATAAATTCGCTACTAGGAAACGGCGCGTGCAGAAAAAAACCAATGTAGACGTTCGGAATCTTCTGCCGCAGCATGCTAGGCAGAAGGAATAGGTGATAGTCATGAATCCAGACAATATCGCCCTCTTTGTATTCCTGGACGATACGCTCTGCAAACAGTCGATTCATTCGGACGTAATCTGCCCACCATTCACGCTCGTATCTTCCATCGGTTGGGGCATTCTGCTTATAATGAAGAAGGGGGTACAGCTCTTTCTCAGCATACCGTCTCCACCTCCCCTGATCTTCGAGAACAATGGTCTCCTCTGGCGCCTCAGATTCACCAGACAGCCACACAGGTACAATCTTCCCGTAGCGACCCGAGCTTAGCTGTCGGCCCAATCGCTCGCGGTCATTTTGGCCCACCATGAAAGTCTCATGTAACGTATGACCAGGAAGATGCTGGTTTGTATCGAGGGGAACCGGGACTGATCTTTTATTGGACGGCGCAGACGTACTACTTAGTGCAGCAGGCGGGCCCACGTTTGCATTTAGGGGAACCTGCTGCAAGGGTAAAGTCGCCTCTTGGATTGGTTCTACCTCGCCAGTCCAGCCGATTAATGTATGAGACCATGCTGTCTCGTCTGAACCAAGATATGCGAAAGAATCGAATAGGGAGGATGTTCCAGGACGAGGTTTCATTCCCTACAGTATGGTTAAATTACCAATAGACCACTTGGGGTCAATAAGAAAAGGAAGTTATACCCAATCATGGCCAGAGCTAAAGTACAGCTTGTACGGGATACAAAATGCAGCGCTGATAATTCGGCCGGTAAGGTGTAGCCCGGGGTATTGTTCTCGAGGGTCTGCTTCACCCACCTTTGGCGGCCCCTTAACACTCAACTGGCGCAAGAGTTCGCTCCCTGATTTTGCATGTTTAGCTGCCTGGGCCGGAGTCGTAGCGGCCGTCGGATCGGCAGCTTCCAACAAATCCGCATCTCCAGGGACGTATACTGGAGAATGACAATTAGATATCGGAAGGTTCAAAGAGCCATCGAGAGTATTTGTAGCAAAGCGCCCGTTATCTGGGGTCCGCATATCCGAATCAACGTGCATCATTCCCGGTTGGCCATTAGAAGCGCTGCCAGGAGGGCCTTGCTCGAAAGACATGGCGGAAGGGAAAGGATGTGGGGTGAGCACGGCAAGAACCCTTAGGTCTAACGGGCTAGGCCAATCTAAAATCCCAAAAATCAATTAGATATGGTGTGTTTTGTTGCTTGATCCTCCATCCACCTTCCTTACTCGGGCACATACTTGACGGTACAGAGATCAAATCTGTGTCACTTTGCAGATCCTACGTGGCCCGGCGGAGGCGGAGATTTGACTGGTCCAACGAAATGAAAAGCAGATGAATCCACGACCTATACCATGGATAAAAGCAACATATGTGAAATCAGACGAAGGAAAGAGAAAACTAGAAAACTTTCTAGGAAGGAGAACAGAGATTGAAGCTAGGACCCTTCACCAAGGCGGGGAGTAGAGATGACCAAGTCCCTCAATCTTTGATAACCTGGCTGAAGTTAATCGCCTTTGGAGAGGAGGGCGGTGAGAGAGGGGGGAATAATGAAGGCCGTGAGGAATATACTTCCAATACTCGGGTGAGTTTGGGCTCGCAAAAATTGAGCGGGTTTGTTTCTCAGTCTATTTGAACCATTGACAAGAAAGTCTCAGGCGAAAAAGGAGTTGAAGATAATGGCTAATGGTGTGGATCAAGGGAAGTGCAGGGAGAAGAGACGTTTATGGAGTCGGAGGCTACCCTATCCTGATCAATAGTTGTATTTCCAAGGGGGTTTCTAGACCAAAGTCGGGCGCCCAAGAAACCGAGGACGAAGGCAATAGTGTTGGAATGCAGGAATTTGAACTCTTCGCTGGGCTGCAACGCTTGAGCTCTTAGTACGTCATGATCTGCTGCCAGTTGGTGGTGAGTCGTGACTTGCCATGGACGCATTCAGAAATGGAGCCGGGAATTAAAACCTCCCAAAAAAAACGAAGGCTCTAGTAGAATGTTTTCCCATTAGGCACCTAGCCATCATCCATGATCCTCATACTAATTACTACCCTAATATGATCCGCTCTTCAATCAAATCGCCCACCATATTTTAGTTTGATCAACAAGGTGATGATTACCTCATCAATCCTAAGAATGACCAGCAGCAAGCTAACTCCATTAGGCTCCTAAGCATCATGTGATCACTTTCCCTTTTCTGTGTGAGTTTGATTTTTGGCTCACCAACAAACAAACCCCAGCCTCCTTCTTTCGTCCTATCCACCCTTCCCGTATCCCATCTGGTCTATGCTCCAGATCGTGGATATCTGCTCGAAATGCGCTGTTTTGCTTGATGACTGCGCAGTCATGCGCTTTTGTGTTTCACGGTCTCGGAAATTCTCCCCTTCTTTTCTGCACCATCCACTATTTTATCATCGGAAATTCCATCATGCGTATTCCCTCACGAAGGAACCTACAATTTTCCAAAACAGCCTCGAGAAAACGCTCGAGGTCCATCGATCCTTTAATAGAGCGAGCCTTATACGGAAGGTGATCCTCCGGCCAGGTACCCAGGAAGCGTCCCATCCTGCTGCTTCCTCGGAGAGCTCCCGCGAAAACATACCCCCAAATAAGGCTTCAGGCTCAGATGCAGAAGCCCCAAGAGAATTCACCGAATCTTCCAGACTTGGGAATGATAAAAGGAAATCCAGGCGGTTGCCGCGCAAATACTGCAGTTCTCCGCTCCCGACAGTCCCCTCTCAGCCTCTACGCTGGGATGTTGATTTTACGAACGGACGGCCAGTACAGCGCCCGTGGCTCGATGGCCTCGGCCAGGACGTGACCTTTTTAGACGGTTTATCTCAGCTCGATGTGGAATTATGCGCACTCGATAAATACCTATCTCCACCTCCCCGGGAAAAGAAAACAATAGACGCTATTGTCTCCGACATCACCAGTTTGCTTAGAGGAAGTCTGCCTTTGCCGCTCCAGATGATCGGATCACGACGAACAGGGTTTGCTATGAGCCACTCAAGCCTAGACTTACTCCTTCCTGTGCAGGATTTGGTTCGGCCCGTTGATAGTATTCGGAGACCGAGTGCGAACCGTCCAAAGATGCTCGGCGTTCACAAAGAGATGCTTCAAGGTGTTGAGCGTATCCTTCGGCAACATCCCCTATTCTGCAGCATGAATTTCAACCCCTTTGGGAAACGACAGCGAATCCTCACGGCGATCCATCAGCCAACTGGGATGCTTTTACAGCTCTATTGCGGCCAAGACCTTCCCGCTTCAATTGAGTATACCCGGGATTTTCACGTTGAGTACCCTTTAATTCGACCTCTTTACATGTCAACCCGCTTGATCCTCGAAAGCCAGGGTCTACTTGGCTGCGACAAATCATCCCTTACTCCCGAAGCTCTCTTAATGCTTCTGGCGTCCTTCCTTAAAATGAACCACGGTCGGTTTCAGCGAACAGCCGGCTGTGGCGAACTGCTTCTCGGCTTTTTGCGTACTTACGGATTGGAAGTGAATCTCGCCACGACTGGAATTGCCGTCGATCCCCCAGGATTTTTCGATGCAGAGTCAGTAAAGGAAACGAACGCAATATATTGCAAGGAAACTCTTGAGGATTTCCCAGCCCATATCCGTGGCCAGCGTGCCCTCATAAATATGAAAAAGAGAGCCGCCGACAGAGGGAATAAATCTCTTGCCTCACAGTTGTGCCTGCAGGATCCGGCAAATTATATGAATGATTTGGGTCGTTCCTGCTCTCGAACTAGAGAACTTCAAACCGCTTTTGCCGTTGCATATGGGCGCATCAATTCAGCTGTTAGCAATTGGGAAGCGTGCGGGTCATTTGACCCAAGCAACAGTATTTTGGGCCGTGCCTTGAGAGTTAATTTCAACGATTTCAACACTAGGCGAGCAGCTTTGAGAGCTTCCCCGCCATATGAAATCAAAGATGGAATATGAGATGATGAGTCCAATTCTTTTGTTTCTACTTTAGCATCCAGATTCTTTAAAGATATAAATAGAAGGGGATGGAGTAAAACGGCCGTTGTACTCAGTAGTATACCAATTCCCAAAAGACTATTATTGGTCGACCTTTTTTTAATCATCTCTCATTTAAGTCCTCCAGTCGAGAGCTTAAATAGAGCTCAACCACCCACATGGGCGCACAAACGGGGATATAATCTCCAGCAGAGCAATTTGCCTTCTGATCAAAAAAAATATTTGGCGTCGAGCGTTTCATATATTTTATCCGATCTCATGTCTGCACGCCATTATTTTTTGCTTCATTGGTTAAAAAGGGGCGCGACTTTTGAAGAGTTGGACCGCCATAGTGCTCCAAAGCCTCTATCTAATAATGTGGTCAACCGAGCTATGATATCCTATTTTCTTCACCCTTCTTGCTACATGTAAAGGATGCACAGACTTTGTGATATATTAATGTTGTACGGCAGTATCACAGGTTCCTGGTCTCATCATTACGCAGTACTGCTTCCGAGTAACTAATCCACGGACTCAGCAATTGACCCAAGATCTGAGCTCTGTCATGGCTATAATTATCGCTTTCATCGTGCACTATCGACAATATAATAATATAAATATACAATGCAAGTGTAGATGAGGGTTCAACTGCTGCCCCTTTCAACCAGGAGATTAAAACGTCGTCACGCCAGAGTGGGCCTTCCCTCTACATTTATATGGGGCGGGACTCCACTGCGGCTCGGGTTAGTGATTCCCTGGTCCGTATCAGGCATTATTATTGTTCACGCAACACTCCTTTCAGACCTCTCGTCTTGGCCTGCCACCTCTCCCTGATTCAAAAATTAATTAATCAACTGCTGGTGTTCTCAATCAGGTCCTTGTCTCTGATACATTCCTTTAAAACCATGACTGGGCCTTGAAACAGATTTTTCTTTTTGATTTCCTTGGTCAGTTGTGATAGGGTCTGCTTTTGATCCGCAGGTACTCCTCCAGGCTTCCCCTACCTCCCTCCCCAAATCAGCTAGATAGTCGTCGGCACCTATCTTACCAGTGTCTTTCTTATGGTAGATATCATGGCCGACGCCTTGGCCAATCCCTCAGAAGTGAGGGATGCCGAGAATCCTTCCAATCGTTTCTATTCCAAAAGACCCGAGCCTATGCCACTATCGAACGTTCCAAAATTGTCCTCTCCTTTCCCTTCACCTACCGGAGCCAAGGATACTATACTGGGGAATCAAACAAACGATTCTGAAATCGAAGTGGATGCAGAAAATATCAACCATAGCAAGGGGAAGTCACTGGCTGAATATGCCAGCGGGGCCTCCGAGACATGGGATGGCGAAACACCGCCCACTCTGAGCCTGAGACGACCCAACGACTCCGTTGAAAACCAGAAACAGGGATTAACTCGGAAGCCACCGACTTCAATTCCTGGATCATCAACTTCGCCGCCTCGTCCGAGTGTGCAATTCTCTCGAGAAGCCTCCGAAATTGAACCTGTCATCGAACCCGACCCGTCTCGGCCGTCGTCAGTCATGGGCGACGATGCGGACCTAGGATCAAAAGGAAAACAATCTATTTTCACGAAACTGAAAGCCTTTGCAGCCTCCCCCGCTTTCCCTCATTCTCGCACCGCCAGCACCGCAACTTTTGGAGATCCCAGATATACGAGCAACGAGCTAGCCACCCCTGGTTCTGAGAGGGGAGAATTTCGGTTTCCAAACACCCTAGAGGAGGAGGGGAGCGATATCGATGCAGATGCTGAAGAAAGCGCTGGAGAACAACGGGCTCCTCAATCCAAAAAGAAGAGACAGCTTCGCCGACGCCAGCAGGAAGACTCGGCGCCACAAACCGAACCGAATACACCCAAAGCTACGGGCAGGCCATCGTTCCATTTGCACGGTTCGTTTGCCCCGTTTGAGAATTACCGGTCGAATCTCTTTCAACGGAGAAGTAGCACGGGGGACTTTTCCCAACAGCGTGAGGGCGTTTCCGAGGATGAGGGCCGCGATCGGCTGAATCGGGATACCGCCTGGAGGCGGCGAAGCACCTGGCTGGCCAACACCCGCGGTTTAAAGCAGCTAGACTCGCAAACAGGCCAAGAGGACCGACGACCCAGTAACCTACGAAAACTAACTGGCCTTGCCGGATCATCTGAAGTTGGGGAAGGTCTTGCGCCACCCTGGAGACGCCATCGAACGGACCGGGGATCTAGCCTTAGCGCCCAAAGATGGAGGCAGATAAAGGCTGGACTGAAACTTATTGGCCAACGGCGAAAGGTAGACAATACTGTGGACCATGCAAAATCAGCGGAGTTATTGGCGGAGTTGGCCTCGGGAGTTCCAGCTGCCCTGATCTTGGCTAGCATGTTTCAACGCGATGAACACGGCAGTAAACGGATTCCTATTCTCCTAGAGCAGCTCAAAGTTCGTGTTACCGATAGTAAAATTGACTCCCACTCGGGAGATCGTCACCTTGTTTTTCGGATCGAACTTGAATACGGGAGTGGCATGACACGGATGAAATGGATTATTCACCGCACTCTAAGAGATTTTGCGAATATTCATTTGAAATATAAACTCCACTTTGGAACGCAAAGGTACATTCAATTGCGGAATACTGAGAGTGGGCAGAATCTCCCACGCTTTCCTCGAAGTGCCTTTCCGTATTTACGGGGCGTTCGGGGACTGGATAGCGACATGGAGGATGAAGAGGATGAGGCCGGCTACGAGACTGCCGCTGAAGCGACAAGCGGGGGTGAGAGGGCTGGGAGAAAACAGCAAGCACGGCGACGGTCTTCTGGTGGTATCTCTCGAAGACAGTCGAGTTTAACGGGTGCAGAAGGGGAGAGTGGCACTGGAGTGGTAGGGGAAGCTGGTCCAGTAGCAAAGAAGGACAGCTACCCAGAGAGGCAGCGCAGGAAGTTGGAAGCTTACCTGCAGAAACTGATCCGATTCCTGATTTTCAAACCCGACAGCAATCGACTGTGCAAATTTTTAGAGCTCTCAGCCCTAGGTGTTCGACTTGCTGCTGAGGCTAGTTATCATGGTAAGGAGGGATACTTGATGATACAATCGTCTAAGGGCCTCGACTTCCGGAGAGCATTGACCCCCGCAATGGTGAAAAAGCGGCACTCCCCTAAGTGGTTCCTCGTTCGACACAGCTATGTCGTGTGTGTTGACTCCCCGGAGGAGATGAACATCTACGATGTGTTCCTAGTGGATCCATTTTTCAAGCTTCAAACCCAAAAGATCAGCCTACGGCATCAGAAGGCCAAGGAGTTCGCTAAATCCGCAACGGAGTCTGCAAGGCATCCTCAACATCACACGCTCCGACTCGAAAACTCCGAGCGGAAGCTCAGACTCCTAGCCCGGAATGAACGTCAGCTCCACCAATTCGAGGATTCTATTCGATTCATGGTCGGCAATACACCGTGGGCGAGACCCAATCGGTTCGATAGCTTTGCCCCGGTTCGTCAAAATTGTTTCGCTCAGTGGCTCGTAGACGCGCGTGACCATATGTGGGTTGTATCTCGGGCTATTAATCAGGCCAAGGATGTCATTTACATCCATGACTGGTGGCTTAGCCCGGAGCTCTACATGCGACGACCAGCTGCAATCAGTCAGAAATGGCGATTGGATCGCCTTCTTCAACGGAAGGCTCGCGAGGGTGTGAAGATATTTGTAATCATGTATCGAAACATCAACTCCGCCATCCCTATCGACTCGGAGTACTCTAAGTTTTCGCTCCTCGACTTGCACCCAAACATCTTTGTCCAGAGGTCTCCCAATCAGTTTCGGCAAAATACTTTCTTTTGGGCGCATCACGAAAAGCTTTGCATCATCGATCATACTCTAGCTTTCGTTGGCGGGATTGACTTGTGTTTTGGGCGTTGGGATACTCCACAGCACCTTCTTACAGATGACAAGCCTACCGGTTTTGAAGCATCGGGCGGACCCAAGGATGCGGACCACTGCCAACTTTGGCCAGGGAAGGACTATTCAAACCCAAGGATCCAGGACTTCTATGACTTGGATAAACCCTATGAAGAGATGTACGACCGCAATGTGGTTCCTCGAATGCCCTGGCACGATATATCTATGCATGTGGTTGGCCAGCCTGCTCGGGATCTCACTCGTCACTTCGTCCAGCGCTGGAATTATATTCTGCGTCAAAGGAAACCAACGCGGCCCACACCATTCTTGTTGCCCCCACCGGATTTTGAACCTGCGGATTTGGAAGCTCTAGGGCTCGACGGGACGTGCGAGGTCCAGATACTGCGCTCTAGTAGCGTGTGGTCCACTGGTACCCCGGACATTACGGAACATAGCATTATGAACGCCTACGTCAAGTTGATCGAGGAATCCGAGCATTTTGTCTACATCGAAAATCAGTTTTTTATTACCACCTGTGAAATTGATGGTAGGAAAATCGAAAACATGATTGGTGACGCATTAGTGGAGCGCATTATTCGGGCCGCGAAGAATAAAGAAGCCTGGCGCGCTGTGGTTGTGATCCCACTGATACCAGGTTTCCAGAACACTGTAGATAGTGAGGGTGGAACAAGTGTCCGTCTCATTATGATGTGTCAATATCGCAGCATCTGTCGTGGGGAAACATCCATTTTCGGGAGACTCCGAGCGTTGGGGATCGAGCCTGAGGATTACATCCAGTTCTATAGTCTTCGGTCCTGGGGCAAGATTGGCCCCCAGAAGCAGCTAGTTACTGAGCAGCTTTACATTCACGCAAAGTGTATGGTTGTGGATGACCGGGCTGCAATCATTGGGTCCGCAAATATTAACGAGAGGTCTATGCTGGGATCAAGGGATTCTGAAGTAGCATCCGTTGTCCGCGATACGGATATGATTTGGTCAACCATGAATGGGCGTCCCTACCTTGTCGGACGCTTCCCTCATACCCTTCGAATGCGCCTTATGAGAGAACATCTTGGAATTGACGTCGACGAATTGATGGAACATTCAATGACGACAGAGGAAGAGCTTCGAAAGATCCAATTAGCTGAAGAAGGGAATAAATCATCAGATAACCGGATGAAACCAGACTCAGAGTCCTTGATGTTGGAGAAACAAGATGAGAGGGACATGATTGAGCGACGGCATCGTATCCAGGATGAATTTCTGTCACGATCAGAGGACATGCACAGCTTCAACCACGATGTCGATTGGGAACAGGGGAACAATCCGAATCTCAAGTCGAACAGAAAACTCACAGCAGATGCAAGAGTAACATCCAACCAGGAACATAAAAAGGATGTGGACGGCTTTGGCCCCGATCGACTACATGCCGCCCTGGAAGCGGGATTAGGAGACGGCCGTGATTCGCAGATTGTTGGCGATAGAAGCGAGGTATTGCTTTCTTCTCTTGCAAGTGAGGGCAGAGGAACTGTACAGCTACCCAAACAGTCTCCACCGAGGAGCGCACAACTGAGCAGCCCCAACGGCAAAGAAGGCCAGCCAGTAGCGCCTGGTGTCTGCGCAACGAACGATGTTGAGCCGGCACTTGTCGTGGAAGGCCTAGCGTCGGCCCGTCATCCGTCTCTAGCATCTTCAAATGGGATCGAGGTAAATGGTAATGGGAGTGTAATGCCTTCAAAAGAGAAATGCGACAGTATGAAATATCCACACCCGCTCAGCCACGAGATCAGACACATCTTCATTGACAAGGATTGTATGAAGGACCCCGTTATTGATCTCTTCTGTCTGGACACATGGAATGCTATCGCAGATAAAAACACCAAAATTTTCCGGTCCGTATTCCGCTGCATGCCTGACAGCGAGGTCAAATCATGGAAGGAGTATAAAGAATATACCGCGTACGCGGATCGGTTCGCCGAGATGCAAAGCCAGCAGAGCTCCACGGCACTCCAACCACACCATCAAAAGCAGACAGGATCACCCGGCGCTGGAGCCAGTTTGGCCGCCGCGGGAATTAAACCTGTGATCAGCAACGTGACGGAGGCTAAGCTCATGGGCGAAAATTCCGAGGGTCATGCCGCAGAACCTACACAGACTCCAAGCGAAGGGCCGCATCCTGAGACGACAAGCCAAGAGATGATGTCCCCGATCGATGAGAAGTCTACTACTTTGAAGCCGACCGATGTAGCCAGCCATTGGCGTAATGCGCGACCAGATGAAGGGGTTTCTTCCGGGGACGACCTGGAGAGACAGCGCTTGGATCCTCCCCATATTGACTATTCCGAAGCCTTGAATCGCAATGCAACAAGTCAATCGCGCCGGCGTAGACGTCGAGCAACAACCCTCGGCTCGAAAAGGGAATTTCATGCCTCGGACGAGATCATGGACAAGGAAAGAGCGGAGGATCTCCTAAATCAAGTCCAAGGACATCTTATTCTTTGGCCCTATGACTGGTAAGAAACCCTTTTAACTTATACCTTCGTGCTTTATTAACAAATTTGCACAGGCTTGAAAAGGAGGAACAGGGTGGAAACTGGCTTTACACCTTGGATCAGATTTCACCGCTCGAAATATAGTAAGTAACCCCTGATGATCGAGAGCTGAATAATTTTGCTAACGCAGAATAGCAATTAATTTACTGATCACTCTTTATATTCTCCTTTCCTTCTCTGTATTTCTTGTTCCTTTCCCCTCCTTTCCATCATTCCGACTCCCTAGACACTCCCAGATATATTCAGTTCTCCCCCCCCCCCCAAATTTCTTTTCTATCTAATCTTCTTTCCCCCCTCTCTTTATATTAATTGGCCATTAAATAATCAATTGGGCACGTGTACTTGGCTGTTTTTTTTTCTTGTTCTCTATACTACATGTAATATCTGATCCCACATACACTGGCATGAATGCATTGGCAGCTCTGTTTGGCCTTCAAGTTCTCGCAAGCGGGCGTTCTATTGCAGATTATCTCTGTTTCCTCTTTTATTATCTTTTCTTCTCGATCGGCCTTGCATCTCAGAAGCTCGCGTGTTGTCTTCGCCTAGCATTTTAGATAGCAGAAGTATTGAGCGTTTTGGAGTGACGTCTGATGTAATTGATAGTAGGATTATACGGACTCCCTGGTTGATTCCTTCCTTACTCCTCAAGAAGTATCAAGTAAGACCAAATCGCTCGTCATATTCTTATTCATTCCATATGGCTTTGAAAGAGGTGTAGCATATGCGGATCGTGGGTCATCAACCACATTTACATGACTGCGGAGAAGGGATAATTAAGATATGAGTTTGTGGGACCAGCCATGCTGAGGCCCACTCACAAAATTGTGTATAGCACCCTGTTAAGGCTACTTACTGGCTGGAAGTAGTGCGAGAGTCTAGCTGCCAGATGGCACACATTGTATAGCTTCTACGCCCAAAGCACCCCGAAAATATGAGCGTTGGCTGCGTATGGAAGATATCCTCTAATACTAAAATTAAAAGAGTCCGTTGAAAAAAAAAGCCTTCCTTTATGGTATTTTGTTTAATCGAGTTAAAAGGTCGTAAGGACGTCGGAGGCTATGCTATGCTCATCACAAACCAAAGATAACCCTTTTGTTTTGTAAATACACGGATCCTAGGCGCCCGATCCGCGGCTCCCATAGTTGAGATCTTATTCCGGAAATAACTAAGGAACTTGACGCTCTTCTATACACGCTGACCAATGTCCAGCGCTGCCCCTGCACCATCGCGCCCTCCTCAGATAGAAAAGACACGATTTTTTTCCCATTCCTTGGCACCGTATCTAAGCAATCAACTCAATAACACCACCGGCAGCCTTGATCTTCTCCTCAGCATCGCGGCTGACGTATCGAGCGCGGACGACGAGGGGAACTTCAGGAAGACGGCCCTTGCCCAGAACCTTAGAGTAGCCGAGGGCGAGGAGGTCGATGACGGGGGCGGTGTCGTTCTTCTGGCCACTAACGTAGGCATCGCGCTGCTCGGCGGGGACGAGGGACCACAGCTATACATCAAAAAATAGATCGAATCAGTAAAGTCTCTTTGTTTCTGGTTGAATAGCAATATTTTGCTCCTCTTCCGTTATTCATCGAATTTTTCACATCAACATTTTCTTTTTTCTTTCTTTCTTTCTTTCTTTCTTTCTTTCTTTCTTTCTTCTTCTTTTGCACGAGTCCGTTCCTTGTAATCACTGTACTTCCACTCCCTCTAGGCCGAACTTTCAAAAAAAAAAAATTTAAATTCCACATACCTTGTCGACGTTGATTGTGGGCTTCCAGAACTTCTGCTGGGTCTTGTGGAAGTACCTCATACCAACCTTACCGAAGTAACCGGGATGGTACTTGTCCAAGTTGGTGCGGTGGTGGTGCTGACCACCGGCCATACCACGACCACCGGGATGCTTGCGGTGCTTGCCGACACGTCCGTAACCGGCAGAAACATGACCGCGGCTAAACGAACGAGAAAAAAAATACATGTCAGTTTATTTCTTGATTCCATTTCGATGCGTTTCTGAATGTTATTTTCTCCACCCTTCCGCTCATAACATCGAATTTATACTGGCAATTCATCTTGGTAAAACAAGCGCCTGTGACCGAGAGGGAGAGTAGGAGGGGGGCCGTATAGCCTGAGAGAAAACATCACCAGCTTTATCGCATTTTCTCCCTTCTTCCTCTATAGAAAAGGCGACCACACGACAAGCTGTTTGGCAGGTCTCGACCATTCGAGAAAAGGCGATGGGATGAAGGAAATCTGGATTCGACTCACGCTTTCCTTGTCTTCGAGAAACGGGTAGGCATCTTGTCGGGGTGCTGTGGGCGACAAGACCGGGCTGAGTGGTTGGCGATGGGGGATGCGATCGTGGGTGCTGTCTCAAGATGTTGAAATCAAGGCTGCGGCCGGCTAGAGTGTGCGCTAAACCCTTCGCTTGCCCTAAAGTAGGGTAAAGGGCTTCCCGTCTGCTGGTCTTGGCATATGACGTCACGTGAGCATATATGCTTCGACGGAGTACCAGCGCCGCTCCGGGGCGAATCTGCGTCTACGTTTGGTATTTTTGTTGTCCAAGGTATCATTATTTATCGTGTTCTCCTCGTTTTATTTAACTATCATAAACGTGGACCAAAAAACTTGGAAAGGCTCTGGATTGACGTCCCAGGTGGCTGATGAGCCGATCCGCCCACCAAGCTTTGCCTTATCCAACCCGGTAACTTTCCTTGAATGTTGGGCTTATCGTACCGTTTGTCTATCAGAACAATGGCCGCATAATCATTGCGATGCCTGATCGCTCGCCCGATGCATTGATTCACTGCTCGCATGCAGGAGTTCTCGTAGAAGTCTCTCCCGGCAGCTTTGGCCGAGGACCGCCGACTCTCTGCAGAGCCAAATGTATGTCGTTGGTATGCCTTCTGCTCGATGTATTGGATTTTCGCTTGCCAAACTGGGCTGCGGATGTTTGGAAATGGTAGCCCGACGATTAACACCCCCCTTCCCAGTTTGTCGGAGAAATTGATGCCTTCCGACAGCCTCCCTCCCACCACAGAGAGAAGCAGGGCCCCTCCGCCAAATCCGATGGTGTTCGAGTACTGCCGGAGGAGCTCATCGGTCGTGGTTTTCATTTCGCGCGATTCATACATGATGGGTTTTTCGTTCTCGATGAGCTCGTAGAGCGTTTTATCTTTCCCGCCTATGAATGGTTTTTTCCATATGTCCAATACCCGACTTAGATAGTCGTAGCTAGGAAAAAAGGCAACAACTCCATCCGGAATAACCTGGCATAAGCTAGCCACAGTTTGCCCGAGATCAACTATCTAAATACATAATTAGAGACTAACACAAATTTCCGGTCGGAGGTTGCAGTTCTTACTGTCTTCTCGGAATCACGACCCTCATATGTAAAATCGAATTCCGAGCCACAGACTCCACGCCCTAGCGTATGTGCAACCAAATTCTCTCGGGGAATGACGTGGCCGTACGTAAAGGTGTCTAGCCGGTCACTGGAAACATAGGAAAACAGATGGTTCATATAATCGGCCATCTAGAAATGTCAGCCGCCAACACAGAATGCTGCACAGGGTTGGCAGGAAAGGGGATGAAGCATTTACAGGGGACATGGTTCCACCAGCTAGGATCACGGCCCTCGCATCTTCAACGATTTCGCGAAATTGATACGTTGGGTCCAGAAGCATGTAGTTTAGCTGAATATCTTCCTTGCTTTTCGTGTAGAATAACTGACCTTCAGCGGAGGGGTTCATTAATGGCAGTAAAAAGCTTTGTATGTTAAATAAAACAGGTACCGTGGTTTTTACGCGCGCCTGTTGATCGGCTTTCTTCTGTGAGAATTCAACATATCCATCAACCTTTCTCGCTAATTTGCTCTCTTGCAAGTAGCGACTCAATTTATATGGATTGATCTGGTCAACGCCCTTCCCCGACATTAGTTCCGAGGTAAGGACAGGGCCCTCAGGCGCCTGTTTGTTTTTAACTGTCATCTGGAGATGCTCCGCAATGGAACTAACGAGTCGAATAACCTGGGCGATGTAGCTTCGGTTCTTTCCCTTCAAACGTGTCTTGAACTTTCGGGCATACGTTGTCATCTGGAAGATCGAAGTTTGTAGCTGAGAAAGCGTGACATTTACGGAATGAATGTTGCATATTGCATCCATCAAATTGTGGGCCTCATCGATTATAACGACGTGATTTTTCACAGAAAGGTTCAGTGCTTCTCGGGCGGATTGTTGGAGCAATAGGGGGTACGGAAGGGTAACAATCTTCGACTCGTTAGCTTGACCTCTTAATGGAAGCTTACTGAGCGACGCACTTCACTGTTGTTAAGGACTGAGCGGGATGCATAATATGGGCAGACCCCGACCTTTCGTCCGAGTTTCCCGAGGTCTTCGATATCCTTCACGGTCGCCAGCGCGTGATCTCCAAAAAGAGTAATTTTCGATTCATCCTCCTTTGATGGCAGAAAGGGACATTTCTGGTCCGCGGGTGTATTCGGTTGTTGTAGATCCAAGCAACGTTCATTGATTGCTGTTGGGTTTTCCAGCGCAGCCACTCGAGGGTTAATACATAAATTCTTCCGAGACCCCAGGGTAAGGTGCTTGATACGTTCCCCCATTTCCTCAATTGGATCAATTTCCAATTCCTCAGGCACACTTGATGGCATAGTTACCCGCCTCAATTCGTTTGCAAACTGCGTTAGCTGAGAATGTGTTCTTGAGCAGTAAAAAATCTTAACTTCATCAAGTTCGCCACCTTCCGCTCCAGAACTCATGGAGGGCTTCCCTTTAAGGCGCTCCAACAGCTCCAGTGTGTTAGAAGAGAGACCATCAGAATATCCCGACCCTTTTAGGGACGTAGTTGATGTCTCACCCTCACTTTCATAGTCGTCGAGGGCGAAATAATCATCATCTAGCGTATCCGGGCCGGTTGATAACGTCCCCGCTCTCTAAATATGGAATGCTTCAGGACCAGTATATATTAAGAGATCGAGAACCTACGTACCTGCCTCTTCCGCGACCGCTCGGGATTCTCGAGTGCGGCTCTCTGTTTTTCTTCCTCTTGTCGTATCCGCGCCAAGCGCAGTTCGAGCTCTTTCCGTTTCTCAGTAATGGCGCGGGTTGCTTCACGCTTTACGTGCTCTCGCATCCAATCGGGCTCGTCATCATCACCTAATGATCTTATATGAGAAGCTTTACCTTGGAAAGACTAATTGCATAGCAGGAATCTTACATGTAGCATCGTTAACAGTTGCAAGCAGTGATTTGCGCTTATGGTCACGTAGCCACGTCAAGGAACCACAAATCAAACTCAAAGACTTGCCCTAATATAGTAGAGCCCCCGAGTCAGTGTTGAATACATTTCCGAACATGCTCTCCAAAGTGATATTGTGATGCATCATAGAGAGCAACCGAGCTATGTTATGTCTACCAATTAAATGGATGGGACGAATTGTTTGACAAGGCTATACTCACAGTTCCTACAGTGAAGTGTATTAGAAAGGGTTGCAATTACCATAACTAACCATTGGCTAGCCTTACCAGTAGGAGACTCAAATATCGCCACCTTGCTGTCTTCGAGGCAAGTGTAGAGTGACCGCATGAATTGGAGTTGAATGTCATACGGCGAATAAGGGTGGTGGAAATCTTCAGCTGATAGGTCCATACTGCTACAAGTGGATCTCGCTCTCGTTTTTGTATATTGTATAATAAAAGCAGCAGATATTATATTGTCCTCCTCGTTCCGGAGAATAAAAATCTATGCTACTCGTTCTCTTAGTAAGACTCAGAACCTTAACTTATCTTAACTTTTGAGGGCCAGGAGAGGCTAAAATGGCCAGTTCAACTCACATCTCAGCGTTTTTTTCTTCGAGCCCTCAATGCCGGGAAATCATTATGGCTGCAATTAATTGAAATCTCGGGGCGAAGAAAAAAAGTAATTACCTAGATCAGGGAGTTTCTGCTAAGTTCAAGGTTCATGAAGAGATGATGGGTTGGAGGACAAGAAATCATTGATGGTCATTGGTTGGGTAGAAAGAGACGGGGTCACGGGTATCACGCTAAATCGACGAATGGGGTCAATCCTTCAGGAACTTGACACAGGCATCTCAGCATGACATCTGAAATTGGAGGGGTAAGGAACTTGAAGCCTGAAGGGTCAAGAGGTTTTTCTAGAAAAGCACAGAAGAATGGACTGCGAAAAAACAAAGCCAAGGGGCCAAAAGGTTGGGCCAAGAGATTGTCAGGCCCACCAGCGCCGAGAGTTGGGGCCTGATAGGGGTAAGTGTTGTAAAAAAAAGTCAGGTGGGCTAAACCCAACCAAGGATAATCAAAGCAAAAAATAGAACCGCGGAGTTGGAGCGACAGTAGTGAACTTTGGTTCAACCCCTCCAAACACCATCAGCAAACATCAAACTTGCTTGACAGGATAAATCCATCAATGTTTGTTATACCTAATGCAAAAGATATTTAAATAACAAAGTCAAGATAATGACTCACTGCAGGCATCCTTGGTGAATTTCCTCCGGTTAAGAGTTCGGAAATAATCATAATCGCTCTCCTTTTTTTCTTGCCTTGGAGCACATTTCTGACTGACTGTTTGATGGTCCCAGAGGTTCCTCACTTCTTGTCACTCCTTTTGATTTGGCCACTGGCACTAGCTCTTTCTTCCAACTGGTCCCCTCCCATGTCTTAATTATCATTTTTATTTGAGGATGGATACGGGACATAATTAAAAGTCTCGCTCTAAAATATAAAAATACATTCATAGTTCCATACAGCCTCATCGAAGGAGGCTATGTCTGATTATTAAAGCCGGAAACTGTGGAAACCCCACCGTTCTTGATATACTGGATATCAGCCCTTTTTTGAGCCGTTCTTCCTCTCCGTTATTTACATTACCATCATTCCATCATCCTGGTCTGTCCAAACTATTTTACGCCCACTTGATTGACTATTTTCGACCCGCTTTCCCTCAGTCGTCTGTTGGTGGGGTTTTCCGAGGCGTTTTTATCCCCGTCTTCGAAACCGTGCAAATCCCTTCCGAATCTTTTTAGCTGTCCCAGTTAATTTTTCCTCCAGGCTTTCGTTTTGTTGGCGAGTTCTCTCACTACGGAGTACGCGGCCCTTCATCCCCTCGATCCCTTTCTCCTTTTTCATTTTTGTCCATGTCTTCGGAAGCCCCATGAATCGATCGATTCTCGGAAACTAAGTATAGCTCAAGTCTGACTCAGAGACCACAGTCTATTGACAGGGGTTCGGAGTACAAACCAAAAAAAGAGGAAGAGGAGCAGGGTGGAAAACGGATTAGCTCAAAAAAAGGAGAATTTTTGCCAGCGATGAATCGGCCACCACAAGGCCGTGGTCAGCCACGACTCGGTGCGACATGGTATCCAGGGGGTCAAGATGATTTTTACATGCCAGAAGTCATCTCCCCTTCTCCCCAAAGGTGCGACCTCTCGACCCCGGCTGGCGTAGGACCCGCCCTCAACAGTTCCCCCTCTCTCCCCAAAAACTCCAAAGAGAAACAAAGCCACCATCTTTAGCCTTTCATTTTTTTTTTTCACACTTGATTTTTATTTTTTACCTTTTTCTCTCTTAGATGTATTGCTAATTTGAAATTTTAAAAATAATTACCCACCAGCAGGGTTATGCCTGAAGTCCCGGAGAATATGCAGGACAATATTGCTCACCTTGAACATGAAGCTCGAGGCGCCCATCGCAGCCAACATGCGCCAGTCCAATACAGCCGTTCGCATTTCCCCGAGCGAACATCCTCCGCTGCTGTTGTCCAAGGACAACCTCTTGCTACCAGTTACGACGCGACTCATTACGAACAGTCCGCGGCGGTCTACAACACGATGGATTCACCTAATTTTTCGCCATTTCCTGTTCTACGCAATCCACCTCCGAACGTACCCCCTACTGACGAGCAAAGGGAAGAAAGTTTAGAAAGGGCCCGAGTGACTGTGTTATCTTCTAACGATCCCGAAATGCAGTTGGCATGGGCTCAAGACACCCTAGCTTACGTTGAGGTTGCCATGCAGAATGAGGCTCGATTGTCTTTGATCCAACCCCCGCGCCCACAAACCCCTCAGGTGGAGCGTCAACTGAAGATGGACGCGTTAAACATCGTAAATTTTCTGGCCGATCAATTTCATCCAAAAGCCGAGTTCATCAAGGGCATGTGGTTAGAGTTTGGCAAGTTTGGGTACCGCGTGGACAAGAAGGAAGCCTTCCGGTCTTATTCCAGAGCTGCAGAAAAAGGATATGCAAGGGCGGAGTATCGCATTGGAATGCAATTCGAAAGTTCCGGGGAGCCAGAAAAGGCTATCCGGCACTATGAGAAGGGTGTTGCCCTCTCGGACTCGGCTTCCTTCTACGTAAGCCGTCCCAAATCTGCTTTGCTATATATTGTGTACTGATATCCCATATAATAGCGCTTGGGTATGATGATACTTCTCGGACAACATGGACAGCGCCAGGATTACCGGATGGGCCTTGAATATATCAGTCTTGCTGCTCAATCTTGCGACGAAAATGCACCCCAGGGTGCCTATGTGCGTGGTCATATCCCTGCGCTCGTTGAAGCACTGAACTAACATAATCGGGTGTGTAGGTTTACGGTATGCTTTTGGCAAGAGAGCTTCCCCAGGTGAATGTCCCAGAGAGTTATCTTCCACTCGATCTTAACGCTTCGCGCGTCAATATCGAAAAGGCGGCTTATCACGGATTTGCCAAGGCCCAAGTTAAGATGGGTGCTGCTTATGAGTTGTGCCAACTCGGCTGCGACTTCAACCCCGCACTATCCTTGCATTACAATGCACTCGCCGCGCGACAGGGTGAACCGGAGGCGGAAATGGCCATCAGCAAATGGTTCCTTTGCGGACATGAGGGGGTCTTTGAGAAAAATGATGAATGGGCTTTTACATACGCCCAGCGAGCAGCTCAAAGCGGGTTCCCCACCGCCGAATTCGCCCTAGGATACTTCTACGAAGTCGGAATTTTTGTTTCTTCCGATATCAAAGAAGCCCGAAGCTGGTATGCCAAGGCTGCAGCAAGCGGGAATAAGGATGCTACCAGCCGAATTGACAGCATTTCACGCTCAAAAACCCTGTCCCGCAAAGACCATGAACAAGTTGCGATTGCCCGCATTAAGTCCCGTTACGGATCGCACCAGCGTGGGAACTCAATGAATCCGGTCCAGGAGAACCTCGAAATGCCTGATCCCGCCCGGTTGAGTCTCAGCGATAGTAATCCACCATCCGCCGCCCCTTACCCCGATCGCCCGGCATCTCGTGCTCGCCCCGGATATCCCTCGAATTATTCGATGCCTGACCACCGCCCTAGCTCCGCGTTTGGTATCAACCCCAATATTCGTTCCAATACCCCTAGCTATAACCGCGCCGCTTCATACGGACCTGGGCAAATGGGTTACCGGCCTCCTGGACCTGGGTCACCAACAACCGCCGCCCCACCCAACCAGCCCCAGTCAGCCCCTAAAGTGGATATAGGCTTCTCAGCGCCGGTTGAAAACCAGAATGATATGCGGAGGCGCCCACATCGCCTGGATAATCTTGACCGGAAGCCGGTGAGGACTCCCGTCTCCGCAAATGGCGGCCCTGTCGGTTCCCCGAGACCTTCGCCCTCCTCTACAAACTTCCCCCCTCGTGCCGAATCAATCCCACCCTCAAGCGCATCCTCAACGCCAAAACCATCGACCGCTTCCACTGCATCCTCCTCCTCCAGCCAGAAACCAGGAAAACCCGGACTGCCGGGTAAAGGCCCGAAGACCTTTGAGGAAATGGGAGTTCCAACTGCCCAGAAAGACAGTGATTGTGTGAGTGATCCAGTCCTATCCCACTTCTTTTTTTAGGGCCAAACATAAGAGCTAACATCATATTAGATCGTCATGTGATGCCCTTAAACTTTTCTCATATCGCATTAGCATTAATTTATTCTTCATTCTTGTAAAAATTGGTGGGGATGGCACCGGTTTCATTCTGTCTTATAATGCTGTCACCTTTTGAAGAGACGGAAATGTGATTCGGGAGGAGACAATCCGCAGTTGGTGGAATATGCACGTCTTTCAGCTATAATCGAAATTTAGCCACTTAATCTTTTCCAAACCAGGCAGTATATTCTTTTTGTTTTTATTCTCTTTTTCCCTCGATTCCCCAGCTGTTCATCTCCCACCACAAGAGTTTTGCATTGATATCGGTATATATTCTCCCTGTACATTGATACCCTTTCACGTGATATAGGCGGAGTGCGTGTATCTGGCAATAGAAATTGAAGCATTTGATAAAGCAGCATATGCTGTACTCTGTTAGCTATCAACACGGCTGTCTTACCATCCTCCCCCCTGGGTAAGCTCCATTAACACGTCCAGTCGACCATCAAATATGGCGCCGAAGAAGGCAAAGAGCCAGAAATCAGCTGTCAGTAACGATGGTGAGCATATATACCTACCCCGGCAGGGTGGATTGGCTGTCCGATGCTAATTTCATGGAGCGGCCGTGAATGGCTCGGCATTGGTTCTGGACTATCTTCGTGGGTATTCCTAGATGAGGCTGTTTGCCTGCCTTACAGCATAGCCCGCTAGAAATAAATTCCGAAATAGGATCACGGAACTGACTACGGCCGGGAATTGTAGGAAACCAGAAGTATGAATTTCCCCTGTGATATTTTAAAGAAAGACTTAACCCTCCTTTGCCCTCATGACTGCAAAGTGTTTTAACTAACGGGTAGTGACTGAAACAGTCGTCCATACTCTGTTGGTTTTCCGAGTCGATATCGTCAGGATGAGTGCAATTCTTTCTCACACTAACTTAGGCCATCGATATCTCAACTAATTTGCATAATAAAATCACCAAAGGTCAGTTTTCTCTCTGTGTGGAACTATAACTATCTCAACCTGTCTACCGCTGACAATATCAAATACAAAGCGCATGCAGTCAAAGTCTTACGTGAACTGCACAAAAGTAAGGAGATCGAATGTCGAATGGTCGGTTCGTGATCCTATCCCTTCATGGCGACCGATGATAAATAATTCTCTGTGGGATAAAGGAAAACAAACCGTCTATCACGCATTACAGGAAGAATCTGATGGAGGTAATTCGGAACTCCTGGAAACCATGGATGAAGAGATCAAAGCATTACAAGAACAGCTTGCCATTTTGAAGGAAAATGAGAAGCAGGGGCAAACCGGATTGGCCAACCTCATGGCGACACCTTTACTTTCTGAGCTCAGATGTGAAATTGGGAAGCTCGAGGAGGAAAACGTATCACTCTCGACGCGTCTTGCTGGGGTTCAGGACGATGGGGGGAACAAAATATCACCTCAGCAGAAAGTGGATGCTAGAAAGGAGTGGAAAACTTGGCAGAAACACGCTCGACTCCGGAGCCAGATCTATCGGAATCTATGGCACAAATGTTTAGAGGTGTTGCCAGAAGGCATGGGTCGAGAGGAGTTCTGGGTAAGTCCGTCAGAGAGTGATGTATTATCAGTCCTAACAATGCTATACCCGACAGGAGTACCTAGGTCTCGAGGGTCCTATTATCAAGTAGTGGGTGAGAAGGGTAGCGGGGTCTGTGGTTTTGTTTTGCTTTTGCATCCTGTGTTACATGTAACATACCTACTCCAGGACTCGATCAGAACCTTCGCGAACAATTCTTGTCTAGTGCCTACCCACTTTCCATTCTTTTCAAACCTGAGCTTGAAGTTAATTTCCAAATCTTGAAGTAATATGCAAAAAATAGCCCGAATTCATATAAATATCGCGGAACCAATGTCACCTCCGGCGCATGACCATTTCTCAGGTATTCTCCAGGCCATCTGTTGATTCTAATTTCTGACTGACAAGAAAGTTGTGGGGTGCCGAGAGAGAACATACGATCGGCAGTGGTTTCTCCGCATCAAGGCCTTATGATTTGACGAGCTCCAACAAGTTCGATCGGAGGTGAGGGAAGCTATGTCATCCCCAAAATGGAGCCATCAGATGAACAATCCAACCGAAGTCATCGGAGCCAGATTATCATGCTTTTTTTTTTTGCATCAAGTGCGTCGTCTGAGACCAGCAGGGACGAACTACCGAGTCAGGAGTTCGCCCAATATGACGCCACCGACGAGTATTTCGTCCTTGAGTGTCCATCTGGCGACATCATGCGCCTTGCTAATAATAATCCTGGTTCAAAGATCTTTTTTGATTTTTTTTTTTCTCTTGACGCGGCCGGGGTTAGTGCTAGGCGTCGATTACAACCTGAGTTCGATGTGGTCCAGATGGCCGTTAGGTATCCAAGCAGAACTCCTATCCAGAAGAGCAGAGTTTAGGGACATTCCTACCCAAGTCATACCCCGATAAATACAATTCATCGGGTTCGTAGTTCATATCGAGGAAAGAGAGACAGGGATTCAAATTAAAAATAAGAATAAAATAAAAAATCGGGTCGGGAGATCTGACACTTTCCTCTTGAGCTTCTCGGCTAACCCTCATTATCCCTCATTATTCCACAAATATTCCTGCGAGCTTGGAGCGCATCAATTCTCCATCTGGTGTAAGGCCCGCTCAATCTAGGAGTATATCTGTTAATAAATCGACTACGAAGTTTCCTTCGGCTGGGGAACAGCCGAAAGTACTAACTACTAACTACCTAGGATTTGCTTCTTCCTGCTCTGTTGTTCAATCAAAGGAAGTGACTGGAGGCCCGCATTCTGCCACACCTACAGCGCTGAGGAAGTCAAAATCTAAAAGCTGGGTTTGAATGCAGTGCATAAAAGAAAGCACTCGTCGTCTCTCTAGGAATAGGTACACTGAAATATTACTTTGGATTCCTTCTCGCATCGAACCCGAGCCCACTTCCAACGGTATTAATCCTATCTCCCGAGTCCACACCGCCAACCCCCCCCACCCGTGGAAATCGCCCCCGTCCGATAAACCCCTCCAGAATTTTGCTTCGACCGCGTCGCTCGTTTCTCTCTCCTCTCCACACCTGGGCTATGCAGTTGTCGGGTTCTCGCAATCCTCCCCCTCCCCCCCATCCTGCTCATACCCCTCGTTCTCAGAATCGCCTCTCCAGCGACATGAAAAGCCGTGCTCCTCTCCCGGTTCCATCCGGGCCACAATCTCTCCAGAATGGCCATTCTCGCAATCCGTCAGGCTACGACATGACTGCCCGCAGTCCTCCTAATCAAAGTAGTAAGTACCGTCCCTCTCCCCTACCATTATCGATAAGTTAAACCGACGATAGAGACAGTTTCCCCCGGGGTTATATCTTCTCCCCCAATCTTCCCTGTTCCCCCTCTTTTTTCCCCCTCCCCGGTGCCGGAACGCTAATTTGGGGACCATCTGCAACCACAGATACCAAGCACGTTCCCTGCAAATTCTTTCGGCAAGGAGCTTGCCAGGCAGGGCCTGCTTGCCCCTTTCTACACTCTACTGATGCTGCGATCGATTATGCACCCTGTAAATATTTCACAAAGGTACAAGATCAGTTCACCAAGGCCTTCACCGGCCAGGACTCTTTATTTCGTGAGAGATCACCCGAGGCTAACTAGATACGGGTGCTACGGTCCGTGGTTCTAGGGTAATTGCAAATTCGGAACAAAATGTGCGCTGGCGCATATTCTACCTGATGGGCGACGAGTCAATCGGCCTGGGCCAGGAGGCATGGGAATCAGTGGAAGCCACCTCAACCTAGGTGGCCGGGTTAATCCACAGGCCTATGTCAACCAAGATTCGGCACTGACGAACTCTGTCCTGTCGCAACAACGAATGAACGGCCATGATCCTCGATACGCATCCCAGCTACCATCTCAAGAGGAGTTTTCTGCGTTACATTCGCAGCAACAGCCACCCTACGAGGCTATCCCGTCGATTGACACCGGGTTGGCCTCCGACGCTGGTTCTAAATATGGCTCCCCTGTGGACGACTTGCGATTCCCCGTATCGCCAAACCACCACCACCATCTAACCGCCCTCGATGCCCCCCTTCCTGCTTCCTTCGACAGCCAGGGAATTTCGCATGCAGCCCGTTATGGGCCGGTAGCCGCTTCCATGCCGTCGAAGTTCGGATTGGAGTTGTCCCCTCCCGCACAAAGGATGGGTGCTCCCTCCGATGCTCTCCGTAATCTTCGTGACGCTGCCTATGGCTCCGACATGAGGAAACCGTCGCCCTCTTTTATGGGGTCGTCTCCACCTGGTCTGCTCGAAGATGGTCTTGGTTCGCGGTTCCTACACTCCCAACGGCATGTAAAACCGCGGATGCTTTCCGCAAGTGTCCCGCGGCCCACAGCCCTAGACGACTGGGATGACAGCAACTTCCCCATGGAAGAAGACTATTTACCGGTTAATCTGCATGACGATGTTCTCACACCCCAAGAAAAGCTTCGACGCCTCTCTCGTACAGACCACGACCTCAGTTCAAGCCATCGTGACCTTAGCGGCTTGGGGATGTCTGGGACTAGCTTTACAAAGGTCAATTCTCCACTTGCCTCCAGTCCGTCTCGTTTCGGTGCCCTGTTTGCCAAGCAGCGCCAGAGGAAAGAAGAGGAGGCTCACGGAGCCTCTTTCACTCACGTTGGATCTCCTCTCCGTGAGTCATCACTGAATCTAGGTACGAGCCCCAGCCTCGGCCCCATTGGAAGCCGACAATTTTCTGGCGATGCTTCTTCATTGCTTTCGAGTCCCCCTCGGCAGGCATCCGCATCAATGATTTCCCAGCAACTCAGCGGAATGTCTCTGCATCCTTCGTCGGCCCGCCATTCCTCGTCTGTCGGCCCTAGCAGCCGGCTAGACCGCACAATCTCTTCACCGGTCAGCACAAGCAAGATTGACGAAGAGCAAGGCGACCTCGTTTTCTCAATGGAAGAAGAGGAAAATAATAAAAGAAATAGCGCCTCTTGGACTGCGCTCAAGACGGATTCCAACGATGATGCATCAACATCAGCAAACAACCCTAGTTTCCAGGCATGATCGTCAACAACAAAAGAATTCCACAGCTGGACGGTTTCCGGGGTGATTATTTCATCAACCAAATTAGAGCTGGGGGGGGGGTAAATTTTTCTCTCCTACTACGATAAAAACAGAAGGTATATCAAAAGCAAAAAGAAGACCAAAAAAGGGCGCCATAGGTTTGGTTCCAGTCCAGACCCTCGTTCATAATCATCATCAAAAGATCATTAAATCTCTGCTTTCTACCCCATTTTGGAGGTCATCTTGCATAGAAACGGTTTTAAGCGATATCTGGGGAATTTCACTTCGAACTTCTTCTTTCATGGATTGCATTTTGTCGCCGATTAGACAAACAAATCTTGGGTTCATTTTGAGGGGTTCTAATGGTGTTCCAGAATTACATGGGGAGAGAGGTCTTAAAACATTGAACTCTTTTTTTTATCCTTTTCATTATTTTCATTTTTGGCTTGTTTTCTATAGCTGCTCTTACTAGTGCCTTGAATAATGCACAATCAGCATGGAGAGCACCAAAATTCCCCACACTTCTAGGTCGCTCCTAGTATATTGAGTGTGTGTGTGTGTGTGTGTGTGTGTGTGTGTGTGTGTGTGTTTGTGTGGTGTGTGTGTGTTCCTTTTCTTACCCGGATTATTCTGTTCCTCCTTTTTTTTTTTGGTTGTACACACCTATCCCTATTCTATTTCCTCACTGTACCCAGACTCATGAGTTCACGATGTGCTTTAATACTTGTATATTCACTCTCATCATCATCATCATTATACTGTCTTTCATCTTTTTTGTTCCCCAATTCTTATCACATTATAGTGACTATAGCATTATGGACCCCTGTGTCTCAGGTACAGCGGGCAAAGCTGGCTAATAGCTATGAAGAAATTTGCTGGAATTTTTTTTATCATATTCTGATCTTCCCTAGTTTTCATTCATCACTCTTTAGTCCCGGTCATCATCAAAGTCAATGACGTAGCCGGTGATCCATATTCGGGGTGCGGATTCCAGGTTACTAATAATTCCCAAATCTTAACTAGGTAATGAAGCTCATGCATTAAATTAGACACGCGCTATTTTACATCAAAGTAGAAAGCCTTGCGAATGACTACCAACAGGCAAAATAAAAACATTTCGCATTGACAGACCCATGCAACATGCGCCGTGGCTAACGGAGGCTCAGGTCGCCTGGCTGCTCAAGCCCGCCAGGGGAGCCGACCAAAAAGTCGACTATTGTTTATTGCGAATTGGATAAGCAAAGAGAAAAAAGGGAGGGGAGGATGAAAGGGGGAATCCATGCGTAGCTCAGCATATGAACTATCGGGGGGAAATGATCAAAGTTCAATATCTTCTTCTAGCATCCTACCAATCAAAGGGTAGCATCGATTTCGTCCATATACATTCCGCTGCCCTTGAGGCTGACAAAGGTAGCCTTTCTTGAGCGTGCCTGGATTTGAGCAGTCTTGTCTTCGGTGAGGCGATCAGCCAGAATCCCGCGCTCGCGAGCCTTGATATCCGCAAGGCGGGCGTCTCTCGCTTTGTCCTGATATAAAGCATCGTAAATCCTGTCTGTCCCGCTTTCGATTTCCCGCACCATAGTCTCGATGGCCTTAGCAGCCACGGATTCCACCCGCGCGGCAAGGGCTGTCCACTCTTCTGTTCGTTGGCGTTTAGCCTCCCTTTCCCTTTCCTCTTTTTCCCCGCTTTCTTTCCGCTTCTTTGCCTCAACGAGCTTACGGCGATCCTCCTTAGCGGCCAGGTACTTCAGTGAATGACCGAGCTTTTGCGGGAAAGAAGGGGCAATGTCAATTGGAGGACAAGAAAAGAATAACACATGACCTTGATCATCGCAATGGAATTGTTCACGTATATCTGCAGGGATTGCAGCATTGGCAGTATCGCTGAGATGAAAAACTTCAATTGGTCGAGGAGCATTTGGATTGTACACGGGGGCAGCGGGGACCGGTATGCGGTTGCTCTGATAGGGAGGAGCATAGGCGGAAGGCGGGTTGACAGCGTACGAATGAGAATTTGGGGACGCCTGGTAGGGCGCTGGGACAGGACTCGGAGGCACATAGCCACTAGGGCGCCTCTGTAACCCTTGCTGGTACACGGGGGCAGCAGGGGCTTGGGGTTGGTGGTAAGGTACTGGAGGGATCGGCACTGGTGAATTTTGGGCGGGTGCCGCGGGTGCAGCTGGTGAACGTGCTGGGGGAGGGACCGATCCAACCAAGTTATTATTACTTGGGCTATCCACGCTCGAACGTGCAGGTGGTTGGCTGATTGATGTCTGTCGAGCCGGAGGAAGAACAGGCTGGGGGATTGATGGAGGGGGTGAAGGTGTCGGTTCGGGGGGTGGTGATTCCTACAAAATGCAATCAGTATAAATCGATTATGAATTTCGCGACAGGGGAGGTGGCAACTCACATTCTCATCCCGAGGTCGTCGATGAACAGCCCCGACAATCGGTGGTGCGTTTTCCGCACCCCAAGTCGGTTTTGGAAGATCGTCTGTGTCCTTGGCATCGCTTTTGAGAAGGTGTTTGATTGGACTCATTATTTTTTTTATTCTCCGTGGCACATCGAATAGGTCCATTTCGTAGTCTTTCTCCCTCACCTCATCGGGGAGGCAGCTAGCCCAAGTCTTAATTTTGTTCAGTTTATGCTTCTCCTCATTGTATCGAGCCTCACAGACGTAGACATCTTTGTCAGGTGCTAGATCTCTGGGACGTCCACGGTTATATCGCGTAAAGAACATCACAAAGCACCTATCAACAATCTCCTCAACCCGGTGATCGCGGTACTGACCGGTCTTGACGACTTCATTCGGATAGAAATGCTTCTCGAAATGGTGAACCGTCTGCTCCGGGCGGTAGTACCAGCAGGCGTTAACCCATTTCTCACCTTCCGAGTCCTGCCAGGTCCGATAAATCTGTGCGACAATCGGCTTTGTTACATCATTAGGGTTTTGAATATGAACCCAATCTCCGACCTTCCAGAGCTCTCCTTTGTAAAGGATACCATCTGGTAATGGCAGACGGCCGTCCTCCATAAGGTATTCGCTATCAGGTTTCTTCTTCTCAAGCTCGGCAAGCTTCCGTGCTTCAACCTGTAGGTCAACTGCGTCTTTGTATATCTGGCTTTCGGACTGATTGTAGGCCTTGGCGTTGTTGAACATCAGGTCCATGTCCCTCATGAAATGGTCTACCGAGTTATACTTCTTGCGTTTCGATTTTCGTTTGATGATATCGATCGCGATTGGGTCCTTGATCTCCACGTAGTAATCCGGGTAGGTTCCCTTGTCGGGCAGGCGCTCGAAATGTCGCACCTTTAGTTGACTACCGGGGCCTTTCAGTTTTCTGATGCCCTTCAGAACTGCCTTGATCCGTGCTTCCATCGGGGTATCAACGCGTGGAGGGCGGCCTCGTTTCTTTCTCAATTCGGGGTCGGCAGATTTGTGCCCGTCATCCTTGCCATCGCGTTTCGACCCGGGTCGCGGTCCCCTTTTCTTTTTGCGGCGGCCCTCATCATCGGATTCATCATCCTCTTCATCATCCTCGTCATCTTCATCTTCCTCCTCTTCCTCCTCGGGGAGGGGATCTGCTTCCGGGATCTCGCCAAGATCTGGAAGTTCGGCCTCTTCAGCGGTAATGATTCCCTGCTGCACCAGTTTTCCAAACTCCGCGACGAAAACATCCTATTGTTTTAAGCTCCATCAGTAGGTGCCGGAGACTAAATGAGACCGAAGCTGTAGTGTCCACAAACCTTGATCACGAGCGCATCTTCGTATGCCTGGGATTTGGGACGGTTGTAGGTTTGCGCATTATGAGGGATCTGGAGTCATCATTGAGATCAGTTTCGAATCAATCAGATAAGAAATAATCCCTTTATTAATTGGAGCGCAAACGTACCAAGGCGCAATCCCGCACAAACTCAGTGATCTTCTTGTACTCGCGCTTATTGATTCGTTGTTTCAGAATACTCAGGGCCATAGGCTCCTTGATGATATCATAATAGTCGGGAACATTGCGCTTATTTACGCTGCGATGGAACAATCTCGACGGGTCATGGCCACTGCGATTCAAGACAGGGTGGGAAATGTGAGTTGAAGTTTTTGCGATCAACAGAAAGGAACGTGAGGATGGGTGCTTTCTATGTGCTTTCTTCCTTTTTTGTTTTCTCAATCTGTCACTGCAATTTGGGACTATACTTACTCCTCTTCTCTGAAGTCATATATTGCCATGACAACATCCATCATTGCCCTCCATTGCTCATCAGTGACCGAGCTCACAGGGCCATTGGCTTTCCCATCGTCCTCGATCGATTGGACGGGCACCTCAGGAGTCGGTTGCGCTACCGATGGCTCCATGACCTTCTCCGTGCTGTGAACAACAACCAGTCCAGGGCAGGAACACCACAGATCTGAAAGGGTGTCAACCAGAGCTACTTGGGAATATTCAAGCGACCTAATTAAAGGACAGAAGGGGAAACGGGCGAGAGAGGGCGCGCAAAGTCACAACAGGTGAGTGGTCCACTCAGTAACTATGCTGACTCAGCTATTCATTACAGTTACCACGTACGGCGCCAATTACACTGTAATTACCAGATATCTCCCAGGCGCGAAATTAATATTGTCAATTTAATTACTTGGGTGACAGTGACTGTCAACAAGAAACTTCTTCACTGTTGTCTGGTGGACTGCTGCGCACGAGGATTGCGCCAACAAGGGCTTCGGGGGATCGGTGGCAATCGTAGCAATAATGAGGTGGGCAAGCGATTTCAGAATTCAAACATCCAAGATCTACAAGGATATACTTTAAAACTATCACAGTAAATCACAATTGTAAATGGTATTCATGAGTTAAGTCAAGTGTCTGGTTATTTCTATTTCGTCTATAAATGGCGAGATATTGATATTAATTTGGGATTGCAATCGCCTTGGTTCTATCTGCCAAAACTAATATATATCCTCATCGTGTCACGAGAGTTCATCAGCAATGCGATTCTTTGTAATTGTCAGCAGCTCGAGATGTCGGTGCTAGAATTCCTAGATGTACTGGAATCCCCGAAGCGGACACAATCCATTCAACCCGACTCTTGGATTTCTCCCTCTGATACTCGAGGTAGTTGAGAGGAAATATTTTGTGTCGAGCCGTGCAACCTGACATCATCCGTCACCTGCAGCTGCCCCACACTGGTCTATAGCCATGTGTCCGTCGCCGCCTTTTGTTCCTGTGCCTGGTTGGGCATTTATATCTCCCACAATACTTGCTTTGTTAGACGCCCCCGAGCCCCCCTTGTTCAATAGTGTGTCTCGCCATGAGGTTACGGATTCGTGGTCCCTCTGGACAATGCAGTGTGATTCTCAGTGACGATGCCACTGTGGGCGATCTCCAGGCTGAGATCTCCGACAAGACTGGGTTGCGAGCTTACGATGTGAAATACGGGTTTCCAAAGATGAAGTCACTAGCACTGGAAGAATTTCAACCGCACCAGAAGCTCACAGATGTCGGGATTCAGTTAAATGGGGAGCAACTCACCGCCACCGCAAGGGAGGCACAGACACAAGCACTTGTCCCCGAGAAGAAACTGGAAGAGCCTGGTTCCGTTGCTCCCCGGTCATCCCCAAAGCTGTCTTTGACGCGCAAGCCCAACGAGACCGTTGCGGATGATCCACCGGAAGTCGCCTCGCCAGAGCACATGGGCACTTTTGTTCTCAGGGTCATGGCCGATGACAACTCGTGTTTATTCCGTGCGATAAGCACAGCGGTCATGGGTGACGTAGATACCATGACCGAACTTCGCTCGATAGTCGCCCAAACTATCCAGGAGAACCCTGATACGTATCCGGAGGTGGTTTTGGAAAAGAAGCCAAATGATTACTGTCGCTGGATACAGAATGAGGATGCCTGGGGCGGGGCAATTGAGCTCAGCATCTTGAGCAAACATTTTGATATCGAGATTTGCTCGATCGACGTCCAGTCGCTCCGGGTTGATCGCTTCAATGAAGGCACGAGCAAGCGGTGCGTCCTTGTTTACTCAGGAATCCATTATGACACCATTGCGTTGTCACCGTCCGACCCTCCCTTTACTCATGCGTACGCTCCTCCCGATTTTGACGAGAAGGTTTTTGACGCGGCGGATCCATTGGTATTGGAGAAGTCACTAGCCCTGTGTAAGCTCCTCCAGGGGAAGCATTATTATACAGATACGGCTGGTTTTCGCCTTCGTTGCAACTTATGTAGTGCGGCAGTTATTGGGGAAAAGGGTGCCACTCAACATGCGGAACAAACAGGACATTTCGACTTCGGCGAAGCTACTTAAGTGGCGGTCTAGTTCAGTTTAACCCAAGAATCTTGGTTTAGCGGTCAATTGCTGACTGTATATACGCCCCAGAGAGGCGGGTATGGGGATTATGTCCTGCATCGCAGGGGTAATTCTAGCCCCCTCTTAGGCTCCCGACAGCCCGCCTATTCCCCCCTATTGGCTCAGTGCGGAACAATGGGAAATGTCTACCTAAGGTAGAATCGAAACAGCAAGGTTCGCTTTCGGCCTGTAAGTCATATTGACTTACAGTCAGACAGGCTGCTTATTTCATGATATTGGATTGAGAATTACGTTACATATATCGTTATTCATAAATTATACAATAATTTTAGTCTATATCATTGCTACCTCGTCTGCTCCACCATCTTCCTTGTCTCCTTCATCCTCCTCACCAGTGTCTGCGCTGTCATCGGGAGGCCCCCCCCATTCGACATCATGATTAATAGGATTGGTGAAGAATTCATGCTGTAGAGCTTCTTTGGCGCTCAGTCGTTTGTATGAATCTAGTTCCATAAGTCCAGCTAGCAGTCGAGTGGCTTGCTTCTCGCTCTCAGTCAGCTCTTCCACGCAGCTAGCCCACTTTACAAGCTTCTCCCAGCCGTAGCCTTTCTCTCCAATCGTTGGAATGTTGGTCTCAAAGATTTGCCCATGCATGGCAGCTGCAGCTTTCATGCGCTTGGTACCAAAGATACTTGCCATTTCTATTAGTGCGTCAACATCATCAGCCGAGTTGAAGAATGGGAATCGACGCCCAAGCAAAGTCAAAAGGATTACGCCCGCCGACCACATATCTATCTTAGTCGTTTGGGACGTGCATTTGAAAAGGACTTCAGGTGCGCGGAAGCCTCGTGTTCCGGCACGGTTAGCCCGTCTGGATGGGCGTGAGTCGCTTTTCGGATAGCCTGCTGGGGGGGTTGATCCTGAGGAATGGGTGTAGTAATAGCTCTGTAACAACCGACTTCGCCGTACATGACTTGCATTCGCACAAAGACAGGTACCCGTGTATTCGGAACCCTCGCGCTGTAGCAAATAAGACAAGTTAAAACCCCCGTCTGAGCAGGTCGCAATGTTGAGAATTTTATTTCGACTTACTTCTGCCAGGCCGAAATCCACTAAAACACCTTCTTTAAGGTCTGGGTTATATAAAAAATTACTGTACGGCGAGTCATGGATTAGTGACTGAAAACCGCTGAATGGTACGACATTAGTGGATAGCTTCCTCACGTTGGCTTAATATCTCGGTGTAAAATATTATGTTTATGAACCGAGTGTAATGCAGTGAACAGCGAACGGAAATAATGTCGCATGTCGGCCACCATGAAGGTACGATATTGAATTCGGAAATCGGTATGCGGAAAGAAAGGCAAGACAGCGACGACCTGATCTTGATAGCGGAAGGCAGTGATCAGGGGGCAGACAAATAGACATCCACGGAGATCGTGTAGCAGTTCTAGTTCATTTTGAATGCGAAGTGGGCTGCTTGTCACATATATCTTCTTCAGCGCTACATATCGTGATTTATTTCGTTTGTCGGGCAACGAGTGAACATTGTCTCCTTCAAGCCGGCGCCTTTTTGACGAAGGAGGGTTTGCCCAATCATCACCATCATTATCCTGGTACATGTCCCAATCATTCCTGTACTGGTCGTACAATAAATCTTCCGCTTTGTAAACAGTAGAAAATGTGCCTATGAGTCCATGTCCACCAAATTAGCCAAAACCTTTGTGTCGAGACAAGTGCCCGAAGAGATTCAACTGCGGGTTAGAGTTGTACCTTCACCAATCCTATTTATCAAGCGAAATCGGTCCGAAATACCCGGGAATGAATCCTCCAATTTCTTCATGTCTTCCTTGACGGAATCGTCGATATCTTCCTCCTCGTGGGTTTCTCCCTCTCCATGTTCATGTTCCTCCGGTGACTGTTCCATTCGAGGGTCGCTATCGGTGGTTATGTCTGTTTCCTCTGCATACCTAGACCTCGGGATTATTGTTCGATTATTCTGCAGGTCGGAGATTCCAACGGCGGCCGTGTGGAGTATGGACATGGCCCAGGAAATAGTTGGGGCTGCAATTTTGGTCGAAGAGGGGTATTTTTGGGAGGCTCGTGCTAAATTGGAGGTATTATGTTCGTCAAAGATGGTCTGGTAAGTGGCTAAGGTGTGGTTAACTGTGAATTACGTGCAGAAGGGCAATAGTAGTCCCAGGTTGCGGAAAGTGTCTGACGCAGCAACATCAGTCAAGGCCGTGAGAGTGACACTTTGAGACGTATAAGGCAGCGTGCAAATTGTCCCAGTCAGGTATGGCGTTGTTTATTTATTTGCAAGGGTAAGGGTGTATTTGTGTAATAATACGGAAAAAGACCTGTTCAATCTGGTGTTTCATCTTGGTTTGGCTGGTGTCAGCCCTTCCTAGAATAGAAGGCGGTACAAGGGCATGCAAGGCTCCACCTCACGGTATTTACTAGCAGTAGAACTACTTGTCGTACTGTACTACTATAGTACTAGTAGGGGTACGGAGTATAACCAGGGACATTGGCCAAGTGAAGACTACCCAGGTAAACTTCAAGTTCTAATGAACTGTACTAGTTTTACTTCGTATCTGAGTCCCTCTGAGTAGGACAAGGTAACTGAAGTACTAGTAGTACTAAGTAAGTACTACTACTTAGTAACGAGTAGTAGTAGTATGATCGAAGTCGAGCCGGTTCCTTAGGGGTAGACCCTTGACGAATGGATAAGCAGGAAAAAGTACATGTATTCAAACCCGGCAATACGGAATTTAATTGTAATTATGTTACCAAATCAACACCAACAGGTTGCTGGGGTTCACCAAAGAGGAAAAATACAAACAAAAACCCACCCACAGCCACGAATTGACCTCCGGTCACTCTCATCAACCAGAATCGCAGAAATATCTCTCACGGCACCTTTACACCCCTCACCGACCTGTCCCTCGGAGGACGCTCCTTAAAAATTTCAATCATGGAGGACAGGATCACTTTCGACATCAACGAGTCGCTTAAGTATTACTTGAGCGACCCGACCTCGGTCCCAACCCTGGACGCAGACCCAGAACTGTTAGATTTCGAGACAGAACCAGATCAGCTGCCCCCCAACTTGATCGATAATGTATTGAATCCGATTGTGGATGCGGTAGCAGAGAGCCCGGAAGGGCTCGCCCGAGGACCCTTCTTTGACTCCCTACAGTTTCTTCTAAAGTGCGCGATGGCCCCTAACCCCTCCCCCGATGCTTTTGCTGGCCCTGATGGACCCAATTCTGAACGTTTGAACCTTTGCAGATATTCCTCCTTCCTTCCCACAAAATCCCTGAGCAAGCTTCTCGATTTGATTGTCTCTGGGTTATCAGTGGAGGCTGATATCATCCATGGAGATCTGGAATCTGATGAACAAGACACCATCCAGCACCATAAGTCGTTGCTCGAAATGTACGGGTTCCTTCTCCAGTGGGCTTTGTCTGCTGTGGAAGTGAAAGCGGCAGAAAAGCCAGCTGAATCGGCGCCAGCCCGTAGAGGAGTGGGAAAGTCTTCAAGGAAAGGCAGCACAAAGGATGGTAACTGGGATGGAACCGCTCAGATCCAAATATCCATGGAAACCATGTGCAAAGTCATGAAGCTCAAACTTAGCAAAATCTTCCTGACAACATCGGACCGTGACACCTTCATTAATTTGTTTACTCGCTCAATCTATCTTATTCTTGAGAGCGAGCAACGAGTGAAGAGTATGACCGTCCGGATGCATGCCTTCAAGGTCCTTTGTATCGCGGTGAAGCATCACGGCCATGGCTTTGGTAAGTGAAGTGGGGAACAGGCGCCGACTTTGGAAGTAAAAGAAACTGACACCCTAACTAGGCGCTCAAACATCTATTGTCCAGAGTTTGACATATTTTGAACACCTTTCTGAGCCCATGGCTGAGTTTTTGCACATCCTTGCAGAGCAATACGACTACCCACAGCTTTCAGATGAGATTTTAAAGTAAAAGTTTGCGTTGTTGATCGCTTATAGACTGTTTGCTGACCCACAGCAGGGAACTTGGAAATAAGGAGTTTAATTCGAATGATACCCGTGGGCCAAAGTCAGTGTCAACCTTCATCGTGAAGCTCTCCGAGCTCGCCCCGAGGCTTATTATAAAGCAAATGACGCTTCTGGCGAAACAATTAGATAGCGAAGTACGATGTTTGATACAAACACCCCTTGGTTACGCCAATCTTCTAACCGTCTCCCTAGTCATATACCCTTCGATGTGCCGTGGTTGAAGTGTGCGGGAACCTTATATCCGATCTCAGTAAACAAGAAGAGCGAAGTGAAAACTACAAGACCCAAATTAATGCCTTTTTCGACGTTTTGGAAGAGCGCTTCCTCGACATCAATCCTTACTGTCGGTGTCGAGCTATTCAAGTCTATATGAAGATTTGTGATCTGGAACAGAAGTTCCCCAAGCGACGACAAGCAAGCGCAGAACTGGCAGCGAGGAGTCTTGAAGACAAGAGCAGCAACGTGCGACGAAATGCAATCAAACTACTTGCAAAACTGGTTTCAACTCATCCTTTCAGTGTTATGCACGGTGGACAGCTCTCCCTGAAGGAATGGAGTGAGAGGCTTGACAACGTTGATGCTGAACTTAATGCCTTGAGACCTCCTGAGACTCCCGGATTTGACGCGGGAGACATTACCAATGTTGACAGCGAATTGTTGGATGAAGCTACTCAATTGCCCGACGATTCTCCGTCAAAGGCACCGCGTATGACGGAAGAGGAGAAATCCATCGCCATAAAAAAGGCAGCAGAACAAGCAGCTACTTCAGAACTGCTTGCACGACTGCAGTTAACGCGAAAATACTATAATGAGGCTATCCGCTTCATTGAGGTTCTTCATACAGCTTCTAGCCTCGTAGCACAACTTTTATCATCTCGGAACAAAAGCGAAGCAATCGAAGCGATGGATTTCTTTGTTGTTCTGGACGCATACAAGGTGGAAACTGCTCGTACTGGTATTCGACGCATGCTTCGACTGATTTGGACGAAGGGCAATAGTGACGAAGGAAAAGGGGTTCAGACACACCTAATTGACTGCTACAAAGGTCTGTTTTTCGAAGCACCGGATTCCTTCAGTCCAAATGATGCTGCGAATTATATTGCCCGCAACATGATCAGTTTGACTTTTGGTTCTACTCCGGCTGAACTTACGTGTCTTGAACAATTAGTCAGCACTATGATGAAGGCCGGACATATATCAGAGGCCGTCGTTGCTAAGCTGTGGCAAGTTTATGGGGTGCAGAAGAAGGAAATCTCAAGAACTCAGCGTCGCGGTTCGATCATCGTACTCGGCATGCTTGCCCTTGCCGACCCGGAAGTTGTGGTCAAGGAGATTGAGATAATGCTTCGAATCGGACTTGGAAGCCTAGGGAGATCTGACCTTATCCTTGCAAAATATACCTGTATTGCACTGAGACGAATGGTACCCGGTCGCCAGGCCAAGTCCAAAGATTCTGGTATCCCTAAACTCACAAACGACCACCCTGTGCTGGTTAAACTTGCAGCCATTGTTGAAATTGTGTCGGACAGTAAAGAATGGTATGGAGTTGCTGAGCAAGCCATAAGTGCCATTTACACTCTATCAAAACACCCAGATGTCCTCTGCACTGATATACTTAGACGAAAGACTAAATTTGTCTTCCAACCACAAATCCAACGACCTTCCTCGCGAGACTCCGCCGATGGAGAGGAGCAGCGCCTTGGAACAGCTTCCACCGACAGCCAAGGCTCAAAGCAAAAGACGTCGTCTGCTGGACTGGCACAGCTGCTTTTTGTTGTCGGCCATATTGCAATCAAACAAATTGTCCACCTCGAGCTATGTGAGCTCGATTTCAAGCGCCGCAAGGCTGAGCAGGAGAAAAATAAAGCTGCCAACGCGACGACCCAGAAAAATAACGAGGCGGCTGAAGAGGACGAGCTAGACCTAATCGGTGGAACAACAGAGGATGACTTCACAGATGCTATGGCTCATATTCGTGAGCGAGAATTATTGTACGGGGATAATTCTCTCCTGTCTAATTTCGGGCCATTGGTAGCAGAAATTTGTGCGAACAACAACACATACTCTGACCGTAATCTTCAGGCTGCGGCAACCTTGTGTATGGCTAAGTTGATGTGCGTTTCAGCTGAGTACTGTGAAAAGAACCTGCCTCTCCTCATTACTATCATGGAGCGATCTGAAGACCCCATCGTCCGCAGCAATGCGGTTATCGCACTCGGAGACATGGCGGTGTGTTTCAATCACTTGATCGACGAAAACACCGATTTCCTCTACCGTCGGCTGAACGATAATGATGCCTCGGTTAAACGGACCTGTCTTATGACACTTACCTTCCTTATCTTGGCCGGTCAAGTCAAGGTCAAGGGCCAACTGGGTGAGATGGCCAAATGCTTGGAAGATGACGACAAGAGGATCGCCGACCTCGCACGCATGTTTTTCACAGAGTTGGCAACCAAGGACAATGCGGTATATAATCACTTCGTGGACATGTTCAGTCTTCTGAGCGCAGAGCGCAATCTCGAGGAAGGCTCCCTGAGACGCATTGTCAAGTTTTTGATTGGATTTATTGAAAAGGTGAGACAATTTCTGCAACGTACGCTCTTGATAATTTAATGCTAATTTGATTTCGTTTATAGGAGAAACACGCCCGGCAATTGGCCGACAAGCTAGCGGCTCGTCTCCCCAGGTGTGAGACTGAGCGGCAGTGGAATGATGTGGCCTATGCGCTATCCCTTCTCCCGCATAAGAATGAAGACATAGCAAAGACTGTGGCTACCGGGTTCAATAAGGTTATTAATGCAGGCGCTTAAGCCTATCACGTCGACGTAAATGCCTGTCATGAGGATCGAATGTTTATTGCTGGGGGATAATGGCGCATTGTTGGTTTTCATATGGTCGGTTTGCGAGTGGATATGAAATTTTACGAGTCCCAGGTTATTGGTTATCTTCAATTTGGTCTTTTCTTCGATGCATATATTTCTATTCGTTGGACGGGGACCCCTTTGCAGTTAACGGCACAGAGATCGTTTTCTAGTTCTTGCAAATAATAATTATATTATGTTCACATTTTTCTCATATATTAGATGTGTGTGGATTAAACCAGGTCCGCTGGGGACGGTTGGTGGGGTGGAAGGTCCTCCACCAAGAACCAAAAAGTCTAGAATACCAACTTTGGGGGTGGTAAAGTAGAAAAGAAAGCCAAAAACCGAAAACATCATCCGTATCCGCAATGAAGAGCACACGCTAGGTAATTGTATATAGTGAAGTGACTCGGCCACATAGGCCAGACGAATGCAAACAACGTTCATGTACAAGCGAAAACGGCATATTTGAATCCTAGGCACCTTGCGCCTTGCTCTCCTCTAACTCATATTTACCGTTGTGGAGACCTTCTAGGACTTTGGCCCCTTCTTCATTCAACGCGGGTTTTCCTAAGGGGGTAACGGCACCAGTAAAGAAACGGGGTTGCCAGGGCTCATCCTTTTCTTGTCGTTCGGCAGCTTTTTGCCGTTGCCGTTCCTCTATTTCCTGCTTGAGCTTGGTAGCTTGGCTATATCTCTTGTCCAATATTGCCTCGGTGACACCGGACCAAAACTTTCGGGACTCGTTGGATAACTGGTTCTCCTCGGGGGGGAGAGATTTTGCAGCGGGGAAAAGAGGGCCAATGTCGATCAAAAGCTGAGGCTCATTCGTTCCAGGCAAGGTGTAAAATATCTGATTATGCCATGACCCGCTGATCTTTGCAAGAATACTTCCTTCTGGGACGTCCTTTACCCTGGTGATTGTGTCTTTATCGGTGTCGTATCTAAAGATCACGCCCTCAACCTTGTTCTGGGCGCGACCAATCCAACCCTCCTCCATATATTGCAGAATCACTTTAATCCCCGTTTTAGGGCATATAATGTAACATGAATCCGACACAGTGATCGAGAGTGCTCCTCTCAAAAGGCCCCCGAGGTGAGCGGATGGGTGGGTCAACTGGTATTCCTCATTGTCTCTTTTCTCAATGTTGATGAAAATACCCAGGTTGTGCTGTCCAGGAGCAACACGGATGCTGGTACCAGTAAATTTGGCACTAATTTGGTCAAATCCGCGGGCGGAGACTCCTGTCGCGGGGCAGTCGATATAGAACGCGGACACAGGTGGATGGTGGGATGTTTGCTCGGTTAAATAACAGACCTTCGCCGTTTTTCCATTGCCATTGGTGGTTGAAACACCGTTGATAGAACTTCTTTTCGGAGGGGATGGCACTTCTGGAAGGAGGGAATCAACATCCCAAGTACACTAGGAAGTCAAGAAGAGATTAGCCATACAATGGCTATACATTTCAAACAATCAATAGGGTTGAAGTCGAGGCTCACCCTAAAGAACTCGCCCAGGGTGGAGTTATACGGCTTGCATGGTTTGCCCTTGATATATTTCTGTCACGCCTTTAGTGGAACAGATCTTGTACATATTGGGACTCTTTCAAGACATACCAAATCCTTGGTAAACCAAAATCGCAAAACCTCTAGCGTGCGGCCCAGGGGATTATCCGACGTGCCAATGCTGTGATCCTCGTGTCAGAACATGAGCCTTGGTAGCTGATAAATAGGCTGTCTTGCTGACCTTGCGAAGGTCTCTGGTCTATCCAAATAATTCCAGTATTCTAGTAGGAGCAACCAAGGCCACCGGTCAACAGTGTATCCGGAGTACCGCATATCAAGTTTGTGGGGAGAACGTACCTAGATTGGGAGTGGGCTCTAGAAGATGTGCAGGCAACGAGAATCTAACAGATGCGATGTCGGTTACACCGACGAATCTGAAGGTTCACACCACAAAAGTTAGAATATATTTATAACTGAAATTCACGAAACAAACAAAGTGTACGGTAAATATTGGAATGGCACATACTTCCGAAGTATAGAGAGGAAGGTTTTTAGCTTGGAGGAATCGTCGGGGGTCTTTTCGGGAGCATCAGAAGCCTGAACGGAAGTCATGGTGGGTTTGATGGGTTGCAGGAGGCTCTAGGCGATAGATGGTCGGACCGATAATATAAGGGAAGTCCAGCTGTGGTAAAACAGGGGAAAACAGAAGGCAATACAGGAGAGGATCTATGACTTTGGTGTCCAGACACACAAAGCTTGAAAGCGACGAAGACAAGCAGACTAAACAGACAGGGAGACGGTAAAAGATAAATTAGTCAAACAATATAATTTTCTTGAGAAGCACAACAACAACCATCCTCCCAGAGACCGAAAAGGCAGCTCTAAGAGGGAAAGAGGAATAAAAATATTCGGATGGAATGTTGAAACAAAGCGGTGGCTCTCTACCTAGGCGGTGACGTTTCTGCTTTTGGGGAGGGGAGGTCGGTCAATACTCCGAAATCGACGTCACCGACTATTGGTCAGTAACGTGGCTGTCCCTTACGGAGGGAGGGGGTAAATGGAGAAGATGAATCTCAAGCAAACAGCGGGTAATAATTCCAACATAGGCTAGTGTTCGCGGTTGGTAGGGAAAGCACCGCAGTTAGACGAAGGTAGACATAGAAATAGAGAGAGAGAGAGTGGGGAAGGCGCCTTTTTTTATAATGAAATGGGAGAGGGGGAGAGGGAGAGAAACGGAGAACAAAGCATTCGATAGGGGACCAGAAAATACTCAGGTGGCCAGGTCCCGTCTGTCGGTGACGCCGTGCTTGTGTTTCGAGGAGACGAGAGAATGAATACTGCCGCGACCATGTGCAGCGTGGGAGTACCTAGGTCGGTGATTAGTTCCTTCCGGTGGGTTTGTCCACCCGTCCTCGGGAGCTTCAGCCTTCCAGATTTGTTTCCTCACGGCCATGATCCCCAGCACTCCTGTTCTTCTCCAAACTCTTAGTCGCCTGGTCGGGAGCTGCACTATCCCAAGTCCGTCATAGTCCCAAATCTTCGATCAATGTTCTCAGAGGAGACCTACGAAGTTCTCACTGGCGTGTCTGGGCAATCGTTACCCTTTCTCCAGCCAATGGAATTAAACAGGCTTCTTTGTTTTGGTATCTGTTCGAAAACACGAGTGATTTGGCATCTGGTACTTTATAAGTGCTAACAATTTAATCTATCTTATTCCTGTTGATTTGGTGTTTGAATCTTATTTTCGAGGATCCCATTTTATGTACTTTTCTTCGGGATAACCTTATTTTTACTTCTTGTTATCTGCCCAAGCTCTGACAGCGACAGTTAACTACCGAGAATTACTATCCATCTGGTACTCTCGATTCTAGCTATTAAACAGTCAGTAGACCTTGCGTATCATTATTCTTATTATTATAAAGTAGGATCTGGTATTCTTTCACCCCAGAAATATGATTCGCTCTGAAAGCGGTCAACTGCCACTGATTTATAGCCCAAAGTTTATTTCTACCTCACAATATATTCTATACAAAATTCCACTGGTCCAAGTCCCGAGGAATACTCTGCTGGGGATCGATACCACATGTAGTAGTTCGTTAAATGGCCAATAAACCCACAGGCATTTCCATCTTAATCCCTTGTTGCCATCCTAAATACACCAGGGAGGTCAGGCCAGATCCTCAATAAGCCTTTTCCGTGCCAAGAATCTTAGCCAGGTCCTTATTGCAGGCCCATAGTCAAATCTCCGGCCAGCTGCATAGTCTTCATCAGTCCGATTAGCTTGCTGCTCCTCCCGAATTATTGTTCGTAGCTTCAGCTGTTCCTGGCTCAATTCTTTCCGATATTGCATCAGCCGATCAACCGAACAAGTCAAGTATTCCTCCTCCTGTGCCGCAGGAATAGCCGCCTCGTCAATAGTCGTACTAGTAATCCCATAGGACGAATCTGGCCCGCAAAGCGTGTTCTCGAGAATCGGATCGGAGGGCCGCTGGGTGTTTCCCCCTTCACATTTGTGAGCAACAATAGCATTGCTGGTGGCCTGCAGACATTTTATATTAATGGCTAGTTCATCGATGTGATCGGGCAACGGATCCCTGGCAAGACTCAAGATTGAAAACTCAATCTGGTCCTCCTCATATTCGGCCATTCGGGTGAGTATGTTGGGTTTGACCAGATCCAACCAATTGCTGTCTGGTTCACATTTGCCTGAGATAGGGAAGCATAAGCAATGGTGACACGTTTCTCTCAACTAACCCACGCACCTAACGCTTGCGGCTGCCGCTCCAGTCCATCAAACTTCCAGACTTTACCCAAGGCTGGAACGAAAGCGACAAAGTGAAACCCAGCATCCGCATCATCCTCACCATGGCTGTGCTTGCTTGACCGAGACCGCTTGGATGAAGCCTCATATTTGAGTTGAAGGTCTGAATTGAGCATGTCCATTTTTCTGCTCCCAGAGTAAGTGTAGGACAGCGATAGGGTCGAGCAGGGGGTGAGAGTCGAACTCACCTAGCGAAGGAGTTATGTATCCTTTTGACGAACTCAAAATTGTTAATCGCATCTCCTCTTAATGCAGGTGTAAATGGCATAGTGAATTTTTTAAAACTATGCAAATTCTGGCCGAGATCAAGTCCCTCGATGTTGTTGACTATGTTGAGAAGAGCCACACTGGCACAGGCGTTACTAGCCGTCTGTTTAGGAAGAAGTCAATCACTGGGATCGCACGAGAGCTCGAGAGCGAAGATGACCAGACCTGATTTGCGAACCAAATTCCTTCTGGGCAACTTGGTTCCTGCTTGTCCGGGTCATCTTCTCTCCAACGGAAGAGGAATATTAAACCGTAGATAGGTTTGCTGTTTATGGGTCGGTATTTAGTAAGAAAGATTAGATTTAGGGGTGCCAGAAACCCTTAGGGCTCACTTTAAAAGAGCTATTAATTCGTCATCTAATGAGATGACTTCTTGAACCTTGACCCCTTTCACGCCAAATTCTTGAAGCATCACATTAAAAAGAGCCTAGTCCGGATTAGCTTGGATTGTTTTGGGGTGGACAGTCCGGCAGGGGAGGGGAGGGACCTACGGGCTCTGATTCAATCTCACAAAAGCCATTCCACTTTCTTTTCTCTTCGTCGGATGCTGACCAACTTGGATCAATCACCCCCTCCGCATTACTCGACGAGCTATTAAGGCGTCGTCGTTTGATTCGCTCACTCATTATGATGTGACGTGAATAAAGACTTTGGTGGCTCTATGATAATTTAAGAGACTGAGGCTCTAAAGTAAGATATGAGGAGAGTTGAGTTTTGATGGTTTATGCACGATTTGGGATTCAATTGTAGTAGTACCTAGGTCTTGTCAACTCATTGAAACAGCTTGCATGCCAAAGTCGCAACACTTGTTTGGGTACCCGCAGCCTTCTCCGATTGGGCAAAGCTTTAAGGACGCGATTCCACGCGTTTATCCCAGTCAACTGAATTGAGGAAGTGTGGGCAGAAGCCACCCTTTCCCTTATGATCTCATTGAAACTTGGCAGTGAATTTCACCCAACCAGGTTCTAGTCTGCTACAAATCTCAACACACAGTGAATAAGAATAGACTATTATTATCACGGAATGCTAATAAGAGTCCGAGCGACATCCACCCTAGTTGGAGACTTCTCGCCATGGGCCTCCCTTTCAGTTGGGGGTTTTCAGGGCGGAGGGAGCTCCAACCCACTAGTCCAGTTTCGGAATAAAACGTAGCCTCGCCCACTTATTCTTGGCTCTCTTGAAGAGCGCGTCGTCAAAGGGAAAAAAAAAAGTACATCCATGCCTGAGACTCCGTATGTTATTCTCAATCAACGCGAAATTCTTGGAGGATAGGGCACGACAATAATATCAGGTACCCTTGCACCATTGGATTTATACACGGAAAACCCCAGCTTATTGGTAGCTTCTCTTTTATTTTCCAGTGTTTGCGAAGACTACACTTTGGTCAGTGGGAATTCCGCGACCACAGCATGCCATGAGCGACACTCCTCGGCTTCGCTCAGCGTTCCCCCAAACGCCCCGAACAGTGCCACGAACAAGAGATCCTAGCCGTTCTCCTTCCAAATATAGAAACCGAGATGTTGCACCCTCAAAACCACTTTCCGGGGCACCCTCCGCCTCCCAGGACCCGAGCTCGCCGCTGATCCCCGTTCGAATAATCGACGCCCCGTCACAACGACTGTACGTGGTGGCATTCTATCTTGCCCTTAATGCATGGAGAGTGTACGAGTCATGGACTGCTTCCGATGATTTGGATTCTACTTGGTTATTTCTCAAGTGGGCCTCCATCGACGGCGTTTTCCTTTTCGGCCTCCAGGCGTTGCGCATACCCTGGCTGGAATGGGCCTTCCCCACGACACTTGCGCTATTCCTGATTCATGTTGTCGGCAATGTATTTCTAATGTTTCGAATCCCAGTATGTACTACGCTCATGGATAGCCTGTCATTTCCAGGCCAGTTGGATTTGACTAACTCCTCCTAGGTTCCGGTCGGAGTATGGTTTTCAGGAGTGCTGAAAATAGCCTACGACAGAGAGCTTTCGATATCGGGACAGAGTGTTAAACCAGGCGACATCATCAACAATGCGTCCCTCATCTTAGGGAAACAAATTGTTCATATTCTACCGGAAGGGTATTTTATCTGCCTGCCCTGCCTAGCATTTATGTCGTTATATTGCTCACACTCTGTCCAGGTCTGCGGTCTTAAATCCAGATCAGATACCGCTGTGTATCGACGCCCACAAGAGCACAGTTAATCTGCCTATCCGGGTCAATCAAACTGATCCAATTCTGATAGAGATGGTAAGGTTCGATTTTGATACCGGTGATCATGAAGTTATTTCGATCCCCTCGAAGCAATTGAAACAGCTGAAGAAGCAGGCAGACAAACACCACCCTGCCTCAAGCCCCGATCTTTATCGCGACCTCCTTCTGCCAATCAAACGAACTGGAATCTATCGCTTACAAAGGGTCGTAGACGAGTCTAATCTAGAAGTTCGTGCGCGAACTGTCGACTCTCTTGTTGTCTCCTGCCCTCGCGCACTGATCAAAAACTCCCACACTCACAAATGCCGGGGTGAGCTGTCGAACTTACTGCTGGCGGTTGAAGGCACGCCGCCGCTGAAAATTAAATACAGCAGACAAGTCAACCGTCTTGACCGAGGCTTCTCCTTCCAAAATATTCAACCAGATCATTTGCGCACCCCACTTCTGGGACAAAGAGGCCCGGGCCCATTACTGAATTCACAGGAGCCAGCTATTGCATGGGCACGGAGCCAAGTGATTGAAGTTCCCTTAAACGAATCTTTGAACGTGGGTGGGGATTGGCTTTATATGATTGAAGAAGTTCATGATGGCTGCGGCAACGTCGCCAACTACTCGGCGTTCTTAGATGAAGCGGACCGCCAGTCAACAAAATATCTGTCCCAATGGCACCAATTTACTGTTCATGAAATTCCCAGGTTGTCTTTGTTTGGGTGCAATGATCAACAGTTCATTGAAGTTGCCCGGGGAGAAAATGTCCCCCTCCCCGTTAAATTTTATAACGCTGGGCAAGGATACGAGAATGATGGGCCGTTCTCTCTTATCTACACCTTCAATACCAATAACCAAGCGAATGCAGATGATAATTCGAGTCAAGTTCGCCAGCAGTCTCTCAGAGCCATCGATCAGAAGCCTATTATCAAGGATCCGGGATGGTACAGTGTGAGATCTGTTGGGAGTCAATTTTGCTCCGGGGAAGTTCTAGAGCCGTCAACTTGCTACTTACATAATCCGCCGGAACCAGAGCTGGCCATTAAGTATGAAAAGGTTTTCGACAAATGCGCCAATAACCCTGTTGGGTTGCTTGTTGACTTGGATCTCACAGGCTCACCACCATTCCGGCTTCGCTATGTTGTTGAGCATTCCAAAGGTGTCGAAACGAAATCCCAAACTATTGACGGTCTACGTGCCCAACTCGACTTCACCCCTTTGGAGGCCGGTCATTATCTATATCGATTCCTGGACATATCCGACACTGTGTATGGCCCCCGGTCTTTGGATGATAAAGTCCCGTCGTTGGAGCAAGACGTAAAGCCCCCTGCCTCTGCACATTTTATCGGTTCTAAGGACGTGCGCAAGGCTTGTTTCGGTGAACCAATTTCCATAGACATAGCATTCCTTGGGGAAGCACCATGGACATTGCAGTACGAGCTGGTACATAACGGCAAGAAGACCAAGCATGTCTTGGAATCGGAAAGCCAAATGGCAACTATTGTGACCGACAAACTTGTCAGTGGTGGCGAGTACAATCTCGTCCTCACAAGTGTCAAAGATCGGTCTAAATGCAAGCGAACACTCAGTGAGAGTATCAAGATCGACGCTCGGTCCAAACCACCCCATGTGGCTTTCGGCCAGATTGAGAAAAGCAGGAAATATTCAGCGTTAGAGAGCTCCAAAGTTGATATTCCACTCAGGTTGAGTGGTGAACGCCCGTGGACAGTGCGATATACAAACTTGGAAGCTGGGAGCGAGGCCGTTGAAAAGACTTTCTGGCAAGAGAACGGCGTTTTGACTGTAAAACAAAACGGACGCTATGAACTTGTGAGTGTAACCGACAGTTCTTGCCCAGGATTTGTGGATCCAACAGCGAATCTGTTTGAGGTGTCCTGGATACCTCGACCACGAATTACTGCTATCGATGGCTCAGCTGTGGGAACCGATGCTCGCGTTGTGAAGCGCGACGTTTGCCAAGGGGATGGTGATAGTCTCGAGCTCAAGTTGACAGGCAACCCTCCATACGGTATTCAGTGCGAACAGCAGCGAAAGATGGCTCGCGGCTCACCTTCTATGCGACTGCGAAATATAAAGACAGCTCTTAATACTGTTTCCATTGAGATGGACACTGCCGAAGCCGGCGACTATACTTACAAGTTTAAGGAAGTGGGTGACAGCTTGTATAACCGTGGCTCCGAGAACAACCCGGTTGTCGTCTCACAGAAGGTCAATCCTCTCCCTTCTGCACGATTTGATTCTCCTGGCCGTATCTACGGTTTCTGCAAGGAAGACGTTAGTGGCGAGGAGCTGATACCGCTCACACTTGAAGGCGTTCCCCCTTTTTCTTTAGAGATCTCCATTAAGCACTACTCAAAGGCGAAACCAGAAATAGTGTCGATTCCCAACATTAAATCAAATAGACACAACCTTCCTATCCCAAGACGTCATCTTGATCTGGGTCAGCACGTTGTCAGCATTCACAAAGTGCGAGACGCTCGCGGATGCCAGCGAACTGTCCATTCTGATGTCTCGTCTGTGAGGGTCGCAGTCTCGGATGTTCCCACTATAATTCCCCTCGAATCTAAGGTCGACTACTGTGTCGGCGAGCGGCTATCATTCTCTCTTTCCGGTCACGCCCCCTTCGAGGTGTTCTACACGTTCGATGGTGCCACCAGAAAGGCTACTTCGGCGACGAATAACTTCCGTCGCATTGCTGAACGGGCCGGTGTTTTCGCTATCACAGCAGTAAGTGATGGGGCGAGCGGGAAGTGCAGAGCCCACAAAAATATTACAAAAACAATTCACGAAATGCCGAGTGTTAGAATCAGTAACGGCCAGATCTCAGTTGTCGATATCCACGAGGGTGGAGAGGCGGAGCTACAGTTTCAGTTCTGGGGAACTCCACCATTTGAATTCACGTATGTGTCCATATCTCTTGTCTATCCAAGTTGAGAACAAAAAGCGAAAGAAAGATGATCTAATATCCGTTTAGATACATTCGAAGCTCGAATTCCCGAAAGGGAAAGAAACCAGAAATCCTCGACATCAAACATGATATTTCGTACGAACACAAGAAGGTTATCAAGACCTCCGACGAAGGTACTTACGAAGTTGTCGCGATAAAAGACAAGTTTTGCTCCTTTTCCTCTCAAGCGTCATTAGACAAGTCTGAAATGGCGGGCGGCTCTTGAAGACCCACATTAATTGATATGATTAAATTTTAATGTGTACTTGCTATTTGGTTTTTACCCTATCTGGTTTATTTTTCTCTTTATCGTTGTTTTAATTCCAATATATAGCATTGCAATGGCGCTATTGGGTATATTACATATGTCAAACGTGCAAAACTATGCCTCTCCAGCTGTTTCTTTCGTAATGACCTCAATCTTGTGAACCAAACCAGAACCTATCCTGGAAATCTCGTTCAAGATGGCACGTTGGTTAATGGAAACGTTGCAGCCGCCACCCGTTAAATCCTCGGGCAACGTTGAAAATGGCATATTCAAGCTCCATGCTTTAGGCCGGAGGGTTTGCGGATTCCATAACCCTGCAATCATGTTGCAATGTTCATTCCCCAGGAAGAACAGGATATTGGGATTGTAACATGCCTGTAGGTCACAGACAAATGACTTGATTGCCGCAAGTTTCCCGGGCCGGCACCTGTTCTCCAACTCGAGGTTTTTGAATTTGGCCAACGATGCCGAACGATGGTTCAGCAGCCTGGGTTGCAAGTGGATGATAAAATCGTAAGGTTCAAGGGATGGGTGGAAAAGCTCCGATACATTAAGATCAGACCCCCTCTCCCGCACCAACTTCATAGCAGACTTCGCAAGAGTACTTATTCGAGAAGCCACAACCCTGGGAGGCATTTGATATTGGGTCCAGGTGACACCGTCGATATCGATATCAGAAGCGACAAGTAAGGACACGTTGTTCATCGCTGGATCAATGCTTCTCCAGGCCGCGAAACGGGTGCGTATAGTCTCTATAGTAGTCCGGTCCAGTTCTCCCCCAAGGTCCGTGATCATTGGATCTTGCTGCCATTCCCACCGTGAGATAAAATAGAGGGTTCTCAGCAGACCAACCATTATACTCGAGGGACTATCCCAAGGATATGGCTGAGTGAACGAGTGCGCCACCAGTAACTCAATTAATTCTTCAACTATGTGTCCATCGAATAGATGGCAGCTAAACCAATATTTGGCGAGGCGAATGGTAGGAGAGAGGAGAGGAAATCGCGTGCAGAGTGTGCGGATTGCTTGCGTGAGGCGGGGACCGTGGATGAAGCATCGCTTATATGCCGCCAAGGCATAGGCAGTATCTTGCTTTTTTTGCGGGCTTGCCCCTGGTTCTTTGAGCAGCCGCTCAAGCAACGTCTGCTCTCGATCATGATGAATCCTAAGGCGAAAGACGACCCCAGATGTATGGGAAATATCCAAAAAAGCATTATTGAGCATTGAGCTCTGTTCATTCTCCAACCCCACCCTGCACGATGAAGCGTAATTTGATTGGGTCAGCGAATCTCCTATCTTGACAAGAAAGGCAACCTTTGTCATCTGAATGGCCACCAGATCGTCCGGCCATCGCACGGAACTTTCGAACCGAAGAATAACATCTACAGGGTCGGAATCGTGAACGCGGAGCGCTGTGTAACGAAGAAGAGGACTAGCAGGTGCAAGCTGCCTCACAGTTAAGGGAACCTCCGCCATATCCTGAAACGCCTTTTCCAAGGAATTGAAATCGTCGGTAATTTTTTGGAACGAGGGGCTCGAATACGATACTATGTCATCACCATTTTCGCGGAGCTTTTGATCAAATTCGTCGCCGATATAGCCCATATCTTTTTCGGCACAATTCAAACGGTGCTTCAGGATGTACGCGAGAATCTGGTACACAATGGTGGATGATGATCGATCTGACCAGACCAAACTTTCTCGAATACTACCGTCCTTGAACCGCCTTAGCTCGGCTTTGTCTCCCCAAAAGGATCGGAACGAGGCTGCTTCTTCTTTTTGCTCGGCATATGGCCCATGGTCAACTATACGTGTGGCATTTTCTGAGTTTAAGATAAACCCAATAGAGAGGCTCTTGCTTCCCATTTTTCGGTTAGACTTTGCTTCCAAGGACCAAGGCCCGGGGCAGCAGCTAAAAAGGTATATTAGCTCGGCTCTATCTCCAAGAGCCTTCAAGAGTATCTCGTAAATGTTCTTCTGGTAGTGAATACTGTCGAGGGCCGTTTCACTTTCCGGCATTGGAAGCGTGAGGATTCGGTCGAACCGTAGGAGCGGCTCATTGACTTTCAAAATGAAAACCCTATCAAAGTTGTCGTCACGGGATTCATTTAACATTTTAATCGTCGTATTTGCCTCGTGGCGAAGAAACGAATAGGACCATTGAGTCATCTTGTAAAGAACATTTAAACCTCTCTTGCCGTCATAAATGACGGGACTATCACTTGGGAAAGGAATGTCGCTCGCACAGAATAATAAAGGTTGTTTCAGGTCCCTTCCTGCAAGAAATTGCAAGGTTGCTTTGAATAGCTGATAGCTACTATACGATTTCAAAAGAACGGGCTTCCCATTAGGACCACCGCCTTCGAAAAGAAAAGACATGATTACGGTCCATTCGAACCCCCCAAAGCCGCCTGCTTGAGATGAAGCCCCGAAACCCCGTTGCCGTAGCCATATCCGGCCAAGGAGACAGGCATCTCTAAAAGACTCGCAGTCGCGCGCTGCTGATGAAATGAACTTATGATAGGGAGCCACTGTAGCCTCCGAGCGGAGGGACGCATTGTACAGCGGGGTACATTCTTGGGGCTCAATAATTCCTGCTGATCCCTGGCGTACGTTGTTCTTCATGGGCCAAGTCCGGGGTATGGGAAATAGTGTGTTATCAATGGCTGTGAAGATGCGGATCTGAGACTTTGATTGTTCAAACCCGTTATTGGTTGACCCTGTCGGCTGAATAATGACAATTGGGCGGAGGGCATCGCCATCATGAAGTCCAAATTTCACATTCACATCCAGGCTTTTCTCTTCTTGTATTCCGGCGGCGAGGCTGGCGATGTAATAAGCTCTTTTATGGAAATATCGGTAATTAACGTAGTCTTTCTCCTGGAAAATTGCATTCGGCATTGTCACCGCCATATCGACCGTATACGTCTCAGCCGATCTGGAGCCCGTTCGGAGCGCAAAACTTCCGACCACATTAACATTTGTTGGCTTGGCATATGCAACTAAATACTTTGTATCCTTGCCAGGACGGGGTTCAGGATACGGAACAGCGATGCCATGTAGGTTGCGCAGCTCTTTCTCAGCATCTAAAGCTTGCTTTGCCGGTCTCTCGGGGAGCTGTTCAATAATATATTTCAATTGTTGGAGGGTTTCTCGAGTTTTCGATACCTGTCTATCGTAATTTGGCCTCGAATTCAGAAGTAGTTCATCCATTTGAAGCTTGAAGAAACTTGATTTATTGGCCCCGTTAGCCATCGCAAATTCTGCCGATCGGTCATTCGTGGCTCGTTTGGCCATGCTCCCCGAAATTGGAGGACCAGCTTGCTTGGAGTCTCTCGACGCTCTGTCCTTAAAAGAGCCCCCGGAACTCTGAGTGTTCAGAGTTATTTCCGGAGACGAACTCAGTCTCCTCCTCTTTGCTGTATGGCCGGACATTTTGGGTATAGAGAGCCTGGAGCGGAGCGGGGAAGTTGGGAGTTTCTCGGTCACAGTTGAACCTTGATGCAAATCAAGATAAAAAGCCTTTCTTCTTTTTTTTTCCCGCTAAGCTTAAATCCGATCTCCGAAACTTATAATCACGTGACCATATTTATCCAAAAACTTGAGAACTTCTGAGGATGAAAAAAAGAGAAAGAGAGAGGGAGAGAGGGAGTGACGGAGAGAGAACTTATCATAATCTATTTTATTATCCATTTCCTTATGGATATATAAATAGACGGAATAATATAAGCTAAAATTGGAATTAAATACAGGCATTATCTGGGTTGACGACAAGCTTTGATTAAAGTCATCGTCCACTCTTCAACCTAAAGGTGAGAATGAGAGAATGATGGATTCAAAATTCTCGCTGCATTAAGAACTTTAGTTAAGGAAGAATTTGGTTGATGAAGGAGAGGTTAGTGTCATTAATATTAGTAGTGTTATGCTAACAATGCCAGAAGATTGGTTCCAATCGCAGGGCCGAAATCGCTTGAGTCAGGGGTGGTTTTCCAACTACCGCCCCTCACCCAACCTCAAAAAATAAGCATATAATCATAACCCCGCCTTTGCTCTTGCTAACCATAGGTATTGAGTTCCTGCGCAATTACTTATATTTTGCTTACGGACCGTGCAATTAATCCAGCATTATGCTTCAAGACATTGGAGGCCCAGTCCCTCCAAACACAGATCATGTATGTTTTACACCCCCGCAACCCCACCATGGCGACTTCGCTGTAGGTAATTGCTCACGAAACAAAAGGCAGTCAGTGTATCACTTCCCACCTGGAAGGCGAATGTAGCATACGAGGAAGGAGAAATGTGGATTGTAAATAAAATGCAATGCGGTTACCCTCGGTTCTTTATCCACCCGATCATCCAAGAACTCGCCGCGCATATTGTACATCACCATGGGAATCCGGAAACCGAGACTGCTATTCTATTCCCTACCGCAAATAGTGCCCATCTGTGCTATTCGTTCTTAGCGACTAGGATCCCTGCGGAGGAGTCTCCCAAAATTCGAGTTTTGAACTTCGAACCCGCCCACGTATCCGAAGCCGATTCTCCTACTATTAAATCGCCCTTGTCATGTGTTATTTACCCGAAGGAATATGCTTCGATCGCTAAACAAGTATGGCAACACTCTGGCAATGGAATTTCAAGTCGACGAGGCGAATTTTATCTTGCTGCTCTGAAGGATGGTTCCCTTGCGGAAAAGAAATTTCCCACTGTCGATACGTCCGCGCAAAGGTTCTGCAAAGGTCCTCGAAGGTACCAGGGGCGGGGTTCAATAAATGCATCGAGCAGAGGGGGATCTCATGCTGCGCATCCGGGTTCACCACCAGCAACCAACGGGCGACCCCAGGATGGACGAGAACATTCCGAGTTTATCGAGGAGCGCTTTGGTCGCAACTTGAGTACTTCTCTAGCTGATCAGGCAAAAGTGGCTGTTCGCAGACGGATAGCGGGCGTCTTGACAGCCGATATGGAGCTGAGTGAGGCTTTAGAGGAGGCCTCCGGAGAAGGAAGGGTTGCGGGCTTGACAGAATCCGATGTCTTCCTTTTCCCCACTGGCATGAGCTCGATCTTCACTTCCCATCAGATGCTGTTGAGTGCTAGAGATGTTAAGAAAAGCATCTGTTACGGGTTCCCGTATATAGATACATTGAAGATTCTTCAGAAATGGGGGCCTGGCTGCTTGTTCTACGGGCATGGGTCGTCTGAGGACTTAGACGACTTAGAGTCCCGACTCGACAGCGGAGAAAGATTCCTTGCACTTTTCACCGAATTCCCGAGCAATCCGTCCCTTAAGTCCCCTGATCTTAAAAGAATCAGGTCACTAGCCGACAAATACGATTTTGCCGTGGTGGTAGATGAAACTGTGGGAAATCTCCTCAACATTAATGTGCTCTCGCATGCCGATATCGTGGTTAGTAGCTTGACAAAAATATTCAGTGGAGACAGCAATGTTATGGGGGGAAGTGCAGTTCTCAATCCCCATGGACGCTACTATCAGGCTCTAAAGGATACATTCGCCCGCGAGTACGAAGATCTTCTTTGGGCGGAAGACGCTGTGTTTTTGGAGAGAAATAGCCGCGATTTCGTGTCAAGGATCGAAAAGATCAATAATACTACCGAGGAGATAACGGCGATGTTGAAAGATTCCCCGCTCGGTAAGTCATTGGCAGACCCCTAGAAGTATGGAACCTGACGGGCAACTCAGTTAAAAACGTGTATTATCCAAAATTCAACCCTTCGAGGCCCTTCTATGAAACATTCCGAAACCCAAACGGAGGCTACGGTGGTCTATTCTCCGTCACTTTCTACTCAACTGCGGATGCAATTGCATTCTTTGATAGCCTCGAAGTACTCAAGGGCCCGAGTCTTGGGACCAATTTTACCCTAAGGTAAGCGAATATTATATTTCATGTAAATAAGTGCGAAAACGCATTTCTGACCGTATTCATTAGTTGCCCGTACACATTACTGGCTCATTACGGTGAATTGGAATGGGTATGTCAACATTTCCATCCATCAATCATCCCTCCTTTCAGGTCTCCTGTCGTCTCTAATTATTTTTACTTAGGCGGGGTCTTTTGGGATAGAGTTTGACTTGGTTCGGATCAGCGTTGGCCTGGAGGATGTGGCAGATCTGCGCAAACGAGTCCAACACGCATTGGATGCTGTGGCACAGAACAACAGTGGTTCTGCACCCACAGCTACAGCCTAAATTCTAAAATTTTCAACTTTCATTTAATGGCAAGAATTATTCCCGCCCAAATGCCATTTCTCGGTTCATCATCCAGATGATATTATGACACTGCAATTTTTCTTGGCATAAGTGTTGACCATCATATCAAGCATACCCAGCCGAAAAGCCTGGCCAAGCCTGCTTTGTTATTAAACAATATTAAAACTTATAAACAGCATACCAGGGTAGTGTGGGTAGATAACAAAAATCATGGAATGATACAGAATAGACACCTCAAACGACTTAAAAAAGAAAATGTGGAATGTGGAGTGTGGAATGTGCAAATACAACAAGTAAAGAAAAGGCTGAAGGGTTTAATAATCGTCATGACCTACGGTGCTTGAAACTTGACTCCTTGAAGCGCTCAAGTCTCCACTGCCTGTTCGTCTGAGTGCCTGTCCCATTGTTTCTACGTTTAATTCACAAATCAAATTTGGAGGGGATATCGGTCTCTGAGTTGCAAAAATCGGGCTCTCCGTACCACGCCCCGCGTGACTCGGAGAGAGATCTATCCCCTTGATAGAGGCCGATATGCTCGTTGGCGGCGAAGTTCCAAGCGCATGGGAAGACGCCGGCGAGTGCAACGGTGACGGGGACCTATTTCGATAAACCATTGCACCCACCACCCTCTGGCATAAGTCACGACTTGGCGGATGGTCACTTGTTTCCGCATGTTCAGCATTGACAACATCAGCAAATGATATAAAGCTAAGACGCCGAATATCATTCATGTCGAGCACTTTCCCGGAAGATGAAGGCTCTTCGGGGCCCTCACACGACGGAGGTGATGGCAGTGGCTCCACAAGAGCCGCGGAAGGATTGGCAGTATGGTGTATACTATGGGTAACGATTTCCACGGAGTCTGGATCTAGCTCGCTGTCCGTAATTGCTGCAGAGGAGGCCTCTAGGACGGGCGGAATGTGATTTTCTGTTCTGATATGGGACGGAATGGATGGAGATGCTTGAGGTAGTAGAATGTCTTCTTGAACATTTCGCTCAAAAATCAAGGAATCCGGAGAATGGGATTGCGGCGGCATCTTGGGCGTTGTGCTCTCTGGTGACGATGGGGACTTGATAGTCCGTTGCAGCTGAAACGACGACATTGAATTAGTGTCTGAAGACAGTATGAGCGGCCGCGGTCGAACAACACTAAGGGGAACGATAGGACTCGAACTCCCAATGGAGCCTGTCCCAATAGCCCCCCGATCCCCATCATCCGCATCTCCAACCATGCGCGTGGAATTCAACGGAACCTGCGGTGAAATACCAATGTCCCCCTGGCTAACTTTGGTGTGGTTCTGTCTCCCTGGCATGTTGGTCGAAAAGTAATCGGTGAGGAATTATCCCAGTCGTTGATAGACTTTGTAATTCTTAAGCGAATGCCATAGAATTCCGCTTGCAGTTCTATGGTAGAACAGATATCAAACCAACGGGGACAAATTGCCTCTGCCAGGAACTTGAAAAATTGTTTGCAACACCCGATCGACTAGTGAATTTGCGGATTGGCCTATGCATACGCCTCTGGCAGGTTCGTTGCATGTAGGGCACTATATATGCCACTCAAAGGAAGGGAAGGCTTGTCCTAAGGAATATAAGTCACAATTACTCCAATCCCCAGGCACGAATATCCAATAAAGCCCGTGAGCAAAGAGAAGCACAGTGCTCACTTTTGGGGATGATAGGTAACGTGAAGTCTCAAAGACAATAATAATATGATGATAATCACTAAATAAGTATGGCTATGGGGATTTCAAGCTCGAGAATAATATAATGGGAGAGCAAGAATGATTCGGGGAAGATGCTAAGGACAAGAGACACCAAGTGACTACTAAAGATGTAGACGGTCTATAGTACCGAGAAATAAGGCTCTTGCGGGAGCAGATAAGGGCACTATAGCAATAGAGGATAAATATTGGTCCCAAGATAACTGCTGTGTAATGACGGATATGCCAACAGGAACTGAAACAACGTGATGAAATATGGATGAAGAATAATGTCCATGACAGCGCCAAGAATGGAAGTCTTGAGATGCTAGTACCGAAGAGAACTAGCTTGAGGAGTCTCATATCTAAATTATGTAAATATTGACTAAGTACTAACTAACTAACAAAGTTAACTAATGAGGAACATAATTCCCAAGTGACCCACCACTTTTTATCAAATTCTGTATAACACCAATTTTTGAAGCCATTTAAAAACACAAAAAACATTATTTATTATTAAGATTTAGATATTAACTAATACCAGGTAATAGATTCTTTTATATCTAATATTATTATAATTAAAATATTATAATAAAATTCTATAAGATGCCTGTAAAGGCCCTGGATTAAAATTAATAAATATAGATTTAATATTATTTAATATTAAAATTCTATATATAATAAGATCTCTTACTTTTAATATTAAAAATTTTTAATTAGTAATTATTTAATACTTAGATAATATTTTATTTTTATTTTTATTTTTTTATTATTAAGATATAATTTGTTAGAATACACACCTGGGCACATGTAAAAACTAAACTAGATTATTAGAGTATTATAATCAACTTATTAATTAATCATGCCCAGATCTTATACTTATAGTTATTATAGTTCCTAATATTATCTCCCTCCTTCTTAGAGGCCTGGTCCCCAGGCCTCAGGGCATGTTCTTCTTACACCTGTAATAATACCTGGTTTTACTAGGCTTAGATAATTATAATTATTAATAAGTATAATAGGCCCTAAGCACAAGTCTAGGTTTAATATAATTAATTTATAGCCAGATTATTTATAACTAATATCTATAACTAGTATAACTACTAGATATAATTATAAAATAAAATTATTATAAATTAAACTTATAATATTTTAATAACTAGACTAGTTAAATAAATTAATTATATTATTAAGATACATACCTGGGTATATATAAAAACTAAACTAGATTATTAGGCTACTATAATTAATTTATTAATTAATTATGCCTAGGTCTTATACTCATGGCCACCATGGTCTCTAATATAATTAATAATTTTTTTAAGTAAGTATTATAATATTATATTTAATTTATTAATATTATTATATTTTAAATAAAAACTTTACTTTATAAAAATATTTTAAATATATTTTAAAGACTTAAAACTACTATATCTAGTAGTTAAAAAAGATAAGATAAATATAAAAATATATAAATAAATATAATATTATTATTTATATATATTTTATTAAATTTAGCTATTTAATAATTTTTATAATTATTTAATATTAAAAATTAATATTAATTAATTATATTACTTTTAGTATATAAAATAAAGATTATTTTAAATTATTAAAAATTTATTTTATTTATAATTTATTTATTATTACTAATTTTAATTTTTTAATTAAATAAAAAAAATATTTTAATACTATATTTTTATATAATTTTTTATATTAAAAATAATATAACTTAAAATAATTTATTTAATTAAATTAATATATTTTATTATAATAACTTATTTTTAATTTCTTAATTAAATAAAATAAGATTTTATATATATATTAATTTTAATTATAATTTTTATAATAGAGATTAAATCTATAGTAAAGCTAGTTTTATTAAAATTATAAATATTTTTAAACAAAATATTATAATTAAAAATTATTTTTTAAAATATTTTTTTATTATTTCTAGATTTTTTTTATTTTACCTACTTGTAATTATATTATTTAAAAAATTAAAATTTTAAATTATTTTAATATTTAATAAAATTATTAATTTAATTTTTTTTTACTAGCTTACTAGGGCCCCCCTTCTAGCTAATAATAAAAATATTAGTTATTTTTTATATATAAGCTAGCTAGAGGAAAATTTTATATTATTAATAAAAATATATTTAATTTATTAATAATTTCTTTTTAATTTCTATTATTTTTATATTATTAATCTATATTCTAATATAATAAATATAGCTATTAAAATAGTCTTAGAAAATTAATTAAAGTACTTTATAAATATAAATAGTTTTTATAAAATTTAAAATTTTAATATTTTTTAATATTTATATTATAAATAAGATCCTGTCTTTCTATAAAATCTTATCCTATATTTTAAAAATTATCTTTAATAAAATAGTAATTAATTAAAAAATATTAAGAAATTTAACATGAAATTTACACAAAAAGTGGCAGGTAACTTGGGGTGGCAGGTCACTTAGGAATTACATTAGTTAACTTACTAATAACTTACTAATCATTCTTATTCCAATAATAGTTAGTTAATTACTAGTCACTTCCTTACCTTGGTAGGTACTACAGAGGAGTTCTGTCACAACAAACCAATGCACAAGTGGTGCTAACTACGGGGAACCAGAGAGTCTACTTATGTAGGAGTAACAATTGGCAGTGTTGTTGAAAATGCAAGGTTTTGCCTTCGCCCAGTCTCTGCTCCAGACAACGATGGTTAAGTATTCTAATCAGGCTACTCCACCAACATATTAAAACCAAGCCAATTGCATATTTTGGCAGCTATTAATATATTTATCGGAGTCAACTTCTGCCAGCAATCACCGTACGCCCCCCTCCCCCGACACTTTCTTTTTGCTCCCTTCCACCTTCGCTTCTCAGAAGCTTAAATTTCTTATGATTGTTTCTCTGACCCTAGACTCCGGCCCTAGCAACATCCAGATCTCACAATTTTGAAGTACAATCCGATTACAATGGCTGGCTGCATTCTTGCTCCAAAGAGACCGTTCATAACTCTACCCTTCCTTCTACCATCGGGTGATTCTGTTGCTCTAGAATTGCGACGAAATCAGTCTTCGTACAGACGCACAAAACAGCGTCTACGTGTCAAACCGGATGCCTCCTTTGGCTTATCTTCAGAGAACACTCGAGACCACGTTATCTACAACCCTCCTTCAAGTGTTGCATCAGTTTTTCACACTCCAACAAAATTTCTCCCTCCGGACGACGTTCGGAAAGCGCTTCGTCCCAGCATTTCCACAAACCATGAAAACCCAAAAGACCTCCGCTCTATATTCAAATCGACAAACGAAAAAAAATATCATTTGAGTCCAACAGATGTCGAAGAGATCCGCAGGCTCAGGCTAAGTGACCCAATGACGTGGAGCCGATGGAAATTAGCTAAACGTTTTGCATGTTCCCCAATGTTTATCGGGATGGTGTGCGAAGCTGGTCCACAAAAGAAAGAAATACAAAGACAAGTTCTGGAAGCGGTTCAATCGAGATGGGGCACAAAGCGCCGGATGGCTAGAGAAGATCGACAGCTGCGAAAGGAAGCCTGGGGAAGGGACGAATGAGCTTTGACAAATGTCAACTTATCAGGTCCCCCTTCATTCACAATTCGTTCCGCCCGCGGTCCCGTTTACATTCAAACTTTCGTTCCCACCCTGTACAGTAGCTCAACGGCTCAATTTTGGATGTTATGTATCTTATGTAGCAATAGCAGTACAATTTGATCAGTATATTATACTTTTATTAGCCTACTACTCACAAGTGGAATGAAGTTCGCGCGATCTAAAGGCTTCATCGCATGGGGCCCGTCGCTTAGACTCGCTAAACCCCCCATGTTCGCTCAGTCCTCCTTCAGGAATTGGTAATCCTTAACAGAAATATTGTTAAGTTAATTACTTTTATACTATTCTGTGCGGCTAAATGGTGTAAGGAGCAAATTAACAGCCATAATTTCGACTACCTTTAATTTTTGTCTTATCACCGTTCTTTGTTCCAAATAAAGAACAAAGAACTCACGTGATTGGGCGACACGACACGGTGACACGGTCCGCGACTGCGCGACTGGGCGAAAGACCCCAGATGAAAGACGAGAGCGATATCCTTGAAGATGGCGATTCCAATGTCTATTTGACGGGCTTAGACTACGCAAGCGCTAGAAAAGAAAGTTACCATATGGTTTTAGCTCAAATTGCCTCAAAAATCTTCATTGGCACATTTCTCTTGCTTATATGCAATGACGGGTCGAAAACGGCCCCAAGAATCTCAGGGACCTTCTGATTCGGAGGCCGAATATGATCAAGTATCGCAGCATTCATCGTCTCTTCATTCTGTACGTAGACCCACAATACATGTCTCACCAAAACTAATAGCTATGAGAAGAGAAAACGCCAATGTACCCCTGGTGCCTCCTCTCAGGAAAGTGCGGCGGCCAGTGATGAGGAACCGCGTCATCGGTCGATTACGCTTGTTCTTAGTGACGACGAGGATGAGCTAGAACTGCGAGCCACACAGGTTATCCAAGAGAAATATTCATTCACTAGTGACGAGCCAAATGTGCCAGCTGAACATGGGATTTTAGAGCGCGTCGAATGCTACAATTTTATGTGCCATGATCGTTTCCAAGTTGAGCTTGGCCCTTTGATAAACTTCATAGTTGGAAAGAATGGCAGCGGCAAGAGTGCAGTCCTTACAGCCATCACTCTATGTCTGGGTGGTAAAGCATCGGCGACCAATCGCGGCCAGAGCCTAAAAAGCTTTATTAAGGAAGGTAAAGAGTAAGTAGATCGACTGCCTCATAGGTCAATGTTCCAGGTCTGATTGTCATACTCAGAAATGCAACAATTGTTGTTCGAATCAAAAACCAAGGTGATGGTGCGTATTTGCCCGACGATTATGGGAAATCCATCATTGTGGAGCGCCATTTCTCAAAAAACGGCGCGAGTGGATTTAAGATCAAATCAGAGACAGGCCGTATCGTCTCTACCAAAAAGGCTGAACTCGACGCCATTATTGACTACTTCACCTTACAATTCGAAAACCCTATGAACGTTTTATCACAAGATATGGCCCGCCAGTTTCTCAGCTCTTCAAGCCCGGCGGAAAAGTACAAGTTTTTTGTAAAGGGCGTCCAGCTTGAACAACTTGACCAAGATTATCGACTAATCGAAGAGTCAGCTGACCAAATCGAGGAAAAATTAAGAGGCAAAGAGCAAGATATCAGTATTTTGGAAAATCGTCGAAATGCGGCTCAGCAAAAGTTAGACATATCTGATCAGCACGAATCGTTAAGAAACCGAATTAGAAATCTTCGGAGCCAAATGGCTTGGGCTCAGGTGGAAGAGAAGGAGCAGGTAAAACGCCACAAATCCTTTTTTTTTGTATGTGACTAACCAAGCTAGATGAGAGATTTTCTTGAGAGTGACGTTGCTCGGGTGGACCAAGAAATCGCGGAAGCCGAAGCTGATCTTGGAAGGCACGATATTATGATTCGGGAGGCTGAGAATGAATCTGAAACCGCTGCTGAGTATGTTAAACAAGCGACAAAAAAGGTCGAAGATGCTCAAACTGGAAAACGAGAAATCAAACTCAAACTGGATGAGCAAATGAGCGAACGTCATGACCTACAGGTAACACCTACCAAACTACTCCATCGTCCAAGTTCTCACATTCCTAATTCAGGCCGAGCAACGTCAAATAAGAGAGCATCTCAGAGCAACAGAGGCAAGAATAAATGAAATTCAACATAAAGTCTCAGAGGAGTCTCAGCGGCTGGCCAACATCAGTGGGGGCAGCTATTCTCGAAAACAAGAAGAGCTTGAACAAGCAAAGCAAGACGCAACCGACGCTCGTGTACGTTACGACGAACACAAAGGCAGTACAGAACACCTCAGAAACTTGGAAGAATCTACAAAAAAAGTATATGCTGCGAACGCCCTGTTCAAAAAGGCTAAATCAGATGCAGACGGAGCTGAGACTCTCTTGCGAAACCTTACTAAAGAAGGTGGAGAGAGGAATTCCGGATTCCATGAAAAGATGCCCGCTCTTGTTAAAGCAATTCAGCAAGAACAGTCCTTTACTCGAAAGCCTGTTGGACCCATCGGCCACTATGTTAGCTTACTCAAACCAGAATGGTCATCTATCCTAGAGAGCTCACTTGGGGCCACATTGAATAGTTTCATTGTGGATTCTAAAAGAGACATGAACATCCTGACTAGACTCATGCAACGTGCCAATTGGTAAGTGTTGGCACCTTACCTCTACACGTTCTTCAGACTTAACAATGTTTAAAGCGTGTTCCCCATCTTTATTGGTAGCGACGGGCACCTGAACACTTCACAGTACGAACCAGAGCCCCATTTTGATACAGCCTTAAGAGTCCTCCAAGTAAGAATTATCCATAAACCACACGGCGTATAATTAACCTTGAAAAATTAGATTGACAATGATTCGGTCCGTCGACAATTGATCATTAACCATGGAATAGAGCAGATACTTTTGATTGAGCACTTAGAAGAAGCATCATCGGTTCTTTTCGATGGTCAACGGCCCAAAAATGTGAAGCGCTGCTACTGTATAAATCAGAGGGATAGACGGCGAGGTATACATCTTTCTTATAGCCGCACAGGAGACCCCACCCAAGCGCCAGTCCCAGTCTATAACGGTAACCCACGAATGAAATCTGACAGAGCTTCTCAAATCAAGTAACTAGAACCGCGATTTTACTATATTTTACCATTTATCATGCTAATTTGATATAGAGTACAACGTGAAGTGGTTTCTGATCTCAAAAAAGAATTGAATAGCCGAGAACAGGAACTTTCTTCCGCCAAATCCCAGCTCGAAAACTGTAGGCAAGCTCGTACGCGACATGATAGGAGGACAAAGGAGCTTCAAATCGACGCACAACGAAAGGAGGACCGCGTTGAAGAGCTTACCGATGCACTTGAAAGAGAAAATAGAGAAGATGGAAATCTCGATGTGCTTGAAGCCGCCCTCCGAGATGCTGAAGAGGAGAAACGCCTTAATGAAGGCTCTTTAAAAGATAGCACGGATGCCATGGACAGCATCATGAAGAGTTTAAAGGCACTTAATCAACAAATCTCCGCTCAAGACGCCCACATTGTTACACTCGAGAAAGAGCTTGGTGTTGCTCGGAGTGAGGAACTCATGGTTAAAGAAAAGCGACGGAAAAAAATCTCTGATAAAAATTCTGCGATCGAAGTAACCGACAACATGAAACGAGACAAGACAAAAATCTGTCAAGAACGAGAGGAGGCCCGAGCATGCATTATCGATTTCAGTGAAAAGGCTAGCCTAGTCTCGCCGCGTGTTCCCATTCCTTCCGGAGAAACTGCCGCTAGTCTTGACAAGAAACTTGACAGGTTTAATAAAGATATCCAACGATATAACCGAGAGTACGTTTGAAAATACTCCCACTCTCTCATATCGTCTACTGATCATAAAATAGACTGGGGGCTTCGCGCGATGAGATTTCCGCCGAGGCGGAAAAAACGAACAATGCCTTCCAACAAGCTCAAAAACAGATTGAAGAGTTTCGATTGCTCACAGATGTAATTTCAATGCTTAATATTTCACAAACTCGTGCTGTTCTCGCTAACCCCAAACTCCTGCAGGTTCTCAAAGCAACACTAAAACACCGTAAGGAACGTTGGAAGATTTTCAGGTCACACATATCATCTCGCGCCAAAGCGCAATTTACATACCTCTTGAGCGAAAGAAGCTTTCGTGGTCGACTCTTAACCGATCATGACAGCAAACTCCTTGACCTCCAAGTATGTCCCTAAAGCTCACTCCGCTCGAAAATCCCTAACAGACTTCGCAGGTTGAACCTGATATAACAAAAGATAGCGAGGGCCGTGGTGCAAGAACCCTATCTGGCGGTGAAAAATCTTTCTCGCAAGTGTGTCTTCTATTAGCCCTTTGGGAGGCCATGGGATCCCCTATTCGGTGCTTGGATGAATTGTAAGTGATGGTGGCCCGCGATATATCCCTTTCTAACAACTTCGACCAGCGATGTGTACATGGACCACATTAACAGAAAGATGGCGATTGATATGCTCGTATGTCCCCATGTCACCCTATATCTACGAAGATCTTCTAAGAATCGAAATTATAGATGCTTGCCGCTCGCCGATCAATAGGACGACAGTTCATTCTTATCACTCCCGGGTCGAGAGCTGAAATCAGCCTTGCTCCCGATGTTCGTGTGAAAGAGTAAGTTTTTGTGACTCTAAGCGGACTTCTACTTACAAGTGGATTCCTAACAGGTTGGCGGAGCCCGAACGAGGACAAGCGACCCTCTCATTTCGATAATAGTAGCTCGGAGAGTACTCCTTAATCTCCCAATAGAATCCCCCTTTATAGCCCGCTTCCCAAAGTCGCTAGCTTTCCATTTCTACTCTAATATGAACATGCTGCACGTACATAGTTATCACAAACCCTGGGGGCATTGAAAAAGAGAAGGGGAGGAAATAACAATTTAAAAATAAAATAAAATAATAAAAAATGGCAGATAAAGTAAGTGAAAAGTGATATTGTTGAAGATACAATGCAAAATGTAGAGTGCATCAAAGACCGTCTTGGGGGAAAAGGAAAATAGGGTGTAGTTTACTGTTTGTCGACTCCCCTGATTATTCACTCCCACAAGAAGATTTCTGAGCTCCAACACTCGAATCACCATGGTGAACACCACACCTCAAATTTTCTCCACAGTACTCCCTCCCACCCAATCTCTAATCCAACTACTTATTAAATCCAAATTCTTCACCCCTGTTCTTCTCTGATCATTGAAGTCGTAAGCTTCCACTCATACCTTTAGGCCCAAATACCTATTGCAGGGTTTTACCGCCTTGGATTCCCACATTTTACTGCCCCCCGTCAAGATCTGAAGTCCCAACCCAGAACGTCACATCAACCACATTACCAAACACCATCCACACTTTTCTCCTGGTTTTTTCTTTTTCTGACCAAGAAGGAACAATCCCCATTTGAAAACAGATTTTTCGCCTACTACAAAATATCACAGAACGCGAACAATCCCCATTTGAGCTAATAGATTCAATTATACCCTTTTCAACTTCTTCCTGTTACTTGGTTGAGCTCTCACGACATCAGAAGGCCGACCTGTTTAGTTATTTCTCACACTATCCCCCAATCGCAAACTTGGGATTGCCATATACGGAATCAACTTTGGTACAAACTACCTTTCACCTGATCACAATGGCCGACGCTCTTGCCACGCAGCTAAATAACACCAGCCTGGGGTATGGAGATTGTTCATTCCAAATGAATTATATATCTTAGGGCAAACTTGCTTAACTTTGTCTACGATAGGGATGCAAACTCGGAGGCCAAGTGGAAAGAACAATTAAATCTCCCTGCCAGAGATTCCCGGCCACAGACCGAGGTTTGTCACCTCAGCCTTACTACCATCTATGTTGTGAAAGCTGATTATATTTTAGGATGTGACCGCCACGAAGGGGCTAGAGTTTGAAGATTTTTATATTAAACGAGAACTTATGATGGGCATCTTTGAAGCAGGGTTCGAAAAGCCCTCCCCCATTCAGGAGGAAACGATACCAGTCGCCCTTACCGGAAGAGATATTCTTGCCAGAGCAAAGAACGGCACAGGGAAAACGGCGGCTTTCGTCATTCCTACACTAGAACGCATAAATCCTAAGAGTACTAAAACACAGGCGCTCATCCTCGTCCCAACGCGAGAACTCGCACTTCAGACATCCCATGTTTGCAAAACCTTGGGCAAGCATCTCGGTATCAACGTCATGGTTACAACTGGAGGAACCGGATTAATGGACGACATTATACGATTGAATGACGCAGTTCATATTCTCGTTGGAACGCCTGGAAGGGTTCTAGACCTTGCTAGCAAGGGCGTGGCGGACTTATCAGAATGCCCTACATTTGTCATGGATGAGGCCGACAAGTTGCTATCTCCTGAGTTTACCCCTGTCATTGAGCAGTTGCTCTCATTCCACCCTAAGGACCGCCAAGTTATGCTCTTCAGTGCAACTTTTCCGATGATCGTGAAGTCATTCAAGGTACACCCAATACTATCTAATTCATGTCCAAATGCTAATATAAAATACAGGATAAACACATGCGAAACCCCTACGAGATTAATCTTATGGATGAATTGACCCTTAGGGGTATTACTCAATACTACGCTTTTGTCGAGGAAAAACAAAAGGTTCACTGTCTCAATACGCTTTTCTCCAAACTCCAGATCAACCAATCGATCATTTTTTGTAATTCGACAAACAGAGTTGAACTCCTTGCAAAAAAAATCACTGAATTAGGCTACTCGTGCTTTTATTCCCATGCCAGGATGCTCCAGCAGCATCGCAATCGAGTCTTTCACGATTTTCGAAACGGTGTATGCCGTAACCTGGTCTGCTCAGATCTGTTAACTCGAGGTATTGATATCCAAGCAGTCAATGTGGTCATTAACTTCGACTTTCCTAAAAATGCTGAAACATACCTCCACCGTATCGGGAGATCCGGTCGTTTCGGCCACTTGGGTTTGGCGATTAACCTTATCAATTGGGATGACCGCTTCAACTTGTACAAGATTGAGCAAGAGCTAGGGACCGAAATACAACCTATCCCACAAAACATTGACAAGAAGCTCTATGTCTATGATTCACCGGACACTATTCCGCGCCCGATATCAAACCCAGTACAGCAATATCAAGCACAAAATATACCATCAAACCTGAACCCTGGAGAGCGTCGTCACAACAGCCATGCTAATGGTGGTCATTATCAGTACAATCGAGGACGGGGTTCCTATCGCGGGGGTCGTGGCCAAGGCGCACGTCGCGGTATGCAAAATGAGTCAAATAAATTCGGCCCCTCCCAAGGCCACTCAAGCGGGAAATCTCAGACAACAGCACAGGTTTCATAATCCAGTCCTCCAGCCCGTGAACTACGGGAATGTGTCCTTACTTCAAATCTAGTGTTTATGCCTTTACCAAATTCAGCTTGCTTTATGTGGAGATGGCCCAATCTAAAGATTTCCAGATTCCAAATCCCCCCTTCGTCCTTAGCCTGTTTATTGCCCTTTTTCCCCTGATGTCTATTCTTTTGTCTATCCGGCAAATGATAACGGTTCTATCACTGTATCACATCCCTGTTTATTCGGGGTTTACTGGCCCTCTTCCCTCTACATCACATCTCACTCACTAACATACACAACCAGATCAGGACCATATGACTCATTATGCATATTACCAGAAGTCACCCTTTCCACATCCCCTCTATCCCGCAATGTACATACATCTCCTCTCTCCCCACTGCATCCGGGCGTTTCAAGCCACGATTCATGGAGTTTCAAGGTTTCATCCATTGGTGATGTATGTTTTGGTGGCTTTTTCTTTGCTCTTAACCTATCCCCCTCGACCCACTATGCACACTGTGCTACAACATTTTACATTCCACGTGCTGATCATGGCTCATATTTTACCAGCTGTTTTTTTACCACTTCCCTTATCATTGATTCACCCCCTATATCTCGTGCATTTACCGAGGGCGTTTCCGTGTTTGGCGCCAGGGCTCGATGGACGGGTTGTTTTTGTTGTCCGCTCCTTTTAGTTTCCACTTAAGTCTTTTCATCGTTTCAGTTTGCTTCGGTTGCTGGTGCTCTTTTTGTTTACCTTATTTTCTGATTTCAATTATCGCATCTGAAGAAGAATATGAAGCTTCTCGATTCGCCGCGTTTGAACTCACCCAGTTCTCAACCCCTTCTACTCGGGGCTGATTATGGGTTGTGACACGAAGTTTACATGATGATCAGGATCTTTTACTTCGACCCGCGATTAATTCTGCTCAATTCCAACGCTCAGCCCGCCATAATTTCCCAGGATTTCAAACGGAGGGGTGGGTAGGAAGAAAGCGGTAGGGGAATCAAATGAGAGACGAGGGTAGAAAATGATACGGAATGCGTGGAACCAAGTTAGGGGAGGCAAAAAATGCAAGAAGAAACAAAAAAAAAAGCAGGAAAAAAGGAAAAAAAAAATATGGAGGAATTCTAGTTGCTGAAAATACACTTGACGAGTAGTATCTGAACAATAGTAATGCAACCCAGTTCCCCCAAATATCAAAAGTATATCTCACTCCAATGCACCTTAGCCTCGTACAATTGTTTCTCCGGTTGCCGAGCTCTTTGACCCCCTCTCTGGTCCTATCAGCAGGCCCGCGGCGAGCCAGCTCGTACTGTGCAGTAGGCTAGTAGCTCTGCATTATTATTAAATCCTCAATTCGAGCTGATATTGTTCCGGTTTTGGCCCATTGTCTTGCCAATGGCTTCCACAGACAGAGACCAGCGGCCTAAGGTTTGTTAATTCCCTAGTCCAGGAGCGCAAACGACTGATTATACTTTAGCCTAGCAGCTTACGGTCCATCATCGCCGGCTCTACTGCGGGTGCAGTTGAGATTGGTAACATCCAATCCTCTTCTTGTTTGATTTTTAGACACTAATCTAACCAAAGCAATTACTTACCCCGCCGAATGTAACCTTTTTTCCACCCTCAACTCCTTTCAGCGGCACTCCGTCTAACCATTGTCCAGTTGCGAAGACCCGATCACAACTGAATCGAAGGCTCCCAGATGCCAAAAAGCTACCGTGGCCACCATTCGGCAAGCAATGGTATGCCGGGTGCACTACCCTGATCATAGGAAATTCTCTTAAGGCAGGAATTCGTGAGTCGTGCCTCCTGCGCATGAGCCAGGGAACGACAGGGCCTAAAGTTTATCGCAGGATTCGTCGCTTTCGACAAGTACAAGTCGCTCTTACAAGACGAGAATGGCAAGATATCTGGGCCGAGGACAGTTGTAGCTGGGTTCGGTGCCGGATTTACTGAGTCATTGCTGGCTGTCACCCCATTCGAGAGCATTAAGACCCAACTGTGCGTATAACGTCCGACACACGGGGAATCCCATCTTACTCGGCAATAAGCACCATAAACGGTTCGGCAGTCACTAAAAAGATTTCTTTCTCTTCTACAGGATCGACGATCGGAAATCGGCGAATCCACGTATGCGGGGATTCCTACATGGGAGCGGAGTGATATTTAAAGAGCGGGGTGTCCGTGGCTTTTTCCAAGGCTTCGTTCCCACAACGGCAAGACAAGCCGCCAACTCAGCTGTCAGATTCTCAAGCTACACCACACTAAAGCAATTAGCTCAGAGTTATGTTGCGCCTGGCGAAAAGTTGGGAACCGCGAGCACCTTTGCCCTTGGAGGAATTGCAGGTTTAATAACGGTGTATGCGAAATCCCGATGCAACCAGCAAGCCTTGTTTAACGAAGAATGCTAATATTTACTCTCCGTAAAGCTACGTTACTCAGCCACTTGACACTATCAAAACCAGGTTCGATCCAACAGTTTACGAGGGACACCACTCACTTACTAACTTCATCATAGAATGCAATCACTGGAAGCAAGCAAAAACTATAAAAACAGCTTCGTTTGCGCAGCGCGCATCTTTAAGGATGAGGGTGTATTTACATTCTGGTCTGGAGCTGTTCCACGACTAGCCAGGTTGATCATGAGTGGTGGAATAGTGTTCACCATGTTTGTCCTGCCCCAGTTCCAGAAGTTTATTGGTTAATTGCTGATATATCGCGTACAGGTACGAAAAAACTATGGACGCTCTCGACACCATGGATCCAGACAGTAAATATATATAGCGTGGCGTCTTTATTTATTTTCTTCTGCCGCCAATACAACACAGCGCAACATTTTGTCATGCGAGATGATCCAGAAAGCGGAAAGTAATATTTGATATTTGTACATAGAGGTTGAAGAACAGTAGAAGACCACGGGCCTTGATCTTCCCCAGACAAGGTCACCCTCGCTTAATCGTTATTCGGCTCTTCAGCACAGATAACCTGTAATTCTCGGTCAACAAGCCATGACCGCACGCTCTCCATAACCGTTTCCAAGCCCTCGCCACCCTGAAGAACGTCATCCAAATTGTGTACAGTGATGCCGCTTCTGTGATCTGTGCAACGGCTCTGGCCATAATTATACGTACGGATTTTATCCCCCCGGCCCATACGTGCGACACCGCCCATTACTCCCCTTCTTAGCTCCATGATTTCCTGTTCCCGGGCCTGCTGTCGAGCCTCCGCCAATTTGGCACGCAAAACTTGCCACGCTTTCTTGCGATTCGCATGCTGGGACCGCGAATCCTGCATAGAAACCACCGTGCCGGTTGGTATATGCGTCAGGCGAATAGCTGACTCAGTTTTATTGACATGCTGTCCACCGGCACCACTCGCTCTCATCTTCTCCGTGCGCACGTCCTGGGGATCAACATAATAGTCACTGGCGGGGTCTTCGAAATTAAGGGCGCCGTCCATGGAAGCCCCCGTTTCTGGGAAACTAGGTAGTACCATTACACTAACGGCACTGGTGTGAGTACGCCCCTTAGCCTCTGTAGCCGGAACCCTCTGAACCCGGTGTACCCCCGACTCAGTTCTTAGAACATCATAGGCCCCGTCGGCTTCGACTTCCAATACCGCCTCGCTAAGGCGATCCTCTCCGGAGCCATCTCCCGTCTCCAACTTTATGACGGCGGATCTAAAACCACGACGAGAGCAAAATGTGATGTACATTCGCAACAGCTCGAAAGCGAAGATACCAGCTTCGTCTCCACCTGCACCTGGCCGGATTTCAAGTAAACATGGAAGGTCAGCGAAAGGGTGTCGGGGAATAAGCGCTCGCTTCAGACGATCCGATATCGTAGACAAAGTAAGTTGACTACCCTCCAGCTCCTCAAGAGCAAGAGCTCTTATGTCGGGGTCAATCTCCGGGTCGTCAAGCAAGGACCTGAGTTCCAAAGCGTTCTGAATGGATTAGTACAATTACTCGACTTGGCCAAACCGACAACGCCATCATATCATACCTTATTGCCATTATCCAACTGTTTCAATATATCTACTATCGGGCCTAATTCACCTACTCTTTTTGCGACCTTGGGATCAAACCCGCCTTGCAGCTGATCAAAAAGGGTAGAGTGCTCAATTGCGAGGGAACGGGCTCGTGCTAAAAAAGCTGGAGAAAGACCGAGATCTGCTCATCAAAAAATATATCAGTTTAAATTTTTCTCCCGTATCGAAAGTTGGGAAGAAGATGTCCAGAGGAAGCATTGGCGACCCATACTAGTGTGAAGACTCCGCCGTTGGCCAAAGAGCCGCTGGGCTGGGAAAGCTTTGCCCGGATATGCGAGACACCGAGAGCATACCCACGAAATGGCAGCCATAATCTATAACTCAACAAGAGTCCTAACGGAAAAACTTCATGCAGTAGTACCACGTGTCCTCTTGCCGTCCGCTCATCCAGGAGATCGTGCAACATACACACAGTCTCACACTGCCTGTTCATCACAACCTCTGCGGAAACCAACCCCATCACGTGCAGCAAAGTTACAGGTATCGTATGTAAGAAACGGTAAAGGCCAGACTGGAACTTCGCAGGGCAGTCTCGAGATAATAAGAATGGCGCTTCGTGCCAGCCTCGATCTGACAATGCCCACCCTTCGACGACCTGGAGAGGTCATATCCCAAAATACCACTCCCTAGGTCGTTTTCTTTCCTGCCTCAACGCTCTTTTTAACTCCACCTTTACGGCAATTTCTTCTTCCCCTCTTTCACCCCTCAGCCCTGATTCAATTGTGATGTGAATATGCATATTTCGCTAGGAACGCTTACTGTTCTACTCGCCTGCCTGTCGGGCAGTTATGGGCAACAGCCGGAGATACTGCCAGATACTCCATTATCTTCCTTAATTGCCTCCGCGAAAACACATCTTTCGGGTGGTTCGCCTCGTGAGGCGTTGGCATATCTTGATGCAGCGATCTCAAGGGACCCGACAAATTACCTTACTGTTTTCCAGCGAGGTGCTGCCTATCTTTCGCTGGGGAGACGGCCGCAGGCACTCGATGACTTTGATCGCGTTCTCCACCTAAAGCCCGACTTTGAAAGCGCACTTCTCCAACGAGCCCGCTTAAAGGCTAGCTCTGCTGACTGGCCAGGCGCATTAAGTGACCTCGAAAAGGCCAACAAGAGATCTTCATCGGAATATGAAGAGATCCAGGGTGCACGAGATGCTGCGCTCCGGGTGCAGGAGGCAGAACAAGGCGGTTCCTGGGAGACCTGCGTGAGCGAGGCAAGTACGGCTATTTTAAAGGCGAGTTTCTCCCTTAGTCTGCGACAGAGTCGAGCACACTGCCGCTTCGAAAAGGGCGAAATTGAGGAAGGAATCAGCGATCTCGCCCACGTATTACAAATATCGCCAGGGTTATTGGAGCCCCATATGCAAATGTCGTCGATGCTTTTTTACTCTCTAGGAGACACCGATCGGGGTATTTCTCAAATTCGCAAATGCCTACATTCGGATCCCGACTCTAAACTCTGTAACCGCGTTTACCGACGAGAGAAAAAGCTCCTTAAACGGTTGCAAAAATTGGATGATACCGTAGCCTCACGAAAATTTAACAACGCCATAAATCTACTTGTTGGCACCGATGGGGAGCCTGGTCTCATCGACGACGTGAAAGGAGATGTCAAACAAGCACGGGAAGCCGGGCACATCCATCCCACTGCTCCTTCCCGTCTTTATGCATCATTAGTTGAGCGAACCTGCGAAGCTTACAATGAGGTTTGTACATCCGATGGAGAGAGCCTTGTAGGAGGTCAAGCTAATAACCTGGAAACCAGTTACGCATGCCCAAGCGCGCTTCTACCTATTGTTCGGAGTCTCTCGAATTCAACACATATTCCCTACCCGGTCTTCTCTATAAGGGACGGGTTGCCATCGACGATGACCGGTTCGACGAGGCTGTATCCATACTAAACACGGCAAAGGAGCATCATCCTAATGTCAAAGAAGTGCAAACCCTTTTGCAGAAAGCTCTTGTTCTACAGAAGCGTTCCAAGCAAAAAGACTACTACAAAGTCTTGGGGGTTAGCCGAGACGCGGACGAAAGGACAATAAAACGAGCTTATCGTCAGCTGACGAAGCAACACCATCCTGATAAATCCATCTCTCAGGGGGTGAGCAAGGAGGACGCTGAGAAGAAGATGGCCTCGATAAATGAAGCTTACGAAGTTTTATCTGATCCGGAGGTTAGGACACAGTACGACAACGGCCACGACCCGAATGACCCTGAGTCCCAGAGGCAAAGCCCATTTCAAGGAAGCCCATTTGGGCCAGGTGGTGGTCAGCAATTCTTTTTCCAGCAGGGCGGACCACAATTCAAATTTTCTGGTCGGGGTTTCAATTTTCCTGGATTTTAAAACTTTCAATATAGAACAGTCATTCGAATGATCCTCCTGTTTTTTCTAACGCCAAAAGAAAGGGGGGGAAAGCTCAGTGTGCTTTCAACTACTTTTATTAGAAGAAAGACCATAATCAACTCTGCTTTTGTGACAGGCTAAGGTAAGACTATGATCATAGTGGAGCTGGTGGTTTTTATGTGGCACTAGTACTTGTAGTTTTAGTGAGGCCATCAAAAACCCTCGGTTTTCAGTCACCAGCATCGGGATTTATCTTTTTGGTACCTATCCTACGCCAATTTGAATTGTTCCTTCCCCCTGGCACATAGTTTGAGCGCCAGGGAGAGACAAGCGGCCATTGCTTCGGGGCATGAGCTACGTACGGATCATGGCCAACCAGTGTTTGAGTTATATTAATTTTAATATTAATTTTGTTTCAATTGGTCATTTAATTATTTACGAAACCCGAGCAGCCAACTTTGGTCATCCTCCGCCCAGCGTATCATTCCAGCGGGGAAGCTTTCAGGAATGACGCCATAATCGCAGCAGGAACAACGCGTGGGGAGGGGTTGAGTGGTTAAGATCTATCTCGGGCTTGATTTGTGTTGCTCTGATACCTCCTTTCGCAGCTATTCGATGCGAATCATTGGGTAATAGTAGAAAGCCCCTGCCTCGGCACCGCTTAACACCCAAATGCCAGGAAATATATGTGTGTGTTTAATGTGTCCACAGGGTCCGCAGAGCGGGTGGACGTTTGTGTAGGATGGTCTTGCGTTACCGTTTGCAAACCTCGTGGCACATACTATTACATCTTATATATTACGTTTTATTAATTCAATCCCCATTGCATTCCGAACATCCGCCGCGACCCCGGCCATTGAAGCCCCCCCGCCATTAATACACTAAACAAAACTATGCAGAGAGCCTTGATAATTCCCGCAGCCCCGAGGTGCTTTGAATAAGGCTGCTTAATATTCCTGTCAATACTATTAACGCTCAGATGAGGCGAACGCCAGAACTTCCATATTCCAAGACTCCCGTGTCCCAGCTGTGCTGTTTGTCCATCGAATGCCCTGCTGTGCAACATGCAAAGAGGCAGGTCAAAATAGCGAAACCACCACAACTCACAATGGAGCACATACTAGCAGAGTCAGATACACAGACGGAGGTAGACATCTTAATATTTGATTACCTGCTATGCATTGCCATCGAGAGAGCCCTCCACGCAGAAAGAAGGGGGGCTCAGGGGCAGGCAGACTGGAATGCAGACTGGTTGAGTGATACACTAAAAAGTGAGTGCCCCTGACAAACCATAAGCATACAAGAAAAATCATAACGAGGATACAGCGTTGATGAGTGTACTACCGCCACCTGAGACCCTGTCTATCGACATACAAATAAAAATCCGAGCCCTCGAAACCGTCGAGATATTCCAATTATACGACAGCAACTCAACGATACAGAAAACACGGGGGAATGAAATCCCACGAGAAAACAATGCGATGCTAACTGGGGAACCGGGCCAGCTATCCAGGGGCACAAAAACCTTCATAACACTTATCAACCTCGCAGACGGGAAAATCTCAAATATACAGTGGGCTGATATCGCTTTGCAATTATGTATTCTAGCGGCACTCGAAGAATACCGAGCGCCTAAAAATGAACAGGAAGCGAGTTTCAGTGAACGTCTAGCAAGGACAACAAAATACGTGGATCCGGGCGGGTCTCAAGATTTGGCTGGACATGTAGACCACGTCGTGCCACCACCTGGACCACAATTTGATGCGTACATCAATACCTGCATCAAAACAATGCCACCGCAACAAGCCAAGCCTAAAGTTTTCAGCATTATAACGGATGTCATGAAAGTATTGGAGCCCCCTATCCTCATTCAACTTGAGAGGGGGAAAATCAATGGTCTTAGCCGTACCGACACCCAGCAACTGAAGGATAGGGTTGGTCTGCTCTAGAATAGGACCTCGAGGCTACGTGCTAATTTCGGGGATAATGGATATACTGCAAATAAGCAACCTTTAAATTCATCAGGATCCATAGCCATTTTCCGGTTTCAATACATTTGGAACAAGGTCCTATGAAGAACGTGAATGGAATGAACGGCACTGGAGACAAGTATTCGCCAGTTAATACATTCAATGGAAGACTGTTATATATTTTGCACATGAATTTGATAATCTACAATACCAGGAAGGAAATGGGGGAAAGATGATACTGATCTCGCTCAACCAAGGAGCATGCGCCGGGGATCCTCGATATATTCCTTGACCTAAAGTCGATAAAAATCAGCCACCGTACAGCGCGAACGTCGGGGGAAAGGGGTGGGGAGAATACCTTAACAAGGAAGGTAACGGCTTCTCGGCCATCCAGAAGCCGGTGGTCGTAGGTCAGGGCAAGATACATCATCTAGTAGAAGCGTGAGAAGTTGAACCAATGGTGACAGGGAGAAAATTGCATACAGGACGAATCTCGATTTTGCCATTGACAGCAACTGGCTTATCCTTAATTGCATGGAGTCCGAGAACAGCTAGAAGAGTCAGATGTGGCACTCCATTTCCGTGCGAGTTGTAAACATAACATACCAGTCTGTGGGAGATTGATAATGGGGGTGCCCATTAAGGACCCGAAAACACCACCCTGAATAAGTTAGCATGACTGGATACTCAAAAGGGCGTGCGCTTCCGGGGGTGGGAGGTACTAACGTTACTAATGGTAAAGGAGCCGCCAGCCATATCTTCGATCGTTAGTTTGTTGTCTCGAGCCTTGATGGTTGACAGTCAGCAGTAAACTAAAAAGGATAGCAGTCGCCCTCCTCACCTTCTTGCCAAGGTCTGCGATGGCCTTTTCAATTCCTACGAGGTCCATGCCCTCAGCATTGCGGACCACTGGTGTCACAAGTCCCTTTTCAGTAGCGACGGCTACGCTTATATCAACGTAGTCACGATAAACAATAGTGTCACCACCATTGGGGCCCTCGATGGATGCGTTAACAGCAGGCACGTCTTTCATGGCCAGAACGCAGGCACGAGAGAACGCGCTCATGAACCCGAGCTTGACGCCGGTTTTCTTGAGCACATCATCTTTGTACAATTTTCGGAATTCCATAAGTGAGGACATATCTACTTCGTTAAAAGTGGTAAGAGAAGCGGCAGTGTTCTGTGACTGCTTCAAACGCTCGGCTATCCTAAGTCGCATCCTGTTCATTTTCACCTGGGTAAAGGAACTCTATTAGCATCGGCCGTAGAGGGAAGAGAGATTTAGTAGGGAAATAACTGTAACCTACCCTCCGCTCCTCGCGACTTCCGAGGGTGGGTTTAGCATCTTCCTGCCTAGGAGAACTAGATGCCGCGGTTTGTGGCTTCGAAGATTGGGTTTCGGATGGAGTGGGCTTTGTGGTGGAGCTGGATCCGGATTGTTCGGGGGCCTTTTGTTGAGTAGTCTCAGGGGTTGGGGTGGCAGTAGGGGCGGGCTCTTTCGGCTTTTCTTTCGTTTCCTCGGGCTTCGCCTCCGGGGCGCCTCCAGGTTCCAATTTCACGAGATCCTGTCCAACAGTAACGGTATCTTCCTCATTTACAAGGAACTCCTTGATAACGCCAGACTCGGGCGCATTAACTGAGACATCAATCTGAATCTTATAAGCGCCTGCTGAAGCTAATATCTGAGGTACCTTGCGCAAAGAAAAACAAAGGACGATATTGGGCCTACCTTGTCGGTTTCGATTGTCGCAATTTCTTCATCTCGTTCCACAAAATCACCAATTTCTAGATATTAATGAGAAAGAATTTCCTCATAAGAGCGGTTCAAACACGTACGCTTTGAGAATTGTTTCAGTGTGCCTTCAGTGATCGATTCCGCCATTTGGGGAACCTTTACAATGGAGTCGGCTGATTCATCATCATGAGCAAGAGATCACATCAAGCGCCAGGAAAGATATTGAGTACCGTAGGTCCGAACCTGGTATCCTCCAAACGGGAGGGATTTAATCGATGAAATATGAGTCCTGGAGCAGAGTAAGCGCTCTGGTAATTAAGTCCAATGCACTCGTGTCTTCTCACCGTAGCGCTGCGGTCGATTGGAAGCCTGAAGTTGACCGGGAAGCCAGTTTGATACTCTCCCGGGCCGTAATAGAGGTATAGCTCCTACGAATACCCATGCATGCGTCGCGGGGAATTCGAGAAACACGAGGAATAGCCCTCATGTTTTGCCCTGTGACCTGGTAAAGTGGTAATCGAGAAGCCATAGTGAGCGGGTATCAGGGACGGAATGAAATTGTCGGGGGTCAATCGGGATTGATGATCAGCAAGCTCTCCAGATATGCTATAGAGGTGCGCCCGGAGAAGCCTGAAAAAACGGTGTTGGTCAAAAGGGGAGTGGTTTGTCCAGGTGCTGGAGTGAGTGACAAAATTAGTGAAGAGCTGGTCAAGTCCGGGCCGAAACTACCGGGAATTCCCTCAGCGGAGCCATTGCGTCTCCTGTTCACGGTAAGTGACGGAATATTATTACTACGCCAGTCCGGAAAGCCATAGGCACCAAGCTAGCAGATTCTATCTCCGGATCTGAAGCCGGACAAGGAAATCCCGTAACTGGAGCAAATATCCAATCTTGACACCCAACCCCTCGCCCAACCAGAAGATCGGGGAAAACCAATTAGGTCGAAAAACATTTTATTTGTTATCCAGTTGCGAATACGGGTTGGATATCATGCCTGTCAACCCTGTCACGTAAGTTATAGCGCATAAAAAGAGTCACCGAACCGATTCTTAGACCTAACATCGCCTACTAGATCACTTTACCGGCGCTCGTTAAAACTGGCGCTGGACTGGGCTGTTCACAGACAAGTTTGGAGAGGGCAAGCGGTGTATATCCGTTCTCTCTTCGAAGCGAACAAGGACGTTCGTGATCCGCGACAACAACAGGTGTGTTTCTTCTATTTTTCGAATGATACATAGGCTGTATCTTATAGAGCAAAACATCAGGTATTACTGCGAGAAGCGGAAAAGCTGCTACAGACTTGGAAACATCCAGATCCCTACCGTGCGCCTACGGCTCCAGGTGGTATGTGTGATTCGATACTCTCGATTTTGGGAATCCATTACTCATAAACCTTGCAGGTAGCAAGTATGAAAGGAACCTACCTGCCCGCCAATTGCCTTGTAAGTGGATTTGCCTGTGAAGCACAACGGGATTATTGACCACATTTTTAGATGCGTCGGGTGCGGGAAGACACTAGGTGTCAAGGCGTCAAGAGAGTACTTTGTATTAAATAGCAAATCCTATTCCAGCATTTCGTGCTTATGCAATTGCACTGTTGAAATAAAATGAGAAGTAACCATGTGTGCGAATTGCACGTTCACTGGCCCTAGACCAAGTATCGTGGGTTCGAGAAAATGAAGTTATTTTTATTTTTAAAAAAGGATGTCGGTATCATTCCATGTCCGTAGACATAATGTACAACAATAACAGTGAAGAGCAAAACGCATGAAATTAAAAAGAGCCATAAACGTGCCCAGTCCAGAACCCCGTTATCACATCATGAAGAGAACCAAACCACGCCAGATGACAAACCCCAAACAAATTAAAACAAAAAATGAAAAACTGTTTACAGCTCCTGGCTACCCTTTCCACTCTTAGGGGTCTTCTTCGGCAGAAGATCTATTCAACGTCAGAATGATTTCAAAATTAATAAAGACCAATGGAACATACTTTGATGGATGTTGGGGAGGACACCACCCTGGGCAATGGTGACGTGACCCAAAAGCTTGTTCAATTCCTCATCGTTGCGGATGGCGAGCTGGAGATGGCGAGGAATGATACGGGTTTTCTTGTTGTCACGAGCAGCATTTCCAGCTAACTCCAGAATTTCGGCAGCGAGATACTCAAGGACAGCAGCAAGATACACGGGGGCACCTGGGAAACATACTTAGCAGGTTGATGACGGAGGGGGTTTTGAAGATCAAGAACATACCTGCACCAACACGCTGGGCATAGTTTCCCTTGCGTAGAAGACGGTGGACACGACCGACTGGGAATGCCAGACCAGCCTTGGAAGAGCGACTACAAACTTGTGAGCATGGTTTCAGATCGCATTCAATTTTGAGGGGCATGCATACGACTGAGCGTTCTTGCTGCCGCTAGATTTGCCTCCGGATTTGCCTCCAGTCATTTTGTCGGTATTTGAAAAGGTAGGTTTTTCGAGTACAAAGAGTTATGTTGTTGCCAGTGGAGGGTTTGCGAACGCAGTGCAGGATGACAATTATCAAATAGTTTAAGCAAGTTCTCGTGGGATGGCCGTCACGACGCGAAGAGGTGGCATATATAATAACATGGAGAGAGTGACGTTGGACTCACTAGGCGCTTCTCGGATCACCCTCTCGCTTAGGGGGGGTAACCAATCATAGTGGAGATCATGACTGAGCACATCCGTTCCTTCATACCTTTTTGTTATGATACTAAACTTGGTTAAGTATGGTAATATATTAGCTGAATATTACAATACTGTTATCTTGGCGTGATCTTGGTGAGGATTTTCCCGCATTCTGACCAGCCCCTGCTATCTAATCATACAAATCATACAGACCAGTGACTGTATTGAAATTCTGCCTCCTTTTGTGCTTCCGAGATCAACTGGCGTGTTGTGGACTAGTATAAGTAGCGCGCCTCCCTCGTCACCGCGTACTCTTAATTCAATTCTCCTTCCCATTCCATCTCTATCCACATACACGCGTCAGTCTTCGCAGAATTCATCAACTGCATCCTCGAACCTCCGATCTCGACTCATCTAATTTCCAAAAATAACCAAACGACTTCGAAATGCCTCCCAAAGCCGCTGAGAAGAAGCCTAGCACTGGTGGCAAGGCCCCTGCAGGCAAAGCTCCTGCTGAGAAGAAGGAAGCTGGCAAGAAGACCGCCGCTGCCGCCTCTGGCGACAAGAAGAAGCGAGGAAAGACCAGGAAGGAGACTTACTCTTCTTACATCTACAAGGGTGAGTTGTTTCTTCATCTATACGAGGGAAAATGCTAACTTGGCACAGTTCTGAAGCAAGTGCATCCCGACACTGGTATCTCGACACGTGCTATGTCCATCTTGAACTCTTTTGTCAACGGTACGTGATTCTTGATTCTTCCTAGGGTTCTTCAATGGCTGGTATCTAATTTGCGTCTAGATATCTTCGAGCGCGTTGCCACTGAGGCCTCTAAATTGGCTGCTTACAACAAGAAATCCACCATTTCGTCCCGAGAAATTCAGACCTCGTGAGTGGGAGCTCTGCAGATATTGATTTCATGACTACTGACAATTTATTCAGCGTGCGACTTATCCTTCCTGGTGAATTGGCGAAGCACGCCGTGTCGGAAGGCACCAAGGCTGTCACAAAGTACTCTTCCTCCGCCAAATAAGCATTTTGTTCAACTTTCTTTTTCTTTTTAATTTGCCGGGATGTCTTTCTTGTTTTGTTACCTCGTTGTCTTGAACGGTTCTGAGGCGGGTTCAAGGGTGTTTGCGGGATTTCTAACGTGTCATGGGATGGTTTAATTTTCTTTTTCTTTTTTCTCAGGTCAAATGTGGTTCTTGAACGCCCTCTTTGAGGCATGGATGCGGTGTAACATAACTCGTTTTCTGGGCAGGTTGTACAATACCCTTCCTAGGACTCGAATATCAATGCTTTCATGAATACGTCCTATTTCCGTTTGTGGATTCGCCATATAATTGTCGATCTGCCTCAAGATGGTTTAGCTTGCAGTCTATTCTCAGTCTCTTGTGCTACTTTTATTCGACATCATCCAGTGCTTCGACCTCATCAAGCGCTTCTTTTCGGCCCTGGGGGAATCGGCTATCCGATTGGGTTAAGATATGGATCACTGGTTTTGCCTCAAGTAACGCCACACGATTCTTCCAGTCGTTCCAATCTTCTTCGTTTCTAATCAGGAACCCTATCAACATACTTGGGTCCATGTCTTTGAGATGAATCCTTCTAAGGCGCCGAGTGTGATAAGTATCGATTTCCTCTTGGGTGTATGTATCACCGATATCGCGAGGCGGCAGTGCAGGGCGTGTACTGTGCGGGTCGAGGTAGAAAAAATGAGAGCCTTGAGCGCCAACAAAGTAATGAGACGCAGATGGCCGACCTCTATATTCAAGATCAGCAACCATGGTATTCACTGGTGATAGGTAAACAGCCTAGTGCATGCGCCGTACCCTGCAACCCCCACTGATTGCGGAAGCTGTAACACAGCTTTCAGCCCATCCCAGTAGACAGGAGTGACATGATCGATCCCCAGTCTTGTCCCAAGTAGAATAAGTGTTGGCTGAACAACGCCCAGCTCGTCTCGGGCAACATTCATGAATTTATCCTGGTAGACATCGGAGGTATCATCTGTGAGGTATACCCTAAGGGCAGATGGTTCATGCTGCGCTGAAAGGGCACTACTTCCGTGAGTATACGTATATCTTTTGGGGGCCTGTCTAGGGCGAGGTTAATTCATACTGGATGCATCTAGCGGTAGCCGAGGGTCCAAACCACTCTCCTGGATACTTGCCACAGGCTTCCGCTCCATGCTTCACGAAGCGATGGATGGAGAAAGGGGCATCTGGTGAGTCAGCGAAAAGTGATAACAACTGCGTCTCTTTCTCGATGGACGACCCCCCCCGACGCCAGCCTAGAAATATAGATTAGTAAAGCTGATAAATCCACTGACTATTGTGTGGGTGGAGAATAATACCACGACCCAGTTTCAATATAACCATCGCATTAGCTAGCAGGCTCTGTCCAGAACGTATCATGCAACCCCAGCCTGTATCCGATGTGAATCCTTGGGTATCCAATAGCTGGCTTCTTAGGCGTACGCTAATTGTCATCGAGGAGTTTGCTTCCTGGTTATCTATTTTGGGTATTGGGGGGAAATTTGATCTATATGTCATCCAAATCCTGGACTCGAAGTCGAGGAGAAATGTTTCCGGCCACCCGTCGACGCTGACATGCTCGGATGCAGTCAGTAATTCATGGTCGCTCAAACTGCCCCTACCTAGCCACCAGGCGAGGTTAGTTGTTCTGGTACGGGAGTATCTAAATATTATCGGTTATTGTGGATTGTTAGGCGTCTTACTTTGCCTGCTGAGACTAGCAGTCTCTGACTTTGACGGAGGGTACTCTATTCCCAAGCACCATAAAGACATGTTTGATTCTTCATCATTCTTGGGTTCAGGGTCCCAGAGATATTGCACGATTCGTTTTCTGCACCGCTCTATGTCCGCACCATTCATGCTTGCCGTGGTACTTTTTGGGGCCGTATACAGCTCTTATCTTGGTGGTGTGAAGCTTGCACGGTGGCACACCCACATGTCACACAACTCACCTTTAGGTTGTATGGGTGTTTTGTTTGGGTGTCATACGGTCCTGGTACGGCCGTGGTGGTGGCTATGATATTCTTGTGGGCCAGCAGGGGGGGTATGTGCGACAGATATGGGGGGGGACCTTCTTCGTGGTGTTATTTCCAGACGGATATGTCATAGGTGAGGGGTTAACTGTGATAAATCGATGGGGTGGTCACGAGATATGCTAGCATTTACTCGGGACCTAGCTACCTTGAGGGTTCGCATAATACAGATATCTGACCCAAGTAATATGCAGCAGATTCATGTTACATGTCTATACGTCTCATGATTATTATAGTCTGCTTCTATGGGCTTTTTTAGTGGTTGTGTTGTTATTATCAACATACTTGATTGCAATACTGCATTCGACCGGGATCCTCAGTTGGGCGGGGGGTTGATACTTGGGTAATATACTACTAATAGCACTCGGGATTATATGTTTATTGTCAGCGACAACAGTGGTGGCTAATAATATCCACGCCAGATGTTATTCGCATGATGGTGGGATATACTGGCCAGTTACATGTTATATTTATTATTGGTTGGAAAATACCCGTCCCAATCCATGGACACATGTACCCTCATATGTTGTGGTAGCTACTGGAAAGAATATATATATATATATACGAAACTTTACCAGTGGGGATCAAATGATGCATCTCCGTAAGCGACGAATCGCAGAAATATGTATATAAACGCGAGGCGAATATCGTCAAAGGTAGCTTCAATCTCAATGGAATCCGAGCTTGTTCCGACAATGAGTGCGTTTCTGTAATCGGATGATTCTGGATTGCAATGGGTCGGATTGCTTCTTTTTTTGTGGCTTTTTGGCAGCGACGACCAGAGCCTTGGAAGGTGGTCTGTGCTTTGAAACCTTGTTTTCGCCAGTCCACGTTGGTCTGTCGCGAAACTCTCGTGGAGCCTCATCAACGCTCCCACCCCACACATATTTCACAGGTTACTAATATTCTATATTCTATATTCTATATTCAATTCTATAATATAAGAAAACTATAGCCAAGACCTGTGGTATGACCTGTATGCTATGCCGTGCTGTGTTCTATATACATGCTGTGTTAATCTTTATAGCCCATAGAACTATTCTTTTTATATATTATTAAATTATAAAATAGCTTGTATTTATTAATTATAATATTAGTTTATTTTTTATATTATTTGCTTTAATAGTTTATTATTATATTTTTAAACACTTTTAAGTACTAGTATATAGCTATAAAAAATTAAAAATATTATATAAATTATAAAACTTTTAAGTGTTAGGATTAATATCACAGATATATGGTTGCAGGTGTGTTATGACACTCCAGTTGCCTAAGGTGTCTAACTCTGTAATCTCACTATAAGCTATCTAGATTAATTAACTTCCTACCTAGTTCTAATATATAATCTCAGGTTCTAGAATATATAATTGTAACAGAATTCAAAGTTCAGAATAATATCATGGTTTGAATTCACCATAGTTTTAATAAGGTTCTGGATGATGTATGATCTATATCATAGATTAATATTATTTTATATTATAAAAATCTTTGGATTATTCTTTATTTAAAGAATTCTTCTTTTTTTTTTAAGCATTAGTTTTCTCTTAGAAAAGTTCTTATTATATAACTAGAATCTTTAATTATTTTTTTATAATATAGTAGCATTATTTGTATCTAGTTAAATATTATTATTCTTTTATTTAATTATTTATAAAATAAGTTTTAAATTTTATATATTTTAATAATTTACTAGTAAAATATTAGAGTCTGCAGACTCATTAATTTAAATAATTTTTATAAAAAGTAATTATATTTTAGAAAATATTATAAAAAATAATATAGCTTTTAAAAATTCTACTACTAGTAAATTTATTATTATAAAATATTTTAAATAAAAAATTATTAAACTAAAATAAGCTTAATTTATAGCTTAATAAATTAAAATATCTACTATAAATATTTTTTATATTTTTTATATTTTATTATTAAAACAAGATTATTTAAAAAAAATTTTAAAATTTAATCTTAAATTTTCTTTCTAGCAGTACTTAAAATAAAGAATAAAAAACTATATTTTATATATAATATAATTATTATAAATATATAATTATATTATTTAAATTAACTAATATATCTATAATCTTTTAGAACTATATTTATATAATTTTATATAATATTTTAGATATTTTTTATATAATATATCTAGATAATATTTTAATTTTTTTATTTACTTAAGAAATCTATACTAATTATATTTATTAAATATTAAAATATTTAAAAATATAAAATTATATATAAAATTATCTAAATATTTTTTTTACTAGAATTTAATAAAGTTTCTTGATTTTATTATAACTTATAATAAAATTAAAATAAATTTAGAATAAGTTAGAACTATTATTAAATCAGAAAAACTAATAATATTTTAAAATATTTAAATTTTTCTGGGATTTTATAATTTTTATTAATATTTTATATATAAATATTTTAAAATTATCCTGTCTTTAACTTCCATGTTAAAAGACATAATTAATAAATAAAAACTAGAAAAAATTAAACTTAATAATTATAAAAAATTTATATTTTATAATTTTATTAATATCTTTTAAAAAGCTTTTTTATTATATTATTTTAATTCTAAATATTATATTTAAATTAAAATAAATATTTTTTTAAATATATAACTAAAATTATCTTTTAATTAGATAATTAAAATTAATATTATTTAATTATTTTTTAGAAATAAATTATAAAAATTTAAATTAAAAATTTTTTATTATTATATATTTCTTTAAATACTAGTAGTAATATTTAAAAGAAAGTAAATATATTATTAAAGTCTTATTAAAGTATTATAATTTACAAATCTTTATAAATTAATTTAAATTAAATAATAAGTAAGCTAGATAATACATGTTTTTAATATCTTAAAATTTTATAATTAAATATTAATCTAGTAAAACTAATTCTATAAACAGGTCTTTTTAAATATTAGGTAAATTTATAAAATATCTTTATTAAAATAAATTAATAGTTTTAATTTATAAAGAACTTGTTTAATTTTTAATTAAAAAAGTCTAGAAAAATAAACCAGCTTGTAAAGTATAAAATACTTATTAAAGAAAATTAAAAAAAAATTTTTAAATCTTTTATTAATTTTTTCAAGAAAAAATTAAATTTTTTTAAAAAAAAGATTAATTTTATAAATAATCTAGAGCTAGAGTAAATTACTTATAATTTAATAATATAATATAATTACCAGATTAAAAATATATTTTTCTAGAAGACTAGTAAGAACTTAATAACTTTTATATTTATAATTTAAAAAAAAACCTTGAGATATAAAAATAAACTATATTTATGTTTTAATTAAATTATTCTATGACTTTAAAAATTAACTAAAATAATTTTTTATAATATAAAAATTATATTATTATTTTAGACATGAAATTTTTAAAAAAAAATCTTATTTTTTTATATTATAATAATTTCTTAGCTAGCTACTTTAAAAGAAATTATATATATAATTTATTAATCTATTAATTTTATTAAATAATAAAATTAATTTATAAACCTCTAGATAAGATTATCTTAGATTAAAAATCTTTATTTACTAGTAAATTTTAGAAATAATTTTATAAACTTAGCTTAATTAAGCTATAGTTATTAATTTATTTATTTTAAATAATTATTTAATAAAAAGAACTAGCTCTTATTATTTATTATAAAAAGTTTATAATAAAATATTTATAATTTAATTAAATTAGTCTGGTTCTTTATTATGTCTTAAATAATTTAATTAATATTATAGTATTATATATATAACTAAACTAAAAAAATATTATTTAATTAAAGTTATAAATAAGAATTAAAAAGTAAAAATAAAATAAATAATATAATATAATAAAAAAATATTAATTTTATATAAAATATGCTTTTTAATATTATATTTTAAAAAAAGATTATTAAATATAATAAATTATATAAAAATTATTACAAAAAATATTTTATTTTATAAAAATTATAATTTATTTTAAACTTATTTATAAAAATATTTTATTATTTTTCTTTAATTATATATTTTATAAAATTTTATAAATTTTTAATTTACATTATTTATTATATAGAAGATTAATATTTACTAAGATATTATTATAAAATAATCTTACTAAATAATTTTTAATATTATTAAATTATTTATATTTTTATAATTTTTTTTTTATTTATATTTTTTTTAAATATAGCTATCTAAAGTATAATAGCTTTAAAAATTATAAAAATTATTTAATTTTTATACTAAGATATTTTATCTCTATTTTAAAATAATAATTTATAATAAATTTACTAGCTAGACAAAAATTATGGACCATGTTTAAAATAATAAAAATAAATTTTTTTTTTATATCTTAATATATTTTAATAAAAAAATATTTATAACTATTTTATTTTTCTTTAATTTTATTAATATTAGCATAATAAAAATACTTATTATTTATAATTTATTTTTTAAATATATCTTATAATCTTTTTAGCCTTTAATATTATTTATTAAAAAAATATTTTTAATAATTTTTATTAAAGAAGCATCTTTTATTTAATAAGCTTTATATTAATTAAATATTAAATATTAATTATAGACTATAATATTAATATTAAAAATATTCTTAACTATAAATAGCTATATTAAAAGAAAGAATAAATTAAAATAAAATTTAAAATTTAGAATAATATTATAATTTAAATTTACTATAATTTTAATAAAATTCTAGATAATATATAATCTATATTATAAATTAATATTATTTTATATTATAAAAACTTTTATATTATTTTTTACTTAAAGATTTCTTCTTTCTTCTTCAAGTATTAGTTTTTTTTTTTTTTATAAAAAAGTCCTTGTTATATAACTAGAATCTTTAATTATTTCTTTGTAATACAGTAGCATTGTTTATATCTAGTCAAGTACTATCTTTTCTTTAAAGAAAGATTAATCTATTAATTAATTTTTCTTAACACATAGTATCTTAAATAAAACTTTAATAATTAATTTTAATATTTTAATTATTAATTTATAAATAAAAGATGGTACTTAGTCTCTGATTAATTATTAAATAATAATATAATATTAATTAATATTAATTAATAAAAAGAGTTTTTTTATTACTAACTAGACTTTATAATATTTTTATAAATATAAATATTTTATTTATTAAAATTTATGCTATCTCTTTTATTTTTATATTTTTTATATATAAAATATAAAATATATATTTTATAAATATATTTATAATTATTAGTATTATATTATAGACTTTCTTATAATATTTTATAAATAGTAATTTTATAATAAAATCTAAGTTTATTTATTTTACAAGCTAGATATAAAAATAAAAGTAAAAATATTAATATAGCTAGATTTAAAAATATTTATAAATAAAAAATAAGTATTATTTTATTAATAAGATATTAAAATTAGATTTTTTTATTATATAACTTATTATCTTTAGTAAGACATGGGTCCTATATTTAGACTACCCTGATAACCCTGCCTAGCTATCAGAATATGACCTTTTCCAGGAATTGGTGATAGATTAATAGATTTATATATAAATACTACTACTACTACTACTAATATTAACCCTTTTTTTATATCTTGAGTAAAATACTAGGAGTTAATTATTTAGATTTTTAGTAACCCTATATAGTATGACCAGGTACTTAATTTTAGTAAAATATTAAAATTAACAGGACATATCTAGATAACTTTGCCCTAGAATAATATTATATTTTCTTTAGTCTAGATTAATAATATAGTATTTTATTTTATACAATTTAGATTTATTATTTAAGTTCTTAATTAAAATAAAACTTAAATAGCTTTATAATATTTTTAATTTTTTAAAAAATTAATAATTTAGGTCATAAATTTCTATTAATTTTTATTAATATTTAATTAGTATTTTTCTTAAAATATTTTTTATTATTATAGTAAAAGTAAAGACTTTTTTTTTTATTACTAGAATTTTTATTATTATTATATAGATATTTCTTGTTTTTTTTATTAATAATAAATTTTTATTATTTTTTTACTAGCTAGCTATTATATAATTTATTTTTTATTTTTCATATTTTTATAGTTGCCTAAAATAAACTACTTATATTTTAATTTTTTAAAGCTTATTTTTAATAAATTAAAATAATAAAAAAAATTAAAAAAATTATTTAGAATTTTAAAATAATTATAATAATAATATTACTTATATAATTATCTAGTAAAATATAAATATATAATTAATACCTGGCTAAGTACTATGCCTAATATAAAATTAGATATTAATATAATTATAAAATTAAAAATATTAACCCAGGCTAGGTTTGTCTTAGCTTATTTATGTAATAGTGTATTACTGCAAGATAAGCATGGTATGGGAGATAGTATAATATTACAGGATGTATTAATAAAGAAGGGCTAGTAATAAAATTAATTATTGACTTATTTTATTTAGTAATTTTATATTTAAAATATTAATCTTAATAATTTATGTTTTTTTTTAAAAAAATAATAATTTAATATCTTGCTATATTCTTACTCTTTATATTATTAATTATAGTTTTTTAAAATTTATAAGAGATTTTTTAGTTTTATATTAAATTAATATTATATAATTTTAATGGATTAATTGTTGTAATTATATCTTAAATCTACCTTTTATTTTAATAAGATATTTTATATTTAATTATATTTAAATTTTAATTTAATAAATTTTTATTAAATATTTTTTATTATATTATTTTATTATAATATTTTTTATATTTATTATTTTTTTTTTAAGATCTTTCTAAGCTTCTTAATATTTTTTGTATATAGAATTATATTTTAATTAATTTTTTATTTTTTATTTTAACTTATATAAATAAAAAATAGCTTGTTAATATTTTTATAGACATGGCTTTTAATATATTATTATATATTAAAATATTATATAAAAATTATACTATAAATAATTATTTTAATTAGTTATTTTATTTTTAATTAATATAATATTTTAAATAAAACTTTAATAATAAGTTTTAATTATTAAATTTTAAATAAAAAATAATACTTAGTCTTTACTTAATTACTAAATAATAATATAATATTAATTAATATTAACTAGTAAAAAGAGTTTTTCTATTATTAATTAAATTTTATAATACTTTTATAAATATAAATATTTTATTTATTAAAATTTATATTATTTTTTTTACTTTTTTATTTCTTATATACAAAATATAAAATATATATTTTATAAATATATTTAGAACTACTAGTATTATATTATAATTTTTTTTAATCTTTTATAAATAATAATCCTATAATAAAATCTAAGTTTATTTATTTTATAAATTTTATTACTACTAGTAATAATTTTAATTAATTATATAATGTATATTTATATATTATATTTTTTAATTTTTTAAAATAGGCCCCACTAGTAGTATTTCTAATAAATTTAATTAATTATATAAATTTTTTTAACAATTATTTTATAAATTATTATAATTTACTTTTATATTTTTTTTAAAAATATTATATTAAACATATAAACTTTCTGCTCTTTTATAAATAAATTTTTAATAAATTTATTCTATATTATATTTTTAATAATTTATATAAACTTTTTATATAAATATATTATATTATTATATTATTTATAAATATTTTATTATTACTAGCTTTATATTCTGTGCATAGATTTTATTTTTAATATTTATATATTTTATAATAAGTCTATCTACCCTTACTAGGCTATTTAATTCTTAATATAAATAATTTAAAATTTTATTTTTATATTATTTAATTAAAATAGCTCTTAAAGTTTTTTTAATTTTATATTTTTTTATTAAATAAATAATTTATTCTTCTATTAAAAGTATTTACTAAATTTTTATATAATATTTAATAATAAAATTAAATTTTATTACCTATTCTGCCGACTAGATTTATTTTAATAATAATTTTTTTATGTATTTAATTATTATAAAAGTTCTGTATTATATATATTATATTTAATTTTTATAAATATTAGTTATTTTTAAATTTTTAATATATTATATCTAAAATTATAAAATCTAATATATCTATCTTATTATAAATATTTAACTTAAACTTAAAATACTATAATAATAATTTTTTTATAAACTTTCTTTTTTTTTTTAAAAAAAAATCTTTCTCTTATTTTTATTTAAAAGTAGTGCTATAATTTAGTTATAATTATTAATAAATTTTTTATAAAAATCTATGAAGTTAAAAAAATATTTATACTTATTTTTAATTTTATAATTTTAACTATTTAATAATTATTTTTATATCTTTTTTTTAATCTTAATTTCTTTTATTATAATTATAAATTTTAAAAACTTAATTTTATTTATATAAAACATGCACTTACTTAATTTTATATAGTTTTTATAGGATTTTATAGACTTAGTTTATATATTTATTTTTCTAGTATAAATAAATAATAATATATATATTTAGAAAGTTATTTAGTATATAATTAGTATAGTTTTAAAAGCTTACTAGTATATTAGTTAATTTAAATAATATAATTTAATATTTATAATATCTATATTTTATACAAAATACTATTTTTTATTTATTATTTTTTTAAATATATAATTTATAATATATATCTTATAAATTTAATTATATAAATATTATAACTTTATTTAGATGATTTAAAATCTCTTCTAGTAAAGGAAATAAATATTTATCTTTAATTATAATTACATTAATTTTATAATAGTTAATATATAATTTTAGTTTATTATTTTTTTAATATAAATAACATGGATGTTTTTAATAAACTTTTTAAAAATCTTATTTAATTTTTTATAATATATCTTAAATATAATTTCTTAAAATTTTAAGTTTTATTATAAATAAAAAATAAATTAATTTATATAGTAATTTTTTTCCTGCCTCTAGCTTAATTATATAATTATAATTCTAGTAATATAATTAGATATTAAATTACTAAAGATACTAAACTATTACATCTTACCACATCTTATCTTATAATATTTTAAAGTTTTCAAACTCCATTTTTTATTTAAAAATCTTATTAAAATAAGTATTTTAAAGAATAATTACATAAAATTAACTATTAAAACTTATAATAAAGACCTTTTTTTCTTTAAAACTATCTATGCTAAGATATATAATGTGCCTTAAAAAGTTTTTTTTAATTAATTTTATAAAGTACTATAAATAATTAAAAATTATTAATAATTAAAGAAGAGATACTTAAAAAATAGATTCTTAATATAGCAGAGCATGGCCTGCCTTTATAATTATTTAAAATTTAATATCTAGCTAAAATTCTTCTCTTTATTTATCTTAAGAATACTAATATAAATACTACTTTTATTAATAAAAAATGGGTTCACTAATTTATTAATTATTATATAAATATTTAATCCAAATATAATTAAAAATATAATTATTAATGAACAAAATATAAGAATCTAGAAATTATATAAAATATTATTATTAAGAAAAATTAATTAATAGATTAATCTTTCTTTAAAGAAAAGATAGCACTTGACTAGGTGCAAATAATGCTATTATATTACAAAGAAACTTTTAAAGATTCTAGTGATACAACAAGAACTTTTATAAAAAAAAAATTAATACTTAAAAAAAGAAAGAAAAAGTCTTTAAGTAAAGAATAATATAAAGATTTTTATAATATAAAATAATATTATCTAGAATTTTATTAAATTTATAGTAAATTTAAACTATAATATTATTTTAAATTTTAAATTTTATTATAATTTACTTTTTCTTCTAATATAGCTATTTATAATTAAAAATATCTTTAATATTAATATTATGGCCTATAATTAATATTTAATATTTAATTAATATAAAACTTGCTGAGTAAAAAATGCTTTTTTAATAAAAAATATTAAAAATATTTTTTAATAAGTAATATTAAAAGTTAAAAAGATTATAAAATATATTTAAAAAATAATTTTTTTATTAAAATATATTAAATATAAAAAAAATTTTATTTTTATTATTTTAAGCATAGCTTATAATTTTTATCTAGCTAGTAAATTTATTATAAATTATTCTTTTAAAATAAAAATAAAATATTTTAATATAAAAATTAAATAATTTTTATAATTTTTAAAGCTGCTATACTCTAGATAACTATATTTAAAAAAAAATTTAAATAAAAAAAGAATTATAAAAATATAAATAATTTAATAAAATTATTTTATAATAATATTTTAATAAATATTAATCTCCTATATAATAAATAATATAAATTAAAAATTTATAAAGCTTTATAAAGTATATAATTAAAAAAAAATAATAAAATATTTTTATAAATAAATTTAAAATAAATTTAAAATAAATTATAATCTTTATATTATAAATAAAAATTAGAAATAAGTTCTAATTTAAATTGTTTTTTTATTTTAATTTAAAAAGATTCTTTTTTAAATTAGATAATTTAAGTAAATTTCTTGTAGTAAATAATAAAAAATTAAATTAAAATAAATAAAATAATTTAAATTAGAACTTATTTCTAATTTTTATATTTATATTTTTATAAGATAAAGTATTTTTTTTAATAATTTTTATATAATTTATTATATATAATAATCTTTCTTTTTTTAAATATAATATTAAAAAATATATTTTATATAAAATTAATATTTTTTTTATTATACTATGCTATTTATTTTATATTTACTTTTTAATTCTTGCTTATAATTTTAATTAAATAATATTTTTTTAGTTTAGTTATATATATAATACTGTAGTATTAATTAAATAAATTTATTATAATTTAAATAAAATTTTATATTATTTAATAAGTATCTTTATTATTTTTTTATTATTTTATTTAAAAATACTAATAATTAGATTACTCAAGAAATAATAAAAAATTAGATTAATCTAGTTAAGTTATAAATATTTTATTATAAACTTTTTATAATAAATAATAAAAGCTAGTTTTTTTTATTAAATAATTATTTAAAATAAATAAATAAGTTATTTTTAAAGCTAGGACTTGCTTTTCTAAATATTAAATTATATAAATATTAATTATAATTTAAATTAAAAAAAATAAAGAATTATTCTTTTTTTATAAGAATATCTTATTAAATTTTTTAAATATTATTAATAAATAGTATAAAATAAAATAATTATTTATAATATTTATATAAAGAGACATTAAGTTAACTTAATAAATAATAAAAATTATTTTTTTTATATAATTTCTAGTAATACTAGTTATATTTTCTAGATAATTATAAAAAAAATATTTTAAATAAAAGTACAAGAATTATTAAAAAATTAATAAAAGATTCCAAACTTTGTAGTTAATAATTTTATAAAAAGTTTTTTTAAATATATTTTTTTTATAACTTAATAAAATTTCTTATTTTATATATTTATAATTAAATTTTATTTATTTTTTTTAAATATAGTATAAGTAAATAATTATTTGTTTTTTTTTTTCTTTTTTTTTTTTAAATAAAATATTTTTACTTTTTAAAATATATTTTTTAAATTTTTTTTAAATAATTACTAGTTATATTTAAAGGGCCAGTTCTTTTATTTAACTAGATAATAAATATTTTTATTAGATTAATATTAATTCTTAACTTTATTTATTTTTTATTTATTATTATTTTCAAGCTCCAGCATGAGTAGAATCTTTTTATTTTTAACTAGTTTATAATTTTAATAACAAGATATAAAAGATATTATATATATAATTATATTTATTTAATAAATATAAATAATATACTTAGATTTTAATTTAATCTAAAATTTAAAAAGATCCTAGATATTAAAAAGCAAGTTTTTAATTTAATAATTTTAATTTTAAATTTTAAATTAATAAATTTTTTAATTTAAATATTATTAATTTATATTTTTTATTATAATATTTAATATAGATTTTTATAGCTTTTTATTAATATTTTTTATAAGATTATTTTTTAATAATTAATTTATTAATTTTTACTTTTACAGCTGGTATCTTCTCTAGAGAAGAATTATTTTTAATTTAAAAATAAAAATCAGAATAATATCTTATAAAAGCTTTATTTAAAAAAGTTTTAATAATTATATTTATAATATTATTATAAATAAATTATATTTTAAAAAGTAGTTTAAGCTATATAAGTTATTTTATATTAATAAAATATTTTAAATATTACTCTAGACTTTAATTTATTTATTTTATTTAATTATTAATTTATAAGTACAAAGCTGTTAATAATTATAACTTAATTAAGTTAAGTTTATAAAATTATTTCTAAAATTTACTAGTAAATAAAAATTTTTAATTTAAAATAATCTTATTTAGAAGTTTATAAATTAGTTTTATTTTTTAATAAAATAATTTAGTTAATTATAAAGATATTAATTATAAATAATATAAAAAAAATTAATAATATTTAATATATTAATCTACTATAATAAAAGTATAATTAACTATTTTATTATTATATAAAACTAGAGATAAATTTATTATAAAATCTATAAATATTTTACTGTAAAATTATTTAGAAATAGATAAAAAATTAAATTAACTATAAAATTAATACTTTCTAGTTATTATTTATTAATATATAAAATATTTTTAAATATAACTTTATATATTATTTTATATATTTATTTAATAAAATTAATAGGTTAACAGATTATATATATAATTTCTTTTAAAGTAGTTAACTAAGAAATTATTATAATATAAAAAAATAAGATTTTTTTTAAAAATTCCATATCTAGAATAATAATATAATTTTTATATTATAAAAAACTATTTTAGTTAACTTTTAAAGTTTTAGAATAATTTAGTTAAAATATAAATATAATTTATTTTTATATTTTAAAAAAAATTTTTTAGATTATAAATATAAAAGTTATTAAGTTCTTACTAGTTTTTTAAAAAAATATATTTTTAGTGTAGTAATTATATTATATTATTAAATTATAAATAATTTACTCTAGCTCTAGATTATTTACAAAATTATTTTTTTTTTAAAAAGTATTTTATACTTTATAAGCTAGTTTATTTTTCTAAACTTTTTTAATTAAAAATTAGACAAGTTCTTTATAAATTAAAGGTGTTAAATTATTCTAATAAAAATATTTTATAAATTTATCTAATATTTAAGAAGATCTATTTATAAAATTAGTTTTATTAAATTAATATTTAATTATAAAATTATAAAATATTAAAAATATATATTATCTAGCTTACCTACTATTTAATTTAAATTAATTTATAAATATTTATAAATTATAAAAATTTAATAAGACTTTAATAATATATTTATTTATTTTTAGATGTTAATATTAATATTTAAAAAAATATATAATAATAAAAAGCTTCTAATCTAGAGTTTTATAGTTTATTTTTACTAGAAAAAATTTCCTGGATTAAAAAATAATTAAATAATATTAATCTTAGTTATCTAGTTAGAAGATAATTCTAGCTATATATTTAAAAAAATATCTATTTTAATTTAAATATAATATTTAAAATTAAAATAATGTAATAGAGAAGCTTTCTAAAAAATATTCATAAAATTATATAATATAGATCTTTTATAATTATTAAGCTTAATTTTTTTTAATTTTTATTTATTAATCATGCCTTTTAATATGGAAGTTAAAAATAGAAAAATTTTAAAATATTTATATATAAAATATTAATAAAAATTACAGAATCTTAGAAAAATTTAAATATTTTAAAATATTATTAATTTTTTTTATTTAATAATAGCTCTAACTTGTTCTAGATTTATTTTAATTTTATTATAAGTTGTAATAAAATTAAGAAACTTTATTAAATTCTAGTAAAAAAAATATTTAAATAATTTTATATATAATTCTATATTTTTTAAATATTTTAATACTTAATAAATATAATTAGTGTGGGTTTCTTAAATAAATAAAAAAATTAAAATATTATTTAAATATATTATATAAAAGATATCTAAAATATTATATAAAGTAATATAAATATAGTTTTAAAAAATTATAAATATATTAATTAATTTAAATAATATAATTATAAATATATTAATTAATTTAAATAATATAATTATATATATATTTATAATAGCTATATTATATATAAAATATAGTTTTTTATTCTTTATTTTTATAAATTTAAATATAATAATAAATATTTTATACTATTAATTTAATTAAGAATCTTTAAGATTAAAAAGTAAAAAATAATAATTTTTAATAAAAAGTTTATTTAAATTTTAATAATTTATATATAATTATAAAATATTATTATAAAATTTTAATATAAATAAAAGAAAGACCCCTTGTTATGACCTGACAATCTAACCTTATATAATATAGCTCACTGATGCATACACACTTGATAGCCAATTATTCTTGAGCTAATTAAACTAATGACTAATAGTTAGTCATTACCACTACATCACGTGATATTAACCAGGACATTATAATAGTTAGTAGCTTAGCTATTATAATAGCTTAGCTATTATCTACAGTAGCTAATCTACTAGTAGCTATTAGTAGCTATATAAAAAATATAAGAATACTTATTTTTATATATATATTTAATTTATCTTTTAGTTCTTCGCGTTTAATCTAAATTATTTATTTAAGTATAAGTTCTATCTTTAAGTCCTATCTTAAATATAAGATCTGGCCTTAATTATAATATAAACTTAAAAATATATTTTTAACTACTATACTTAAGTAATAGCTTTACTATACATGGTAAAGAAAGTTCTTGGTTAATCTATAAGTTATATTACATGTACCAGGATCTGGGATTATATGTTAAGACTAGATAAGAGATTAATTAATCTAGATAGCTTATAATAAGATTACAGAGTTAGATATCTTAGGCAACTAAAGTATTATAATATTTTAAATACTAGTTAGTTTAATTAAGAAACTTAATTAACTTAATTAATATTATAAAAATAATTACATAATAATGGCACTATAAATACTAAGTTAGTTAAGCTAGAACTTAAACCCACAGTAATAAATAACTACTAAGAACTTGATAATAATAATTAGCTAATTATAAGAATAAATTACTATGCTAGAATAGTAACCAGTAATAAAAACTCCCAGGAAAAGTCTTAAGAAACTAAAAATCTAATTATTTAAGCTATTTAATAATACTAGATTAAAGTTGTAATACTTTCTTATCTAGATAAATATATATATTTATATAAATAATAATAAATTTTAAAGTAATATTAAGAAAATAATATTTATATTAATCTACTTAATAAAAATAGTATATAAATAGTTTAAACCCTTTTTTAAAGAACATCTGAATGTTTAACAAACAGGAGATGATAATAATATAATAAATAATATTAAAAAATCTTTATAGACTATAATATTTTTTAAAAAAAACTTATTAACATGTTTAGGAATATTAATACTACTTAATAAGCTAAAAAGAAAATCTATATCTTACATAATCATGGAGACATTATAAGATATATATTAAAATTTAAATAAGTTATATTAAAATTATAATAAGATAACAACATGTTTATCTCCTAATTTAAATAAAAAATAGACATGGAGATTAAAAAGAAGTTACTTTTTTAAAAAATAATTTATAAAGATTAAAGAGTTTATATTATTATATAGAAAAATTAGTAAATAACTTAAAAAATTTAAAATTAAAAAAAATAAAGGCTGATATCATGCATAATCTTAAAATAAAAACTAGTTTAGCAGCAGATAGCCAGGGCTATTATAATTAAATAAGAAAAAGCATGCTTAATTATAAAACCTAGGATATAATAATTTTTATAAATATTAATTAATAAAACTTAATATAATACTTTTAAAAAAAAAAGAGAACAGTACTAATAAGATGAATTATACTTTATTTATAGTAAATTAAATTATTAATTAAAAAAATATTAATAAAAGAAAATGGGTCAGAAATCAAAGAAAGCTAAAAAAAAATAGTTAAAAGTAATATAAGAATATAAGCATAAAATTTATACTATTTATAAAAATAAAAATAAAGCTAATATTTATAAAAAATAGGAAAACTAGGGCTACTAATCTTGAGTAAATTATTAATAAAATATATAAAAAATTTTCAGGGGCAGACAGATAAAAAATTAAGGCTAAAGTTTTAAAAATATAATTTTAAAAAATGATTAATATAATTAAAAAAAATTACTTATAATTAAATATAAAACTACTTATTAAGAAAGCACAAGACATAGCTAATAAATAATATAAAAAAATATATAAAATATTATCTACAGAGATGAAAGTACTAGGGAGTAATCTAGAAATTAGTAAAGCCTAGAAAAAGATATATAGCAAGACTAAAATATTAAATATAAAGCTAGAAGTATCTAAAATATATAGTAGTATTAATAAATTTAAAATTTAAGTAGAGAATAAATAATTTAAAAATATTATTAAGTTTAACCTGGAACCCACGACAGTATAATTAGAAACTGGAGAAGAAAATCTGATTTTCTAAAATAATAAAAAAACCTAAGAAACCTATAAATACTTATATTAAAATTTAAGATGCTAGAAAAAAAATATAAAAATATAAAATTTATATTTAAAAAAATATAATAAATATTTAGTTAAATATTAAGCATGTTATAAAGATAATAGTAATTATTATAAAGCTCTTTAAATTATATTAAAAAAATAATAATAAAAATAATATTATAGAGTATGTATAAAATAATAGTATAAATATATATATTATTTAAAATATAAAGAGCATAAAAAGCTTTCATGGCTAGTATATTACTTAGTATTATATAATAATAAAATGCATGTTAAAATAAAATATAAAGTAGAAAATATATTTATATAATTATAAATAATTTAAGTAAGTTAAATATGCCCATGCAGAGAAATAAGATATATATATATAAAATATTTATTATATAATAAGTATAAAAAAATATATTAAATATAATATTTTAAAAATAACTACACCACATATTATAATAATAAGATGAAAGAAGGGTAGTTTTCTATTAAATTTAGAAAATTTTAAGAATTAAACTAGAAACATAGATTCTTAGATAATAAATATTAAGAAGATTTTTTTAATATAAATCTTATATTAATAGTTAGGATTATATCTAAAATTAAAGATTTTTATAAAAAATAAAAAAGTATATACCATGATTAACTTAGATATAATAAAAAACTTTATTTATCTAGAATATATAAAAGCTATAAAAATAATAATAAAAAAAAAAAGTACTAGTACTAGTCTTAGAACTAAGTAAAAAAAAGCTAAGAAAAATCTTTATTAAAGAAGAAACTAAGCCTATACTAGTTAATATAAATAGAGATTATAATAAAATATATAAAAAATATATTAGCTTTAATATTTTTCTCATAGAGAAATATAATATTATACTTAAAATTTTATAGCTTAGAAATACTAACCCATTTATTAATTAAAAAATAAAATAGATTTATTTTAAAAATATAAAATATTATAAAAGTAGATAAGTTATAAAAAGAGTAATATATAAAATTTAATAAAAAAAAATAAAAATATAAAAATAAGATTTAAAAAAATTAATAAAGCAGATACTTGCTATAATAGAGATTTTATTAAAATATATTTAGTTAATAAGCTTAGATAGATAAAATAAAAATAATTTTTATATAATATTAATTATAATAAATAAGTTTACTAGCAAGCTAATTAAATAAAAATTTTATAAAATAGCAGCTACTAAAAACCCCTTAAAGATAAAGATCTTTTAAAAATATATTAGATTTTAAAATATATTTTAATAATTAGAAAACCCAGAGTTATTTAAATAAGAAACTTATAATTATATTATACTTTTAAAAAAAGACAAGATATCTAAATATAAAAAACTTTACTAAATATTAAAAAAAGAATTATAATTACTTAAAGTCTATATTAATAATTAACTAGTAAAAAAAATATTTAAGTATTTAAGTTACCCACAGGGCATGAAGTGCTGTTTATATAAAAAAAAATAAAAATCTATAACTTTGCATGGACTACAGACTATTAAATAAAATTATTATAAAAAATTAATATTTATTATTTTTAATCTAGAAAATTTAGGACTAGATATAAAAAGTTAAGTAGTTTATAAAGCTAGATATTACTAATATGTATTATTAAATCTAGATTATAGATAGAGAAGAATAGAAAATAGTATTTTAAATAAAATTTAGATATTATAAATATATAATTATATTATTTAGGCTAATTAACACACCAGCATTATTTTAATAATTTATTAATAAAGTTATAGAAGAACTTAGAGAAGTATATATACTTATATATTTTAATAATATTTTTATTTATTTTAAAAACTTTAACAAATATATAAAATATATAAGAAATATACTTTAAAAGCTTAGAATTACTAAATTATAATATAAACTTAAGAAATATAAATTCTATATTTAAGAGATAAAATTCCTAGAATACTAAATATTTATAGAAAAAATCTAGATAAAAAAATTAAAAATTTAAATAATTAAGAATTAGTCATAACCAAAAAATCTTAAAAAATTATAGTAATTTATCAGACTAATTAATTATTATTAAAAATTTATTAGAGAATATGCAATATAAATAGGACTATTATTTAAATTTTTAAAAAAAGTAAAAAATATAAATAAGAACTAGAATAGAATAAAATATTTAAATATATTAAATATTTAATAATTATTATATTAATCCCCACGCAGCATGACCCAGATAAAGAAATAATAATTAAAATAAATATATTAGATTATATAATTAGAGCAAGAATAACTTAATTTAGATTAAATAAAAAATTAAGATCTGTAATATTTTACTTATAAAAAATAATAGAACTAGAACTAAATTATAATATCTATAATAAAAAACTACTAGCTATAGTAGTAGTATTTAAATAATAAAAAATCTATTTAAAAAATATATAATAAATAATTATTATAAAATTAAATTATAAAAATTTAACTTACTTTACCATAACTAAAGAGTTAACAAGAAAACAAGTAAGATAAGTAGAATTATTATTATAATATAACTTTAAAATTTAATACTATAAGAGAACTAAGAATAGCCAGGCTAATATTTTTAATAAAAGACTAGATTATAAAATTAAAAAAAATAATAAAAGCTAATACTATAATATAAAAAATACTAGAAAATACTAAATTAGAAATAATTAATAATAAAAATAAAATAGTTTTTATTAAAGAACTATTTTATATATTTAAAAATATAATTAAAAAGGTTATTTAAGCATATTATAATAAATTAGTTAGAGAATATCTAGAAGTTAAGAAAATCTATAAACTTATTAAAAAAAATTATTATATTTAAAAAGTTTAGAAGAAAATTAAATAATATATTAATAATTATAAAATTTACTAAAAAAATAAAATATTATAGCATGCACTTTATAAATAACTATAATTAATAAAAATACTAGAGAAATCTTAAAAATAAATTATAATCAATTATATTACTAAGCTATTATACTTGGAAAAACATGATTTTATACTAGTAATTATTAATAAACTTATTAAATATACACACATGATATTTATAATAAAAAAAATAAATATAAAAAAACTAGCAGCTATACTGCTTAAAAATATATTTATATATTATAAATTTTTAAATAAAATTATTATAAATTAAGAAATATTATTCATCTTAAACCTATAAAAATTATTTATAAATTAAATTAATATATAGTAAAGACTGTCTACTGTATACTATTTATAAATAAATAAATAAATAAAATAAATAAACTAGATATTAAAATAATATCTTAAATTTTATATTAACTACTAGCAGGATAACTAGGTAGGATTATTATTTATAATATAATTTATATATAATAATATTATTAGCTTTATTATATAAGTATTATTATTTTATACAAACTATAAATATCATGTATAAATACTAGAAGAATTATTATAATAAATATTTATTATAAAGAATATAAAAGAAATAATAATAAATTTAAAGTAAATTTAGTAAAAACTTGCATGAAATATTAAGTTTATATAACTTAAAATAGCTTAATATTATAACTCAAGATATTAGAAAAGACCTAATTTTAAAAAAAGAAAAAAAATTTAGTTATAATAATATAATATTTAAACTAAATAACTAAGTTATAAACTTGACCATGTTAAGTTAAAATTATTTATAAATATAAAAATACATTCTTATTAAAATTAATATTAAAAATTACTATAATGCTAACTAACTTAAAAATTACAAATATTAAAGAAGAACATAAAGTTAAAAAAATTTTAAATTAAAAATAGATTAATAGCAAGGCACTTTATTTTATTAAATAAAAAAAATATAATATTTGAGAAAATACTTAAAAACTAAGTAATAATGTTAAGAATTGCTAGAAAGAATTTATATATTTTTATTAGAAAAAGTGAACTGCTCCAAGAAATTAGAAAATAGTTAATTAATTAGCTTTTTTATAAAGCTAGTAATCTCCATTATTACAGCAAGATCTTGAGAATTAATACTAAATTATTTATTATTAGTTTTCTTATTTAAATAATTTATTATAAGATTATTATATTTTAATATATAGGAACCATGCCCTTTTAGAAGTTTTTATTATTTATAAAGATAATAAAGTTAAGCTATTAACTTTATCTAAGTCTTAATAAACTTCTTATATTTTATCTTTATTTTTATAATTTTATTATTTAATTTATTTTTAGTATTTTTAAACTAATGCTACTTGCTATTACTATAAAACTGTTTTTTATACTTTTGATTATGCTTTGTATATTTAGCATATTTTTTATTATTCACAGTCATAATATAGTCCTGATTTAGTTTTAAATAACAAGTATAAGAAACTTTAATAGGGGAACTAATTTAGAGAATTTATTTAAATTACTAGAGATAATAATTTTTTAGCTTTTTATTTTTAAACATAATAAAAAAAAATAATATTACTTATAAAAAAAAAAAAAATCTCTAAAATTCATGGGGGCGCTACAAAGATTATATATTTTTAAAAAATAAAAATCTTAAAGAGAAGGAGTGATATTATAATCTAATAATTTAATTTTATATAATATAGCTTACTAATATACACACACTTAATAGCCAACTATTCTTAAGTTAATTAAATTAATAATTAATAGTTAGTTATTACTACTGCATTATATAATAGTAGCTAAAATATTATAATAATTAGTAGCTTAGCTATTATTTATTATAATAACTAATTTATTAATAGCTATTAATAGCTATATAAAAAATATAAAGATACTTATTCTTGCATATATATTTAGTTTATCTTTTAATTTTTTATATTTAATTTAAGTTATTTATTTAAGTATAAGTTCTATCTCTAAGTTCTATCTTAAATATAAAATCTAGTCTTAATTATTATACTCAAGTAATAGCTTTATTATACATGATAAAGATAGCTCTTGGTCAAGCTATAAGTTATATTATGTATACCAGGATCTGGGATTATATATTAAAACTAGGTAAGAAGTTAATTAATCTAGACAGCTTACAGCGAGATTACAGAGTTAGACACCTTAGGCAACTGGAGTGTCGTAACACCCCTGCAGGACTTTTTAAAAAATTAAATTTTTTTAATTTTAATATTTTTATTTATATAATTTTTAAGAATTTTTAATTCTTTTTAAAATAAAAAATAAATAATTTTAAAAGGTAAAGTTTAACTTTTTTAAAGAAAAATTTTATAATTTACTCTAGATTTTAAAGAAAAAGTCTTAGATTTCTTAATATTAAATATATTTTAAAATTACTTAAGTTCTAGAGATAATTTATTTAGATTTTATTTAATTTTTAAAGAATTTAAAGAGTCTTTTTTAAATAATTATATTTTTTTTAGAAGTATTATTATAATATATATATAAATATAGCAGTATTCTTGTTTAATAAATTTATAAAAAAATAAATTTTTAATTTTTTATATTTTAAATTATTATATTTGCTTTACAGGAGCAAGATAGATAAAAAATTATTTAATATAAATATAAATAAAAGTACTAAAGAGCTACTAAGTTAAAAATCTTAATTAATTTTTATATAAAATTATTTAAATAATTTAGTAGTTTTTCTTAAATTAATAGTAATTATAAATATTTATTATATTTTATAAATAAATATTTTATTTTATTAATAATCTTAAAAACTGGGGGTATTAAAAAGACTTAATTTAGTTTATATAAAATAATAAATTTTTTATTAATTAAATTAATTTTTACTTTTATATTTATATCTACATTGATTAATAAAATATTTTATATATAAATTAATATATAAAAATATTTACAAGTTCCTACTTTAAAATAAAAAGTTAAATTTATAACATTTAATTTAATTTTATTAATTTTTTTATTAAATTTTTAGAGATTATAATAAGAGCTTGTTTAATTTTTTTACATATTTTTTTCTTTTTTTTTTTCTTAAATTATATTTTAAATTTTGGCTAATTTTTTTTATTATATTAGAGGGCTAAATATTAATTATTATTATACTTAAAATATTATAAATATTTTTTATTTTTTTTAATAAAATTTTTATATAGTTTTCTATGAGAATTTTTATTTAATTAATTTCTTCTAAAATTTTTATTCTTATTAGAGAAATTCTTTTTTAAAAGTATCTCAAGACCTTTTATTTAGTATAAAAAATTTATAAAATTCTAAAGATTTTTATTTATTATATTTAAAACTTTTTTAATATAAATCTTAATATTTTTTTATTTAATTTATTATTATATCTTAGTTATTAGATAAATTTAGAAAATATTTTAGTATAAAATTTTAAAATTCTAGAATTAATTTTTAAAAAAATATTAATTTATTATTAAAAGCTGGGTTAAAATAGCTTTTTAATAAAATAAAATAAATATTAAAATCTTAAAATCTTTAATTTTTTATTAATAACTAATCTTTTTTTTCTTTATAAAATTAATTCTTATAGTTAATAAATTTTAAATAAAATATTTAATTTATTTTTTAAAAATTAATTATAATTCTTAATAAAGCTTGACTTATTTTAAAAAAGCTTAATTAATTTATTATAATTATTTTCTCTAGTACTTTTTATTTATATAATAAATAATAAAATTAATTAATTTTTTACAATTATTCCAAGTACTGCTAGAAAAAAAATCTAAGATTAAATTTTAGAAATTTCTTTAAATAATTTTATTTTAATAATAAAATATAAGAGATATAAAAAATATTTATAATAAATACTTTAATTTATTAAGCTATAAATTAAGCTTGTTCTAGTTTAGTAATTCTTTGTTTAAAATATTTTATAATAATAGATTTACTAATAGAAAAACTTTTAGAAGCTATATTATTTTTTATAATATTTTTTAAAATATAATTACTTTTTATAAAAATTACTTAAATTAATAAATCTGCAGACTGATGTTTTACTAATAAATTATTAAAATATATAAAATTTAAAACTTATTTTATAGATAGTTAAATAAAAAGAAGTATTAAAATTTATTAAAAAAAAATAGTCCTTAACTAGGTATAAATAATACTATATTATAAAAAAATAATTAAAGATTCTGGTAATATAACAAGAACTTTTATAAAAAAAGAAACTAATATTTAAAAAAGAAAAAAAAAATCTTTAAGCAAAGAATAATATAAAGATTTTTATAATATAAAATAATATTAATCTGTAATATAGACTATACATCATCCAGAACCTTATTAAAACTATGGTGAATTCAAACCATGATATTATTCTGAACTTTGAATTCCATTACAATTATATTTCTATTTTATATAAAAGTATAGTATTTTATAATAAGATATGTATAATATTAATAAAACTAGCTTTTAAATAAAAATTATATTAACTATTAAAGTTATTTATAACTTAGAGACTTATAATTCTAATATAAAATTTATATAATCTAGAAATTAGAAGTAAATTACTACTGTTATTATAATAAATAAATCTAGATAAATTCTATCTTAATAAATTATTTTTACTAAAAAAGAATATTAATGTTAATAATATTTAGCTCTACCATAAGACTATGAACTTAGTTTTAATAATAATAAATAAACTAATAATAAACTAGATCTAAAATAATTTATAGAGATATTTAATTTATCTACTAGATTTTATATAGTTAGCTAATATTAACTCTTAATTTTTAATAATTATAGTAGCCATGCTACTACTAAGTTTAATTAATATTATATATAAAAAAAATAATTTCTTTACATATATCTTCTTATTTATTTGATTTATTTTAATTTTTTAATATAACTTATTGTTAATTATTAAAGTACTTCTATGATTAACATGTTTCTAAAATAATATAAAATAGTATATAAATAATTAATAAAGTAAATTTTCTCTTTATTTATATAAAGTTTTGTTGTCAAGCAATATTTTTAAATAATATTATTAATAAATTTTAAGTTACAGGTCTTATTTTTTATAATATAAAAATAATTATATTTATTAAAATTAATACCACAGATACAATATTATAGATATTCACGTGCAGGGGCAAATAATTTATGATTTATATAATATATTTAGTTATTATAGAGTTTCTAAGTAAAGTAACCTAGTAATTAATTTTATTATTAGATATTTTTTATTAATATATTTTATAATATTATGCTATTTTGTATTATTATATATATTTTATAGTAATATACTATTATATAAGTAAACTAATAATTCTGATTATTTTATAGTAACTAAGACAGCCTGATATATATAAAAAAAATAAAAAATATATTAATAATATAATTAAAATATATAGAAAAAATATATATTATATATATTATATATAAAATTATTATTAACAATATAAAACTAAGTTAAGAAGTTTATATATTTAAAATTTAAAAATTATAAGGCATATATTATATATATTTATTAAATAAAATAAAATGTTTTTTAAAAAAAAATAAAAATATTAAAAAAAATAATTTAAATTTTTAAAGCTAGGTTTATAGAAAAAGAAAATATTTAATATAAATAATTTTGAATTAAATATAAAAATAGTAAGAAAAACTAGTATTATATATAATAATATTATTAAAAAAATAATTATATTTAAAATTAATATTAAAATATTAAAAAAAATATAAAGAATAAATATACTACTTAATTTAAATATAAAAATATATCTAGGGGGGGAAATAAGATTTTTTATATAATAAATATATTTTATAATTATTATATTATTTTATATAAAAAAAAAACTTAGATTTATAATAAAAAATATAAATTAAGTCTTTTATATATATAATATAAAATTTAAAATAATTTAAATTAAAAAATATAATATTATACTAGAATACTTATAATTAGAAAATATAAATTTAATATTTAATTAACTAAAATAAATCTAAATATATTATAAAAAATAAATAAAAAAAATAAAGTAAATATATAATATATAAAGATTTATTAAATAATAATAAAAATAAATTATTTTATAACTATATAAGAGTATATAAATATAATTATAAAAAATAAAAAAATCTATATATTATATTTAAAAATATAAAAAAAAGATCTAGCTTTATATTTTAATACTATAAAAATTAAAGAACTAGCTATATTAAAAAATCATAAGAATTTTATAAATATATTTTTGAAAAATAAAATAAATATTCTAGTATAATATTAAAATTATAATTATATTATTAAATAAAAAAATAAATTACTATATAAACTAATTTATTTTTTATTTATAATAAAACTTAAAATTTTAAGAAATTATATTTAAAATATACTACTATAAAAAAGCTAAATAAAATTTTTAAAAACTTTATTAGAGATATTTATACTATTTATATTAAAAAAAATAATAAACTAAGATTATATATTAATTATTATAAAACTAATATAATTATAATTAAAAGTATATATTTATTTTTTTTATTAGAAAATATTCTAATTTATATAATATATTAATTAGTATATTTTATTTTTAAAAAATAAAAAACTTAGTTAATATTTATATAATTATATAAATAAAGACATGTAATATAAAAAAAAATATAAAAAATTTTTTATATAAAAATAAGTAAAATAAAAAATAAAAAATATAATATAAAATATAAAAATTAATAAATTAATTAATATTTACTCTATCTTCTTTATCTAATAGTAACTAGTTATTTTACCTAAAAAATATATTTTTTACTTTTTATTATTTACATAAATAAAAAAATTAACTTTTTATACTTTAAAATTTTTTTATTTTACTTTAAAAAATTATTAAAAATGCAGAGATTATAATATAAAATATAATTTTATTATAAAATAAGTTATATTAATATTAGGCTACTAATTATTACTAGAAAGAGAAAAAAAAATATCTTAATATTTTATTTAAAATAAAAAAAGCTTAACTATTTATAAAATTATATAAAAAATTGCAGAAAAAACTGGCCTAGTAAAGATACTAATAAAAAAATCTAGATAATAAAGGCCCTAGTAATATAGAAATTACAGCTAAAAAAATTATAATTAAATAAAATATTTTAATAAAGACTAGTTATTATTATTTATTTATATATATTTATTTTATATAATGTTAAATGCTTTGTATAATTAATTTTAGATAATTAATTAATTTTAGTAATACTAAGTAGCAGTTTAGTATTATTAATAATTTAATATTTAATTATTTTATTATATTAAAATATTTATTTTATTTTTTAAAAATATATTTATAAAATTCTTATAATTTTCTAGTATAGTTAATTCTTTAATATTTATATTATTAAAATATAAAGCTAGATCTTCTCTTTATATTTTATATATTTTATTCTTTTTTTTCTCTCTTTTTTTTATATAATTTTATTTAATTTATTAAGCTTTTTTAAAGCTTTTAATTTTATAAGCCTAATATATTTATTAATTATTTTTAATTCTATTATTTACTAAGCTTTTTATTTTATTAAACTTATAATTAAAATTAATATTATAAATAATTATATTCTAGAGCATGTGACCCATGACCCATATAATATATTTAATTATTATAAAATTACTAAATAAAATAACTTAGTAATTAGTTCTACTACTAGAATCTTTTATTAATAAATATTATAATATTATGCTATTTTTTATATTATACTTATCTTATAATAATATATTATTATATAAGTAGGCTAATAGTTCTAACTACGCTATAATAACTAAGTATTAGCCTTTTTATATAGTAGTGTATTACTATAAGATAAGCATAATATAAAAAATAATATAATATTATAGTATCTATTAATAAAGAAATTCTAATAATAAATCTAATTATTAAATTACTTTATTTAGTAACTCTATAGTAGCTAAATATATTATACAGGTTATAAATTATATATTTTTATATATAATTATCTATAATCTTATATTTATAGTATTAATCCTAATACTAAAATAGCCTAATACATGTAGAAATAGCAGGAAATATATTAATAATATAACTAAAATATATAATATAAAATATAAAAAAAAAATAATATAGTCTTAGAATTTATAAATTTTAAAAATAAAAAAATAAAATTACTAGATCTTTTTAATATTATAAGTCTAATAAAAAAAGAAAATATAAGTCTAGTATAAAAAAAAAATTAATAAATAATATAATAAAAAATATTTAAAAAATATACTAACCTTGCAGAATTAAAAGCTCTAAAAAAAATTAAAAAGCTAAATAAAATTATATAAAAAAAAAAGAAAAAAAAAGAAAAAAATAATAAAATATAAAAATATAATTTTTATATATTAATTTATTAATTCTATCTACAAAAATATTATAAAAAATAGATTTTAATAATTAAAATAAGGTAATAATAGCCAAGTACTATAATATTTAAAAAATAAATCTAGATAAAAATATATTATTTATTAAAAATTTAATACTATATAAAAAATCAAGCATCAAGCCTTTTATAGCAAAGAATATAAAAAAATATATATATTAAAAACTACTTATAAAAATATATTTTAAGTAATTTTTTATTAATTATTAAAATAACTATATTAAAATTAAAAGAGTGCTATTCTTTCTAATACTAGATTTATAAATAAAAAACCCTAGCCTGGGCATATTTATTATAAAAATAATATACTAGAACATTATCTTGTACTACTAGAAGCACGGGAAATGGCGTGGTAGTAGGGATAAAAGCAGAAATAAATATAAAAGTAAAGATTAAAATAGTAGAAATTATAATCTAGATTTATAAATAAATAGATAATATTAAGAAAAAGAAGGCAGAGAAAATAAAATTAATATTATAAATATTATTATTATTTTTATAATAATAGTAGCCTTCTTAGTCATGAGAATATTTATAGAAATACAAAGAAATATAAACTATTTTAAATTTATGCTATATATTACTTAGCATATTTTATTTTTAAAAAATAAGAGACTTAGCTAATATTTATATAATTATATAAATAAATATAAAAAAAAAAATATAAAAAGCCCCTTATATAAAAATAAGTAAAAAATAAAGTAAAAAATAAAGTATATAATATAAAAATTAATAAATAAAATAATTATTATTTTTTTTATAGAAAATAAAGAAAATAAGAATATATATAATAGATTAATTAATATATAAATAAAAAAAATAAGATAATATAAAGCTATATTAAAATAAATTATAATAAATAAGCTTTTTATAAAAAGATCTAATTTACTTATATAATATAATTATATTAAAATAATAATATAATATATTATTAAATTATATAAAAATAAGTAAGTATTATAATATACCTATAAAAAATATATAGTATATTATTAAAGTAAATACTTAAAAAAATTTTTATATTAAAAAAAATTAAAGCTATACTAAAATAAAATATAGATATAAAATATAATTATAATAGCTAATTAATTATAATTATATAATATTAATTTACTATAAGATTAAAAAATCTCTTATAAATTTTAGAAGACTATAATTAATAATATAAAAAATAAAAATATAATAAAATATTAAATTACTATTTTTTAAAAAAAAAAAGAAATTATTAAAATTAATATTATAAATATAAAATTATAAATAATTATATATAAGAACATATAATCTATAATTTATATAATATATTTAATTATTATAAAGTTACTAAGTAAAGTAACTTAGTAATTAATTTTATTATTAAGATTTTTTATTAATAAATATTATAATATTATGCTGTTTCTTATATTATACTTATCTTATAGTAATATATTACTATGTAAGTAGGCTAATATTTATAATATTAAAAAAATCTAATAACTTTATTTTTTTATTTTTAAAATATATAAATTTTAAAATTATATTATATATTTTAATTATATTATTAATATATTTTTTACTACTTTTATATATATTAGACTATTTTAATTCTTAAAAAGTAGTTAGAATTATTAGCCTATCTATATAATAATATAATATTATAAAATAAGTATAATATTATATAATATATTAGTAAAAGAAGACTTAATAATAAAATTAATTATTAAATTACTTTATTTAGTAACTCTATAGTAATTAAATATATTATTTAGATTATAAATTATATATATTTATATATAATTGCCTGTAACCCTATATCTATAGTATTAATTTTAATAAAAATATTAAAAAGGTTAAAAAGATTTTAAAGAAAAATCTAGTAAATAAAAAATATATTAAAATAATATAATAAAAAATACTTGGTAAAAATCTCCTAGATTAGAATTTAATTATAGTTAAATATAAAATACCTTATAAGAATTTATATAAATTATAAACTAGAGTATTACTATAAGAAGCTATTTTAAATTATAAATAAATAAAATAAGTAAGTATATAAGTTATAATTATTATTATAAATAAAAAAAATTTATAATATTCTCTATGTATTACTTCTAGTATTTTTTAAAAATAATTTAAAAAGTATATTATAATTAGAACTAATTTTTATTAAAAATAAAAAGAAATTTATAATAAAAAAAATTCTATACTTAAAAAATACCAGAGAAGATCCACTATATCTAGTTAAATAAAAAAAATAAAAAAATATATATAATATATAAAAATTATTATAAAATATACTAGGCATATCTATTATAGAAATAGCAGGCCAGGGCATTATCTTATATTATTAAAAAAGCAGGGGATGGCACAGCAGTAAAAGTAAAAATAAAAATAAAAATAAAAACTAAAACAGCAGAAATTATAATCTAAAATTATAAAAATATAGACAGTATAAAGAAAAAAAAAATAAAAAAAATAAAATTTTTATTAAAAATATTATTATTACCTCTATAATAATAATAGCCTTCATGATTATAAGAATATTTATAAAGAGAAGAAAAAATATAAGTTATAATAATTTAAATTATATATTAATTAATATACTTTTTAAAAAATAAGAAACTTAGCTAATACTTATATAATTATATAAATACAGACATGTAATATATAAAAAAAAAATATAAAAAATCTTTTATATAATAATAAAGTAAAAAGTAAAATATATAATATAATAATTAATAAATAAAATAATTATTATTTATTTATAAAAAATAAAAAAATAAATATATATATAATAAATTAATTAATATATAGACATAAAAATAATAAAATAATATAATATAAAATTATTTTAAAATAAATTATAATAAATAAATTTTTTATAAAAAGATTTAATTTATTTATATAATATAATATATTATTAATTTATATAAAAATTTAAAAAATTATATAAAAATAATTATATATTATAATTTATTTATTATAATTTTATATTAAAAAAAATTAAAGCTATATTAAAATAAAGTATAAATTTAAAATATAATTATAATAACTAATTAATTAATATTATATAATATTAATCTAGTATGAGATTAAAAAATATTTTATAAATTTTTAAAAATTATAATTAAATAATATAAAAAGTAAAAATATAGCAAGATATTAAATTATTATTTTTTTTAAAAAAAAATTATTAAAATTAATATTATAAATATAAAATTATAAATAATTACATGTAACAGTATATAATTAATAATTTATATAATATATTTAATTACTATAGAGTTACTAAGTAAAATAATTTAATAATTAATTTTATTATCAGGCATTTTTTATAAATATATTTTATAATATTATACTATTTTTTATATAATACTTACCTTGCAGTACCACACTATTATATAAATAAATTAATAAATATTTAATATAAATTTTTATAACTTTTTACTAGTATTTTTTATAAGATTTTTTAATAATAATTAATTTATTAATTTTTATTTTTACAGCTAGTATCTCCTCTAAAAAAAAATATTTTTAATTTAAAAATAAAAGTCTGGATAATATTCCATAAGAGCTCTATTTAAGAAATTTTAATAATTATATTTATAATATTATTATAAGTAAATTATAATTTATAAAATAATTTAAATTATATAAATTATTTTATATTAATAAAATATTATAAATATTATTCTAAGATTTAATTTATTTAATTATTAATTTATAAGTAAAAAGCTGTTAATAATTATAGTCTAATTAAATTAAGTTTATAAAATTATTCTTGGAATTTACTACTAAATAAAAATTGCTAGTTTAAAAAAATATTATCTAGAGATTCATAGATTAATTTTATTTTTTAATAAAATAATTTAGCTAATTCTAGAGTATTGTCAGATAAGGCCCGCCAATCTGTCTTTAGAGTCTAAGAGGATTGAAGATCTTAAGGATATTCTGTTAATAATAGAGAGAGTAGTATGAAATGCACTAGTAACTAGGTAGTCTAAAAGATAGGTTATTTTAGTTACTAAAAATTTAACACGATAAGCTAATCTTACATGCAGTAATGACTATGTTTATATATATATAATTTATTATATTTATTATATTTTTGTATCTCTGATAACTATGACATCTCTTATAATTATTATAGTTATTTAGCTATAATAGTTATAGAGCTAGTGTCTTGGTATTATATTAATATAGTTATATTATCTATAATAATAAAATATTATATTTTTATAGGTGTAATAGCACTAGCTATAGTATAATAAATTTATTAATTAATAGCTATCTAATTTTTTAATAATCTCCCTTCTTAATATTTTTTATTTTTAAAGAAGATAAGTATCACGCTATCCCCTGTAATTATAAAAAAGTAATTATCTTTCTTTGTTATTTCTATAATAATGTGCTGATTATAATGTCTTTTAAATTTAGTATTACTAAAAATAATCTTTAAAAATATATTAAAAATAAAGATTTTATAATAGCTATTCCATGTGTTGCTTGTAAAAAAAAAGATTGTTTTTATATTAAAGCAGAGGGTTTTACTTGTTGTAGTAGTTATATTAATATTAAAAATTAAAAATATATTAAAATAAAACTTTCTATGGACATGGCATGGAAATGTCTAGTTAAGATATAAAATAAGTTTTAAAAGAACAAGTCACTGGCTAAAAAAGAACTTAAAAATATTTAAAAAAAGGTTTAGGAACACATGAACACGGTGTTTATTTAAATAAAATATTTATAAAAATAAAAATAATTATTATAGAAGTGGGCTGGTAATTTTATTATCTATAATCTAAAAAAAATTACAGAGCTTAAGAAGTTGGAAGAAGAGAAAAAAAAATAAAAAAAATTAAAAAAAAAAAATAAAAGACTTCTTAAGTTTTTTATTATTTTTAGCAAGGCATAATTGGCTTTAGCACTTTCTTTTAATTTTATTAATTTATTTTTAAATATTATTTTTAATTAATTTACTATTGGAATTCCAGGATCTTTCTAGGATAATTTAAATATTAAATAGATTTTTATAAGTTATTAGAATATAGGTATCCCTTTTATTTAATAAGATAGTATATTTATTCTTTGATTAATTATTAATCTAGTATTTTTTTAACTTTATATTCTTTATTATTAACTTCATCTTGGTTGTCTTCATGATTTTTTATAAGTTTAAGTAGCAAGATATAGAACTCTAGATATATTTATATTTTTACTAGTAATTTTAAGTAGTAATTATTATTAGTAAGTTTTTTTTAAATTTTAAAAAATTTAAATTTTATAATATTAAGTTTATTACTTGATTGCTTACTTTAAATATTGAAAGTTTTCTGTTTTATTATTTATTATAATAGATAAATTCTTTTTTTTTTTTTAAAAATTAGTATATTTTCATGCTTTTTATTATAGTATATTCTTATTTTTTCTTTTACTTATTTAATATCCTTAAATATTATTTAGTAAAGAATTATTAGATTAGCTGCTTGTATTAAGACTTTTTCTAATTTTTCTTATACTAGTAATATTTTTTAATTTATTTTTAGATATTATTTCATGTTTATAAAATATAATACTTGCTTTATTATAATGTTCTGCGTATTATTAATTACAAACTAGGCTATTAATAGTAGTTTTATCTAATTTTCTTAGTTCTAATCTAGATAGTATTATAGATACTATTTTATTATTTAAATTATTTATTTAGTTTGTCTGTCTGTTTATTAATAATAAGTAATGGATATTCTTTGTTTAACTTTACTATTTTTTATAAATATTTTCTAGAATTTTAATGTAAACAGCTTGTCTCTGTCTAATATAATTAACTTTAAAAATCCTGTTTATAAAAATACTCTTTATAATATTAATATAATAAGATTATCTGTGATAGCTTTCTTCTATATTAATTCTAGAATTATATATTTTATTAGTTTGTCAACTGTAGTAACTATATTAGTATATTTAATATTTATAATAAAATCTTTTAACTTTGGTAGTTTTTAAATAAAATTTATACTAATATATTTTCATAATTCTGCTGGAATATCTTGTGTTTGCATTTTTCTATATAATTTATATTATAATGATTTGTTTTAGTTATATTTAAAGTATTTAATAATATACTCAGAAATTTATTTATATATTTATAAAAAGTAATATACCCTTTGTAATTTTTTAATTATTTATTTAATTTCTTAGTATTCTTTTAATAGCAGGTTGTAGTGTTGTTTAATTACTTTTTTTATTATTTTAATAGATATCAAGATTAATCTATTTTAATATTATATTCTATTTTTCTTACTTGTAAAGTTGCGCGTGTTATATTATATAAATTTAATTTATTTATTATTTACTTGATTTTTGTGTAGCTTCTTAAGAAATTCTTTATTATTAATTATAATAATTATTATAAGTTGTACATCTTAGTTAAATTATAGTTTATTTAAATCTTATTAAAAGATATTTATCTCTGGGTTCTTAATATTAATTATATAGTTAGATTGGTGACTTAAAGTATTAGTAATAATATTTTTTTTTTAATATATTTAATTTATAATTTAAATTATAATAAGTACTAAGCCCATTAAATCTATCTTTTATTAAGTTTTTTTATTATTATAAAGTATATTAGATTCTTATAATTAATTTATATAATAACTTTGTGTTTTGCTCCTTGGAGATAGTATCTCTATTTTTTAAATTTTTTAATAATAGTAAGTACTTCTTAGTCATGTATATTATATTATTATTTAATCTATATTATTTTTTTTAAATAAAAAGCAATTACTTGTAGCTTTCTATTTAATTTTTTTTATTTAAAAACTAGTCTAATTACTTTTCTAAATATATTAATCTTTATATAGCTTTGTAGTTTCAGGTTAAAGATATAAATAATTAGTCTATTATTTACTAATTACTTAAGTTAATTAAATATATTCTATTATTTATTATTTTAAAGAAATAATTTATTTTTTTATAATAATATTGTCATTGGCATGGCAATTTTAGAGTAGTTTTTTAAAAATTATTAAATATATTTAGTAATTCCTAAAAATTCTTGCAGTTCTTTCAACTTGGTTGATTCTAGTTATTTTAAAATTATAATAACCTTGTCTGGTAAGATTTTAAGTTTTTCTAGTATAAAAATTATATCAAGATATTTAACTTTAATAATATTAAATTAGTATTTCTTAATATTCAGGCTGAGCTTTATATTTATTAACTTTTTTATAACTTTCTTAACATGTGTATCATGTTCTGCAGAATCTTTTAAAAAAATAATAATATTATTAAAGTATACAGTAATAAAATTGTTCAGGTATTTTTTTAAAATATATATTATATATCTTGCAAATTTAGCAGGTAATTATTTAAGTCTTATTAATATAATAATTTATTTAAATAATTTTAAATTTATAAAAAATCCTGTTTTTTTAATATCTTCTTTAGCTATAAGAAGGTTGAAGTAACCCTATTTTAAATTAAAAATAATAATAAGTTTTGCTTTAAGTAATAAGTCTTTTTTTTATTTTATATATAATACTTTGTTAGCGTTGTTAATAATAATAATATTAAATAATTAGTAATTAATAACAAGTTATTTCTTATTATTTTTTTTGGCATGTATATAGCAGTACTTAAATATTTTTTTTATTTTTTTTAAATAAATTCTACTTCTTTGAATTTTATTACAAATTTCTTGTCAAGTTTTAGTTTATTTTATAATTTCTGCCTTTGTTTAACTTGTGGTACTTTTACTTTTAATATTAATAAAATTCTTGCTTGGTATTTATCTAAGTATTCAGGTGTTTGATATTCTAGTCTTGTAAATAGTTTAATAAATTCTTGATATTTCTTTGATAATTAGCTAAGTACTTTCTTTAATTCTTGTTTATAAAGCTCTTATAGCTTTATCTATGGCTTACTTGCAGTGACTGTACTAGTTTTTTTATTATTATTTATTTTTTTTTTCTAAGTTAATACTATCTTTAATTACTTTTAATTAAAGAGTTTCTCTAATTCTTCTTTTACATAGCTAATTTTTATTAATATATATTATTTAATAATACATAAGACATCTTCTTGCATGTTAATAATCTTTTCTATTTATTTAATAAGTGGTTTTTTCTTTTATAACTAGTTTATACTAAGTATAATATTATACAGCTCTTGTATTAATATGGTTTTAAAAATTAATAATCTTTTATAGTTTTTTAATTTAACTTCTACTAATAAGATTCTTATTTATGGTTTATGTTATAAGAGTTTTTTATTAATTTTCTAAATTATTCTAAGTATTTTATCTATTTTTAAAATAATCTTATATTTCTTAATAAATTTATTGCTGATAAAATTTTCTGATGCTCCAGAATTAATTATTAATTAGACTGGTATTTTATTAATTATTATAAGTACTATAATTAAATAATTACTAGTACTTTTATTAATAGTTACTGCTAGTTATATATATTTTTAATATTAATTATAATATTAGCTTCTTGCTTTAAAATATTCTTTCTAATCTTGTAGTGTCTTTCTAATTTAATTATTATATAAAATATAATTTATAGCTTGATATTTTCTGGCTTTAAGTTATATATAATTTAAATAAGCAATTTTCTTATATACATATTTATAATCTTTCTTGTTAATAGGATAGTTATAATATAATATTAATAAAATTTTTAATAGTTATAACTATTAATTATAGTATGTTTTTTTCTTAATATAGAGATTATATTTTTTATTATAGTAGAAACTTTAATATATATTATATGCTGGTATTAGCTTAAATTAAGATAATATTTATAAGTATAATTTTTTATATAACTTATAACTTTATTACAGAATTAAGTTTCTTTTAATATTAAAACTTATTTATATTTTTTTATATATTTAATGTTAACTTCTTTATGTGCTGTATACTTATAAAATATTTAATTTCTATAATTATTACATACATTAATATAATCTTGCTAAGTTTAATAAGTTTTTTTCTAGCATGTTGCTCTCGCGGGCGTGTTAGTATATAAATTAACTTTTTAAAGTATATTTTATTTTTTCTTAGGTTTTTTATACTCTGATTTACTTTGTAGGGTTTTTGTTTATTTTTAATCTAGATTAATTAAAGTTATTATCTTTTTATTATTATTTTAAAATACTATCTTAGAAAACTTGTCGGCTAGAGTAGAGATTTTATTATTATTATTTTTATTATTATTACTATTATTGCTTCTGTTCTTATCTTTGTTAAATAGCTAATAATTCTCTTAGTTATTTCAAGGCTTGTCTTGTAATAGTTTTTCTTCTTAAGTAGCCTATTTTTCTTAAACTTTATATATAATTAATTTTTTTAAGTAGTTACTCATCTCAGGAATTTCCTGGTATTTTTAATAATATTCTTAAAATTCTTTCTTATTATTATTAATATATTATTTTCTTGCGGCTTTCTTTAGATCTCTTTTTTTTTTTTTTTTAATTTATTTTCTTGCTTGCTGTTCTTCTTATTTAGTAAATATATTAATAAATACTTGCATAATTATTCTATTTATACTGGTTGGGTTAATGTAGACTGATGTGTATATATTAATTAAATTAATTTATTTAATACTAATTGTGAGTTCTTTAGGCAGTTTGGTTGTTATTATTCAAGCAGTGGCAAGTTATAAATATTAATTAATTAATTTATTATTTTTTTATTTTATTTAATAATTTTTTTTAAAATATCCTGGTTTTTTATAATTAAAGTATTTTCTAGTAAACTTCTTTTTAGTTTGCTAATTCTACTATTAATTTTTATCTTAACTGAAGATAGTATTTAATTATATTTTAATATCTTTATTTTTATTTTATCTGTTACTTTTTCTATGGTTCCACTTCTTTTCTTAATTCTGATAGTAATAATCTAAAAGTTAGTTTTTAATTTTCAATGCTTGATTAATTAGCTTGTTAAGAGTTTTAGAAGTTATCTCTTGGTATATTAATCTATTTTTAATATTTTTATAAAGGCACTGGTAAAATTTTGCTTGGAGTACAGAGTTATTCTATGCCAAGTTTAAAATAATTTAATAAAATTTTATAGTAAGTTCTCTGATACTTATTTTTTCTTAATATAATGCATGTATTCTTTTTTTAGCAGTTTATTTAATATTTGGATCTTTAAAAGCTGTATTAATCTATTTCTTAAATTTATTAAAGTTAATAAATATATCTTGGGTAGTTTATTATCTCTAATTATATAAAATATTCTAGTATTTATATATAAAGAATTTAAACTAGTTAAATACTAGTTCTTTAAAATAAGTTCCTGTGAATATAATCTTGTTGCTTTTATCAGTATTTTTGAGGTTGTTAATGCGTATATGCATGTCTATTAAAATTAGATATCTTCTTAGAGTTAATTACTTATTTTTAAATAATTTAGCTTTATTTATTTTAATTTTTTTAAATAACTAAGAGGCTAGCTGCGTGTGAAGCTAGGTAATCTAAGTTTTAAGCTTAGTAAGTTTTTTTTTAAATTTCTGTGAGGTATTACTGCTAGAAGTAGTTATAATTAAAATTATTTTAATAAAGGCTTGTTTCTTTTTAATTATTATAAAAATATTAAATTATTAAATAAGGCCTGCTAATTTATCTTTAGAGTCTAAGAGAATCAAAGATCTTAAGAATATTCTATTAATAATAAAAAGAGTAGTATAAAATGTACTGGTAACTAGATAGTCTAAAAAATAGACTATTTTAATTACTAAAAATTTAACATAGTAAGCTAATCTTACATGCAGTAATAACTGTGTTTATATATATATAGTTTATTATATCTATCATATTCTTGTATCTCTGATAACTATAATATCTTTTATAGTTATTATAGTTATTTGGCTATGATAGCTATAAAGCTAGTGTCTTGGTATTATATTAATACAGCTGTATCACCTATGATGGCGAAATATTGTATTCCTGTAGGTGTAACAGCGCTAGCTGCAGCACAGCAGATTTATTGGCTGACAGCTGCCTGATTCTCTGACAAGTATTAGTTATAAATAACATAAAAAGAAATTAATAATATTTAATAAATTAATTTATTATAATAAAAATATAATTAATTATTTTATTATTATATAAAATTTATTAAAATTTTACTTCAAAATCTTTGAAAAATAGATAAAAAATTAAGTTAATAATAAGACTAATATGGTCTAGTTATTATTTATTAATATATAAAATATTCTTAGATATAACTTTATATATTATTCTATATATTTATTTAATAAAATTAAGAAATTAAGAAATTATATATATAATTTCTCCCAAAGTAACTAGTTAAGAAATTATTATAATATAAAAAAATAAGTGTTTTTCTTAAAAGTTTTATATCGAAAATAATTAATATAATTTTTATATTATAAAAAATTATTTTAGTTAATTTGAAAGTTGTAGAATAATTTAGTTAAAATATAAATATAATTTATTTTTACTTGTCTTCTAGAAAAATATATTTTTAATCTAATAATTATATTATATTACTAAATTATAAGTAGTTTATTCTAGCTCTAGATTATTTATAAAATTAAATTTTTTTAAAAAAAATTTTATTTTATTTTAATAAGTATTCTATGCTTTACAAGCTAGTTTATTTTTTTTAACTTTCTAATTAAAAATAATATAAGTTCTTTATAAATTAAAGATATTAATTTATTAAAATAAAAATATTTTATAAATTTATCTATTATTTAAAAAAGCCTGTCTATAAAATTAATATTATTAAATAAATATTTAATTATAAAATTAATATAAAAGACATGTATTATTAAGTATATTTATTATTTAATTTAAATTAATTTATAAAGATTTATAAATTATAGAAGTATAATAAAATTTTAAAAATATATTTATTTATTTTTAAATATTAATTCTAATATTTAAAAAAATATATAATAGTAAAAGCTTGTAATTTAAAGTTTTATAATTTATTTTTACTAAGAAAAACTTTCTTTACTAAAAAATAATTAAATAATATTAATGTTAATTATCTAGTTAAAAGATAAATTTAATTATATATTTTAAAAAAAATACTTATTTCTAATTAAATATAATGCTTAGATTTAAAATAGTATAATAAAAAGGATTTTAAAAAATATTAATAAAATTATAATTATTTTTAATTTTTTTTATTTAATAATAATTTTAACTTATTTTAAATTTATTTTAATTTTAGCATAAATTATAATAAAATCAAGAAATTTTATATATAATTTTATATTTTTTAAAATATTTTAATAGTTAATAAATATAATTAGTATAGATTTTTTAAGTAAATAAAAAAATTAAAACATTATCTATCTAGATACATTAAATAAAAAATATTTAAAATATTATATAAAATAATATAAATATAATTTTAAAAGATTATAAACATATTAATTAGTCTAAATAAGATAATTATATATTTATAATAACTATATTATATATAAAATCTAGTTTTTTATTCTTTACTTTTATAGATTAAAATATAATAATAGATATCTTAAATATCTAACTTGAAAAGATATTTTATATTATAAATTTAATTAAGAATAAAGAATAATAATTCTTAATAAAAATTTTATTTAATTCTTAATAACTTATATATAATTATAAAATATTATTATAAGATTTTAGTATAAATAAGATAAAAGTTCTAGTAAAGCTTTTAAAAAATTATAATTTTTTAATTTTAGTTTTTTTATCTATATAATCTCGAAGAATTTTTAATTTTTTTTAAAATAATAAATAAAAAAATTTAAAAAGTAAAATTTAGTTTTTTTTTAAAAAGAATTCTAGTCTACTTTAAAGTTTAAAAAATAATCTTAAATTTTTTAATATTAAATATATTTTAAAATTATTTAACTTTTTAAGATAGTTTACTCAGGTCTTATTTAATTTTTAAAAAATTTTAAAAGTCTTTTTTAAATAATTACACTTTTAAAAAAATATTATCACAATATATATAGAAGTATAGTAGTATTTTTATTTAATAAATTTATAAAAAATAATTTTTTAATTTTTTAATTTTTAAATTATTATATTATTTTATAGAAGTAAGATGCATAGAAAAATTACTTAATATAAATATAAATAAAAATGATTAGCCTACTTACACAGTAGAGTATTACTATAAGATAAGTATAGTATAAAAGACAGTATAATATTATAATATAATATATATTAATAAAAAGTCCTAATAGTAGAACTAATTACTAAGTTACTTTACTTAGTAATTTTATAATAATTAAATATATTATATAAGTTATGGGTTATATATTTCTATATATAATTATTTATAATATTAATTTTAATAATTTTTTTTTTTAAAAAAATAATAATTTAATATTTTATTATATTTTTATACTTTATATTACTAGTTATAGTTTTTTAAAATTTATAAAAAATTTTGTAATTTTATACTAGATTAATACTATATAATTTAGTTTATTAATTATTATAATTATATTTTAAATTTATACTTTATTTTAATATAATTTTAATTTTTTTTATAAAGGTTTTCTCAAGCATCTACTTTAATAATATATTATATATTTTTTATAAATATATTATAATATATACTTGCTTTTATATAATTTTTTAAGTTTTTATATACATTAATAATATATTATATTATTATTTTAATATAATTATATTATATAAATTAAATCTTTTTATAAAAAAGTTGCTTATTATAAATTATAGTATAATATAACTTTAATTATTTTTTTTATATTTATATATTTTTAAATTTATTATATATTTTTATATATTTTTTTATTTTTTATTTTACTTTAATATTTATACTTTAACTAGATTATTATTTTTTTTTATTTTTATATAAAAATTTTATTTTTTTTTTAATATTTTTATTTATATAATTATATAAATACTATGTAAGTCTTTTACTTTTAAAAATAAATCTTACTAACTAATTATATAATATAATTTTAAATAACTTATATTTTTTTTTATTATTATAGCTATAGAGGCTATTATAATTAAAATAATTATAATAATATTTATAACTTTATTTATTTTTTTATAAATTTTTATTATGATACTTATATTATTTACTTTTATTTTTATTTTATTTATTTTTATTTTATTTATTTTTATTTTTATTTTTATTATTATATTATCTACTCCCCTGGTCACAGGGTCTAATAATTTTTTAAATTATTATTTTTATAATTATTATATTTAAACTAGGAAGCTTTGCTTTTAAATTTATAAAAATAATATTATAAAATACTATTACTATATTATATAATATAAAAAAACTTTTTAATATATTTTAATATACTATTTAAATATGCTATTTTTATAGTATTTTATTATTATATTATCTATATTTTTTTACTTTATTAATAATATATATTTAATACTAGTAGCCTATTATTATTATAAAAATATTTATATTTATATTTTTTATTTTTTTATTTTTATTTTTATAACTTTTTTCTGCATAGCATGTATTGCCGTAGTAATATTATTTTATTATTTATTAATTTTAATAATATAAAGATAATATTTTAGTTAAACTTTATATTTAATTTTATAGCTAGATATAATATAAGCTACTTTTTTATATATATATTTTAATATTTTTATTTTTTATTTTTTAAAAAATTATTTAGATTTTTTATACTATATTACTATTTTTTTTTTATAAATTTTATAATTTTATAATACTTGTATATTTAATATATTTTTTTATTTTTTTTATTTAATTTAATATAGCAGATTTTCTCTAGTATTTTTTAAATATAAAATTTTTTTTATTTTATATTTTTTTTTATTTTTAATAAAAATTAATCCTAGTTATAATATACTTTCTAGATTTTTTTTAAAAAGTTTAACAGTAATATATAAAAAATATTATAAATTTTTTTTATTTATAAGAATCATTATAACTTATATATTTATTTATTTATAATTTAAAATAGCTCTTTATATTAATAATCTAGTTTATAATTTATATAAATTCTAGCAAAATATTTTATATTTAATTATATTTAGATTTTAATTTAATAAATCCTTACTAAGTATTTTCTATTATATTATTTTATTATAATATTTTTTAATTTTTTTTAAAATTTCTCTAAGCTTTTTAATATTTTTTATTTTAATATTAGCTTGCATAGATAAAAAATAATTAATTAATATTTTTATAGGTATAGCTTTTAATATATTGTATAAAAATTATATTATAAATAATTATTCTAGCTAGTTATTCTGCTTCTAGTTAATATAATATGTTAAATAAAACTTTAATAACATGTTTTAGTATTTTATTTAATCATTAATTTATAAATAAAAGATAATACTTAGTCTTTACTTAATTACTAGATAATAATATAATATTAATTAATATTAACTAGTAAAGAGAATTTCTTTATTATTAATTAGATTTTATAATATTTTTATAAATATAAATATTTTATTTATTAAAATTTATATTATTTTTTTTATTTTTATATTTTTTATAAGTATATTTATAATTATTAGTATTATATTATAGACTTTCCCATAATATTTTATAAATAATAATTTTATAATAAAAACTAAGTTTATTTATTCTGCAGGTTTTATTAATATTAGTAATAATTTTAATTAATTATATAATTTATATTTATATATTATATTTTTCTAGTAAATTATATATTTTATAATATAGTTCTTAATTTCTTAGAATAAGCCTTGTTAGTTATATTTTTAGTAAATTAAATTAATTATATAAATTTTTTTTTAATAATTATTTTATAAATTATTATAATTTACTTTTATAATTTTTTTTTTAAAAAATATTATATTAAATATATAGACTTTTTATTTTTTTATAAATAATTTTTTAATAAGTTTATTTTATTTTATCTTATATTTTATTTTTTAAAGTTAATTATTTTTATATCTTTTAATAGTTTAGTAAGAATTTTTTATATAAATATATTATATTATTATATTATTTATTTATTATCATTATTATTAATTTTATATTCTGTATATAGGCTTTATTTTTAATATTTATATATTTTATAATAAGTTTATTTATTTTATTGGATTATTTAATTTTTAATATAAGATAATCTTAAATTTTATTTTTATATTATTTAACTAAAGTAGCTCTTAAAGTCTTTTTAAATTTATATTTTTTTATTTTATTTTTTTATTAAATAAATAGTTTATTTTTACTAGGAGTATTTACTGGATTTTTATTTTTTATATAATATTTAATAATAAAATTAAATTCTGCAAGCTACTCTGCTTACTAGATTTATTTTAATAATAATTTTTTTATTATTATAAATTAATATAAATTTATATAATTTATTAAAATTATAATTAGCTTTTTTATATTTTATAAATAGTGCTGCTATTTTTTTATATATTTAATTATTATAAATTTTTTTTATTATATATATTATATTTAATCTCTACAGATATTATTTTATATAATTAAAAATTAATAAAATATTACTAGTTATTTTTAAATTTTTAGTATATTATATTTAAAATTATAAAATCTAATATATTTATTTTAATATAAATATTTAACTTAGAATTAAAATATTATAATAATAATTTTTTTATAAATTTTTTTTTTATTTTTTTAAAGGTCTTTCTCTTATTTTTATTTAAAGAAAATTTAAATATTATATTTTTTTAATTATATTTAAAAGTAGTACTGCAACTTAGCTATAATTATTAATAAATTTTTTATAAGAATTTATATATTTAAGAAATATTTATACTTATTTTTATATAATTTTTCTTTATCTTAATTTCTTTTATTATAATTATAAATTCTAGAAAATTAATTTTATATAAAATATATATCTGCTTAATTTTATATACAATTTATATTTATATAGTCTTTATAAATTCTTATAAACTTAGTTTATATATATATTTTTCTAGTATAAATAAATAATAATATTATTTATATCTATAATAACATATATATCTAGAAGATTATTTAATATATAATTAATATAACTTTAAAAGCTTACTAGTATATTAATTAGTTTTAATAATATAATTTAGTGTTTATAATAGTTATGAAATATTATATTTTATTTATTATTTTTTTAAATATATAATTTATAATATATATTTTATAGATTTAATTATATAAATATTATAGCTTTATTTAAATAATTTAGAATCTTTTCTAATAAAAAAAATTAATATTTATTTTTAATTATAATTATCTTAATCTTATAATAATTAATATATAATTTTAATTTATTATTTTTCTTTAATATAAACAGCATAGATACTTTTAATACACTTTTTAACATTTTTATTTAGTTTTTTTATAATATATCTTAAATATAATTTTTTAAAATCTTAAGTTTTATTATAAATTAATTTATATAATAAGTTTTTTTTTTTTTTAGTTTAATTATATAATTAAAATTCTAGTATTATGCTAGAATATTTATTTTATTTTTTAAAAATATATTTATAAAATTCTTATAATTTCTTAATATAGCTAGGTTTTTAATATGTAGATTATTAAAATATAGTGCTAGATTTTTTTTTTATATTTTAAAATATAATATATAAACTGTTTTATTTTTTATAACTAAATTTATATATTTTTATATAAATATAAAATAATCTACTTTTACTATTATTTAATAAATATTAATATATATAAATTTTTCTACATTATATTTTTACTTTATTTTTCTTATTTATTTTATTTAATTAAATATAGAATTTATATTCTCTAGCTATAAATATTTTAATATAATATTATATTTTTTAATTTAGATTATCTTAAATTTTATATTATATATATAAAAAACTTAATTTATATTTTTTATTATAAATTTAAGCTTTTTTCTTTTATATAAGATAATATAGTAATTATTAAGTATATTTATTAAATAAAAAATCTTATTTTTTTTCTAGATATATTTTTATTTAATTTTAATTAATAAAATTTATTTTTATATTTAAATTAAGTAGTATACACACCTTTTATATTTTTTTTAATATTTTAATTTTAATTTTAAATATAATTATCCTTTTAATATAATTTATTATAAAGATTTCTAACATTATTATTATATATAATACTAGTTCTTTTAGTTTTTTATATTTGTATTATTTTTTAGTTTAAGAAATAATTTGAAATAGATTTTTATAATATATTTTTTATATTTTATTATTTTTTTTTTCTTTTTTTTCTTATTTTTATATAATTTTATTTAATTTTTTAAACTTTTTAGAGCTTTTAATTCTAAAAGCCTAGTATATTTTGTAATTATTTTTTATTATATTATTTATTATACTCTTTTTCTTACTAGACTTGTAGTTTTTTTTTTTCTTAAATTTATCATATTAAAAGAATCTAGTAACTCCATTTTTTTATTTTTTAAATTTATAAATTTTAAAATATATTATTTTTTTTTTATATTTTATATTACATGCCTTAATTACACTATTAATATATTTTTTATTATTTCTATGTACATTAAGTTATCTTAATTATTATAAAATAGTTAGAATTATTAGTCTACTTATATAATAAAGTATTATTATAAAATAAGTATAATATAGAAGATAGCATAATACTATAATATATATTAATAAAAAATTCTAGTAATAAAATTAATTATTAAGTTACTCTACTCAGCAACTTTGTAGTAACTAAATGTATGGTGCGGGTTATGGGTCACGTGCCCCTACACGTGACCACCCGCAACCCCGTATCTGCGGTATTGATCCTAACAAAAATACTTGAAAGTTATTAAATTAAAAATCTTAATTAATTTTTATATAAAATTATTTAAATAATTTAATAGTTTTTTTTAAAATTAGGAACAATTATAAATACTTACTATATTTTATAAATAAATATTTTTAATTTATTAATAATCTTAAGAATTAGGGTTATTAAAAAGACTTAATCTGTAACAGAATTCAAGACTTGGAAAGATACCGCAGTTCAGATCTGCCATAATCTTGATAAAGTTTCAGATGATGTATAATCTATATTATAGATTAATATTACTTTATATTATAAAGATCTTTATATTATAAAGATCTTTATATTATTCTTTGCTTAAGGATTTTTTTTTTCTCAAGTATTAATTTCTTTTTCTTTTAAAAAAAGGTCCTTGTTATATTACCAGAACCTTTAATAATTTTTTTATAATATAATAATATTATTTACACCTAGTTAAATACTATTATTTCTTTATAGAAAGATTAATTTATTAATTAATTTTTTTAATAGATTCTAATGCTTTTTTTATTTAACTATTTATAAAATAAGTTTTAAATTTTATATATTTTAATAATTTACCAGTGAAACACCAGAGTCTGTAGATCTATTAATTTAAGTAATTTTTATAAAAAGTAATTATATTTTAAAAAGTACTATAAAAAATAATATAGCTTTTAAAAATTTTACTACTAGTAAATCTATTATTATAAAATATCTTAAATAAAGAATTACTTAACTAGAACAAGCTTAATTTATAGTTTAATAAATTAAAATATTTATTATAGATGTTTCTTATATCTTTCATGTTTTATTATTAAAATAAGATTATTTAAAAAAAATTTTAAAATTTAATCTTGGATTTTTTTCCCAGCAGCGCTTGAAATGATTATAAAAAATTAATTAATTTTATTAATGAAATAAAAAAAATTTAGATAAGAGTAAAATTTAATTTATAATTTATTATATAAATAAAAAGTGCGAGAGAAGATGGTTATAGTAAATTAATTAAATTTTTTTAAAATAAATTAGACTTTATTAAAAATTATAACTAATTTTTAAAGAATAGACTAAATATTTTATTTAAAATTTATTAATTATAAGAACTAATCTTATAAAGAAAAAAGAGATTACTTGCTAGTAATAAAATTAAAGATTTTAAGATTTTAATATCTATCTTGCTTTATTAAAGAGCTATTTTAACCCAGCTTTTAATAATAAGTTAATATTTTTTTAAAAATTAATTCTAGAATTTTAAGACTTTGTATTAGAATGCCTTCTAGATTTATCTAATAACTAAAATATAATAATAAATTAGATAGAAAAATATTAAGATCTATATTAAAAAAGTTTTAAGTATAATAAATAAAAGTCTCTAAAATCTTATAAACTTTTTATACTAAATAAGAGATCTTAAGATAATTTTAAAAAAAAAAAAAATTTTAAAAATTTAAAAAAAAACCCTTCTGATAAAAATAAGGATTTAGAAAAAGATTAATTAAATAAGAATTCTTGTAGAGAGCTATATAGAAATTTTATTAAAAAAAATAAGAAATATTTATAATACTTTAATTATAATAATAATTAATATTTAGCTTCTAGATATAATAAATTAAGAAAATTAGTTAAAATTTAAAATATAATTTAAGAAAAGAAAAAAAAAAAAATTTAAAAAAAATCTAAATAAGCTCTTACTATAATCTCTAAAAATTTAATAAAACTATTAATAAAGTTAAATTAAATTTTATAAATTTAACTCCTTATTTTAAAGTAAGAACTTGTAAATATTTTTATATATTAATTTATATATAAAACATTTTATTAACCCATGCAGATATAGATATAAAAATAAAAATTAACTTAATTAATAAAAAATTTATTATTTTATATAAATTAGATCAAGTTTTTTTAACAGCCCCAGTTCTTAAAGCTATTAACAAGTTAAAAATATTTATTTATAAAATATAGTAAGTATTTATAACCACTATTAATTTAAAAAAGACTATTAAATTATTTAAATAATTTTATATAAAAATTAATTAAAACCCCTAACTTAGTAACTTTCTAGTACTTTTATTTATATTTATATTAAATAATTTTTTTATATATCTTTTTTTTTATAAAATAGATATAGTAGTTTAAAATTTAAAAAGCTAAAAATTTATTTTTTTATAAATTTACTAAATAAGAATGTTACTACACTTATATATATACTATAATAATATTTTTAAAAAAAATATAATTATTTAAAGAAGACTCCTTAAATTCTCCAGAGATTAAATAAGATTTAAATAAATTATTTCTAAAACTTAAATAATTTTAAAATATATTTAATGCTAAGAAATCTAAGACTTTTTTTTTAAAATCTAAAGTAGATTATAGAATCTTTTTTTAAGAAAATTAAATTTTATTTTTTAGACCTATTTATCTCTTATTTTAAAAAAAATTAAAGATTCTTAGAAATTATATAGATAAAAATATCAAGACTGGAAAAATTTAATTTTTAAAAAGTTCTACAGGGGCCTTTATTTTATTTATATTAAAGTCTTATAGTAATATCTTATAATTATATATAAATTATTAAAATTTAAATAAAATCTTTATTAAGAATTGTTATTCTTTATCCTTAATTTTAGAGATTTTTAATTAAATTAATAATATAAAATAATTTTTAAAATTAAATATTTAAACCATGTATTATTATATTTAAATTTATAAAAATAAAAAATGAAAAACTGCATTTTATACATAATATAGCTATTATAAATATATAATTATATTATTTAAGCTAATTAATATATTTATAACTTTTTAGAGTTATATTTATACTACTTTATATAATATTATAGATATTTTTTATATAGCATATCTAGATAATATTTTAATTTTTTTATTTATTTAAGAAACCCACACTAATTATATTTATTAAGTATTAAAATATTTAAAAAATACAGAATTATATATAAAATTATTTAAATATTTTTTCTACTAGAATTTAATAAAGTTTCTTAGTTTTATTATAATTTATAATAAAATTAAAATAAATCTAGAATAAGTTAGAACTATTATTAAATCAGAAAAACTAATAATATTTTAAAATATTTAAATTTTTCTGGGATTTTATAATTTTTATTAATATTTTATATATAAATATTTTAAAATTATCCTGTCTTTAACTTCCATGTTAAAAGATATAATTAATAAATAAAAACTAAAAAAAATTAAGCTTAATAAATATAAAAAATCTATATTTTATAATTTTATTAATATTTTTTAGAAAGCTTTTTTATTATACTATTTTAATTTTAAATATTATATTTAAATTAAAATAGATACTTCTCTTAAATACATGACTGGAATTATCTTTTAATTAAATAATTAAGATTAATATTATTTAATTACCTTTTAATCCAGGAAATTTTTCCCACTAAAAATAAATTATAAAATCCTAGATTAGGAGCTTTTTACTATTATATATTTTTTTAAATACTAATATTAATATCTAGAAAAAAGTAAATATACTATTAAAATCTTATTAAATTATTATAATTTATAAATTTTTATAAATTAATCTAAATTAAATAATAAACAAGCTAGATAGTACATGTCTCTAATATTTTATAATTTTATAATTAAATATTAATCTAGTAAAACTAATCCTGTAAATAGATCTTTTTAAATACTAAATAAATTTATAAAATATTTTTATTAGGATAAATTAATAACTTTAATTTATAAAGAACTTGTTTAATTCTTAATTAAAAAATTTAGAAAGATAAACTAGCTTATAAAGCATAGAATACTTATTAAAAAAAGTTAAAAAAAAATTTTAAATCTCTTATGAATTTTTTTAAGAAAAAATTAGACTTTTTAAAAAAAAAAGATTAATTTTATAAATAGCCTAGAGCTAGAGTAAATTATTTATAATTTAATAATATAATATAATTACTAAATTAAGAATATATTTTTTTAGAAAACTAGTAAGAACTTAATAATTTTTATATTTATAATTTAAAAAAAGAATCTTAAGATATAAAAATAAATTATATTTATATTTTAACTAAATTATCCTAGAACTTTAAAGATTAATTAAAATAATCTTTTGTAATATAAAAATTATATTATTATTTTAAATATAAGATTTTTAAGAAAAAATCTTATTTTTTTATATTATAATAATTTCTTAGCTGGTTACTTTGGAAGAAATTATATATATAATTTATTAACCTGTTAATTTTATTAAATAAATATATAGAATAATATATAAAGTTATATTTAAAAATATTTTATATATTAATAAATAATAACTAGAAGGCAGTATATGTCTAGTATTATTATAATATTTATCTTTTTTTTATAATTACTTTTATCTATATATATAATATGTAGATTTAATATTTATTTTATTATATAAAAGTACTCTATAAGTATCTTTTTTTTAATATTATTAATTATAATCTATAGTAACTTTTATTATAAAAATATGATTATTAGATTAATTATTTTTAAAATTAATATTATATTTAGATCTAAGCTACCTAGGTTCTAGATAATTTATTATTTTAGTTATCATAAAAATAATATTATAAAGTTTATTTTTAAATAAGATAAATATTATAAATCTTGAAAAAGATCTTATAAAAAATATTATTATTTATAAATAGCTAATTTTTATAATTATTTTTAAGGCTAAGTGTTAGAAAAATATATAAAAATAAAATTCTAAAATTACTGTAGAGAGAGTTTTAAAAATATTTATTATATAATAAAGTATCTAGTACTGTATATTCTTAAAAATAATTTTTATTTTCAGTAATTATATTTTAATAATTTTTAAAGCCTTATATATATTATATAAAGATTCTAAATTAAATATATAAAATAAAAATTCTAGTATATATTTTTTATAGATATTTTTTATAAATATAATATTAGCATGCTCTAAGTAAAGTCTATAATTAAATTAAAAATAATAATAAATTTAATAACTTTAAATTATATATATTTAAAATAAGGCCTTTTAGTAAGCTCTAGATTAAATTTTTTTTAAATAATATAGTGTTTTTATAGACTTAATAAAGATATTATTTATTATTAAATACTAGTTAAACTTTATAATAGCTATCATGTATTAATCTTTTTAAAAACTAGATTATTAAATTATATAAGATTATACTTTATAAAAAAAACTTTAAAATATAAATTTATTTTTATTTTTTAATTAAATTATAAATTCTTTATAATTATATATAGTTTTTTTATATAATCTTATTTTATATAAAAATATATATATTATTTATATATTTTAAAATTCTTATTTTGTGCGCTTCTTTAAGTATAGTATTAATTATATTTATATTATATTTCTTACCATATCTCTTCTGCAGACTAATTATTATTTAATAGTTAATTAAAAAGCTAGCTATTTAATTAATTATTTTATATAATATTATTTACTTTTATAAATTATATATAAAATATTTATAAGATATATTATTATAAATATTATTTATATTAAAAGTAAGAAGTATAATTATTATTTCTTTATTTTTTTAAAAAATATAATATATATTTATAAAATACCCCCTATAATTTCTAATATAATAATTAAAACAGTCTACATTTTTTTATTATATAAATAATTTTAATAGCTATTATATAGTCTCTAGTATTTTATTTATAATATTTAATAATTATATATAATAAATTTTTTATTTTTAAAATAAAAATAATCTCTCTTACCAGGATTTCTTAATATTATTAATTAAAGTTTAAAAATAATGGTTTATCTCTAAATAAATATTATAAAATATATAAAGATGGGACTTTATAAAAAATAATATTTATTATAAAATAAATATTTAAATTTTATTTAATTTAAAAATCTTTTAAAATATAATATTATAAATAGCTTTTTTAACTTTTTTTATGATAATATTTATATATTCTAGTAGCTATAAGTAAAGAATGCTTTTTAAATCATTTATATTTATTTTAATTATTTTAAAAAAAAAATATATTATAAAATAACTTTTTTTTCTTTATTAAATTTTTAATTAATATTTTTATACTAGAGTTACCTGGAGATTCTTCTGGAATTTTAAATATAAAATAAAAATAATTTAAAGATTTTGTTAATTATATATTTATTTTATTAACTTTTAAAAAAGTTTATTATTTAAATAGCTTTTTTTACTTTATTTTAATATAAAATTCTAGGTAACTTAATTATTCTTCTATTTATTTTATATAATATTTTTTTAAATTATTTACAATTTTTAGATTTATTAATTTTTTTAGTGCTTTATTAAACTTTTTAATAAAGTTTTTATAATTCTTTTATCTCTAGTATATATTTAGATTATATTATATAATTAATTCTTTTATATTTAAACTAATATTATATATTATATATTATATTTTTTATGCCTTCTAGCTTTTTATTAAGTATTTTTTTTAAATTATTTTAATTTATAATATTCTAGTTCTATTTTATTATTTTAGGCATGTTAGTACTTTATAAATCTAGTATAATATTTATAAAAATATAATTATTTTTTTAGTTATTAATTTTTACATATTTAATATAATATTCAATATTTTTCTAGTTATAAAAAAGCCCATACTAAATTTATAATAATTTTAATTTTATTATTCGCCTACTTACATAGTAATATATTACTATAAGATAAGCATGATGTGGGAGATAGTATAATATTACAGAATATATTAATAAAAAATATCTAATAATAGAACTAACTATTAAGTTACTTTACTTAGTAATTTTATAATAATTAAATATATTATATAAATTATAGATTATGTGCCTCTGCATGTAATTATTTATAATTTTATATTTATAATATTAATTTTAATAATTTACTTTTTTTATATTATTAATTATAGGCTTGTAAAATCTGTAAAAGATTTTTTAATATTATATAATTTAATTAATTAATTATTATAATTATATTTTATCTTAATATAACTTTAATTTTTTTTAATATAAAATTTTTTTAAAGTGCCTGCTTTAGTAGTATATTATATATTTTTTATAAATATATTATAATAAATACTTACTTTTATATAATTTTTTAAGTTTTTATATAATTTAATAGTATATTATATTATTATTTTAATATAATTATATTATATAAATAAATTAGGTTTTTTTATAAAAAGCTTGCTTATTATAATATGTTTTAATATAATTTTATATTATTTTTTTTATTTATATATTAATTAATCTATTATATATATTTTTGTTTTCTTTATTTTTTATAAAAGAGTAATAATTATTTATTTATTAATTTTTATATTATATACTTTATTTTTTATTTATTTTTATACAAAAAGTTTTTTATATTTTTTTTTTTATATTACACACCTTTATTTATATAATTATATAAATATTAACTAAGTTTCTTATTTTTTAGAGATAAAGTATAGTAATTAATATACAATATAAATTTAAAATAACTCATATTTTTTTTTATTTTTATAAATATTTTTGTAGTTAAAATAGCTATTATTACTATAAAAATAATAATGATATTTATAATATAAATTCTATTTTCTCTATTTCTTTTTAATATTATTTATTTATTTATAAATTTAAATTATAATTTTTATTATTCTAGTCCCTGCTTTTATATTTATATTTATTTTTATTATTATATTATTTTCTATATTTCTAGTAGTATAAAATAATATTCTAGTATATTATTTTTATAATAAATATATTTAAACTAGAATTTTTTATTTATAAATTTATAATAATTAAATTATAAAGTACTTCTATTATATTATATAATATTATAAAACTAGTTAGTATATCTTAGTATATTTTTTAAATATACTATTTTTATAATATTTAATTATTACTTTAGCTATCTTTTTTTTTATTATTAATAATATTTATTTTATACTTCTAATATTTTAATATTATTAAAATATTAAAATTTATATTTTTTTTATTTTTATAATAATTCTTTTTTATTATCTAGCAGGTATTATATACTAGACTTTATTTAATTAATATATTATAATTTATTTTTTTTATATTATCTTTTTATATTATTTATTATATATAAATAATTAACTTTAATATTAAAGAGATTATATTTTAATTAAATTTTATATTTAATTTTATAGCTAAATATAATATAAGCTGCTTTTTTTTTATATTTTTTTTAATATTACTTATATTTTTATAATAATTCTTTTTTATTATCTAGCAGGTATTATATACTAGACTTTATTTAATTAATATATTATAATTTATTTTTTTTATGTTATTTAAAATATTATAAAAATAGTATATTTAAATAATATATTAAAATATATTAAAAAGCCCCTTTATATTATATAAAATAATAATATTATTTTATAATATTATTTTTATAAATCTAGAAATAAAGCTTCCCGGCTTGGGCATAGTAACTATAAAAATAATAATTTAAAAAATTATTAAATTTTATAAATAAAAAAGTAAATAGTATAATAACAAAAGTAAGAATAAAAGTAAGTAAAGTAAAAGTAAAAATAAATAATATAAATATTATAATAAAAATTTATAAAAAATAGGTAGAATTATAAATATAGAAAAAAAGTTTATATTATAAATATTATTATAATTATTTTAATTATAACAGCCTTTATAATTATGATAATAAGAAAAAATATAAGTTATTTAAAATTATATTATATAATTAATTAGTAAGATTTATTTTTAAAAATAAGAGACTTAGCTAGTATTTATATAATTATATAAATAAAAATATTTCAAAAAATAGAGCCTTTATAAAAAAAAAAAAAAAAAAATTTAATATAATAATAATTATAATAATAAAATAAAATAGCTATTATAATAAAATTATAAAGAATATTTTTGTCAGATAAGGCCCGCCAATCCATCTTAAGAGTCTAAGAGAATCAAAGATCTTAAGAATATTCTATTAATAATAGAGAGAGTAGTATGAAATATACTAATAACTAGATAGTTTAAAAAATAGACTATATTAATTACTAAAGATTTAACATGGTAAGCTAATCTTACATGCAGTAATAATTATATTTATATATATATAATTTATTATATCTATTCTATATTATTAACATAGTATATATATATAAAGCATAGCCAGACTATATCTAGTATATTTTTAACATGTTCCTAGCATACTTGTACTATGCTTATATTTCTTAGTATTATATTAATATAATTATATTACTATAATAGTAGAATATTATATTCCCATAGATATAATAATACTAGCTATAATATAGTAGATTTATTAGCTAATAACTATTTAATTTTCTAACAATTCCTCTTCTTAATATTCTTTATTTTTAAAGAAAATAAGTATCGCGCTATCCCCCCATAGTTATAAAAAAATAATTATCTTTCTTTATTATTCCTGTAATAATATGCTGATTATAATATTTTCTAAATCTAGTATTATTAAAAATAATTTATCAAAGCAAATTAAAGATTATAATTTTATAATAATTATTTCTTGCACTTATTATACTCGTCTCAACAAGCCTTGTATTAAGTTAGAGAATTTAACTCGTTATAATAATTACATTTATAAAAATAGTTAATTAAAATACATCATTCCCAAGCAGGTAATTTTAAAAAGTAAATGATAAAAGCTAATAAAAGCTTTAAATAAACTGGATAAAAAAAAGAAAATTATAATAGCAAAGATTTTTTGTCTTTAAAAATAAAAATAATTATTATAAAAGTAGGCTGGTAATTTCATTGCCTGTAATATAAAAAAAATTACAAAGCTCAAGAAATTAGAAGAGAAAAAGAAAAAATAAAAAAAATTAAGAAAAAAAAATAAAAAAATTCTTAAATCTCTTATTACTTTTAATAAGGCATAATTAGCTTCAGCATTTTCTTTTAATTTTATTAACTTATCTTTAAATATTATCTTTAATTAATTTACTATTAGAATTCCAGGATCTTTCCAGAATAATTTAAATATTAGATAGATTCCCATGAGTTATTAAAATATAAGTATTTTTTTTATTTAATAAAATAACATATCTATTTTTTAACTAATTATTAATCTAGTATTTCTTTAACTTTATATTTTTTATTATTAACTTTGTCTTAGTTGTCTTCTTAATTTTTTATAAATTTAAATAATAAGATATAAAACTCTAGATATATTTATATTTTTACTAGTAGTCTTAAATAATAATTATTATTAGCAAGTTTTTTTTATATTTTAAATAATCTAAACTTTATAATATTAAGTTTATTACTTAATTATTTATTTTAAATATTAAAAGTTTTCTATCTTATTATTTATTATAATAAATAAACTCTTTTTTTTTAAAAAAAAAATAGATATATTCTTATACTTTTTATTATAGTATATTCTTATTTTTTCTTCTGCCCATTTAATATTCTTGAATATTATTTAATAAAAAATTATTAAATTAACTACTTATATTAAAACTTTCTCTAATCTTTCTTATACTAGTAGTATTTTCTAATCCATTCTTAAATATTATTCTATGTTTACAAAATATAGTACTTACTTTATAATAGCATTTTATACATTATTAATTATAAACTAGGCCATTAATAATAGTTCTATCTAATTTTTTTAATTTTAATTTAAATAGTATTACAAGTATTATTCTACTATTTAAATTATTTATTTAATTTATTTATCTATTTATTAATAATAAATAATAAACATTCTCTGTTTAACTCTACTACTTTTTATAAGTATTTTCCAGAATTTTAATATAAATAACTTGTCTTTGTCTAATATAATTAACTTTAGAAATTTTATTTATAAAAATACTTTTTATAATATTAATATAGCAAGGTTATCTGCAATAGCTTTTTTTTATATTAATTTTAAAATTATATATTTTATTAATTTATTAACTGTGGCAACTGCATTAGTATATTTAATATTTATAATAAAATTTTTTAACTTTAGTAGTTCCTGAATAAAATCTATATTAATATATTTTTATAATTCTATTAAAATATTCTATATTTATATTTTTTTATTTAATTTATATTATAATAGTTTATTTTAGTTGCATTTAGAGTATTTAGTAATATATTTAAAAACTTATTTATATATTTATAAAAAGTAATATATTCTTTGTAATTTTTTAATTATTTACTTAATTTCTTGATATTCTTTTAATAACAGGTTGTAGTATTATTTAATTACTTTTTTTATTATTTTAATAAATATTATAATTAATTTATTTTAATACTATATTTTATTACTTTTACTTTTAAAATTATGCAAGTTATTTTATGCAAATCTAATTTATTTATCTTTTATTTATAATTATTATAGTTTATTAAGAAATTTCTTATTATTAATAATAATAACTACTACAAGTTACATATTTTAATTAAATTATAGCGTATTAAAATCTTGTTAAAAAATATTAGTTTCTAAGTTTTTAATATTAATTATATAGTTAGATTAATAATTTAAAATATTAATAATAATATTCTTTTTTTTTAATATATTTAATTTATAACTTAAATTATGAAAAATAATAAGCTTATTAAATTTATCTTTTATTAAATTTTTTTATTATTATAAAGTATATTAAATTCTTATAATTAATTTATATAATAACTTTATATTTTACTTCTTAAAAATAATATCTTTATTTTTTAAATTTTTTAATAATAGCAAGTGCTTCTCTATCATGTATATTATATTATTATTTAATCTATATTATTTCTCTTAAATAAAAAGCAATTACTTATAGCTTTTTATCTAATTTTTTTTATTTAAGAATTAGTTTAATTACTTCTTTAGATGCATCAGTTTTTATATAGCTTTATAATTTTAAATTAAAAATATAAATAATTAGTTCTTTTATTATTAATTATTTAATTTTATTAAATGCAATCTATTATTTATTATTTTAAAAAAATAGTTTATTCTTCTATAGCAGCATTATCATTGGCATAGTAACTAAAAAATAGTTTTTTAAAAATTATTAAATATATCTAGTAATTTCTAAAAATCCTTGTAGTTTTTTTAACTTAATTAATTCTAGTTATTCTAAGATTATAATAATTTTATTAGGCAAGATTTTAAGTTTTTTTAATATAAAAATTATATCAAGATATTTAACTTTAATAATATTAAATTAATACTTTTTAATATTTAGGCTAAGCTTTACATTTATTAGCTTTTTTATAACTTTTTTAACATGTGTATCATGTTCTGCAGAATCTTTTAAAAAAATAATATTATTATTAAAATAAACTATAATAAAATTATTTAAATATTTTTTTAAAATATATATTATACATCTTGTAAATTTAGCAGATAATTATTTAAATCTTATTAATATAATAATCTATTTAAATAGTTCTAGATTTATAAAAAATCCTGTTTTTTTAATATCTTCTTTAGCCATGAGGAGGTTGAAATAACCCTATTTTAAATTAAAAATTATAATAAATTTTACTCCAAGTAACAAGTCTTTTTTTTATTTTATATATAATATTTTATTAGCATTATTAATAATAATAATATTAAGTAGTTAGTAATTAATAATAAATTATTTTTTATTATTTTTCTTTAGCATGTACATAGCAGTACTTAAGTATTTTTCTTATTTTTTTTAAATAAATCCTACTTTTTTAAATTTTATTATAAATTTTTTATTAAATTTTAGTTTATTTTATAATTTCTATCTTTACTTAACTTGTGATATCTTTATTTTTAATATTAATAAAATTCTTGCTTAGTACTTATTTAGGTATTTAGATATTTAGTATTTTTATTTTATAAATAATCTAGTAAATTCTTAGTACTTTTCTAATAATTTACTATATACTTTTTTTAGCTCTTATTTATAAAGCTTTTATAATTTTATTTATAACTTACATGCTATGACTATACTAGTTTTTTTATTATTTATATTTTTTTTTTCTAAATTAATATTATTTTTAATTACTTTTAATTAAAAAGTTGCCCCAATTCTCCCTTTGCATAATTAATTTATATTAATATTTATTATCTAATTATTTTAAGAACTTTTCCTTATATATTAATAATCTTTTCTATTTATTTAACAAGTAATCTTTCTTTTTATAGCTAGTTTATTTCTAGTATAGCATTATATAGCTCTTGTACTAGTATAGTTTTAAAAATTATTAGTTATTTATAATTATTAAATTTAATCTATAGTGGGTGTGTTTTAAGTCTTAATTTTTAATAAAAATTTTTTTTATTAATTTTTTAGATTACTCTAATAATTTCATCTAGCTTTAGAGTAATATTATATTTTTTAATAAATTTATTACTAATAAAGTTTTCTAATGCTTCTAAATTAACTATTAATTAGGCTAGTATTTTATTAATTATTATAAGTATAGTAATTAAATAATTACTAGCTATTTTATTAATAATTACTACTAATTATATATATTTTTAATATTAATTATAATATTAGCTTCTTACTTTAAAATATTCTTCCTAATCTTGTAGTATCTTTCTAAGTTAATTATTATATAAAGTATAATTTATAACTTAGTATTTTCTAGCTTTAAGTTATACATGATTTAGATAAGCAATTTTCTTATATATATATTTATAATCTTTCTTGTCTATAGGGCAGTTATAATATAATATTATTAAAATCTTTAATAGTTATAGCTATTAATTATAATATATTTTTTCTCTAATATAAAAATTATATTCTTTATTATAGCAGAAACTCCAGTATATATCTATATATTAATATTAGCTTAAATTAAGATAATATTTACAAGTATAATTTTTTACATGATTTATTATCTTATTGCAGAACTAAGTTTCTTTTAATATTAAAATTTATTTATATTTTTTTATATATTTAATATTAACTTCTCTGTGCATAATATATTTATAAAATATCTAATTTCTACAGTTATTATATATATTAATATAGTCTTATTAAGTTTAATAAGTCTTTTTCTAGTATATTACTCTCACAGGCATGTAAGTATATAAATTAACTTTTTAAAATATATTTTATTTTTTCTTAGATTTTTTATACTCTAATTTACTTTATAAAGTTTTTATCTATTTTTAATCTAGATTAGTTAAAGTTATTATCTTTTTATTATTATTCCAGAATACTAGCTTAGAAAACTTATTAGCTAGATTAGAGATTTTACTATTATTATTATTATTATTATTACTTCTGTCCCTATTTTTATTAAATAGCTAATAATTTTCTTAGCTGTTCCAAGGCTTGTTTTATAATAATTTTTTTTTCTAAGTAGTCTATTCTTCTTAAATTTTATATATAATTAATTCTTTTAAATAATTACTCATCTCAGGAATTTCCTGGTACTTTTAGTAATATTCTTAAAATTCTTTTTTATTATTATTAATATACTATTTTCTTGCGGCTTCTTTTAAATTTCTTTTTTTTTTCTTTAATCTGTTCTCTTGCTTGCCATTTTTCTTGTTTAATAAATATATTAATAAATACTTATATAATTATTCTATTTATGCTGGCTAGATTAACATAAATTAATATATATACATCAGTTAAGTTAATTTATTTAATAATTTTATAATAATTAAATATATTATATAAATTATAAATTATATATCTTTATATATAATTATTTATAATCTTATATCTGTGATATTAATTTTAATAATTTATTTTTTTTTTAAAAAAATAATAATTTAATATCTTGCTATATTCTTGTACTCTATATTATTAATTATTATCTTTTAAAATTTATAAGAGATTTTTAGTTGCATGCCAAATTAATATTATATAGTTTTAATTAATTAATTATTATAGTCATGCTTTAGATTCATACTTTATTTTAATATAGTTTTAATTTTTTTTAATATAAAGATTTTCTAAAGTATCTACTCTAGTAATATATTATATATTTTATATAAATATATTATAGCATGTACTTGCTTCTGTATTATTTTTTAAGTTTTTATATAATTTAATAGTATATTATATTACTATTTTAATATAATTATATTATATAAATAAATTAAATCTTTTTATACAGAACTTATTTATTATAAGTTATATTATAATATAGCTTTAATTTTTTTTTTTTTTATATTTATATATTTTTAAATCTACTATATATTTTTATATATTTTCTTATTTTCTATTTTACTTTAATACTTGTGCTTTAATTAGATTAGTATTTTTTTTATTTCTTGTAGTAGGATATTTTTTATAATTTTATTATAATAATTACTTTATTTTATTATTATAATATTAGTATATTAGATACTTTATTTTTTTCTTTACTTTTATATAAAGGCCCTATTTCTTTTTTAATATTTGTATTTATATAATTATATAAATACTAGCTAAGTCTCTTACTTTTAAGAATAAATCTTGCTAACTAATTATATAGTATAATTTTAAATAACTTATAATTTCTTTTATTATTATAGCTGTAGAGACTACTATAATTAAGATAATTATAATAATATTTATAATATAAACTTTTTTTCTATATTTATAGCTCTGCCTACTTTTTTATAGATTTTTATTATAATACTTATATTATCTATTTTTATTTTTATTTTACTTATTTTTATTTCTATTTCTACTACTATGCTATCTACTCTTTTACTTGTAAAATTTAATAATCTTCTAGATTATTACTTTTATAGTTACTATGCTTAAGCCAGGAAGCTTTGCTCTTAAGTTTATAAAGATAATATTATAAAGTATTATTACTATTTTATATAATATAAAAAGACTTTTTAATATATTTTAATATATTATTTAAACATGCTGCCTTTGTAGTATTTTATTATTATATTAGTTATATTTTTTTACTTTATTAATAATATATACTTAGTGCTGGTGGCTTATTATTATTATAAAAATATTTAGATTTATATTTTTTATTTTTTTATTTTTATTTTTATAACTTTTTTCTGCATAGCATATATTACTACAGTAATATTATTTTATTATTTAATAAATATTATCTAGTGTATATTATTTAGCTAATATATTATAATTTATTTTTTTTATAAATTCTTATTTATTAACTTTAATAGCATAGAGATAATATTCTAGTTAAAGTTTAGATTAAATTTTACAGTTAAATACTTGCAGCTCTTTATAAATATAAAATAATTTTTTTTTTTTATATTTTAGTATTTTTATTTTTTATCTTTTAAAAAATTATTTAAATTTTTTATACTGTGCTACTATTCTTTTTTTTATAAATTTAATAATTTTATAATACTTATATATCTTATATATTTTATAATAGTTTTCATGTATTATATATATTCTTTTATTTTTTTTATTTAACTAGATATAGTAAATTTTCTCTGGTATTTTTTAAATATAAAATTTTTTTTATTTTATATTTATTCTTATTTTTAATAAAAATTAGTTTTAATTATAGCACACTTTCTTGGTTCTCTTTAAAAGATTTTAGAAATAATATATAAAAGATATTATAAGTTTTCTTTATTTATAATAATAATTATAACTTATATATTTATTTATTTTATTTATTTATAATCTAAAATGGCTTTTTATATTGGTGGTCCAGTTTATAATTTATATAAATTTTAATAAAATATTTTATATTTAATTATATTCAGGCCCTTATTTAATAGATTTTTACTAAGTATTTTTTATTATATTACTTTACTGTAATATTTTTTATTATATTACTTTACTGTAATATTTTTTATATTTACTAGATTTTTTTTAAGGCCTTTCTAAGCTTTTTAATATTTTTTATATATAAAATTATATTCTAGTTAATTCTTTACTTTTTTATTTTAATATTAGCTTGTATAAATAAACAATAGCTGGTTAATACTTCTACAGGCATGGCTTTTAATATGCTATATATTAAAATATTATATAAAAATTATATTATAAATAGCTATTCCAGTTAGTTATTCTACTTTTAATTAATATAGTATTTTAGATAAAACTCTAATAACTAGTTTTAGTATTTTATTTAATTATTAATTTATAAATAAAAGACAGTGCTTAATTTTATTAAGGAAATCAATCAATAGATTGATCTTCCTACAAAGGAATAATAATACTTAACTAGGTGCAAACAATGCTACCTTATTATAAAGAAATTATTAAAGGTTCTGGTAATATAACAAGAACCTTTTTTAAAAAAAAAAGAAATTAATACTTGAGAAAAAGAAAAAATTTTTAAGTAAAAAATAATATAAAGATCTTTATAATATAAAGTAATATTAATTTATAATATAAATTATATATTATTTAAAATTTTATTAAGATTATAATAGATCTAAACTATAATATTTTTTTAAATTTTAAATTTTATTATAATTTATTTTTTTTAATATAGCTGTCCATAGCTAAAGATATCTAGTAAATAAAAAAAAAGTTAAAATATAATAAAAATACTTTTTTAATAAATAATATTAAAAATTTTATTTATTAAAATATATTAAAGTATAAAGAAAAAATTATTTTTATTATTTTAGACATGGCCCCTAGTTTTTTATTTAATAAATAAATTTATTATAAATTATTATTTTAAAATAAAAATAAAAAATTTTAATATAAAAATTAAATAATTTTTATAATTTTTTAAAGCTGCTGTTCTCCAGACGGCTATATTAAAAAAAAATTTAAATAAAAAAAAATTATAAAAGCATGGGTGGTCTTATAATATTAAAAATTAAATTATTTTATAATAATATTTTAGTAAATATTAATTTTTTATATAATAAATAATATAAATTAAAAATTTAAATAGCTTTATAAAATATATAATTAAAATAAAGTAATAAAATATTTTTATAAATAAGTTTAAAATAAATTATAGTTTTTATATTATAAATAAAGACTAGAGATAAATTTTAATTTAAATTATTTTTTTTATTTTAATTTTAAAAAAAACTTTTTTTTAAATTAAATAATTTAAGCAGATTTCTTGCAGTAAATATAAATAATAAAAAATTAAATTAAAATAAATATTATAATTTTATAATATTATAAAAATATAAATAAAAATAATTTTTATTTATAAAGTAATAACTTTCTTTTATTTTTTATATTTATATTTTTATAAAATAAAGTATTTTTTTTAATTATTTTTATATAATTTATTATATCTAATAATTTTTTTTTTAAATATAATATTAAAAAATATATTTTATATAAAATTAATATTTTTTTTATTATATTATATTATTTATCTTATCTTTATTTTTTAATTCTTGTTTATAATTTTAATTAGATAATATTTTTTTAATTTAATTATATATATAATGCTGTAGCATTAATTAAATATATTTATTATAATTTAAATAAAATTTTATATTATTTAATAAGTATTTTTATTATTTCTTTATTATTTTATTTAAAAATACTAAGAATTAAATTACTTAAAAAATAATAGAAAACCAGGCTAATTTAATTAAGTTATAAATATTTTATTATAAACTTTTTATAATAAATAATAAGGGCCAGTTCCTTTTATTAAATAATTATTTAAAATAAATAAATAAATTATTTTTAAAGCTAGAACTTGCTTTTCTAAATATTGGGTTATATAAATATTAATTATAATTTAAATTAAAAAAAATTAAAAATTATTCTTTTTTTATAAGTATATCTTATTAAATCTTTTAAATATTATTAATAAATAATATAAAATAAGATAATTACTTATAATATTTATATAAAAAATATTAAGCTAATTTAATAAATAATAAAAATTTTTTTTTTTATATAATTTCTAGTAATACTAATTATATTTTTTAAGTAATTATAAAAAAATATTTTAAATAAAAATATAAAAATTATTAAAAAATTAATAAAAAACTAGAGATTCTTAAATTAATAATTTTATAAAAAAGTTTTCTAAGTATATTTTTTGTATAACTTAGTAAAATTTCTTATTTAATATATTTATTTTTTTTAAATATAATATAGCTGGGTGGTTATTTATTTTATTTTATTTTTTTTTTTTTTAAATAAAATATTTTTACTTTTTATAATATATTTTTTAAATTTTTTTTAAATAATTACTAGTTATATTTAGAGGGCTAGTTTTTTTATTTAATTAAATAATAAATATTTTTATTAAATTAATATTAATTTTTAATTTTATTTATTTTTTATTTATTATTATTTTTAAGCTTTAATATAAATAAGATCATTTTTTTATCTTAGCTAATTTATAATTTTAAAAGTAAGATATAAAAGATATTATATATATAATTATATTTATTTAATAAATATAAATAATATACTTAGATTCTAACTTAATTTAATATTTAAAAAAATTCTAGATATTAAAAAGTAAGTTTTTAACTTAATAATTTTAATTTTAAATTTTAAAATTTAAATTAATAAGTTTATTAAATTTCTTAATTTAAATATTATTAGCTTATATTTTTTATTATAATATTTAATATAGGTTTTTATAGCTTTTTATTAATATTTTTTATAAGATTTTTTTTTAATAATTAATTTATTAATTCTTACTTTTATAACTAGTATCTTCTTTAAAAAAGAATTATTTTTAATTTAAAAATAGAAGTTAGGATAATATTTTATAAAAGCTTTATTTAAAAAAGTTTTAATAATTATATTTATAATATTATTATAAATAAATTATACTATAAGAAGTAATTTAGACCATATAAATTATTTTATATTAATAAAGTATTTTAAATATTATTTTAGAATTTAATTTATTTATTTTATTTAATTATTAATTTATAGGTAAAAAGCTGTTAATAATTATAATTTAATTAAACTAAGTTTATAAAGTTGTTCCCAGAATTTACTAGTAAATAAAGATTTTTAATTTAAGATAATCTTATTTAGGGGTCTATAAATTAATTTTATTATTTAATAAAATAATTTAATTAATTCTAGGGCATTAATTATAGATAATATAAAAAAAAATTAATAATATTTAATATATTATAATTATTAAAATTTCTTTAAATAAAGCTCTTATAAAATATTATCCTAACTTCTATTTTTAAATTAAAAATAATTCTTTTTTAAAGAAGATACTAGTTATAAAAGTAAGAATTAATAAATTAATTATTAAAAAAAATCTCATAAAAAATATTAAATATTATAATAAAAAATATAAGCTAATAATATTTAAATTAAGAAATTTAATAAACTTATTAATTTAAAATTTAAAATTAAAATTTAAAATTAAAATTATTAAATTAAAAATTTACTTTTTAATATTTAAAATCTCTTTAAATATTAAATTAAATTAGAATCCAAGTATATTATTTATATTTATTAAATAAATATAATTATATATATAATATCTTTTATATTTTACTTTTAAAATTATAAACTAGCTAAGATAAGAAAATTTTATTTATACTAGAGTTTAAAAATAATTATAAATAAAAAATAAATAAAATTAAAAATTAATATTAATTTAATAAAAATATTTATTATCTAGTTAAATAAAAGAACTGGCCCTCTAAATATAATTAATAATTATTTAAAAAAAATTTAGAGAATATATTATAAAAAGTAAAAATATTTTATTTAAAAAAAAAAAAAAAAAAAAAAAATAAGTAATTACCCAGCTATGCTATATTTAAAAAAAAATAAATAAAATTTAATTATAAATATATTAAATAAGAAATTTTATTAAGCTATAAAAAAATAGACTTAAAAAATTTTTTTATAAAATTATTAACTTAAAAATTTTTTAATTTTTTATTAATTTTTTAATAATTCTTGCATTCCTGCCTAAAATATTTTTTTTATAATTATTTAAAAAATATAACTAATATTGCTAGAAATTATATAAAAAACATAATTTTTATTATCTATTAAGTTAGCTTGATATCCTTTTATATAAATATTATAAATAATTATTTTATTTTATATTATTTATTAGTAATGCTTATAAAATTTAATAAAATATATTTATAAAAAAAATTAATTTTTAATTTTTTTTAACTTAAATTATAACTAATACTTATATAATTTAATATTTAAAAAAGTAAGTTCTAGTTTTAAAAATAATTTATTTATTTATTTTAAATAATTATTTAATAAAAAAAACCAGCTCTTATTATTTATTATAAAAAGTTTATAATAAAATATTTATAACTTAATTAAATTAGCCTGGTCTTTTATTATTTTTTAAATAATTTAATTATTAGTATTTTTAAATAAAATAATAAAAAAATAATAAAGATACTTATTAGATAATATAAAATTTTATTTAAATTATAATAAATATACTTAATTAATGCTATAATATTATATATATAATTAAATTAAAAAAATATTGTCTAATTAGGATTATAAATAAAAATTAAAAATAAAAATAGAATAAATAATATAATATAATAAAAAAAATATTAATTTTATATAAAATATACTTTTTAATATTATATTTAAAAAAAAAAAATTATTAAATATAATAAATTATATAAAAATAGTTAGAAAAAGTATTTTATTTTATAAAAATATAAATATAAAAAATAAAAAAAAGCTATTATTTTATAAATAAAAATTATTTTTATTTATATTTTTATAATACTATAAAATTATATTACTTATTTTAATTTAATTTTTTATAATTTATATTTACTATAAAAAATTTATTTAAATTATTTAATTTAAAAAAGAGTCTCTTTAAGATTAAAATAAAAAAAATAATTTAAATTAAAATTTATTTCTAGTTTTTACTTATAATATAAAAATTATAATTTATTTTAAATTTATTTATAAAAGTACTTTATTACTTTATTTTAATTATATATTTTATAAAATCATCTAAACTTTTAATTTATATTATTTATTATATAAAAGATTAATATCTGCTAAGATATTATTATAAAATAATTTAGTTTTTAATATTATAAGATTATTTATATCTTTATAATTTTTTTTTTATTTATATTTTTTATTTATAATTTTTTATTTAAATTTTCTTTTAATATAGCTGTCTGCAGTATAATAACTTTAAAAAATTATAAAAATTATTTAATTTTTATATTAAAATATTTTATTTTTATTTTAAAATAATAATTTATAATAAATTTATTTACTAGATAAAAAACTAGGGGTCATGCCTAAAATAATAAAAATAAATTTATTATAAAGTTTATAAATATTTTACTCTAGGATTATTTAGAAATAAATAAAAAATTAAATTAATTATAAAATTAATATCTTCTAGTTATTATTTATTAATATATAAAATATTCTTAGATATAATTCTATATATTATTTTATATATTTATCTAATAAAATTAATAATTTAATAAATTATATATATAATTTCTTCTAAAGTGGCCAGCTAAGAGATTATTATAATATAAAAAAATAAGATTTTTTTTTAAAAATTCTATATTTAGAATAATAATATAATTTTTATATTATAAAAAATTATTTTAATTAATTTTTAAAATTTTAGAATAATTTAATTAAAATATAAGCATAATTTATTTTTATATCTTAAAATTTTTTTTTAAATTATAAATATAAAAGTTATTAAGTTCTTACTAGTCTTTTAAAAAAATATATTCTTAATCTAATAATTATATTATATTATTAAATTATAAATAATTTATTCTAGTTCTAGGCTATTTATAAAATTAATTTTTTTTTAACTTTTTTTAATAAGTACTCTATACTTTACAAGCTAGTTTATCTTTTTAAACTTTTTTAATTAAAAATTAGACAAGTTCTTCACAAATTAGAGCTATTAATTTATTCTAATAAAAATATTTTATAAATTTATCTAGTATTTAAAAAAACCTGTCTGCAGGATTAGTTTTACTAGATTAATATTTAATTATAAAATTATAAAATTATAAAATATTAAAAATATATACTATCTAGCTTGCTTATTATTTAATTTAGATTAATTTATAAAGATTTGTAAATTATAATAATTTAATAAAATTTTAATAATATATTTACTTTCTTCTAGATATTAACACTAGTGTTTAAAAAAATATATAATAATAAAAAGCTTTTAATCTAGAGTTTTATAATTTATTTTTATTAAAGAAAATTTCCTGGACTAAAAGATAATTAAATAATATTAATCTTAATTATCTAGTTAGAAAATAATTTTAGTTATATACTTAAAACAAGTGTTTATTTTAATTTAAATATAATATTTAAAGTTAAAATAGTAGAATAAAAAAGCTTTTTAAAAAATATTAATAAAATTATAAAATATAGATTTTTTATAATTATTAAGCTTAATTTTTTCTCATTTTTATTTATTAATCATGCCTTTTAATATAAAAGTTAAAGATAGAATAATTTTAAAATATTTATATATAAAATATTAATAAAAATTATAAAATCTTAAAAAAATTTAAATATTTTAAAATATTATTAGTTTTTTTTATTTAGTAATAGCCCTAACTTGTTCTAAATTTACTTTAATTTTATTATAAGTTATAATAAAAGTAAGAAACTTTATTAAATCTTAATAAAAAAAATATTTAAATAATTTTATATATAATTCTATATTTTTTAAATATTCTAATACTTAATAAATATAATTAATATGGGTTTTTTAAATAAATAAATAAATAAAAAAATTACAATATTATCTAAATATATTATATAAAAGATGTTTAAAATATTATATAAAATTATATAAATATAATTTTAAAAGATTATAGATATATTAATTAGCTTAAATAATATAATTATATATTTATAATAACTATATTATATATAAAATATAATTTTTTATTTTTTTATTTTTATAAATTTAAATATAATAATAAATATTTTAAATATTTAACTTTAAAAAATATTTTATATTATTAATTTAATTAAGAATCTCTAAGATTAAAAATAAAGAATAATAATTCTTAATAAAGATTTTATTTAAATCTTAATAATTTATATATAATTATAAACTATTATTATAAAATTTTAATATAAGTAAAATAAAGGCCCCTGCAGGACTTTTTAAAAATTAAATTTTTTTAATTTTAATATTTTTATTTATATAATCTCTAAAAATCTTTAATTCTTTTTAAAATAAAAAATAAATAGATTTAAAGAATAAAATTTAATTTTTTTTTAAAAAAGAATTTTATAGTCTATTCTAGATTTTAAAAAAAAATTTAGATTTCTTAATATTAAATATATCTTAGAATTACTCAAGTTTTAAAGATAGTTTATTTAAATTTTATTTAATTTTTAAAAATTTAAAAAATATTATTATAATATATATATAAACCCAGCAGCATTTTATTTAATAAATTTATAAAAAAATAAAATTTTAACTTTTTATATTTTAAATTATTATATTTATATAAATTAATAAAATATTTTATATATAAATTAATATATAAAAATGTTTATAAGTCCTTATTTTAAAATAAAGAGTTAAATTTATAAAATTTAATTTAATTTTATTAATTTTTTTATTAAATTTTTAAAAATTATAATAAAAGCTTGTTTAACTTTTTTATATATTTTTTTCTTTTTTTTTTTTAAATTATATTTTAAATTTTAGCTAATTTCTTTTTATTATATCAGAGAGCCAAATATTAATTATTATTATAATTAAAATATTATAAATATTTTTTATTTTTTTTAATAAAATTTCTATATAATTTTCTACAAGAATTTTTATTTAATTAATTTTTTCTAAAATTCTTATTTTTATTAGAGGAATTCTTTTCTAAATTTTTAAAAGAATTTTTCTTAGAATTATTTTAAGACCTCTTATTTAGTATAAAGAATTTATAAAATTTTAAAAATCTTTATTTATTATACTTAAGACTTCTCTAATATAAGTTCTAATATTTTTTTATTTAATTTATTATTATATTTTAATTATTAAATAAATCTAGAAGACATTTTAATACAAAGTCTTGAAATTCTAGAATTAATTTTTAAAAAAATATTAATTTATTATTAAAAGCTAGGTTAAAATGGCCCTTTAATAAAATAAAATAAATATTAAAATCTTAAAATTTTTAATTTTTTTATTAATAAATAATAATTTTTTTTTACAAGATTAGTTCTCATAGTTAAAGAATTTTAAATAAAATATTTAGTTTATTTTTTAAAAATTAGCTATAATTTTCAATAAAGTCTAACTTATTTTAAAAAAGCTTAATTAATTTATTATAACTATTTTCTCTGGCACTTTTTATCTATATAATAAATAATAAATTAAATTTTATTTTTATTTAAATCTTTTTTATTTAACTAGTAAAATTAATTAATTTTTTATAATTATTTTAAGCACTGCTAGAAAGAAAATTTAACATTAAATTTTAAAAATTTCTTTAAATAATCTTGTTTTAATAATAAAATATAAGAGATATAAAAAATATTTATAATAAATACTTTAATTTATTAAGTTATAAATTAAGCTTGTTCTAGTTTAGTAATTTTTTATTTAAAATATTTTATAATAATAAATTTACTAGTAATAAAATTTTTAAAAGCTATATTATTTTTTATAGTATTCTCTAAGATATAATTATTTTTTATAGAAATTATTTAAATTAATAGATCTGCAGACTCTGGTATTTTACTAGTAAATTATTAAAATATATAAAATTTAAAACTTATTTTATAGATAGTTAAATAAAAAGAAGTATTAAAATTTATTAAAAGAAATTAATTAATAAATTAATCTTTTTATAAAAAAATAATAATACTTAATTAGATGTAAATAATACTATTATAGTATAAAAAAATAATTAAAGGTTCTAGTTATATAACAAGGACTTTTTTTTAAAAAAAACTAATACTTAAAGAAAAAAGAAAAATTTTTTAAACAAAGAATAATACAAAGATTCTTATAATATAAAATAATATTAATCTATAATATAGATCATACATCATCTAGAACCTTATTAAAACTATCGTAAATTTAAACTATAATATTATTCCAAACTTTGAATTCTGTTACAATTAAACAAGTTATTTTTAAAAATAAAATTAAAAATAAGCCTTGGGCCATGGAATTTCTAGAATTTATTAAATTTTTTCTAGTTATAACATACTTAAAATATATATAAAAAATAGTTATATAATTATAAACAATATAATAAAAATTAAATATTTTTAATTTATATATATATAAAATTTTATAGATACTAGATAAGAAAATATTAAAATTATATAAAAAAATTTATTAATTCTAGAGTTTAATTTTTATATAAATATAAATAAATAGAATTATACTAGCTATTTATTTTAATATTATTAATATTATAAAATTAATATAGAATGCCTATGAACTAAAGATATATAGATTTATAGTTAAAGAAATTATAAAAAAATAATTAAATAATTAATTATTAGCTTTTTCTAGGCATAGATTTAGATTATATATATAAAATTATTAAATTTATATTAAATATTAAGCTTCTTAGCTAATTTAGAAGTTTAAAAAATATTATTTTAAATTTAAAAACATAGCAAGCCTCTTCTTTTTAAAAATAATAAAAAAAAATATTATATAATATTTTAATATTTAAAATCTTTTTAAAGATATTAATAATGAAAGACTAGATTAATAAAAAATATAAAATTAAAAGCTTATAAAATTAAAAGCTTATAAATTAAATATAAAAATAATAATAATAATAATAATATAGCTAGATTTAAAAATATCTATAAATAAAAAATAAATATTATTCTACTAGTAAGATACATGGGGCAAGTAGAATTCTAAAAATAAAAATTATAAAAAAAATAAAATATTAAAAAAAAAAATATTAAAAAGTTAGAATTTTTATAATTTGCTATTTTTAATAAAATATAAATTTTATATTTAAATTATTTTAATAATTCTGCCCCGCTATTAAAACATGATCTTTTCTAGTAATTAATAATAAATTAATAAATTTATATATAACTACTACTACTACTACTATACTTATACTTTAATTTAATAAACTTTTATTAAATATTTTTTATTATATTATTTTATTAAAATATTATATAAAAATTATATTATAAATAATTATTTTAGCTAGTTATTTTACTTTTAATTAATATAATATTTGTTAGCCTACTTATATAGTAGTATATTATTATAAGATAAGCATGGTGTGGGAGATAGCATAATACTATAAAATATATTAATAAAGGGTCTTTAGTAATAGAACTAACTACTAAGTTATTTTACTTAATAATTTTATAATAATTAAATATATTATATAAATTATAAATTATATGTCTTTATATATAATTATTTATAAATTTATATTTATAATATTAATTTTAATAATTTATCTTTTTTTTTTAAAAAAAAGTAGTAATTTAATATCTTTATTTATATAATTATATAAATACTGGCTAAATCTCTTATTGTTAAAAATAAATCATATTAACTAGTTATATAGTATAATTTTAAATAGCTTATATTTTTTTTTATTATAGCTATAGAGGCTGCTATAATTAAAAGAATTATAATAATATTTATAATATAAACTTTTTTTTTATATTTATAGCTTTATCTGCTTTTTTATAAATTTTTATTATAATATTTATATTATTTACTTTTATTTTTACTTTTACTATCATGCTGTCCACTTTCCTGCTTATAAAATTTAAATATATTATTTTTCTTTATTAATAATATATACTTGATACTAGTAATTTATTATTATTATAAAAATATTTAATTTTAATTTTTTTATTTTTTATTTTTATTTTTATAACTTTTTTTTATGTAATATATATTATTTAGCTAGTATATTATAATTTATTTTTTTTATAAATTTTTATTTATTAATCTTAACAACACAGAGGTACTATTTTAATTAAATTTATAATTAAATATTTATAGTTTTTTTATATTTACTAGATTTTCTTTTAAGCCCTCTCTAAGTTTTTTAATATTTTTTATATATAAAATTATATTTTAATTAATTTTTTACTTTTTTATTTTAATATTACCTTATATAAATAAAAAATAGCTAATTAATATTTTTATAAATATAACTTTTAATATATTAAATATTATATAAAAATTATATTATAAATAATTATTCTATCTAATTACTTTACTTCTAGTTAATATAATATCTTAGATAAAACTTTAATAACTAATTTTAATATTTTGTTTAACTATTAATTTATAAATAAAAGATAGTATTTAATTTTTACTTAATTATTAACTAGATTTTATAATACTTTTATAAATATAAATACTTTATTTATTAAAATTTATATTATTTTTTTTATTTTTATATTTTTTATATATAAAATATAAATATATTTATAATTACTAGTATTATATTATAAGTTTTTTTATAATATTTTATAAATAATAATTTGATAAATTTTATTAATACTAGTAATAATTTTAATTAATTATATAATTTATATTTATATATTATATTTTCTAGTAAATTATATATTTTATAATATAATTTTTAATTTTTTAAAATAAATTCTATTAATAATATTTCTAGTAAATTAAGTTAATTATATAAAAATTTTTTAAATAATTATTTTATAAATTATTATAATTTACTTTTATAATTTTTTTAAAAAAAAATATTATATTAAATATATAGATTTTCTATTTTTTTATAAATAATTTTTTAATAAGTTTATTTTATATTATACTTTATTTTTTAAAGTTAACTATATTTATATTTTTTAATAGCCTAATATAAATTTTTTATATAAATATATTATATTATTATATTATTTATACAAGTTTTATTATTACTAGCTTTATATTTTATATATAGACTTTATTTTAAATATTTATATATTTTATAATAAATCTATTTATTTTTAATATAAAATAGTCTTAGATCTTATTTTTATATTATTTAACTAGAGTAGTTCTTAAAATTTTTTTAATTTTATATTTTTATTAAATAAATAATCTACTTTTTTATTAAAAATATTTACTGGATTTTTACTTTCTATATAATAATTAATAATAAAATTAAATTTTATAAATTACTTTATTTACTAGATTTATCTTAATAATAGTTTTTTTTTATTATTATAAATTAATATAAATTATAATTAATTTATTAAAATTATAATTAATTTTCTTATATTTTATAAATAATATTATTATTTTTTTATATATTTAATTATTATAAAAAATTTTTATTATATATATTATATTTAATTTTTATAGATATTATTTTATATAATTAAAAAATAATAAAATATTACTAATTATTTCTAAATTTTTAATATATTATATTTAAAATTATAAAACCTGACATATTTATTTTAATATAAATATCTAATTTAAAATTAAAATATTATAATAATAATTTTTTTATAAATTTTTTTTTTATTTTTTTAAAGGCCTTTTTCTTATTTTTATTTAAAAAAATTTAAATATTATATTTTTTTTAATTATATCTAAAAGTAGTGCTGTAATTTAATTATAATTATTAATAAATTTTTTATAAAAGTTTATAAATTAAAAAATATTTATATTTATTTTAAATTTTATAAATCTAGTTATTTAATAATTATTTTTATATAATTTTTTCTTTATCTTAATTTTTTTATTTATTATTTTTTTAAATATATAATTTATAATATATATTTTATAAATTTAATTATATACATATTATAATTTTATTTAAATAATTTATAATTTTTTTTAATATAAATAATATAAATATTTTTAATAAATTTTTAAAAATCTTATCTAGCTTTTTTATAGCATGTTTTAGATCTTTTATTTACTAATTATTTTTTATTAATATTATATTATTATTTTTATATTTATTTTAAAATTATTTATATTAAATATTTTCTTTTTTTATAAAGCTGGCTCTGCAGATTTAAATTATATTTTTTAATATTTTAATTATAATTTTTATTCTCTTCTAAAAAAGATCTTATTTTATTTAATAAATATATATAATATATGTCATATAGTTTTTAAATTTTAAATATATAAATTTTTTAACTTAATTTTTTAACTTAATTTTAATATGATTATTTTAATAATTAGTAAAAAATTATTTAAAATATATTTTTATAAATAGTTTTTAATATATATATTTTTTTATATTTTTTATTATAAAAAGCTTGATACTTAATTTTTTATATAGTACTAAATTTTTAGTAAATAATATATTTTTATTTAAATTTATTTTTTAAATATTATAATATTTAGCTATTATTATCTTACTTTAATTATTAAAATTTATTTTTTATAATATTCTTATAAATAAGATTAGTAGATTAATATATAAAAATATAATTTTTACATTTCTTATATTTTATTCTTTTTTTTTTTTATAATTTTATTTAATTTTTTAAGCTTTTTTAGAATTTTTAATTTTATAAGTCTAATATATTTTTTAATTCTTTTTTATTATATTATTTATTATACTTTTTTTTTATTAAATTTATAATATTAAAAAAATTTAATAACTCTCTCTTTTTATCTTCTAGATTTATAAATTTTAAAAATATATTATTCTTTTTTTTATATTTTATATTATATATTTTAATTATATTATTAATATATTTTCTATTATTTTTATATGTATTAGGCTGTTTTAATTATTATAAAATAATTAAAATTATTAGTCTATTTATATAGTAATATATTATTATAAAATAAATATATTAATAAAAAATATCTAATAGTAGAACTAATTACTAAGTTACTCTACTTAGTAACTCTACAGTGACTAAATATATTATATAGACTGTGAGTCATGTGCCCTGCATGTGATCACCTGCAACCCTATATTTATAATATTAATCCTAATAAATATATATTTTATAAATATCAGGAACCATGATAATTATAAATATAAAATCTAGGTATAATTAATTAATAGATTAATTATAGTAGTTTAATAGTCTAGTTTAGTTTTACATGTACCTAAATATATATTTTAATAATAAATTTAATTATATAAATATTATAACTTTATTTAGATAATCTAGAATTTTTTTTAATAAAACAAATAAATATATATTTTTAATTATAAATAAAAATATATTAATTTATATAATAAATTTCTTTTTTATTTTTAATTTAATTATATAATTATAATTTTAATATTATACTAAAATATTTATTTTATTTTTTAAAAATATATTTATAAAATTTTTATAATTTTTTAATTTAAATTAATTTAAATTTTATATTATATATATAAAAAACTTAATTTAAATTTTTTATTATAAATTTGAAGTTTTTTTTATATAAAATAGTATAATAATTATTAAATATATTTTTATTTAATTTTAATTAATAAAATTTACTTTTATATTTAAATTAAAATAATATATTTATTTTCTATATTTTTCTAATATTTTAATTTTAATTTTAAATATAATTATTTTTTTAATATAATTTACTAAAAAAATTTCTAGTATTATTATTATATATAATATTAATTTTTCTAGTTTTTTATATTTTTTTTTTATATTTATAATCAATTATTTTAAATCTTTTATTTATTAATTATTTTCTAGTAATATTCTTATTTTTATATTTAATTTAAAATTATTTATATTAAGTATTTTTTTATAAAGCTAACTTTAAAAATCTTATTTTATTTAGTAAATATATATAATAAAAAGCTTATTTATTATATAAAATATTAAATATATTATTAATAATAATTATATATATAATATATATTTTTTTATATATTTTATTTTATATATTATTATATTTAATTATATTTTAAAATTATATTTTTATATATAACTTTTAAATTATTTATTAATTTAAAAAAATATAATATTTTTTTAATATCTTATAGTTTTTTAAAATAATCTAGTATTAAAGATAATAGTATTTCTTTTAATTTTAATATAATTATTTTAATAATTAGTAAAAAAATTACTTAAATATATTTTTCTAAATAATTTTTAATATATATATTTTTTTATATTTTTTATTATAAAAAACTTAATACTTGATTTTTTATATAATATTAAATTTTTATTTAGATTTATTTCTTCAATATTATAATATTTAGTTATTAATATCTTACTTTAATTATTAAAATTTATTTCTTATAATATTTTTATATGTAAAATTAATAATTAAGTTATTTTATTTAGTAACTCTATAATAACTAAATATATTATATAGATTATAAATCACGTGCCTTTACACATCATTACCTGTAACCCCATATCTGTGGTATTAATCCTAATATCTTATCTAGTTAACATAGTTTCTGTATCATCTTGTACTTCTTTATAAATATTATATTCTTTAAAATATTTTTATTATTAATTATTTAATAATAATTATAAAAGTCTGTCTTAAGGCCTTGCCATGCTATTAATATTAATAATTATACTTATTAATTTAATTTATTACTTTGAACTTATTTAAGATTTTTAATTATTTTTAATATTACTAGGCACGCGGGAAGATTAATAAATTACTTAATTATATTTTATAAAAATTTTATAATTTTATTATTTTTAGTTTAATAAGAATTTAAATTTTTTTCTTAATTTTATACTATATTTATACTATGCTTATAAAAATAAACACTAGATTAAATATGAATAGTAAATTAACTAGAGAACTAAAAATAAAGAGAAAAGACTTAATACAGGCATTATAAAGAGATTTATAGTATTATAGATAATTATAAGTTAAATATAATAAACACCCTGATTAGGACTAGCGCGCGCTTGCTTGCTCCCAGCCAAGTGGCTGCCTAAGGCTGCTGGTCCCGACAGCCATATTAAATCTTACATGTCTAGGTATAATTTTAATAAATAAAAATTTAAATAATGTAATATTTATATTATTTTTTATTTAATTTTTTTTTTCAAATATTAGTTTTTTCTTATTAAATTATTTTTATAATAATATTATTGATATTTTACTATTATTTTTTAAGAAAATTTCTATAATATAATAATTTAATTTATATTTAATTAAGTATTATTCTTTTTTATGATTTTTTTAAAAATAATGACATTAAAGTATAATATGTTATCTTATTAAAAAGGCAGTAAGACTTGTGGTATTTAAAAAATTTAAAAAAAATATGGCATTCTAGGAATTGGGTGGTGAGACTTGTGGCATTCTGGGTGATATTTCTTGTCAGAACTATATAAAAGAGGATTATATTAAACCAATTAAACATATTACTTAGAACAATTAGAATTGTTGCTAGAATAGCATTAATCTAACAAGATCTACGACAGCCCACCGGTTTTACTCTTGGTTCCAATGAATCCAATCCAAAGTTTGCCCCACCCTGCCTACTTTTTGCCCCTCATTTTTCTATAAAATTGAAGTCTGTAGGTATGAGAACATCCGTGTCGCCGGTTTATCACACAATATTGACCCCCCCGGCCGAGTTCCAGAAAACCAGTACAAGCCAAAATGACCCTCGAGGCAATTCGATACAACGATGGGAAACTCTCCATTATCGATCAACTACAACTTCCGTTTTTGGAGCAATATATCCCCATAGAAACAAGCGAAAAGGGGTGGCATGCCATCAAGGAAATGCAAGTGCGAGGAGCACCAGCTATTGCTATTGTGGCAGCGCTTTCGCTTGCGTCTGAGCTTCATACGCTTGTTACATACGATCAGCTATCGCCCAACGCGGAAGATGTTGGATCATTTATCACTGATAAATTGAATTATCTTGTGAGCAGCAGGCCTACGGCAGTGAACCTGAGCGATGCTGCGCGCAAGCTAGGAGTTGTTGTTTCCAAGGAAGCCAAAAATCCCCAGTCAACTGGGCGGAATGTCGCGAAAGAATTCATCAAAGCCGCTGAAGATATGCTTGTAAAGGATTTGGAAGACAACAGAAAGATAGGCGAGAATGGGGCTAAGTGGATTGTTGAAAATACGCTGTTGCCAGAGCACACGAAAGTGTCGGTTCTGACGCATTGTAATACGGGGTCAGTTACTAAATACAGAATAATACCCCGAGGAAGATTCCGCATTGCTGACAGGTCAATAGATCTCTTGCAACTTCTGGATATGGGACTGCTCTCGGGGTAATTCGCTCGCTGGCGTCGATTGGAGTTTTGAAGCATGCATACTGTACCGAGACTCGGCCATACAACCAAGGTTCCCGCCTAACAGCGTTCGAATTGGTTCATGAAAACATCCCTGCCACCCTGATCACAGATTCTATGGCTGCCGCTTTGCTTGCAAAGCGTGATGCCAGTGTGAATGCGATCGTCGTTGGTGCAGACAGGGTGGCAGCTAATGGGGACACTGCAAACAAAGTAGGTACATACGGTCTCGCCGTCATTGCTAAACATCATGGGGTAAAGTTTCTTGTCGCTGCACCACTCACAACAATTGACCTGGCTACCAAGTCGGGCAATGAGATCGTTATTGAGGAACGGCCTGCATCCGAAGTTACTCGAATGAAAGGGCCGTGCGAAAAAAAATGCGACTCCAAAAAAATGACATTTGAAACAGTTCGGATAGCGGCTGATGGAATTAATGTCTGGAATCCAGCTTTCGACATTACCCCAGCCACTCTTATTGACGGTATAGTCACTGAGAAGGGAGTAGTGGTAAAGGGGGCAAATGGGGAATTTCACTTGGAAGGACTGTTTAATTGATCACTAGTTTGTATTCCTCCGCTTCCCTGATTGCTATCGGCCCCGTGTGGAATCATCCCATCACCCTGTAATTCAGTTGCGTTCAGAAGTGCCTCAATCTTATTTTCCAAGCTCGTCAAGTGCTTTTCCATTTCCGAAGCCGCCTTCTCACCGCTATATTGATAGAGTTAACTGCACACCCCGCCGTTTGATTGACAACTTAAAATACCTGGAGATTTCCTTGAGTATCTATAAGGAGGGGTAAAGGTTAGAATATCTTGTTTGTGACATGGACGATAATATTTTTGCTCTTAAAATTGTTCGGGTGCAAAAAATTGACCCTTATCCTTCCTAGAATTATCGACTTACCTGTGCTAAATTCAAGTCAGGTGTTTTTCTATCATCCCTGGCTTCTGGCATGGCTAATCATAGGTTGATGTAACAGAAGGCTGGGTGGTGGTGAGACTGTTGCTGCTGCGGGATGGATAGATAGGTCATTGGTCTGGGGTGGCACCTGAAGTGGTGGCGACCTGCACTAAGACGGAATGGAATGGGTTGATAATTTGGAAACCGTGGACCTGAAGATTGCCCAGTGTCGTGCCTTGCCGAGTCGAGGACTGCACAGCTTTATTTATACTACATAAGCAGGAGGGGCGGAGTACTACTGGTAAAAGAAACGGTTGCAGATCAAGTGTCAATCTCAAGTTGTTTAAAAAGTTATGTTTTGGTTGCTTCCCACGTTTTTCGTCTTGCTCCTCATGCTCGGGAAGGCCTCCAGAGTACTTGTGCAGGTTTAGGGGCGGTGTTTGATTACCCAGATTACATAGCGAAATGGATTTTCTTCGGGTTCCGCATTTGTTTTAAAAAAACCTGGCCAAGGTGGCTACTCGACAGCCTGTCAAAAAGAGATTTCATTATTCATTATTATTTCATTAATATGGCGAATGTCATCTGATCGGGCGAGCAATTACCTAACCTGGAGCACAGATGCAGAATCCGTTTCTTGATTTTAGTGTAACCAACCTTGGTAATAATTATCGGGGTATCCATGATGCCAAGAATTATACTGTAGGTATAATACCTAATATAATATGGACTTGTCTAGTTCTTCTCAGTTCATTATATCCAGTCACGTATTAGCTCCCTTTCTTGACCCAAAAGTAAGTAGCGCGTTTGGAGACTCTGGGGTATCTCAATCACCCCACATTTATGAGGTCATGAGTCTGTCCACTTACGAAGTGAAGTTTGATTATTTAAGATGTTACCCTTGCTTAAGCCCATAGACATTATTATTTTAACCATCTCCCTTCTCAACACTGTGAATTAATAAGACGCCACTTATCATTTGATCTCTTGCTTGTCACAGGAACATTGGCCCAAGCCATCTGTTTTAACAATTGGAGAGCAGTTAGAGCATCTGTTTGTAAGTTCCAGGTGCTATAGTTAAGCATCTCTTCAGCCTGATTGCCTTCCCTGGTTTATCTTTATTGGGAATATTTTACCCAGCCCTATAATCTCTCTACCAAGAATTCTTTTTCTAAGAATGCTTTACATATCATCATGTCTCCCGGCAATGTTGAGTTTATGCTAGTAAACTTCAACACTCCTGATGAGCCTTTTCGATGCTCTCAACAACAAAATAAACCCTCAATCATAAACATTGCCAGACAAAAGACCACTTTTGATCTTACTTTCTCCTCTCCCCCACCATCCCTATTTTCTCTCAAGGCAAGGGAAGGCCATAGGTGGATTTTAATACACCCAATACCGAGATCTGCTGTCACATCAAGTTCTTGATCTGAACCTTGCTAATATAGTATGTATAGGCTACCCAGATATTGAAGTACTCTATATTAGCAGCTTCTTATTCAGAGCCTTGGTCTTGAAATAGTAGGCGCCTATGGCTTTCTTTGCTCTTTTGCCAACCCGAATTCTGTTCAACTGACTGGCATGCTTTTAATGGGCTTTTGTTTTTGGCTTCCACATATCACTTACAATTTGATAGTGACTCGCTCGCATAAAGTGAATGACCGCGATCACTCGGCTGTCCAGAATGGAATAGCCATTTCGCAGGAACATCTTCCTCGCTATTTTGCGAAATCTGGCCCGGTTGATGCGGATCCCAAGAAAACCAAGAAGAATGGCGGAGGCAGAGGGAACTGGTATGTGGCTTTGTTGAACCTGTATATCATGTGCCTTGTATGATGTTTGGGATACTCACGTATTTTTAGGGGCCGGTCAGGGGAAGAAGTTCAGGACTACGACTACACCTTTACCAACACCCGACGACATTCAAACAGCAGCCTTCAAGGAATCTCGGGCTTCAAAACCAAATTCGAGACCGTTGACCCAGAACCGGTCTTTGAAGAGGATTTGCATGGCCCATCAAACGAGACCAGCATGGACGGAAATCCTGTAACTAAAGTCGAGAGTGCTAGTAGTGGAATGAGTAAGGACGGCGAGATCGAAAAGTCCGACTAATCAGGACTGGGGTACCAAAGAAGCTTTAACTGGCTATTAGGATAGGCTACTGCTCCGCCCTATGTGACGAATAAATTTTAACGCAAATTGCGGGATTTGAGGGGGGTTGCCTTAACTAGCACAATTCCTAGCAATGAAGGGGATTTATTGACATGTGAGTTTGATTCTGCGTACATATCAAATTCCAGTACTGTGGATAGTTTGTGAATTTTTATTTCCTCTCTCTCTGTTCCCGTCCCTTTACGTTTTCTGTCCTAATTTATGAACCATATTTCTCAAGGAATGCAATTATTTCATTTATTAAGAAAAATAATTTGTGTAAAGCTCAGCAATCGGAATACTTTAGGACAGTGGCAATGAAGACTACCAAATCTAAAGCCAACTTAACCGTGCTTTTTGGTTTGTTGGGGATGCTAGGCTGGTTGATTGGTTGGGTTGCACGTCGTCGCTTGGTTGAAGGTTCATGCCATAGCTATCATTTGATGCTTCCTTGTTTGCAGAGGCAGCCATATTTTTGAACCAGAAGTCGAGTTCCCCCTTTTCTATATAATGAGATAGGATAGTATTCTCCTTGTCAAGATCACGAGCAATTCGGCTCCGCCGTTCCGGACGGAAACGTGAAGTAAGAATTGTCGAATCGGAATCGCTCATTAACACATCGTGGGGGGAGGTAGGAAGGTAGAGTGAGGGATAACTAGAGTCTTCGCTATGTTCTGTGAATAAAGTTAGTATTTGGGTGGTTGGATAGTCTTCCCTACAGATATGCTTACTGTCTTTGAGGCAGAAAACAAGAGTGCGAAAAAGTGAAGTTGTAGATAGGATCGATTCGGATTCACTACCCATCTTTTCCACTGCCTTCCCAGTAGCCTCCCAGTTATCCCTTATAATGCATCTTCGCCACACCAACTTTTGTAGGGAGAGATGGTAACGAGGGTCATGTTTAGCCTGATGGCCAAGTCGAATAACACGCAAGGCAAGGTAGAATTCTCTACCGATGAGTTCATTTTGTCCATGTCCTGGTACTTGGCGAGGGTCAATAAGCGTTAATACATCGACCAATTCGTCAACACCAATTATCTTGCGACATATCACATTGGCAAGAGCCTCCGTCAGCTGTTCATGGAGCGATGGTCGGTCCCCGGCGATCGAATGTCCAAAATGGTCTACCGCTAGGTCGATCTCGGCTTTTTGATCGATTGCACCTTGTAACACCGGTGAGATGTATGCATGAATGACTTCCTGTACGGCTCCGATTTCCGTAAAGTCCTCAAGGCGCCTGATATCGTTCTGAGAGGCGGAATGATCTGATGATGGGGTTTCTTCCCATGCTGCCAGTTTTGCGAGTTTCGCTAATGATAGCTCAACGCGATGGCTCCAAACATCAGTTTCGTGCTCAAGAGCTAGGTTCTCCAAATTATTTGCGGCAGTTTCGAAGTCTCTTTCGCCAAGTACATTATTGATCCAGCCTAGACGAGAATAAATTGGGTTTTTATGTAGAAATCGAGTGATGAAAGGCTGGAATCTCTTCATGGAAAACAGAATTCCCGATTGTCCCATCGTTATTTGGCGCGAGAAGAAGGCATCTGCCCATGCTTCGCCGAATTTCTCGAAATAATGAGATATTTTTCGATTTAGTTCTTTGGATGCGCTAGTTGCACCATTTGAGATGTGGTCCGAGGGATCTTGAGGAAGAATCTCACTCTTACTTTGGTCCTGAAGTTCAATTATGAGCTCGACCAATGCACCCATGTCCCGAAATTTCTCAGCCAAGTCGATCGCATCCTCCAACTGCCCAATACCAGCGAGCTTAAATAACTGCCATTTGCGTTGCTTAACGTGTAACTGTTCAGCTGCAATGCCTTCATCTACTAGCTTCGGGTCCTCTTGGACTGAAAGCCATCGGGTTCTTTCCGAATGCATTTGCCCCAAAACACGGAGATGCCTGGACGCGTTTGAGGCAATTCCTTTGATGATTAGATTATCACTTGCTTCAGTTGTAACGGCTGTTTTTTGGATTCGTGCTCTGCAGCTGTCCAGTTCCAGATCTAATAAATGTCCGGTTTCGGTGTAGCTAATGCCCCGGGATGTCCAAAACTCTGGGAGGCTGTCGTAACCAGATATTAGAACCCCGTCTTCCAAATAACCGTCACCGATTCCAAATTGATGAGAGTGTTCATCACGGTACCGGAATGCTGTTTCGAGTACTGCTAAGGATAGCTCCCCCGCTTCGAGTATATGCTCTGAAATCCGTCGCATCTGTTTTGGAGCACTACTTTTTTGCGGTTTTATTGCATTAAAAATCCATGGCACAATGTGCTCCATTTGGAAAGTATCGTAGAGGAACCAGTGACGCACAAGGTCATTTCGGCCGTCAGTTAGCTCCACCCTCGTTTTGAACTTTTCGCTCATTAGCTCGAGCACGTAAGCAAGGAATGTTGGCCCTTTGCTTCTAGCATTTTGAGAGGCCTCTTCCACCTTCCACATAGCTCTTTGGGCTGCGAGTTTCTCCGCGGCCCATAACAATTCCCACCACACTCGCCTATCAAAAGCTTTGTTTTGCTGCATTAGTAGATGGGATAGATCATCCAGGGCTTTTGCTCGCAATTTCAAGTTTTGATCAATGGAAATTGCTGTTGTTGGAATGAACTTCGATGTGGAATGAAGTAGTTCTTTGCAAATCTCTAATGCAGCCTCTTCAATTTCCTGGAGAGGGAAATCGAAGCCCTTTCTGCTGGCCAAGTTCAATGGATTTCCCAGCATTGTGCCGTAGAAAACAGCCTGCTCCATCTTGTGCTGGGCTGTGATTTGTGCATCCTCATTGTTTACGGTAGTTTTCTGTAGCGGTAAGGCCGTGATGCGAATGACGCCAAACTCTCGAATCATGAGAAGACATGTAGGAGATGAACTTTCACCACTTTGGTCCTCGAATCCCATACCTAATATGTCGTAATCCTTTCCGGTCCGGAGGTGGATGGAATCTTGGAATGGCTGTGAGGAACAACTTTCGGCTAGAAGCTGTGAACTCGGCGATGCTTCAACGGGTAATAAAGACAGCAATATTACTGATTGACCCATGACAATAAATGCGGTTTCAGCAGGGTTCGGCACAAATAATCTGGGTTTGGGGCCATCTAGGCTAGTCGGGATGCTGTGAGAGTTAACAGGATTGGAAGACAAAATTTGGATTGGGTCCGAAAGCATTAATTGGATAACAGATATTTTCAGTGGTTCCTCCGAATATCGAGCCACGAGAACTGAAATTTGCCATGATTTCAGGCTCTCGGAAATTGACGGAGAAAGTGAGTTAGCGGGTGTGAATGCGAAATCTAGGATCCTGATTTCATTGTCGATACCTCGATCCAAATTGCGTGCCCCTAATAATTCGTGTAGTTGGTTCCTGACGTCGAATTGCCGTTTAAGCATGCTCCCAGTGTTCCAGTGTGTGTCCCAGATTTCCACCATGCCGGTTGATGTGGCGATTATGATATCTCTTTGGCCCCGTTGGTGAGATTCGCCCGCTCGGACCGCAGCCACGTCTTTTCTCCAGAAGCCACCACCGAGAGCGTTCTTTAGACCACCAAGTAGTCCAGCTCCACCGCTGCTCGAAGAGTTTTTGAGGAAGTTAACAATTACAGATGGTTTCCCCTGAGAGTCTCTGACAGTAATATGTGCAACCCGACCTGATGAGAATGTGACAAACACCCCTGATGGTTCTCCGTTAACTATATCAGTAGCATATTCACCTGAAAGCATGCCATGGATGGATATCTGGATCCCTGTTTGCCTCTGCCTTGAAAGTCCTAGTGATGCTGCGCTAGACACAGTTTCCCAGTATATAATTCTCCCATTACATGGCATCAAGACCATCAGGCCCGGACTAGCATTTGTTGCAGTAGACAAAATAATCCCGAGCGGGGTCCGATCATTATTCTCTTGACATGATTCGGGGATTGAAAGACGGAAAACCTCAGTAGCGGATGGCGATGAGGTAGTCATTGAAAAGGGCCAAATAATTGCATGGGACATTGTGATAGCTAGCCCGTAGCCATTATTGGGCGCGAAAAAACATCGAAAGGGCTCTGAATGCTCAAATTAATCATAGTATGAGGGTGAAAAGCATATCTGAAACTTACCTGATTGTAGACTGCGGATTTGGTCCAGCAGCGCGGGTAGTTGAGAAACTGTATAGAACTCGGTTTTGGACTGTATGCTGGTCAGGAAAACACCCAGAAGGATCAATGGGCGCAGCAGTAACGAACCAACAAAACAGCTTCGTCGCTATCCGCTTGTCGCTTTTCGGCCTTTCTCGAGACCCTAAATGGGATATTTCTTCGAATTGTACCATCTAGTGAATGTACAAAATCAAGGTCTTTCGACACCTCAGAAGGTGAACAAGCTAAAGGCTCAATTTCTAGATCCAGCTCCCTGCGAGCCCCCGGATTAAGTTTAGAATTCTCCTGACGCAGAGCCGACCGCTGTCTTTTCGCACTTGGTGGTTTGACGGACTCATCAGAACTTGTTCGCTGGCGCCTTCGTGGATTGCGCAAGGACGCCGCGGATGAGAGCGCAGCTTTCGGTACAAACATGATGTTGAATGGGGGATTGAAAGGAAGTAGAGAATGTCACGGAGATTTGAAGGATTTATTGCGCATTTATGCAGGTTTTGAGGCTAGTGAGTCCGAATGAAATTCTATTTGGGTAGATCCATTAATTTTGGAGTTTTGTTGATTCTACCCAGGTATGCAAGAAGGCGGTCGGTCGGCCACAATCAAAATATAATCACCAAGGAGGAGCACTGACCATTTAGATATGTATAAAATTAGATAAGGTAACGTGATAAGTGCACTGTTCTATCCTTAGTAAAGCTCATAAATTTTCTTGGGAGGAAATTTGGGATTTCACCACCCGTCGTGCAATAATACTATTCTTTTCTTCCTTGAAACTTGAGATAGCACAAAAGAGTACCAAGTAGCAGCAGTAAAAATGCCCTTCGAACCTCGTAATAATACCTAGGGTCTATATACTCAGTCTTTCCCCAGTTTAAATAGATCCACTGCCATGAGAAAGACCCCTCTCTTCTTTATCGGACCATTCTTTCCAACAAAACAAAATCAACAAAATCATTTATCATCATTGGGTGTTAGCCATTTTTGGTTGTCTTTGGAATGATCATCAATTGGACAGCTTTTGGGGCTAAAGTAGTGCAAGGCCTAGATCACATGATTAGAAAGACATCGTCACCCTGTGATGTGGAAAACGCAGTCATCTCAAGGGACTTGCAAGATGCTACCTTGGTAATTGGGTTGACTGTCTTCTCCATGGGCATCAGTTCACAATGCTCACCTTTTACCCTAGTTACGCTTGTGTATTCAAAGACTCTGCGGGTAGTATTGTCTATGCATACTGAAGAAAATGTTGTCCGTTACATCCAAACCAAACGTTGCTTGGTGTATAAGAACCACATTGTACCATGAACACCGCCAGTCAAGGTCAAAGTTAAGGCCGCAACGATGGATCACTACCCGTTTTCCCACCCAGAAATCCCTACGTACCGCTCTTTTTTTCCCTGGTTTGTAACCTTTATTTTCCAGCCATTATCTTGTTTGTGGTTTAACTTGCTCGTAGGTCATGGAGTCCAACGAGTCGGCATGGCCAATCCTTGGATTGAAGGATTTCCGGATATTGCCAGAGATTTCCTTGATGAAATGGATTCCACTCTAGGCTTTCGCTTGTCTCGTGTCATCGCGAAAGGCCCTAATTCGGAGCTGAATAAGACCGAAAACTCACAACCCGCTATAATGGCCACATCCGTATTAATCCTTCGAATATTGGAAACGAAGTTCGGCTTCGACATGAAATCTCGAGTGGATGTTACCCTTGGCCATAGCCTGGGCGAATTTTCTGCTTTGGTCGCGGGAGGTTATCTCGACTTCAGGGATGCGTTGAAATTAGTTCGACGTCGGGCAGAAATAATGTCGCAGTGTACAAGAGATGCTTCCCATAAATCGGGTGAGAGCTACGGAATGGTTGCACTAGTGTGTGAACCGGAGCATTTGGATGGATTGCTTGCAACTATACAGGAATTTCTCGCGCTTTCGTCACCAGGCCTACACGATGATGTCTCGAGTTACGGGAATTCGCTCATCCAGCAGGTAATGGTTGCAAACATCAACTCCAAGAATCAGATCGTCCTCAGTGGGAGTATTGAAAAGATCAGGACTCTTCTTATTCAACTTCGGCAGTTCGGTGGCCATGATCCTCGTGCAGTAAGGTTGAAAAGCGAAAGCCCTTTCCACAGTCCGATAATGGCCCCAGCCGCAGATTATATGAGAAAAGCCCTTGAACACGTTAGTGTCAATTTTCCGGCACATATGCCCTGCATCTCCAATGTTTCTGGCTTGCCATTTCCGTCAAAGCAAAAGCTCAAAGAGCTGCTTTCGCAACAATGTGTTGAAACAGTGAGATGGTGGGATAGTATTCGGTACTTGGATCAAGAACAAGGGGTAAAGCGATGGATTGGAATAGGGCCAGGAAAGGTTGGTAGGAATTTGGTCGGAAAAGAGGTCGGTAAAGTCATGGCAAAAGGAGGGGGTGTGTGGGCTATATGTGATCCTCGAGAGCTTGAGGGCATTGTTACTGCGTTACAATGCACCGAAGCTGATATTTTACGGGACTGAATAGAACTCTCAGTTTTTTAAGCCATCCAAATGATGTAGTTGTATATCCGAGAAGTTTATCATAATTCATCCGTCCAATCTTTGCTCGTCGATTTTGGAGTACTAATCTGTGTGGAGCGGACTGAGAAAATCGAAATAGTCAATTTGAGAGCCGCATCAAGATAAACCATTGTTGATTATTTCGGGCGTCGATAATACTCATGTCTCCATTTAAGAAAGCAGGGCTATTTAATCACTAGCCTAAGACGACTAAGCCACTTCAATCCGAGGGTGAGAACTTGGGTGTCTGGCGGGGAATAATATCATCTCACACTGGTCTTCCGAATCATAATGTTCGGTGCACTTGGATAGCACACCAAGTGTTTGACCTAAAAACAAACCAGACAGTAGAGGGCTTGAAAAAAAACTTGGCTCTTTCCTCTCAGATTTAATAACTCGGCGCTAAAAAAGAGAGGATATATTCATTGGGGCCAATTTCTCTCTCCTACATTAGCAATAATTAGAGTATCATTACTCCCGGAGTCCAGGAGCTGCCGATTCGTTTGACCTCTGCAATGAATTTTTGGTCTGAGATTTGCTGAGACCCGCCGGCGTTTATCGAGACATGGTCATCTGGGCAATAAAACGGATTTTGCAAGAGTTGTATATATGCGGTTTGTAAAGCACGAAAAATCTAAGGCAAGGGAATTAGCAACTCTTTTCACTGCCCGAACCTTGTTTCAAGGAAAAAAGGGGCTTCGTTTGGGTTGGCCAGACGAAAGCAATTTCGATTGCACATACCGGTTTTAGATCGGATTCTCTCAATCCAGAGCGAATATACCCTTTTGGGTCTCCTATTCCACCACGCACTTGCTCTCCGACCAAGTCAACAATGACAATCATTTTAACTCCAGTGGTCGTGAGCCAGCCGTAGCATGCAAGCCTCTCGTCAATGGCATGTAGCAGACCGAGATCTTGGTCGATCGACGTTTGTTTCTGCCGGATTTCGAAAATATCCAGGCACGCATTTAATAGAAAAGAGAACTCTAAATTGGAGTTCAGATAGGGAGGCAAAATTGAAATGTGTAGGGGATTATCCTTCGGATCTCTCAGCTTCCAGCTCGTTTTGAGAGTTTGGGTTTCCTACAGTCTTCCCAATTATACTGATGCAAGCGACCTTCGGTTCCGCCATTGGGAGAAAAGGAGGGCTGCTTCCAGAAAACCAGACGAGAGATTGTGAATCCAGGAAGAATGGGAAAACTCGCCAGTTGCTGAGGGGCCTCTTTTTTTTTAATTCTTGGTCCTCCGGAGCCTCAACTTGATGTGGGGAATTTATCTTCACACGTTATCTGTTGATATCAACCTCAGGAAGATAGTTTCCAGACTGCCTCCTTGCGCACTGCCAGCCGTTACCGCTTCCATTGGCAGGTTTTGAAACGACAGTATTACTTTAAATACGCAAAGTTACCCCTTTTTGGCCCCAGGAATTGTACCAGCATAACAGTCATTAATACATGTAAATTTTTTACGCTAGTGTTGGGCACTTCATTAAGACCACAAACGCAACTTGCCTTTCGTTAGCCACTCGGATTCGAGCAAATGCAATCAATCATTGGGAGGTTCAAGTTGAGCTTTATGTTGTCACGCAACACCCTTCTCTTTTAAACACACGGAAGCGATACCGTTATGCTCACAACGATGCTGTCCGCGGTAGGGCACAACTTCCCACGCGCTCTCCGAGGTAGGAATCCTACACCCGCTTTACTGCGAATATCTAGCTAACTTCAAGGAGTGCGTCCGGGTCTCGCATTGTCTGCTCCTCAAATCCAACGAGCAGCATTGTTGTCGACATCTTCAAGCAGGCCAGCAACTGCACTTGAGCGGCAAGGGGAGTCCAATCAATCGATGACTGCATCAGGCAAAGTGCGAAGGGAAGTCCCCCTACCAAGCCAGGAAAAGAAGGAGGGCGCGATGCAATATGTCCTGTACGTACTGATAGGTATAACTTTCGGCCACTGCATGAACCGGGGTTAACAATATATTGAAAGGACAACGCTTGATCAAGTCGCCAATTGGGCCCGCCAGAGTTCGTTGTGGCCTATGACCTTCGGGCTGGCCTGCTGCGCCGTCGAGATGATGCACTTGTCGACTCCCAGATACGACCAAGATCGGTTGGGAATCATCTTCCGAGCTTCCCCGCGACAATCCGATGTGATGATTGTAGCCGGTACTTTAACAAACAAAATGGCCCCGGCCCTAAGACAGGTTTATGATCAAATGCCTGATCCCCGTTGGGTTATTAGCATGGGTAGCTGTGCCAATGGTGGTGGCTACTATCATTACAGCTACTCTGTTGTTCGTGGATGTGATAGAATTGTGCCTGTTGATGTTTATGTCCCTGGATGTATGTGATGATGTCCCTGAGCGCCCTAAATTTACTCTACTAGCAGACACTAACAAATAGAACAGGCCCGCCTACCTCCGAGGCTTTGATGTATGGAATTTTCCAGCTTCAAAAGAAAATGAGGCATACTAGGATAACCCGCATGTGGTATCGACGTTAGCTTGCTCCTGTGTAATTCTTCATCATTTAGTCCTGTGCTCTAAAGGGTCGGGTCTGAGAAAAGATTTCTGATATCACAAATGCTGTATAACTTGTGTCTAAATACAATCATTTGCGTAGGAAATCGTTTTCAGGGTTGTATGTTATTAGAAAGGGTCCCTTTGCCCATCCCAAGCAAACAAAATGGCACCTGCACTTCATGCATAATAATATACATCGCTTGCCGAAACGCTGCCTCTAGGTGACAGCCATATCTCCGTCAGACCGTGGATATCATCGATAGCCATGGAGATGCAGCTATGTGTCTATAATTTGGCGAGAAAAAAGTTGTCGGTAAGTGCATGGACTTAACCTCAAAGCCGTAGCCGTTACTTGATGAGGGAGTCGAAGGAAAGCCCGGCCGATGCCGACTGTTAAGACACGGTAGCTTTCCAGGCCAATCAATCCTTTTGTCCAACTACCTTATTATCGCTTAATACAATAGGTCTATGTAACGTATGACCACTCGAATTCCGAGAAGAATCAAACCACCTGGAGACACTAGTGTTCGGGCATGCGGGGGAGTCTGTGAACACTACTAGTACTTCGAAGGGAAGGCTGTTGCCCAAAAGTGGCTAGCCTCGGATATCTATCTTTAGTGCTCATCATTTTTTTTTCTCTTTCCATCTTTTTTTTTCCGCTTTAAGGACAGTGTGACCTCCGAGGGAACAAACTCTACTATTAATTTAGACCCTTTTTCTTTCTCCCTTGTCTATTTATCCAACCCCGTGCAGGTGAATGGCACTCTAGCTCATTAAATATGAAGCGACGCAATCATTCTTTGGAGGCTGGGACCGCTGTCGCTGTTCATCCTTTACCGCTCAATTCGGCATTATCCACACCATGGGATTTTCTTCGACCAACAAAAGAGCTTCGCACCACCATAGTCGACGCTGCTAAAACCTTTCTGGACCCCCTTGCTGCTTCGGTCAGTAATTCCCAATCTACGCGCAATCGCAATTCCAGGAAACGCAGGAAGACCGGGGACGACCAAGATGCGACTTCCGTCCTACGGCTGAAGCAATTGTATGTGGATGGGTTTACTCCAGATCAAATATGGGAGCAGGCTGTAAGAATTTTCGATTCCGCTAACCAAGAAGTCGAGCGTGATTACTCCCGGTGGAGCGAAAATGTCGGTCTGCCCCTCGAGAAAGAAGAGACCGCAATCCTTGATTTGACAACTCAGAATGGTGGAGACTTGGAAGAGGGCAGCTTCCAAAGCTCCCTGAGTGATTCTACTGGATTTTCGGGCAGTGATGGAGAGCAAACAGAGATGGAGGATGAGCTGGGGACCGGCGAAGCTTCAGATAATGAATCTGCTTTCGTTGAGGGAGAAGACTATTCCTCGGACGAAAGCTCCTCCTCCAAGCAATCTAACATTGATGGAGATAAGGTTTCGACTTATATCGAAGACCGCTTTGGACTGAATGATGGTTTCTTCTCTATTGAGGATTTTAACAAGGAAACTGAGTTATTCGAGAGAAAAGATTCCAAGGGTGGGTTCGATGATGACGACGATAGCGATGATGAGGGTATTGATTGGCACACTAATCCTCTCAATGCCGGGGAATCTCAAGGCGCCTCGAAGAAAGTGCTATCATCGGCAGACCACGGGAGTACGAGTGATAGTGATGATGAGGGGCCGACGTTCGATAACATGGGCTCTATGGATGGATCGGAATCGGAAAACGGAGATGGGGAGGCTCATGACCTAGAAGGAGCAAATTGGATGAACACAAGTGATATCATGTATGCTGATTTTTTCGCGCCTCCTCCGCGAAAGGCTTCGACCAAAAAATCACGCCCTCTCCCAAAGACTCAACCACAAGAAGCGATTTCCCAAAATGAGATTAACCGTGCAATGGCTGATACCCGCCGTGACCTATTTGAGGATGAAGCATCTCTCGAAGGCAGTGAAAACGAAGCTGATGACTCGCATGGACCTCAATCACAACGCTCAAGTCATGAAAAACAACGCGCTCGAATTGCCGATGAAATTCGCCGTTTAGAAGCCGCAAATATTGCTAAGAAGGAGTGGATGGTGTCTGGCGAAGCTAGGGCCGTCGAAAGACCCGTTAACTCACTCATAGAAGAGGACTTGGACTTTGAGAGGATCGGAAAGCCAGTACCAGTCGTAACCACAGAATTGTCCGAAAGCATTGAAGAACTCGTTAAGCGTCGGATTGTTGCGAAGGAATTCGATGAAGTCGTTCGTCGCCGTCCAGGGTTATCGGATCGACGAAGTACCGAAAAAGCACGCATTGAACTTGATGATAGTAAGCCACAGCAGAGCCTCGCAGAACTCTATGAGGCAGATCATCTTCAAAAAACCGATTCAAACTATGTTGATCCGCAAAACCAAAAGTTGCTGAAGGAGCACGCCGATATCACCAGTTTGTGGAGAGATATAAGCTCTCAACTGGATACACTATCAAATTGGCACTACAAACCCCGAGCACCCCAGGCAAGCATAAATGTAGTAACGGACGTGGCAACAATCACCATGGAAGACGCACAACCCATCACCAGTAGTGCCGTTCGTCAATCTGCAACGCTCGCTCCACAGGAGATCTACGCACCTGGGGATGAAGCCCGAGCACCCGGAGAGCTGGTCATGAGGAATGGAGTCACACTTACCAAGGAAGAAATGACACGGGAGGACAAGTCAAAATTGAGGAGACGTCAAAAGAAACAAAACAAATTGGGTACCGACAACCCTGGGCCACGAAAGGGGACAGGATCAGAAAAACAGCAAATCGTATCGGACCTCAAAAAAGCCGGTGTAAAGCTGATTGGAAAGGAGGGCAAAGTGACCGACATGCACGGGAACAAGATTTCTGGGTCGGATAACAGGAATGGTGCCCACGGCATTAAGCTCTAGTTCATTTTCAGTGTTGACCCGATGCGCAGTTTTTATGACAACTCTAAAATCTAAATATCTGTATTCTTTCTATATTTGAGTTCCCAAATATGTCCAAGGACCCTTCCCTGCCCTTTTCTCAGCTCATTATTTTTTCTCCTCTGACTTTAATCCGTATTGAATAGAGGAAAATGTTTTCTCGCTTATAAATTTCTGCATCGGGGTCATCGCTAATCTCGTTAATTTCAAATACCTTCCGTGCTAATTTCATAAACCGGAGGTCTGCTCTTCTACGCTTCTTGAAGCAAAAATAACAGACTGAATCTGGGCCCAAAAGTTCTCTCAATGTCGAAATCAAAAGAGGGAAAGCAGGCTCAAAGTAAACGCAATCGGCGGCAAGTATGATCGCTGGGTGTCTCGGAATATCACTAGGGAGGGGCTCTCCCCAATTTAAGATCGTGGCAGAGGTGGTGATAGAGAGGTTGTTGAGTTCGATATTGGCCTGCATTAGGGGCAGCATGGGTGCTTGGTCGGTAACATATACGGAGGACGGACAGACCTGGCAACCACATGCAACGGCGAGGCCAACCAGGCCCACACCAGCCCCAAGCTCTACTCTAGTGGGTTGTCAGTTACCAGTCTATCACAATTCTATCAACGAGTCGCGACTAGGAAGCGCAGTTTGCCTGGAAAGGGAGGGGAGCAGAGGGAGGGAGGAAGGCCGGATGGAAACGGACATTGTTTTGCCCAACAGATCAGAGTGGTGTTGGCGAAGTAGATACTTGCTTAGAACCATACCAGCAGGCCATAGTTGACCACCACATCCTCCCTTGAGATCCTCTTTGAGAAGGAGAGGTTTCTCGAGGAGGCCGTCGAAGGAGACATGGCTTTCGCCAGCGATTTTGAGGGTCCTCGCAGGGACCAGAGATTCGCTGATACTGAAAGGGTCATTGATATCAGATGGATTTGGATTTGGGCCTTCCATCTGTCCTGGTGTACACAGGGGAAACAAAAAAAGCCGAAATCGAACCTGAAAGAAGGATGAAAAAGAGACAAGGTGCAAAAGAGAGAGAATTTGGAGAATCCAAAACGAGAAATGAGATAAGAGAATGGAAGTACTTTTGGATATGTTCTAGGATCCTGTGTTAACTACTTGAGTATTGTCATAATTATTCTGCAGCAGAACAAAAGAGAAATAAAGATCGTGAACCTAAGGGGGAAAAAACCATTGAAGCACTTGTGGGGGTGAGTGTGATTGGCTGAGGGTTGAAAATTTTCTCCGAGATGATCGGGGCTCAAAATGATTGTGACGAATACTTTTTATCATGTTCTCGACTGTCGTCAATAAGAATACAATCTGGACTGAGCCCTGAGGTGTGGATACCGGATACTAGATAGAGTTAAGACTACAGAGTATACCCACTCATCCTCAGGGCTCTTTAGCCGAAGCCAAGTGGAAACCTTGAACCTGACTCCTGGAATCCTTATGGATAAGTTGAAGCCCTTCATTTCAAAATGGAGACAACGTGTTATAATGAGACATATGGCTTTCTTTTGCCATTGGGCCTTTTCCCATCGGCTGCGAGGTTTAATTCCTATGTAGCCCACAAGCATACTATGTATAAACATACACCCAGGTTGAAAGCCAAAGTTCCAGGCATGATGAGACATGGATTGATTCCCTCCCCTCTTGCTCTCCCAGTACCTCGTTATGCATAAGGGAATGGCAGGACTAATGTAGTGTTAATCAACATTGCTCGTCTATGTAGGCTTATGTTATATCAACACCCCCTTTGGTCCCAAGTGCTATAGAGTCTTCGCAACCTAGATATAAAAATTACCAAGGTCCATCCATCTACCTCCCATTGAGCTGCGCCGACCATGACAATCAACCACGACGACCAACCGCAACGATCGCCAACGGTAGCTAGCGACTAGTCATGATAATTTACATTAAATATAGAATAAAAGTCCTATTTTTTAAAGATGTGGTGTAAAAGGGCCTTCGCGGATGCTTATTATTCGAAGAACTAAGCTTGCAGGTTCGAAGGGGGGTGTTGATATAACAGGACACCCTGACACAGACAGCAACATTCACCTGAATTCTAAGGATACGGATTACCTCAGGGAAGGCAGCTTGACGTCATGGAGTCTCCCTTCCGCACCATTCCATCTCCATTGTTCCCACATCCATAATTCTGCAGGACCCGGCGTTCAGGAAGGTGATGATTAAACTTGAGTCCGCCACTGCCACTGGAAAGAAAGCTTTGGTCATGACGACGTCACCTACCAATCCACTTAGAAAGTTTTTTGTCTTGTGATGCAACTTGAATTGATGGCGGCATGCTGTTGAAAAGGTCAACTGCAGATTATGTCACTGAATAAATCTCCCCCTTAAAAGGGTTATTGCACCACATCCTCCGCTCGTTGTAGAATTAAGTTTGATTTAAGTAACACTTCCTGATTTGACTGCAGAGAAGGGAAATAACACAGGATTTACGGCCGCACGATTCAAGATGACAACCATAAACTGTGGGTTTTCCGACTTTTGTTTTTATGCTATTCTTTAGAGCTAATAAGGTGACTTAGATTTGCCCTGTGTGAAGCCCTCCGCTATTGCGATGGGCACTATCTTCACCCATACTGCCTCTTTAGGCATTTTGGCCCCTGTCTTCGGTGATACTTATCATCGCGCCCAGGCGGCTAACTCAAAGGAGGAATTCCTCAAATCCAAGGAAGCTGCCGGTGCGGCCGCTGCTTGGGGTAGTTCCTTGGTTGGGAGTGCTGCGCAAACGTACGGTGTCGCCGCCTTGATTAATGTGACAGGTACTTTGAGCTACAAGGGAGCAGCTTATTTGGGAGGCTTGATTTTCTTGGCTAGCTCCGCCCCCAGTGTATGTTTTCACTAGAATCCCTGTGGCTGACATCCGCACACACTAATGGGTTTTTTCTGATGCTATAGTTCATCGGTCAGATCTTCACAGAGAAGCGCCCACTTGATACTGTTGCAGTAGGCGCTGTGAGTAGGGTTTTTGAGACAGTGGGACTTAGCCTGTTCCTCACCTGGTGGGGCACTCGCACGAATCCTTTTGACTGAAAACGCCCATTCTTTCCCTCTTCAGTCTCAAGCTTCCCCAGCCAATTTCTTGTGCTCGTCGTTGATATGAGGTTTTGGGGGGTTGAATGAGTTTGTTTAGTACCAATGTAATTACAATTTTCCTAACAGATTCACTTTATCTCCTCCATTCAAAGAGATAATAATACATTTGTCTCGTCCCAAGTTCTAATCTCAGCATTTGCCTTATGATACACATAGTCAAGTTGGTCTACATGCCTGCTTCATTCGCATACTGCTTGGACACAGCGGATAGCTAACTAAACATGTAGTGACAGGGTATGGACGTATGCTCAACTAGCCAGGGTATACCATGCTGACCACGGCGTGAACCAAAAGGTAGGCATCGAAACAGAGCGCCTGGGACCCGAGAAGGAATGGAGCTAACATGATAACATGAATTGTTGAGACCCAGATATTGGGGTCTTCCCCTGATATTTCGTAGACCAGACGTATCCGGGGATCAAATTACCAGCCCAATAGTTTTTGGGTCCCAACCCATCAAGAACAGGGGAATAACCTGAAGCGCCTACACATGGAAGAAGAAAGAGCGTTACGCATTAGTTGACATATACAGGAGGCATCCCGATTCGCATAGGGATCCAACGAGATAGCTCGCAGAGATGTATTTGAGAAAGGAAGAAATTGGGATACATTTATACCGAGTAAGCAGATGCGAATAATCTAGATAAAAGTGCGGCAGGGATACCTAATTCAAGATTTTGTGAGTTAAGTCAATGTAGACATGGCAAAAAGAGGGAACAGAACGTACTGAGTAGGGTATCCGTGTTCATGGCCAAGCTCGTACTTAGATGCCGAGTTAAGATTGCACGGAGTTGGTGGTAAACCGTTGGCGGCCAAAACACCCTTGATACCGTTCTTGTCCTTCTGGAAGTGCCCAGCCAAGCCGCGCTCCTCGCCCTCCTGTTTGACAGACACTAGCTGTTTTTCACCTGCTTGACCTATTTGCAGAATATCATCCTTGGGTGCTGCCTTGCTGCCCACAGTGAGGAGACCAACAGCATCCGCCTGGTTAACGGTGCTCAGTTTGGGGTAACTCCTCCGGCCGTCGCGCTTCCAGTACGGGTTATCGGCAATGTCACCGGCCGGTAGTGTCACTGGATCATCGTAAGACAGCGGGGGAAGCGCTCCAGGTGTAGGTAGACGGAACTGAGAGTTCAGAGGGACACCGGTTGAGCGCTCTGGATCAACGGCGAGAGCGCGGCGTAGATGTTCCCAGATACCGGTGGATTGGAGGGTGTATTTCTGGGATGGAATGAGCACAATTTCTGAGTCCCTATGTTACAAATGGATATCGAGGAAGATGTTCACCTTATTAACGGCTATCACATTTGATGCCGACTTGGCCGCTTTCAGGACGTCCCGAGCCATTATAGGTGAAGGATCTTTTGAATGTAGGTATCAGTACTCTTGGCTCGGGATCTGGTGGTATATCATGCTAGTATTGGGTTCCGGGGAAAGTAAAAGCTCTTACATCTCTCCCCAAAAGGGTTGAAGTACAATATTCCACAACAGAAGATCTCAATTCGTACCTCATGAGATATGGAGTACCAGCAGCCGGCTCCAAACGATGTGAGGTGCCGTATCCGGAACAATGAAGTTCCGGTCATATTTTGAATAATACCCAATTCCTGAAATCTGACTGGAGGATCAAGCAGTTGTACAAGCGCAAACTCAAGGTCGACTCATAACTGTCAAAATTCCACGGGTTGGGAATCAGTATAATATAAGACAAGAGTAAGTATATTTTTAGAATAATATACGTCTTGTTAAATTTAAATGTTGGTCATTTAGGAAGAGAAATTCATGTAGGTGGTTAGTTTTGTTGTACAAAAAATTGGAGAATACGTACCTACCTTACTACTACTACTACTACTACTTATAGTAGTAGTAACGAATAGAATTCCTGTACGATTTGCCAGGAGAACACATTGAATGGCAATTTAATCTTACTTATCGTCACATTTATATATGACAATACCAACAGGCGAGATAGTAAAACGCCTATAACGAACCCCAATTACATTGGTTTTGTGTACCTTGCGCATCAATCGAAGGTAGTTGAGGAACGGGCCAACTCCTCCATTTTCTTGTCCCGTTGGGATGGGTGCATTGGCTAGCGATTCAGGAAGGAGAAAAGCTTTAGATACCTAGGGAACTAACCCTATCTACCAAAGGGGGTCCATGCTTGGCCAATTCCCACAGAGCCGCTTGACAGGTCCGCAACGTCACTAGGGCAACAACACAATAGGTTTCTTGCACATCATTAGCCGGGAGATAAGTTGGTACTATTTGAAGACGTTTCCATGGTTATTTGAGGGTGAGCTACCGGGTTGCTCACTCCTCATTTTTTCCCTTGTCATCCTTCGAGCTCGAGGAAATGAACTGCTGAACAGCGTCCACGGTCGCGTCTGGACCGCCAGGCTGCAAGATAAGAACTTTGCCTTGCTTATCAACTACAAAGACGCCTCTAGCTGTTCCTTTAGGTACCTTTTTGAAGCCAATGGCCCCAATCAACGTAGATCCGGTGTCGCATAGAAGCGGATAAGGCAGGTTTTGCTTGGTTTTGAAGGTAGTGTTTGCCTTCGGCGAATCCGCCGACAGCCCGTAGATTGACAAGCCAGTCGAAGTTAGGCGATCATACTGGTCACGGAAAAGACAGACTTGCTTTGTACCTTTAGAGAAATTTAGACCGTGATTTTGTGGCTTTGCGCGATTAGATAGCAAGAAAATGCAAGATACAATGGATGCCTTAGGGGGGTTACAATTCCGGGGTACATATGATGATAAAAATTGGATGCAATGATAATCAGAATAAAGGAGTTCAGGGAGCTAAACTTACAGCCAGGAGTGGACGCCTTAGGATAGGTGAACAACACAACACCAGAGTTGCTTTCGTCAACGAGTGTTTTCAGGGTGGTCTTGGTGCCATCATTTGTCTCGATATCACCGCCAAAAGTGTCCAGATTGACAGTATCGCCGACCTTTGGAATGGCTGGAGAGGCGGAAGTCGAGTTTTTTTCATTTTTTGAAGTGGACTTTTTTGCTGTGGTAGCTGGCGCTTGAACTTTCTTGCTCTTTTTTTCTGGCGCAGGAGGCTGGGCTGGCGCCTTTCGCTTTCGCAGCTCAACAACCATTTCGTTCAATTTGAATGGGCCAAGAATTGAAAGTAGAAGGTTTATTATTATGTGAATAGTGATGTTAGCAATGCGCTGTTTAGGTGAGATGTTAATATGATTTTCGTCGAACTTGTTGGCGTTCGTGGTATGCTTATGCCCCCTTTATCTCGAAAATTGGGTTAGTTAGGCGAGCAGGGATAGTCAGGTGGCTTCAAGCCGGCAGGTACTTTTGTGAGGGATTATTCTTCTTAGTTATTAGTGAATATTAACTAGGTAAGAATAGTAATTACCTGAGCTGTACGGAGTAGTATCAAAATTCATGATAAAATAAATAACAAATACTTAATAATAAGATCCATGATGGGAATAATAATACCCCAGACAACTTGAAGTCTGGGCTGCGGGAATTGATGACTAAACACTTACATAAACTCCGCACCAAAAGCTCATAATTCCCCGCACGAAACTCTGGGAGCAGGAGTTTAAAGCCAAGAATTTGGTGACCAGGTAGGTACCTTAGGTACCTATGCAACAAGTGCTGCACTCCACCGCATTTGTAGACCATAGTTCCTTCGTCGAGCAAATGGTAGAAACGCAATAATTTGACGAAGGCTTGGTCAAATAGCATCTGAAGTTACTTCGATTCGGAGTCTGACATTCGAGGACTAGACTCGTACTCACCACAAGGTTCATTCAGCCTACGGATCTAGCTGGTCATGCTTTGTTGCATTATATCAATATATTAAAATATTAGTTAGTTAATGGATCAATATAGTTCGAGAGAAGGCCATAATAATAGTTAGGCTCTGTGTTCGGTGAAACGGATCCAGAACGGGGGGCTGTCGGAGCACATGGGCACAACAGTTATCATGCTCAGAAATTCTTAGCTCTGGCGCGCTCCACATCCGCCAAAAGCTCCCCCTCTTCAGCCCCTCCTTTTGAGAGACTTGCATGTATTCTTGACTCAGCGCTTGGTACTGCTAGAGAGTCGACACAGCAGAGCCAATTGCCCATAGCGCCCCTCAACACTGTATATCGTGAAAGTATCCTCCTAGTATGGCGACCTCACCCGAGAAAACTGTCCCTCTCTGCGGCGAATGGCCAGTGGACCCCCAGGATGATGTCCCTATATCAGAAACCCGCATCTGGGTAGATGGATGTTTTGACTTTAGCCATCATGGTAAGAAGTTAGCCTCCCACACTCCAGCTCATAGCTTTTCTAATATAATCTGTAGGGCATGCGGGAGCTATGCTTCAGGCCCGTAGATTAGGGGATGGGCTGGTTGTTGGGGTACACTCCGATGAGGCAATCCTCGAAAACAAGGGCCCGACGGTCATGAGATTAAAGGAGCGGTTGGTTCCCCGACTCTTCCCTCTTTCTCTACCTTAATTCTATCTACTGACCGAGAACCCTATGCTCCTAGAGTTGCTGCCGTCGAGGCATGCCGTTGGGTAACTAAGTGTATCCCTTCTGCCCCATATGTGACATTTCTCCCTTGGGTTTCACATTATGGCTGTAAATATGTTGTCCACGGGGATGATATCACGTCAGATAGCAATGGAGACGATTGTTATCGGTTTGTCAAAGCCGCTGGGCGTTTTAAGGTGGTCAAACGCACCCCCGGTATATCTACCACCGACCTTGTTGGACGTATGCTTCTTTGCACAAAGGGCCATTTTGTCAAGAGTGTGCAAGAAGCTCTTAGTGGGGAGGAAGGCTCCGGAAACGAGGAAGAACGCAAGCAGTACGCATCTTATCTCCGAAAGATAATCCGAGACTATGCTACAGATGAGAGTGGGCTACTTCCCGGCCCCCAAGTCTGGGTATGGGCTGGCTCCAAACGCGCAAAACTCGAAAATACGATCGAGGAAGCCGGTGCATTTGAGAGTCTCGTTGGAGGGAAACGCCCTAAACCCGGACAGCGTATCGTCTACGTCGATGGAGGATTTGACTTATTCTCATCCGGCCATATTGAATTCCTTCGTCGAGTTTTAGATTACGAGGAATCGGGAGGCCGACAACGGGGCTGGTATGATCGAGAGCGGCGAGACCAGAGAATCAAAGACCATGGAGAAGACTATGGCCCAGCTTATGTTGTTGCTGGAATCCATGACGATGATGTTATTAACCACTGGAAGGGGCTAAATTATCCTATCATGAATATTTTTGAACGGGGGCTCTGTGTCCTCCAGTGCCGTGTAAGTTTTGATAACGTCTATCCTTTTTATTACGTTCTCGTTCTCGTTAACCTTGTATTAGTACATCCATGCGGTCATATTTTCTGCTCCATTCTCACCGAGTCAGTCATATTTGGAGGCGATGCCGCTAGGTGTGCCGGATGTCGTTTACCATGGCCCCACGACATTTATACCGCTTACGTACGATCCTTACACTGCCCCCAAGAAAATGGGTATATTCAAAGAGACTAGTAGCCATCCTTTTCAAAATGTCAATGCAGGTGAGATTGTTGGAAGAATTCTCAAGAGCAGAGAAGCCTATGAAGAAAGACAACGTGCAAAGCTACAGAAGGGGGTTGTCGAGGAGGAAGTCAAGGCGAAAGAGGCGGCATCCTCAATAACATGAGCCGAGAAAGAATAATTCTGCGGTGTAAAACAAGGTATGGATACTTTATTTGTTGAGGGTTATTGGGTATGAAAATAGAAGGTTGAATGTATCGCAATATATATATATATATGATCTGGCGTAACTGTCTAATGACACTGGGAGTAGGATATGCCATTAGATCTCATTTGTATGCTTTTTGCTCCGGACTTTGTTAGGAGGAACCAGTAGCTATGGTTAAAAAGTGTACTTACCATACGAGTTATTACCAGCGTTTCCCGAATGGCCAAGTTCACACCGCATTATTCGCTGTATGTTCCTATCTTACAGAAAAATATCTCAACACAACAGAATGGCTGTCACTTAGTCAGAAATATCTTCACCCTACTCGGCAGCTACGACGACTCCCTTCTCCTCCAGTAGCTTCGAAAGCTCGCCGTTCTGATGCATCGACATCAGAATGTCACATCCCCCGATAAACTCCTTCTCCAGATATAGCTGCGGGATTGTTGGCCAATCTGAGTACTCCTTAATGCCTGAATTATGGAGGGTAGGTTAGCAAACCAGTAACGAACCGCAACTATGGGCCGGGGAGGAAATGCCTCACCCTGGCGTAATTCTGAATCTTCCAACACATTGAAAGCAACAAACTTCTTAGGATCTACTCCCTGCAAACCCAGGATCTGGATACTTGCCCGGGAGAACCCACATTGCGGAGTCTCTGGGGTGCCCTTCATGAACAGAACCACAGGAGCGGAGGCAACCGCTTTATCGATTGCTGCTTTTGTCTCAGTAGAAAGAAGTCGAGCACAGAGGGAAGAGGGAATCCGGAGTCCGGTAAACTGGGGCGCGGCGAGCTGGGAGGGGCGCCAAAGTGGCCGAATAGTCTTTTGACATTTATTTTGTTGTTAGTCTTCAAAAAGTGGGTGGATAAAGCAGCTTCGCAAAACAAGAAGCTAGAGAAGCATATCCCCGTGGCGCGTACGGTAAAACCAAATTGGGGGTGCCCAGGCTTACAGATGAAAAGACCGTCCTCGAAAACATGATGCAATGCGTTTGGTGCAGTTAGCTGAGCTACTTTGTTGATGATAAGGGAATAATAATCAGTTCCTTTTTTCCTCAGAATTTACACCCGGCACCAAGGTACAGCCAATCATCACGTGGGAATTACATCATCCTCGTGTTTGATGTGGGGTTCTTGAAGTAGTAATCATTTTTCATGAATGAGCTTCAACGAATATAAGAAAAGTTTCGACAGCTTCTTACATTCTGCGCATTATAGGTATGAACCTCGGGGTAACGAATTACATAGTATGGGCCTTGAATTTCACGAACGTTAAATTTATTTTGAATGTACCACGCCATGGAAGTTGCGACCCCCCAATTTTCCGCCAGGCAGCATTTGAATGACGGCAAAACCCATATTCTTTTGGCTGCAAGCGGATCGGTCGCAACGATAAAGCTACCCAACATCGCGGAAGCACTCGGACGCCACCCGAATACATCAATTCGCATTATTGTAACTAACTCCGCTGAGAGATTCCTAGTCGGACAAAGCGAGGAACAGCCTGCGCTTCAGACGCTGCGGCAAGTACCCAGCGTCGATGGTATCTACCGGGATGAAGACGAGTGGGGGCGTCCTTGGACCCGCGGGGCGGCAATATTGCACATTGAGTTGAGGAAATGGGCGCATATGCTTCTCGTTGCTCCTATTTCTGCCAATACGATGGCGAAGATGGCAATGGGATTTTCCGATAATCTTCTTCTTTCGGTTATCAGAGCGTGGGACACGACTGGGATGGTCGACGTCAGCTTCAAGAATAAACGACCCCTTGTGTTCGTCGCGCCCGCCATGAATACTGCAATGTGGAACCACCCAACCACGGCTAAACAGGTTGGATTATTACGTGACGAATGGGGGTTCAGCTCTTCAAACAAAGACGGCTGGGTTTATTATCTTCCTCCGATTGAAAAGGGCCTTGCTTGTGGTGATACTGGGACCGGTGGGATGATGGACTGGCGAGATATAGTGAATACTGTGGAGCAGTATTTAGGGTTAAAGGCGACGGTTACGAGCAGTCGCAGGGGTTGACTCTTTTACTTCCACTCTTGTCAGGCAAGGTATATTCATGCTCGTCATTTGTTTGAGGATATTAGCTCTTCGTCCTTGTTGTACAAGCCGGAGTATTGGGCAAAATATTCCAAGAGCGCTCCCATTGAGACGCCTCCCCCGGTCAATAGGCAACCGTTCTTGAACCACCACCAACAATTCTCGACGTTCTTTAGTCGGACTCGCCGTATCATGATGCCGAGCGTGAGAATCGCGGTCCCACAACTACCCATGAAAAAAACGGGGCCGGCCCCTGCTGCCACCCCTGCAGCGGCAAGAAGACCTACCTGAACTGCGGCTAGACCGGAAAGTACAGCCTTTGTGTTATGTTCATGGCGAAGAGCAATTGACTTGATTCCCGCACCAACATCATCTTTTATATCCATGTGTGCGTATATCATGTCGTAAAGTACTGTCCAAGCAACACAGCTCGAATATAGCGCAGTTGCAGCCTGCAATGCATCCCAGTTGCTTAGGAGATCTATCCCCAGAGCCGGAAAGCCCATGATGGCACCCCAGGAAAATGTGAGCCCTAGAACAGCCTGGGGGTAGTAAGTGAAACGCTTTGCTAGAGGATAGGTGGCGACAAGCAGTAGGCTAGGAATCCCGTACCAAAGGCACTGGGAGGGAAACTGCAGGAGGATTCCGAGTCCCGCCAGTAGCTGAATACTCGTGAATATTACAGCTTTGCCCGGTGATATTGCCCCCCTTGCAATAGGCCTAAATTTCGTGCGCGTCACATGTGGATCCAAATTTCTATCCCATAAGTCGTTAATTGCACACCCAGCACCTCGCATGATCAAGGCACCAGCAAAGAATAGACCAGTAGTCCCCAGAACCTGTGCGGGCGATACAGAAGTGTCCATACCCGCCGCAAGCAGTGTTGAAAATGAACACGGGAAAAAAAGGTAGTACGTTCCCGCCGGTTTGTCAAGACGTATTAACTCCGCGTAAGGGATCCATGGCTGAGGAAGGATGGAGACAAGCCCCGTTTGTGGTCGAGCATAATGATTTATTGAGTCCTGAGCCGGTGTGTGATGTGATGGGATCGTTGAAGAGGAAGAGAGTGGTGAAATATTTAATATTTTCTGAGTAGTGGTACGGTTGCAAGGCACTGGTCGTGGCCTCGGCTGGGCAAACCCGGTAGGCAAGATGCTGCCTCCAGAGCGTCTGATTGCTGCGGAGCGATCGGATAGAGGATATTGCGTATATACTCGCATGTGGTAACCATGAAAAAGGCCTTGCCGGTTCAGATAGGCGCACGGTTGTAGGCGTTGAAGGAGCTTCGAAGACGAAGATACTGCGGGTCGCATTGTGTCGAGTGTACCCGATCAATAATAGTCACAGTGTCTATATACCCGCTTTTAAGGAGCCGTGAGTACAGTTTCATCTACTCCGGCTCTATGGCCCATGGGTAGTGGATGTTAAGCTGGTGTGGTCCCCCTTAGAAAATAATAAAATAGAAAAAAGTAAAATAAGATAATTAGATGCTTGCGTTCTGGTATGAAATAAAAATGAAAGAAAGGAAGAAAGAAGGAAAGAAAGAAAAGAGGGAATATTAGTTAAATCAGGCTATTTCTATGGATGGGCCGCGTTGGAAGGCATTCTTCACTTTTCTCTGGAGGATCACCTGGGTGCTTCAAGAGAAAGGTCAAGGAAGTTGGTTACAGTTCCGTGATGCTCTTAAAGATATGCGGAAGATTTCCACTCTTGACTTATTTAGGAATAGCCCGCGGCCCAGATTCCCGTTTCCATATATGGAATAATGTCATCTGCCCTTCAATCCCCAAGTTCGCGAACGCAAATGATCGATCAAGCAAAGGAGGGTTTGAAATGCGCCAGAACTGAGAAGACGCACTCTGTACATCAGAACGGGCCCAGTTTTAGATCGCGGCTAGATCTACCTATCCCGCCCCCGCCTTGTCCACCACTTGGATTCTTGATCATAATCATAAGTTTGTTGTTGCTTCTACAATAAACACTGTTGTTAACGGTATTTGAGTGGATGTATCCGTGTGTTGAAGTTTATCCATCAACACCACTTTCGGCCAGAACGTCCTCTGTTACCAACATATAATATTGCGCTCTATCTACTTCCGGGTATTTCTGCTGGACCTGGGTTTTCTTCTTTTCCCGCTAGCCCTTAGAGCCTGGTTATCATGCTGTTCCGATATTCAAAGAGTGCTGTTTCACCCTTTTTATTACCATAAAGATTTTTCACAAGATGCCCGCTCAGCGACCTCGCGCTGCATTCGAGCCGCTCTCTCCAGACTTTAATGTTGTGAAGCTTGTTGATTCGACGCCAAACTTTGAGTTCGCACCAAGAATACACTGCGACGCGATTGATGAGAATGGCCTTGAAGATTTTCAGAAGCTTGTTTCACTGCATGTAATCATGCGAGGAATACCTTTAGTTGTTGAAGGGTTTGATACTAGGCTGGATAAGTCTGTATTCTCTGAGAAGTGGCTCAGGAACTACTTTTCTACAAAGAGTAAGATATTAATACAACTCTCTTTTTCTTTATTCTTTAACTAAAAGCTATCTTTTAACAGCGGAGAATGCTCGAGACCTTGTCAATAAGAAAAATGTACCTCTTACGATTGGACACTATCTTAAAAACATGCCACTCCTCACAGATAAGTGGACTGCCAACAACTATAAAGACACTAGCAACCAAAGATTATATCTGAAGGATATAGATTGCCCGAAAGTTTGGCGTGATCATTTGAAGAAGATAATACCTCCACCTTTATTCTACCTGAACAACTCCCCACAGATTTTTGATGGCCCTGGGTCGAAGAGCGCCGAGATTCTTAATGAGCATAGTGCATATACTACCTCTGGGAAACATATAGACCAGGCAGGTGACTTAATGAGTTGCCTACCTGATCACATGCAGGCTGAGAACCTCATGTGTTACATTGGTCATGAGGGGACCTACACACCTGCACATCAGGAGATGTGCGGTAGTCTTGGTCAAAATATTATGGTTGATGCTTCAGATGGCTCAATTGAATATGGGAAATTAACCAAGCCCGGCTCTTCAATTTGGTTCATGACGGAAAGCAAAGACCGCGAGGTGCTAGCTGAGTATTGGATGTCAACCTTGGGCCATGACATTAACATCGAAGACCACTTCGCGCAAATAAACGCGTGGAAGGCTGCGCCATTTAAAAAGTACGTCGTTGAACAAAAACCGGGTGATTTCATTCTTGTCCCCCCTTTGGCAGCACACCAGGTGTGGAATAGAGGAACAAGGACTATGAAAGTGGCTTGGAATCGGACAACGGTAGAAACACTACAACTGGCCCTGAAAGTTGCTCTGCCACATGCTCGAATGGTTTGCCGAGATGAGCAGTATAAAAACAAAGCCATTGTGTTTTACTCGCTGCAACACTATTCAACACTTCTTCGTGATATCAACGAAACTAACGCCAATCACCCGAGAGTACAGCAGCTTCAAAAGGACTTTGAAGATTTGTTCAACCTTTATACTGATATCCTACTCTCTGAGAGTTTCTCGCCGGACCTACCCAAGGAAAAGGGTATTCAGTTAATTTCCCCTGACGAAGGCAATGTAACTTGCTCGTATTGCAGGTGCAACATCTTTAATAGGTTTCTAACATGCCCCTGGTGCGTTTCGAGTTCAGGCGATGACACTTACGACATTTGCATGGAATGCTACGCTATGGGAAGAAGTTGCGCCTGCATCTCAAAACTGAAGTGGGCCCAACAGTTCCGATGGGACGAACTAACCGAGAAATATGAAGTTTGGAGACAACAGATCCTGAGCTTCAAAGATTGTGTCAGGGATAAGTATCAGCCCTTCTCTAAAGAAAGAGCTGCGCTAGGCGAGATGGATCTCAAGAAAAGTCTTGCCGAAATTTGTCAGGAACAAATGAAACGGCGACCCTGGGTCGACATTACCAAACCTGTCGTTGAGAACATTGTCGAAGATGAAAATAATCCTGAGGATAACACTCCAGCTCGCAAACGGAGGAAGATTCGTAAGGGCGACAAATCCAAAGAAAAGGCTGTCCGTTGTCATATTTGCAAGTGCGTTGAACCGGCATGGAAACTTGCCAGCTGTTCGTACTGCCAACTCCATTACTGTTATGGTAGCCTTTTCAGAGCGTTCAATATCAAGCCCCAGGATACGATGGAAATGAATCGGTGGAAATGTCCAAGATGTGAGAAGATCTGCAGCTGTGGTGCATGCCGCAAAAACCCTTCGATGACTCCTTTTGAACCCACATGCACTTCGCTAGGACACGATACAAGAAAGGTCGCGGATCCACGAAGTGTTGAAAGCCTGGTAGACTTCCGTCAGTCTAATCTTCGTTGGTTGAAAAAGTCGGGCGACGATGAAATTGGCCGTCTGAAAAAACACCAGGAAGAGGCCGATGAAAAAAGGAAACAATCCTTAGCTAATTATTCAATTCAACTTGAGCTACCCCCTGAGTCATTCCAGTCGCCTAGTTATAGTCAGCTGGAGCAAATAGCACACGCGGCGTATTATAAGGCCGATTACGGGGACATACCAGTAGATCCTGCGCTGGAGAACTCCTCAATTCTTACCCCGCCTGACTCTCTCGGGTTCAGCAGAATACCTTAGAGGCTGTATCGAAGGCTGTGTTGGAACTACAACGATGAATTGAGTTTTACCAAGGCTTAGCCCCGATTTGGTGATAAGGGGATGATTCCCAATTGGATTTAGTTAGCGAGCATATAATTCATTAAATGTACCATGTCTCTTCACTGGGATAGGACTAAATCATCTAGCTGATTTAGAATATTAGATAGTAAACCTCAACGAGAAGAACCTGGTCAAATTAACATGGGATTGTAAGGGAGGGCTATGCTCCTTTGTACTCATATCGAAGGTCCTCAAGAGATTTTAGGTTGACAGATATCATTAATTTCTGCATAACCAGTATGGTTGAGAACATGGCTACATTAAGTGAGTATAACGATGTCCCATAGATGACTCTCGTGAGAGAGTAAGATGGGCCAAAACCTAGGGAGTTCAGATACGTACCACCAGGAAGCAAACAAGCGGTGGGCCAGGTGAGGGTAGAAGACCCAGCCTCAGAAGAAAAGAAATAAGCTATCACCAAAATCGCAGAGATAGCGGCATTGGCAGGGGGAAGAAATTTCCGGGCCTCCATCGTGGGATCCTGCTTTCGTATTGGCCGCTTGCCCTTAGGATCCGGGCGCTGTGGCGGTAGATATCTCATTGTATATGCGGTCATAGTCAATGAGAGAGCACCGAGAAGGGACAAGAGCCGCACGGAAAAGAGTGACGACGACGAAAATAGAGACGGGAGTAATAGAGTCGCCGATACAAGAGGGAGCACGGCGAAAATGACCTATATCAGGTAAGAAAGAGAACGATCAAATGAGCGGGTGGCAAGAGAAGTATTACTCTATATTCCGCATCTCGCTTGTCATTTTGAATTTTGAAATTTTTAATAACACGCTCTTGCTCTGCAGTGAAAATGTTAGAGGCCTTATAAGAAAAGAATAGGTTGCGCACCTTCTTCGTCCAGTTCCTCGCGCGCATTTTCATCCCCTAAATCATCAGGGTAGCGGAATGCTCGTCGGAGCCTCGCGGACGCCATTATTTAGAGTAAAAGCCGCCTCAGGAATAGATTCAGATTATTAAAGGGCCAAATACGGTCAAGTAAATAAAAATGTTTAGTCGGATGGGAGGCAGAGATGTGAGCAATGACGTGTGCCAAAATATACCACCGGAGTTTGTCTTGTTTGACTGGTCCCAACAATTTAGCCGTCTCTTTAGTCAGCAGCCCAATCGCCCTCCGGGCTTATTGGTCTGCTTCACCCATATGATAATTTTCACCCAAACAATAAAGTACCTTTTATATGTGTTTCCCATATAGAAGGAACAAATACAAAAATTCAAATAACTTCAACATAGGAGTAGCTTAAACTATGAAATTAAATCGTAAGTTATTCACATTCTAATTTACTGTATAATACCCTTAAAATTGATATATATTTTATAATTAAGAAAATAGAAAAATTGATGCCTGAATTTTGCCTGAATTTTGGCTATAATATTTAAAACGTTAATATTTTAAGAAATACTTGGTATTTTTTGATTTGCTTTTTCTTTATAAATAAAAAATTATTAAGTCTATTATAGATAAAATTTTTATATATTTATTATACTCAATGATAAAGCTATTTGCATTTTTGTATTTGTACCTATTATATGGGAAACACATATAAAAGGTACTTTATTGTTTGGGTGAAAATTATCATATGGGTGAAGCAGACCAATAAGCCCGGAGGGCGATTGGGCTGCTGACTAAAGAGACGGCTATTCGGCCTCAGGTCCCAAAACTCCTCACCATCCCACATCCAGCGGACCGATCGAAGTCCGCAAGCCACTGCACATAAATTTCCTCCGATACGCCGCTGTCGCACCACCCACTCACACCGAAAAATTAAAAACAGAGAACACAGTATGCTTTTCCAAGTTGCCAGGAGGCGCATTGGCGCCGCATCACCACTTCCCAAGCCTGCTCTTCGAACTCCTCCTCGTCGTACTTTGATACCCGCTCCCACGGCAAACTCGGGCCCATTGATGGAACGGCGAGCGGACCGGGAACTTCCATCCATAAACACGGATCGACGAAAATGGATACGGACGTTTCCGATCTTTGCTGTTGTGGTGGGGGCGGCGATGTTGGGTATTTTCAACTACCAGAAGTCGTCCTCGAGCGTGGTTAGCAGCACGTTGTATGCTCTTCGCACGTCTCCCCGTGCTCGGGAGATCCTAGGTGATGAGATCTATTTTGCGCAAAAAATCCCGTGGATCAGTGGGGAGATGAATCAGTTACATGGTCGCATAAGCATCTCCTTCTGGGTCAAGGGTACGAAGGCACAGGGCAGGATGAGGTTCCGGAGCATTCGACCGAACCGGATGAGTTATGTTAGTTTTCCTTCCTTCCTGTCAAATTTGTATACCTGAAGATGTTCGAGCTGACGATAAGGGCTCCCGCCCGGCTTTCCTTTAGTTCCACACTGAGGAATGGAGCTTGGAGACAGAGGATGGAACAGTGGTCCAACTCCTAGAGAAGGATAGCGATCCGTTTCGTCAGAGAGATTGAATAGGGTAAACGTGGTTGAAACTATGTGTCCACTTACGAACTCGTGGGTGTATATCTAGTTGTATGTTGTGTGTGCATTGTGTTGGCGTTTGGGTTTGGATGCATGGAATTTTTATTTTTACAGCGATCAAAACCCCCTGCTAATTGGAGGTTATAGTCCTAAGCGGATGAGAATAGGGTGGGAAAAAAGGATATCATTTATGTATCATATACAGACGCCGCTCTAGAAAAAACAGAATAGTGTAATAGTACATTCTTCAAGAAACGAAAAGTAGACAGTAGCCTGTATTAAGCGGTGCTCTCCTCTGTTTGCGTGATTTCGGGCCATGGCTTCTTAATGGCATCCTGAATTCGGACGACGCACCCCTTAGGCCCGCTCACAGAACCTGTTTATGGGAATTAAAAAAAATTAGCTAGATCCATCTAAGAAGGCCGTGATGATGGGAAAGAAGATTGCGCCGAGACGGGACAGGCGTATAACACATACCATGGACGACGACAATGCCGTTCTCTGCATCCACCTTCAAGATCTTCAAGTTCTGCACCGTATTCTGCTCATTGCCCATATTTCCCGCCATTTTCTTTCCGGGATACACTCGAGAGCCACCACCCTGACTGGGGCCGGCGGAACCCATGGAGCGATGCGTCAAACTGACACCGTGACTGCGGTCTTGACCGCCGAAACCATGCCTCTTCATCACACCTGCGAAACCCTTACCCTTCGAATTTGATCTCGCATCGACAAATTGGCCCTCCTGGAACCAATTGGCCGTGACCAGCTCGCCCACGGGCAGAAGTCCGCTCTCGTCCTTCACGCGAAATTCGTAAACATATCGTTTCGGAGAGACCCCATTACTCGAGAAATGGCCGAGCAGCGACTTGGTCATATTTTTCGAGTGTTTCCAACCAGCACCCAGCTGGACAGCAAAGTAACCGTGTTGTTGTCGGGTCTTGTGCGAGATGACCTGGACGCGGTCGAGCTGGAGGACGGTGCACGGGATGCGCTTTCCTGTTTCCGCATCAAAAACAGCGGTCATGCCCTTCTTGATCGCAATGGCACCTGTCCGGAGCGGGAGAGTGTTTGCTTTTCGTTCAAGGGCTGCGGTGGGGGTCGATTTGAGCACCGGCAGATCAGGGCCAACATTGAATCGGGAGGCTTTGGGGGGGTTTAATGAGCGAATTCCGAATGTGCGTACGAGGACGTTGTTCGGGGTGGTTAATTGGGGAATCCCAAAGCATAATGGAAGCTGCATAAGCTTCCTTGATAGACGGGGCGACATTGTGAATGGTGCTGCTATCCGGGGGCCAACAGAACAATCCTTCTCTATGAGAGAGGGCCCGCTCTCCAACCTCTGAGATTTTCGAGTTGCGGGTTGGAAGGCGGTGTGTTTATATAGGCCTTGATCTTCAGGCATCTAATATAGGCAACCAGCTATGAGAGACGTACGGAGGATAGTACATGCGTCTCTAACCTTGCGGCATTGTGTCGGAAAACGGAATATTTTTTCGGTCAATAGCGAGTAGTTTTGGATTTCTTTCTCTAACTAATTCCAATTGATTACGAGGCACTGACCGGTTTAAGTCATGTTCTTCGGCTGCCGGAGCTCGAGGCTAAACTCCGCCGCACTGTGAGAACCTTAACTAAGGCCAGACACGGCCTGCTTCAACTCTGATACCGATGACCAGAGAAGGATTCAGTCGATGCTCCAAACGTCATCATCACTTTAATTCTTCCCTCTCCTCCAATTCTTCCTTTTTCCTTTTTTCCTTTCTTCTTATTTGTTTCCTTAATAATATTACTTTCTTTACCTGTATAACTAGATAGCTCCGTTTCCTTCGAACTCACATTCCTTCCCCAATCGAGGGGAAAAACTAAGATAACTTTTTTTACCCACTTTAAAGAATACCAATCGATTCCATCCACCTCCCCGAATTTCCTCACCCACGGCTAAAGAAGCCGAATTTATCCCCAATGGCTCTACGATCCTCTCTCCTCGCGCGCTGGGTCTCCCAAATCCGACCTCTCAATCCCACGCCATCCTCGATCCTCCGAACTGGTAATCTCTCACTCAATTTCCGCCCTTCTCAAGCGAACACCATTCACCGCGCATTTTCAGCACGTACCCCCCTTCAGAACCAACTCCTCTCCGCTAGTCATCTAAGATCCAAGGGCCCCTCCGCAGTACCCTGGAATCTACATCGCCAGGGGAAATTCCGACGCTTCTTCAACTCCACCGGGGCAAACCACTCGGAACAGCCGGCTTCGCTCTCGCAGCGGCTCAAGAAATTGTCACGCGAGTACGGCTGGTCTGCGCTGTGGATATATCTGTTCCTGTCCGCGCTGGACTTTCCGATCTGCTTTGCTGCGGTTCGTTTACTGGGCACCGACACCATCGGTCACTATGAGCATGTTGTGGTTGAGTCTGTGAAGGGCGCCATTGATTCTGTGTGGCCTGGTTTAGTGTCTAAGGTTGACGAGGAGAAGGAAAAGATTGGGGAAGAGCTCCTCCAGATAGCTGAAGAGGAGAAGAAGAAGAACGGTGACGCTAGTATGTTTTATTTATTATTCTTTCCCTGACCATCGTTTTTGCTACCATCTATCCCTTTTTGACGGCGTCGGTAGATGTAGATCTGGTTTACTAACTTGCAATTTTCTTTTCCGTTCAACTAGGTCTCTGGACACAGCTCGCCCTCGCTTACGCCGTTCACAAAAGCTTGATTTTCATACGTGTGCCCCTGACGGCAGCTATTACCCCTAAGGTCGTTAAGATCCTTAGACAATGGGGCTGGGACATCGTCAAAGGCAAGCCCAAGGGTATGTGAGTATGCTTTCGACACGCCAATAAGGCAAACAAGTCGCCTCTGTTAAACATGGGCGGCTGTAACATATATATTATTACGGGTTTGTTTTTGTTTTTGCATAGCGATCCTCAAACTAGATAATACATTCATAAATTGGTTGTACATTAGCTGCTAGATCTAATTCCTAGGACATGCTAATATGGTGTCCCTCTCCGCTCTTTCCAATTTTCGCACTGGGTATTTTCATCATGAAAAAAATAAAAATAAAAAAATAAAAAAATAAAAACCAAATCTAGCTCATTCACCAAGTTTTTGTTAAACCCAATCAAAAATAAGGATCAAAGGGAAAATGCCACCAAACTAGAAAAAGGAACACAAATACCCACGACGACTACTCATTAACTTCGTTCGACGTATACAAAAAGGAGGAGAGATAAAGGGCGGCAGGAAAAAAGTAAGAATTATATGGGGTATAGACATGAAAATGGAGAGAACATCACATATCAATCATGTCATTAAACCTCAAGATGCCGTTAGCTTTCATCACGCCGTTCACACCATCGGGCATTCGGTATGCCCAGTCAGTCACACCCATTGTGTTCGGCGCTGACATGGTACTTTGTTCCGGCAGTCCGGCTTCGTCCGAGGTATCCGCTACAAGTACAAGGCCAAGCTCCTTTATTGTCTCGATCAGAGCTGGCACAACGTTCTATAAAAGTGTGGGAGGGCGAGCGTTAGAATTTTTGTGCCGCATCATTTCGAAAGAGGGATATATAATTTCATAGAAATAGGAAACATACCAGGAGACTCGATCGGCATATCAACCCCATGAAGTTGTTACTTTGAGCGACACGTGCTGACTCTTTGATCGACATAGATGCTCGACCACTGCTACGAATGTCTGGATGGGAACCGGTATCACGGGCCAAATCCCGGGTCTTCCCCAGATCATTGCAAAGGAGAACAGGATCTGCGAAAAGTTGGAATTAGCACGCTGTACAAAAAAACGTACATTGGATCCTTTTCATCTCGGACTCACAATTCGGTTGCTTCCAATTCAAAGCAATGCAAATGTTAGAGTTGTAAGATGTAAAAACGACAGAGCGCATAAATTCGGGATTTTGGTCCCGGGAGATTCGGGCATGGTCGAACACCACGGTAAGGATGGCATCAGCAAAACTATTAATGTCCGCCAAGGATGTCATGTTTAAGGCTTTCTCCTCCGCAGCTGAAGGATATAGGATAGACAGGTTGACATTAACACTGACTGACAAATTCCTGAAGGCCTCGTCGAGAGACAAGAACGAGCTTGCTAAGAGTCGATGGACGTGGGCTAGATCATCAAGGGCCTGCGTTTGTAAGAAGTGAAAGATCTCTGAGCGGTTCACACCTCTTTCAGTACCGATAGACTGGAATTCAGAATAAGAGAGATGGCAAATGGGGATCTCGATTCCGTGGTGCTGAAGCGTAAATTGTGGATACACCACGGGTATATGGTCTTTGGTGAGCTGGACAAAAAGCTGCACATGGTTACCAGAAAGACTCGATCCTGTGATTAACCCGTTGTGTTCAGAATCTGTGGCACTGGTTGCCTTCCAATACGTTGCAAAATGGGTAATCTCCAAAGGATCTCCATGGTATGGCTTGATCACCTGGAATCCGAAACGCAGCTGCCCGATCGACCGCAATCTGGGGTCGAAGAGAGGCAAACAGCACGTACCAGAGCTGGATTCCTCAGCACCGAAAACAGTTGGTAATGCAACAGTCTTAGCGATCACTTTAGACCCAAACGTTGGGAATATCTCGAAATCTACTGCGAATGTGCCAAGATTATCCACATGGAAGGAGATTATTCGGGAGTCTTCTTGGATAGGAAGCATAACGGTGCGTGGGATCAAGTCGGAGAGTTTAGACGAAATAGTCAATCGAGCCGCGGGATGGCGACCAGCCTGGTCAAAAGAAATAGACCCAAGATTACCAGTGTCGAACAATATCTGAACAAACACCTTTTTATCCAAAAAGTTATGGCCATATCGCCGCAGAGGTATAATTGGAGGAGGTAGAGACAGATCGGGAATTCCATCAACTGTCTCCATATCATCAGCCTCGGTGTCTTTTACCTGCCACTCAATGGCAGAGCTTGGTTCTTGTAACCTCAGGCCGTTCAATATATCAAGTGGCCGTTGCGCGGGGCGAGGCTCGGTGCGGTGGGACCAAAGAAGGAGCATACATTCCAAATGGCCTTCCCAGGCAGCATAGTACATTGCGGCTAAATCCTTCTCGTCCACGGCGTCGGCATCAACACCGAGTTCGAGAAGAGTGCGCGCGCAATCAACGCAACCCTCGCTAGCCGCATGGAAAAGGGGTGTCCATTGGTACAGCTTGTCTTTCTGGTCCAAATCGGCCCCGTACTGTTTAAGGAGCAATAATATTGGAGGAGATTTGCAGGAACGCGCCACCATATGTTGAGGGTACAGACCTTCTGCGTCCGGAAGTAACTTCGCATTTCGCTCCAAAAGCATCTTCACTATCGTCATGGACCCGTGTTGACAGGCTAGATTCAGTGGGATGTGATCGGATTCAGAAGCTGGATCGATACGAGCATTATTAAGAAGGACTTGCTCGGCACAGGCGAGCTGATCCTTGACGATGCTATGGATCAACGGGGTAAAATTATCATGGTCCATGGTATCGACTGTGTCGGGGTTCGCGGCTAGCAGCTCTTGCACCATCTCTACACGGCCATGTATACAGGCATAATGCAGGGGGATTCTTCCATAGACATCGGAGCGTGTGATATCAATCCCCGCTGCAAGACCTGCATCGAAAACGAATTTTCGGCCAGATATGGCTGCCTCATGCAAACAGTTGCGCTCGTTAATGTCGTCTTCCGCAAATAGGTCAACCAGGCCACTTTCAAGAAGAACCGCAAGCACCTCGTCGGAGAATTCGTTAATCGCAGCAAGAAAAGTGCGTGTTGCACGTTCGCGGGCATCAGGGGACGACTGCAGCTTGGTAGTCCATTCTCGTAATGCCTGTAAGTTTCCTGCAGTGGCAGATTGCAGAATCTGGAGATCGAGGTCTTCTTCGTCGAAAGGCTGAGTGCCCGTGTTTCGCTCAGCAGGACGTGTTGTGTCGAAGTGAATATTTTCGCCCTCCGCCCATGCCTCAAGCTCTATCCGGGCGGTCGTTGCTCGGTCAGAAAGGTCGCGCAAGACGTCTCGATTGAAACAAGGCTGTACTTCAACGGCGCGATGGAGGTATAATTCTTTCATCCGAGACTATACGGGGGGCTTAGGTTAGTGCATATAGAGCACACATAGGAAATATTGTACGAATAACCCTAGTAGTAGCTCACCTTCGACGTTTTGTCCCACTAACGGCACTGTCAGCATCCATCTTCTTGAACAAGGATTTCCATAATTTCGACGAACCTTTTTAAGAATTTTTGACATAGCAGTCTCATTAATTTCGACAAATTGCTATGGGAAATGAAAAAGGATTATTAGAGCCCGTTACGCTGATGGTCCGGGGTTGATGAACTCACCTGCAGCTTGTTAAGGTCACCATCAAATTGCTGAAAGCCCTCGAACAAGGCAACAAAATTCGCAGGAGCCTTGGAATTCGTCACTGTACGCAACTGTACAACTCTCTTCTTATCGACCAATGTTTTCAACCGTAACGAGAACTGTAGCGCGCGGTCAGGATTTATATGCGCCAGGAAGCTCCAAGAAAGAACGTACCTCTGCTTCTTTTTGTAGATAGAATGTATTAACCTTTTCGATTTCTCGTTCCTGAAAAAAAAAAAAAGAGAGAGATCAAAATTAAGCTCTGACTCATGATTCAATAGTCAAGAAAGATTCCCATACCAGTCGAAAAAAAAACACCTCCTTGTTTGCGCGAAGAGCAGCTTGCGCTTCGGGGACATCTTGAGGAACTCCGGCAGAGCTCTGCGCTGGGATCGTTGGAGTCGCACTCAATTGTTTGATGAGCTGATTTGATCATATTAGTCCCGATGCAATGTCCGTGGGGGGGTAGGTTGTCCACCTTCTTCAAGGCCTTGTAGTTCACGAAACTTGCCGCATATTCAGGAAGATCGAGTTGTCTGCGCTGGATTTGTTTACCGAACTTCCTATAGGCCCAAGTTGTCAACAACAAACCAGGTACAGCCACCAAAAATTGATTTCCTGTTTTTGTTTTCAATTTTTTCCAGAGGAAAGCGACGTACATCTTGGTAAGCCCGGCGCAAAAACCAAGCGCACGGCCAGTCCCTTGTTGATCTCGTGCCTAGTCAGGCAAAGGCTTCAGGGCCCAGATGAGGATGAGGTGCTACCACACGTGTGAGTGCCAATCGCAGATATTGACGAGAGAGAAACACGCTGTGGAGGGGAAGAGGGGAAGAGGGGAAGAAAGCGAAAGGAAGATGATGACACCTACCCCTCCCAAGGACTCCTCGAACACGAGTAGATGATTGAGTGGAGGCGAAAGAGAAAGAAGGATAACCCGAAGTGGGGCAGGAAGATAGCAGCAGATGAAGTCAAGCAGGAGGAGTCAGTCGTTGAAGACGTGTGGAGCCTCGGCCAGTCAGATGGGACACCCAACGACTCAAAAAATAATGTAAAAAAAAAGCCCACCCCAAGGATGTGCTATTTGATACGATGGTGCCGCCGTCTCGAAACAGGACTGGACTTTGCAAACTGGCTCGCGAGTGACAGACGGACAAGCGAGCGAGACGCGGTGCATCGGTAGAGACGGGACCCTTATTCAACAGGACCTAAGGAAGCAGAGGCGCCAGATCCAGCATGTCCAAGCAGGTACGGACTCTCTCTGTCTCTCTCTCTTTCAATTTGTTCCCCGCGGGCAAACTGGCAGAGGCAGCGAACGACCGGCCAGTGCGGGGTGCAGGGCGAATTGGAATAAAACCAATGAAGAAACTCCAGCGAAAAAGTCCGATCGCTGCCGGAATGGACCAGGAGAGGCGATGGGACAACAAGAACACGAATCAAACGTGAAAGAATGGGCGTGAGAATGATGAGACGACCATACTAAGATTCAAGGAACCGAAGATATTGGACAGGTCACGTCAAGGCCTGGGAAAGAAGGGCGGGTGGGGAGCTCTGGGTAGCTGGCTCCGGTCCAATAAGAGCCGCTCACGCGCCCACGTTTCCTCCCAGCGGTCGCACTAGGCCTGCGGGCTCAGCGAACACCAACCATAGCCTCTTCGATCCCAACGTGCGCTGGCTCAATCGGCCTTCCCCTCCCAAGACCGAGCTACTGTATGGTTAATGGCGGTAGCCCACTCTTGGCAGAGCGTATCCTGGTGGCTGCACTGCATAGCCGTCATTATTCCCTGCCTCTCAGGGTTTGTTGCTACCGCCATGTCACTCGACCGCCCAGGTAATTAACTCCGGATTTGACCGTAACTTCGTTCCTCCTCTCTCCCTAGGCTCGCCGTAGATATGGACGGTAATCTCGCTTGTGATAAGCGCACCTAAAGTTCTCTAAGGTTCTGACTAAATCCTGATGTACAAAAGTTGTGGCCAGTGTCAAGTCACTGATAGGCTCCCTTGACGCCGTCCCCCTGTTCTTATTGGCTATCATTCACCCAAAGCGCCACTGTAACTGATCTCTGATCGACTTTGCTTCAGAGGTAGGTACCCATGACATGCATCAACCTTTTTTTGAGCACAATTACATCCCTCTCTTTCGGGTCTAATACTCCTCTTACTTCAACCAAGGTGGCGTTGTCGTCTAGGCGAGACTCAAATAAATCCCCTTGCTTTCCCGAGGAATCAGCCTCGATAAGATATGGCGTACATAGATACCGTCCCTCGGTCCTCGTCTCAACCTCCCAACAAAGAACTACCGGTAGAAACAAGAAGGAAGTATCCAAAAAGCCAATCAATAACATATGTATTCAGTCACCCCAGCCTACGATAAATAGCCAGTGCCATTCGCACCCAAATGAACTTTCAGATACAGCGTCCCATCCTCGAATCACGCAATATATTCAAGAAGGAAACAAGTCGTCGAAGAAAAGAAACAAGAGATTGGGGACGAAGGATGATAAATGCTAGTGAATAAAATATAGCCCACGCGTATCTTGCACAGTATGTTGAACTGAAAAACCTATCATAAATGTACACCCACTCACAAGAGAGAAAAGAAAAGAAAAGCCCAAGCCTGAGGATATATTAACATAACAGGAAACGAAGGAACTAAAAACACAAAATGTAAGCTAAGAACAGGGTGGAGCTCCACTCATTTAAAGGCAATCAAGAGAGAAATAAAATGAAGGGTTAGAATGTGACCATAGGAGAGAGCCAACAGGAGACGAACGAGCGAGCAAGCGAGAGAGAGAAACGCTTTATAGAAGATGACAATAGAAAATATGGTGAGTTGAAACTGCCGGTACTTTACGCGTCCGGCGTACCTGTGTCCAACGAGAACGTTTCGAAACCCAATCAGGATTCAACTGGAAGGCTCTCCCAAGACTCTAATAGGCATGGCAAAGGGCTCAAACATAGCCCGGAACCAGGTATTGGGGTTGCGCCAAAATCTCGGGGTCTCCGAAAAAATCACTAAATATATATGCAAATCAAAAACATATACTACTCATTCTTTAAAAGTTTTGAGCAATGCCCGCGTTTCCTTGTCGGGGAAATACCGACGGGCTTTCAATCCGGGTGTTTCGTCGAGCTTGAACATCACGAATTACCGGCTGGCCGCCACCGTAGGGACCTTCGCTATACCCGCCATATTGTTGCTGCATATCGTCGTAGTAAGGGGTTTCGCCATAGTAGGCAGCAGTCGGATGGGTGGCCGACATATGGCTTTCGTCGGAGACATCCGATCGGTTAGCCGCGGAATATGCAGAGGATGCATTGGATGGGCCGCGGTGAATATCTGTTGTTCGGTTGTTCGACGTCGGAACGGCACCTAGAATCCCAAGAGGTTCAGTTTCACCAGGCGCTCCATGGCCTTCGGAGTACTGGATAGTGCCTTCGCTTGGAGTAGTAGCATGATGATAGCCTGGCTGGCTTCCGGCCTCAGACATGGCCAGACCAACTCCAGCACTGCTTGACATATTCGTAGATGCTTTTCGACCAGCCGATGTTGTTCCCCATCCTCGGTAACCTGAAGCGTCATCCTTAGGTTCATAGGCGCTACCGCCCATGATTGGAGGTAGGCTCGGATCATTGTTGGGATTATAACCATATTCCTCCACCTCCTTTCTGCGCTCTTCTTCCGCTGCTTTCTTTGATTTCCACTTCCTCCAAAAGTACAAGGCGGCCAAAACAATTAAAGCTACGGTTACAACTGGCACAACCACTGCCACAGCTATTGTGCCACCTGCGGAGAGTCCAGAACCTCCGTCACTTTGGCTTGTGGGGGTTGCGGTAGCTGACGTTTCACCGATCGAGGTAGTTGTGCTATCCCCTGCGTTTCCAGTTGTCTGAGTAGACCCCGCAGTATCCGTACTAGTTACAATGACAGTTGTTGACTTTGTAGTTCCAGGAATAGAACTCCATGTTGTGCTGGTGGTCTCGGAGCTGGTTTCGGTAGACGTAGATGGTGGAGTAGTTGTGGTAGTGGTAGAGGTAGTAGTGGGAGTTGGGGTGGGGGTGTCTGTCGTTGTAGAACTTTCCGTCGTCGAAGGTGTTGGCTCTGGAGTTGAGGTGGGTTCCGTTCCTGTGGGGGTGGAGGTTGTAGCAGTGGTATCAGAAGTAGATGTTGGTTCCGTCGCCGATTGAGTAGGCGATTCGGTGGTTTGTGCAACCTCAGAAGATATGGAGCCTAGACAGAGTTAGTCAATGCCCAGCTCCTTTCCATCAAAGGAAATAAAGGCCAATATACCAATGGCATCATCTACCAGGTCAGCCATTGTCGGTCAACTGGAGGGCGAGTCTCCCTCCTTACAAGCGGATATGGGATTCCGACTATTTCCGTCGAGGATGAGATCAATATAACCGGAATATCGACTTTCGGGTTCGACCTAAACTTCTGGATTGGATGAAGAAGGGTACGCTCTCTCCGAACCAGAGTGGTGATCCGTATGCGTCGGAGAATTACGGACGGTAGATATCCAGAAACAGAAAGAAATCGGTTTCCGCGGCGGGTCGGATTTCCATCAACCTCAAAGTATCCCAACGTGAGTGAAAGGTGAAAATAAAATTGGTCAAAATTCTTCGACGCGTTCAAAATTGCGAAGAATTAAGGATGCGTTTTCGTGGTCATGAAGAAAGAAATTGGTGAAATGCTTCTGCAAGTGTTCCGAGTCAACAGTCAGGGGAAATCCAACAGCGAAATAAACAATACAATAGAATCGGCATATTAAGGCCCACCTACCAATTTTAATCAGGCTTCGCAGGAATTAGAAAAAAAAAATTCATATTAAAAAGCAAGATAAAAGAGGAGAAAGATCATAGAAGAAATGATAGAAATTGAAGGGAACAGGTCCAAAGAAAGAAAGAAGAGAAAAACGAGTGAGACCAGGTGAGCAAGAAAAGTGGAGTTACCTCAAGGCTTTTTGGGTGGTAATGGTAACCTTGAAAGTTGTACACTGTGACTGGCTCCTGAGTGGCGGCTCGTATTGGCAGTCTTCCATTCGCTCCTTGAGCGCTTTAGTCTAACCCAAGAAGTGTTGATTTGGAGTTACTTCTGTGTACCGTGGCTTCCAGTGGCCGCTAAAGTTTTAAATGGCTAGGATTTGGCATAATAATAAGTAATTATGTCCAGCGCTCTGACGACCTTTTGTACCCCAGTCGAGTCACAGGTATGACGATAGATGAGGCCACAACTCGGTTGGCTTCTGCTGCGATCGGTCCCTTCGAGTGCGAAAATGCTCTGCAAATACTCGGTGGAATCCAAGATTCGATTATCGCATTGCTCATATAGATTATTCTTAGCAGTAATCCGGGCAATCTAGACGATCCTGATTGGCAATGGGAGTAAGAATCCAAGCTATTTATCATCAAGAGTTCCGGTTGCAGATATCATCCCTCGAGCTCAGCCTGTCTCGTTTCGTGAAATGGCTGGACCTGGATTGGGTTAATCCACCCCCTATCATATCTTGCCAGCAATCCAAGGGAAAGCACACGACCAAGGATCGTCATTTTCGGCCTCGTGAAATTATATGGTTTTATGCTCACTTTCTTCTATCAATTCCTTTTTTTTTGCCTTATGCGGCCAGTCAACCTGCCCAAGATTCTTCTGCCTCTCGGAAATTGTGTCCCAGGGGAATTGAGCAGGTACCGTTCCGGGTCTTGCCCGCACCGAGAGGATTATATAATACAATTGTTGCTAAAGTTAACCAGGTGGGTTGGGTCAATCTACTGCCAACTATTCTTATCAGTCACTGATTTCAATTTTCAACATCATTATTATTCCCGGTACCACCAATAATACCTAGGAGGAAGTTACTGGTTCCATGATGATGATTAACTTCAAGTTCGGGGGATCCCATGTTAAAACCCCATCAAGACATGTTCCTCCGAGCAGTACGACAGGCGATCAGAGTAAATAAAAACTAGAGTAAAAAGATCCAACTCCATGAGCAAGAGGGCTCAGGAGTCAGAATGAGGATGAATTCGATTATTATTTGACAAATAAAATCCACTCAGCCCATTGCCCGTTTTATCCACGGAAAGAGCCGGAAAACGCCCAACATGGTTTGCAGGGTAGGTACTCGTCCTCTTTCGCGGCACCCACTTCTTCCTCATTCCCAGTGTCATCAGAGTGCACCATCCCCACGAGGTCGCAGGATTTCCTGCATCTCTTTTTTGATGTGCAGAATCAATCCAGATACAAAAATCTTTCATCTGGAACCCAGGGCTTGTTGGTGACGGTTGAAGTTCTTTGTTTCCTAGGCACCTCTATTATTTCCGTGGTCCGAATCCGTCACTTGCCGCCCATACCATGGCCGAGAACAACTTGGACTTACTTACTAGTCTCTTGGTCATAACGGGCGACCCAGTTTTTTTTTCACCAAACAGCGTCGAGAATTGTGTAACCAGATCCTGTGAAACCCCCGTCAATGATAATACTAACAGTCGAAGCGCATGCCTCTTTGTACGATTGTTTTATGAAAAAAAGGAGAGAAAATAATACTTCGACCGATGATATACAAGGATACCTGTCCCCTGCCATCCAGCCTCGGAATGAAAAGGAGCAAATTTGCCCCTCGCCCGCAGAACCACTCCAGCAAGAAGAGCCAGGAAAACATGGTTGGCTGCTTCGAAGGTTTTCCCTCTCTCTGCTGCTTAAATTTAGAATCGAAAACTATTGGGCAAACTCCGCTCTAAAATTCATCGTTTTGATGGAATATGGGGTTATTTTCACACTGGCTATTCAAAACATCCATATTCCAGTCGTGTAGGGAACTGAAGAAGGAAATGAATAGATGCTAGGGAAAGTAACTCAATATCCTAGAAATGAAAAGCGCCAATAACCTCTAGAAATTTTCAAATAGCTAGAAAGCCTCAGGATACCTAGCAATCGCTTATTCAAGCATCGATGTTTCCAAAATGCCAAGGCGCGAAAAAAAAAAGAGAGAAAGAAAGAATGCCGTTAAGAGCCGACTCCAAACAAGGTAAGTGGTGAAAAGGAACAAAATAGGAAAGAAACAACCAGCCTCTTGTATGCTATATACGCGATTGATGTCAAAAAAAGTTGCCAATTGACCCAAGTTTCTCAAACCAGTAGCAGGGGATCAGAAGGGAAGCAAGACGGTTCGTAACATGGTATGTGGACAACCATATAATGAAAGAAAAAAGGAAATTTGGAAATCGTTAAAGCGAAATTCTAATAGGACAGGTGATTCAATATTTACTGCCGCATATCCCATGTAGGACGAAGGTTGGACATCAAGTCATCCTTAGTACCCACAGCATCCGGGGGCAGACGGCTAACACGATACGCACCAGTGCGAATATTATACATATGGGCATTTGATATTCCTGTCCGGTTGCTGCGAATACTGCCAGCATCGCTTGCAGTATCACTGTTCTTGAAACGTGGAGGAGGAGCGAAATCCAGGTTGTCAAACGTCCCGGACTTTCTTAAGGCATGTCTAATAGCAAGTTAGTCGCGAACCACTATGTATAAAATGAAGATGAGCTTGTGAACGAAGATAAAACATACGGGCTTGGTATGACTGCAAGCTCATCAAAAGATGATACAAGCGGCGTGTGAGCTCGGACGAGGGGGCTAAACGGTCGTACTCCACCAAGAGGGGTTTCAGGGCGGCCCTCCCTTTGATCGTGGAAGTTCTTGCCGGGAGCAAAATCAATCGCCGACATGATCGCATCATCCTTCAGCATGTGGGGAGTGGGGAGAACGGTAAGAGGCGATGGAGGGGGTGCTGGTCTACGGGGGGCTTGAGCCCCGGGGAAGCGGCCGGAAGCCGAAGAGAATGCACGCGGGCCAGGGTTGAATCTCTCACTAAACCCGCCCATCGAGCCTGTTGCCATATGTCTAGGAGCTCCTTGGAACCGTGGAGGTGCGCGTGGTGGTGGTGTCATAGCACGACGAGTGATGGGTTCCGCGTATGGCGCTGGCACGGCATCGAAATACTCCCCGGTGACTGGGTCATAAACGTAGTCATCCTGAGGGTAAAAGTCTGGACCGTAATCTTCATAGTAAGACGCCCTTGCCTCCGGGCCCTTGCTATCTTCAAAGTACTCCTTGTAGAAAGATCTGATACGATTAGCCCGTTGCTCCGGGTTGTCACTTGGGTCCTCTGGAGGCAAAGGACGCAGTCCCATGGTCAGCCGTCGAGTGTCGCGGCGAGGGTCAAGTCTCAGGTTTTGGGATTGTGGCTCTTCAGGAAGAGTAGGCACGGACTGTTGATCTTTGTCTCCTTCATGGCTAACAGCGTGTTCGACGCCCCGAACATTTACTGCCGGGATCACAGGGTTGGATTCTCTACTATCCCCATAGTCACTAGCGCCATCACTTGATGGAAGGGAGATTCTGGGGGTCGAGAATGGCGGATGTTGAGTTTGAGAAGAGTTCGTCTCAATCTGAGGAAGTAAAGTCTCCTTGAACTGGATGTCAGGCTGGTGATCATTGGGCAAAGTGTTCGGTGGTGCTGAAGCACTGATGTTACCACTAGATTCGGGGACAATCGTGATAGTCGGGGTCGGTTCACAACGTGCAGCCAAGCCTGGGACGAAAACTGGGCTAGGGCTTCTCGGCAGGTTCAGCTCGAAACCATTGTCATTCACTTGAGCATGGCTGGATGAGATCTGATCGTCGTGACCGTTCGGGGAATTGTAGAGTGGGGGAGAGGAACGTGACATTCTCTGAGCATTTCCCAAAAGACCGTAGTTCATATCATCGCCCAGCGCGCCTCTCTTTGCCGAGGGTGCAATGCTTGCCATATCATCTTGGAGGCCTCTCGGATGCGATCGTAAAGGTCCATTATCAGCACCGAAAAGACCGTTGGCATGTCGATATACGTCGTCGTTGCCACGCATGCTTCTGGATAACGAGTTCAACGAATCCTTCGAGCCTCGCAAACTTGGAGGGAGCATGTAGGGACTTGGGCCTATATCAAGAGACATTCCCTTCATGTGATTATAGCCTTTTTCCGTCTCTCGCATTGATTTCCCACCTTTGGAGGCGGCCATATCCAAACCAAAATCCAGTGATTTATGCTTGTCATTCGCATCTTCCCTACGGAGCTTCTTAAGGTTCCGCCGATGCAGGAAAATTAGAACGACTATAGCGCAAACAATTGGGATACTAATTGCGGGTCAGGATCAAATATAGGGAGCGGGAGAGAAAAGGTTTTTTTTGAAAAAAAAAAAAAAAAAAAAACGTACACTGCTCCAAGTACGACGGGCAATGTTGTCGTGCTTGACGTGCTAGCAGGCTTTTCACATCGATTTGAGTCATCCCCAGGGGCGCACGTATTGCTCGGTACGTCATTTCGCTTGACGAAAGTCGGCTCTTCTGGCAATATTATATATGGTTGTGGGTGGAGTGGGATCATATCCGGTCTGCGGGGCGGAGAGCGCCTTTCCAAATGTATGCCATGGTGATATTGGTGGCGGTTATAGTGCATGATTGTCGAAGTTCAGATGTCAAGAGGTAGCGGGTTAAATAGGCCCCAGAGAACGACACCCCTGAATCATGAAGTCAAACCGCAGGGTCGCTTTATGATGGAGTATCGGGCCCCATATAGGAGTAAGGCGATGCTGATACACAAAGGCGGGCTGAGAGGAACCAGGCTGCTGTTAAAGAACGACGAAATCAACGCCGAGGTAGACTTTGTGTTTTAAGGAGTGAACGGGAACAACAGTGGCCCCAAAATGAGTGGCAGCCGAAGGCCGAGTTTAATAAAGAAAGGAATGACTAGGTATAGAACGCCTTGGGGAGGAAGAGAGGAAAACTGGGGAGGGGAAGGAGCGACGAAGAAATGGAAAGCGAACAGAGAGAGGGAAAGGAGAGGAGGTCAAAGTGACCCAAAGCGAGAGGGCGAAAGAAGGAGTGTGGGCGCCAGTAGCTCAAAATCACTTAGCGGTCTAGATGACCCGTTTGGTTTGTCGTTTGGCTAGTGAGGTGGTAGTGTCCCAGGAGCTGTGGGGTGGCACAGCCTGATGGGGGCAGTTCGTGCCTTCGCTGGATGTAAGGTACCATCACCTCAAACACCCTCATGTGCCAAACAGCTGCCTTTGAATGTAAATAATGTTCACTTTCGCTTTTTTTTTTTTATCTTCTTGATTGCTTGGTCCCGACTAATTAGCTATTCCGAGCCTGTTATTGGGGGAAAGAGTCTTTTGAACCCTTCGCCTGACCCAGGTCAGGATACTGGATGGGATGGGACCCCTGAACAAGCACTCAGCAGCGATAAATATAGTTGTAGTTACCATTGTTGTTCGCCCTCCCTTTCTAAGATCTTTGAAAAATGCCTTCAATAATGGACATACTAAGTATATTTTGAGCCTCCCAAAATACAGCATCTTCTTTTTCTTTTTCTTGTTACTCGTTTCGTTGATCTTCTCAGATCTTTGCTTTTCTTTTCTCCTCTTGCAAATGAGGAAGCAAGGCGCTAAGCCATCCTTCCCCTGAATTTGTAAATAAAACTCAAGCTCTGTGGGCCGTCTGAAATCTTCTAGCGTCAGGTACCCCCTCCTTTGGGCCAATGAGCATGAATAGATCTGGCCCCTTTCAAAGATTCAGTGGCTCGGGCTCCACCTATCAAAGCCTTTAATTCGACCAGAACTGTTTAAATGGAGTCCCCCGTAAATTACGAGTATGAGACTCTGAGTGCCTTTTTCGAAGAAGCTCTTAGCTGGCAAAGCAGTCCTGAGTCCACCCACTCATGATCACCAGGCCGAGAATATTTGTTTTCCTATTTTTAATGCAGAGGTTCAATTATTCAACGGATACCGCCACGAAAAAATTTCCCCCGGAGAAAAACAAGGGGGTAGAAATGTTACTTATAATATCCATGCCCTGTGTCATTTCTCACCCAAACATATTGTTGTGTTGTTGCAACTTTTTAGTATCTTTCTTGCGACTCAGTGGCAAGCAAGGGCTAGTGCCCAATGAAAATAGGATTGACGCTGAATTTTCCCAAGTTTGGTTATGGCTAATGGGACAAAACCTGAGGCTATTCCAGAATCGTCTCCCGTGCTAATTTCCTGTTGTCTTGGCTCGACTTCAGGGCGGAGTCAATTAAATTCGAGACACCGGCGCCCCACGCCGTTTGTTTGAAACCAACCTGTTTGGTTGACTGCGAAGAACTGGTTAACCAGTAAATCTGAGCACAACTGCTTGTTGATGAGAAATACCCACACTACTTTATTCTTGGGCGTTGCTTCGCTTCACTCATCCTCATCTATGCCATGCAAAGTGCTATACTCTCTATACATGGCAGTTCCTTTCCCCGCCCCCAAAACCCCGGTTTTATAATGGGATGTTCCAACCTTGGTACATCGGGCATTCTCTTTCAATAGCCACCGGTTCGAAACAAGTAAGAAGCATGATATTATCATAGGATAATATGGTGCTTTCTACTTCAACGTGCTTGGATATCGATACAGCAGGAATCTCTCCCAACCCATTATTTACTGGTGCATACTTACCAATCAACATCCTCTTTCTTGGGATATCAAGTCTCGTGTTTATATTATTACAAGTTCATTTTGTGCCTAGATTTAAACAAAATTGCCCCATTGTATCTCGTTCTTAAAAATATTAATATATTTCCGCACCGTAGCAGACAGCCACTCCTGTTCAAGGCTTGGCCGGCATTTGGAGCATGGGAGCCGCATACTGCTATATCTATGCCTTCTCCCTCTGGCCTGCATGTAGCAAGATGTGCGCCATGTCCCATTCTGGGTATTGAAATTCGTTTACCTTCAGCCGCCATCTTCAGTAGAAGTTGGAAGTATCCATCATTTGATGGTGAATTGCGGTATGCCAAAGGGCCGGGATTATTTGCCGTATTGTCATAACCTTGGTTCGTTTGTCATTGCTATATATGCAGGCCAGAGGGAGGAGAAGCATCAAGGAACTTGTAGGAGCTGCCAAGCGGCCACTTCCGAGGCTGCCTTCCTGGAAGGTGCCGTACCACCCCTGTTGTGTTAACCTCTGGTAGAATGGAATGCCCACTGCCGACTGTAGGAGAGGTAGGCGAGAGACCGCCATCTGACGTTAATAAGTGTCTCGCTCGATATATCGCCTAGCCATGTACATATCCATCAATGCAGAAAGCAGGATCCACACTGCTGCTATTCCTAATTCAATGGCCACTTCGGTATCAAAGGAGATCAGATAGTAGCAGTTATATTCAAGATTGTATATCATTTTTTTGGTTATGTTGCTAGCCAAACGCACGAAGCATTCCCAAAAAGGCGGGTGTCGCGAGTTACGAGTTTTGCCCGGTCTCTCAGTACCTAGGTAGTAGGATATATCCTTCTGTAACTTGTACTCATCACCACGGGAATCATCTCCGGACGTTGATTTTCTGGCGAGGGCATTTTTCACCATTCAATAACCCTTTGGGCCGTGTGCTAGGTAGGACTTGTTTCCATGTATATAGCTCGTTTGATATAAGAATTGAGTGTTTTTTGAGTTATGAGAGGGGTATTATCGATTGTTGCAGCGTGCTACTGTTTGGTCCACAGGGGAACGATGTCACTAAATATACATATTTTTAGGTTGATCCAGAGGCCAATTATTTTACAACATTAGAACTCGATCAAACACGGTGCAATATAACCTAAGCACAATTGAAACCTGATATTAGAGATAAAACATCCAAAATTCCTATCGAGGTCTTGAGAAGAGTGGGAGTGTACCGTTGATATGGTCAGCTTCAGTTGGAGGAGGGGAAGGGTGAGTGACGTCACAAGGGTCTGAAAGTTTCTGAAAGTGGGTTTGTCGGAGAAATGTCCGGTGTGCCCTCAGACAAATGAAGGACTGCTATAACCTATTAATAATCTTTAGTTAACTTGGGAATATCTGACAATAATATGATATTTGTTTACTACTGCCCTGGTCAAATAATCATTAATATCAGTGCTTTTTGTGATAGTGGCCCTGTTTTCGATCCTGCCACTCTTCGAAAACGGTGGGGAGGATGGATGACCTTCTGGAATGGAATGAACCAGAGATCCTGCACAGGAAGATACGAAAACGGAACGAAAGAAAAAAGAAGGATATATGGAAGCAGCACTGCCAGGAACAGGCTGCAAGTGAAAATAGAATTCAAACCGAGAGGACAAAAGGAAAAACGGCATGCAGCCTGAACCATGGGTCGGGGTTCCAGATCTCAGCTCTAATGTCTATTTGTTCTCAATGAATAATCGAATGCAAATATTTTTCTCGTCCAACCTGCTGAGTCGCTGAGGCAAGACGCTAGTGTGGCGATATACTACCCTTCAAAGAAACATTCACGATTTTCCTAGGCGCTAGAAAGGCTAGAAGCTTGTCGAAGGCGTTCAATTGGAAAATCTTCAAAATATGAAAATTTTCTCTCCTCTTTTTGTTTTTTTATTTTAGAACACCGGGGACTTCTCCGAGAGGGTATGATGGCGATTTATAAGGCTTTCAGACTCCGCTCATATAATATATTCTCCAGATTGCCCTAATCTCCTAGTATTAGCACCACAGGCCTCAACCCAGTACTTAACTGATTTCTTTCTATACTTGCGGGGAAAACTGGCCCCCTAGATCGGCGCAATAACAGAGAAACCAAAAAATTGGATCAACAATTGCCATGGACTCGACATCACAGAATCTAGAGAAGAGCGATCTCAATGCAGTTCGCCCAAAAAGCAACCGAAGTGTTGAAAATGGTAGTCACATCTCTAGATCTGACTCCTGCTCATCCTTTGATACATCCATTAGCGATTCGGGATCATATGATGGTTCCGATCGTATGTCTCGAACACAGACTGCACAGACTCAACGGGGCTATGGTCTAGAACGACATCCCACTGCACTCAGTCGGATAGACACACAGCGAACTCAGCATAGTGCCACCGTAGGTGCACTGAGATCGCGTCCGTCGAGGAAACCCCTCCCAGAGTTTGGGGCCGGCAAGCCGTACCCACCCCCGCTCCCAGATAGGGAAGAGTATGTGGTGGAGTTTTCTGGGCCAGATGATCCTTTGCATCCCCAGAATTGGCCCACCAGCAAAAAGTAAGCTTCTTAAGGATAATATGATTTGGATTTTTTTCTTCCTACAGCCTTTAGAATTAGTGTATCGGTACTCACCATGATCATAGGATTATTACTTCAGCCTTGCTCGCATTCACAACTTTTAACTCTACATTTACAAGTAGCATTTATTCTGCTTCTAACTCAGTCGTATCATCCGAGTTCAACGTATCCAATGAAGTCGGTATCCTGGGCCTGTCACTGTACGTCCTCGGCTTTGCCTGCGGACCTACATTATTTTCACCTTTGTCGGAACTACTCGGACGAAGGCTACCCATTCTTGTCGGTGTTTTTGGTTTTACGGTTTTCCAATTCGCTGTTGCCACTGCGGAAAACCTACAGACGTTGGTAATTTGCCGTTTTTTTGGTGGATTCTTTGGGGCATGCCCCATGGCAGTCGTTGCGGCCGTGTTTTCCGATCTTTACGATAACCGTCAGCGAGGTCTTGCTATTACGATCTTTACTATGATGGTGTTTACTGGTCCCTTGTTTGCTCCATTCATTGGAGGGTTTATCGTCGAGAGTTACTTGGGCTGGCGCTGGACGGAATATCTCACAGGGATTATGGGAGCTGCTGCCTTTATACTGGATCTCTTCTTCGTGGAGGAGACCTATCCACCCGTTGTCCTCGTAAAGAAAGCTGAAGAACTGCGCCGGAGGACTAAGAACTGGGGCATTCATGCTAAACAGGAAGAGGTAGAAATTTGACATGGGAGAATTGATACGGAAAAATTTCAGCCGACCTGTCCGCATCCTCTTCAATGAGCCAATTCTCCTCTTACTGAGCGTGTACATGGCGTTCCTATATGGCCTTCTCTACTTGTTTATGACCGCATATCCAATTGTTTTCCAACAAATCCACGGATTCAACAAGGGGGTTGGTGGGCTTCCTTACTTTGGGTTAATCATTGGTGAATTCCTCGGGGGAATCTTCATTATCACGCAACAACCTTGGTATAATAGGAAGCTCGTGGCTAACAAGGATATACCTATTCCAGAATGGAGACTCCCTCCTGCAATCATAGGGGCCGGGGCTTTTGCTGGAGGTCTTTTCTGGTTTGGCTGGTCTGGGTATAAGGTCGAGATACATTGGAGTGTTCCCACTGTGTCTGGACTGCTAACAGGATTTGGCCTTCTTTGCATTTTTCTCCAGTGTCTCAACTACATCATTGATACTTACCTGGTCTTGTATGTTCATCCTATACCAATATCCCCGTCGTCTGGATTAAAACGTTCACTAACCTTCTTCGTTCCACTCAGTGCTGCCTCAGCTCTGGCTGCGAATAGCATTCTACGTTCATTGGCTGGTGCAGGATTCCCTCTTTTCGCAACATACATGGTACGCCAGCCCAGCCTCAGCCCCCGGAAAAGCCGTGGACAACATGCTAATGCGTTTGAACTTTAGTTTGATGCAATGGGCGTCAACTGGACAGGAACTCTCCTCGGCTGTGTGGCTGTAGTCCTAATGCCAATCCCTCTCCTTTTATACCTCTACGGGCCCCAGATTCGAGCAAAGAGCAAATTCGCAACCGAATACGTTACTGTTGCCCAAGCCTATAACGATGTTTGACCCAAGAAGAACCACAGACAGGCATAATTAATTAAATAAGCCATAAACAGGCTAAAACGTGGGTGTTAATTGCTAATCAATACCGCTACGAGAACACGATCAATTCGGCATACACTCTCGTCTGGTTTTCTGTTATGAATCGGATTTATAGCCTTTTTTTATAGACATAGATACCCATTTTTATTGCCATCATATTCAATTTGTATATGAACGGAAGTCGTTCACCTAATGTATTTATCAAGCCGGAGAGTACCTAGTTGTCTTAAAGATGATTTAAAATTTAAGCTTCGGTGCTTTCCTCGCCAGACATAGATACGATACACCTCTACCACTCTTATCTCTCTATTCAGGCGGCCGGTGGGAAAATTCCATGAACTATTAACTAAGAAGTAGGTTTTGATAAATTAAGGTATTCAATTAGTCACGTTATGTAGACTTTCAAGCCCCGTATGCCTCTAAGAACAACGCGATCCACAAAGGCTGATGTAAAAATATGCAGTCCATTTATCGGATCCACATCTTTATTTTTTCTCTGGTCTCTTGTTTTGCCGTGCGCCATTAAAGCCCAATACCATACGCCTGGCTGTGGAAAGGAAAGGGAAGAAAACAATACCAACATGATCTTCACAAGAATCGCCAAGGTCCACGACACAAACCCCAAAGCGATCGATATACACCAACAAGATCAATTGTACAAAAGGGGGAAAAAAGAAAGAAAAGAGACATATTTAAACAGAAAAAAAAGGTTCTCCTTAAAAACTCCCATAATAAGTAGGGGAAGAAAAAATGGTCGCAAAGAAAAGGGAATGAAGGAAGGAAAGACGTCCATATTAAATATTGTCATGTCATCCCATATGTTGAAGGATTCATTAAACTTTTGGAAGGGTACAAGGAGACACCAAGAAAAGGGGTATAAATGATGCCTTCATCCAACGGAGCGTGAGGAATTTGTACATCTCAACGTATGCAGGGGGTTTCAAAATGTGAAAGATCATCATGAGACGGTTGTTTGAATATCCGGCTGAAGGGCGGTCGTGGGGGCTGTGTTCTCTCTTCAGAACTAGTTGCAACCCCTTCTGCTTTGCGAATCACTTCTTTCAAGGCACGGGTTACGACACCAGCACGGACGACAAGATCTCGGAGAGATTGTGTGTCAAAAGGGAGTTTTTTGGAGCGTGGAATCTGGGATTCAATGAAAGTAGGGTCATGAGAAATGCGTTGGCGGTAGATGAGATCTAGAACGGAGCTCGCTTTCGTGGGCATTTCTTTGTGATCGAGACCAGGAGATGTAGATGGACGGACCGAATGTTCTGACAGTGAGGCTCGCCAAGAATCTCCACTGGCTCGTTTCCAGGGATCGTTCATGTTGGACGACTCGCCTTCGGAATCATCAAAGCTGAAAGTGAGCGAGGATGGAGATCCAGGCAGGGAATGATTATTTTCATCATCGTCGAGGGTAGCTAGGTCAACGATGCCTTCGGCTTCCTTCCAAAGCTCGCTGGACGGGCCACGAACAATGTTAAGGAAGCTCGCTTGATGTCGAAGCCGTCTGAGCTCTTCAACCAGCAAGGTCAGCTCTTGCACATGCCCAAACTGTCCATGAAGACTGGCCTGACGCTCCATAATGGCCTGGGGAACTATTACGCTGTGACGATCAATTGATTTGCTCGGTTTAATGTTTTCACCCATTGTGTTTTCTTCCGCGTCTTCAAATTCGAAATCACTGTCCCAGTCCTCGCTAACTCCTTTGCTACCCAGCCCCCAGGTCCCGAATTTGCCGGATTGGAGCGATTCATTGGAGATTGTAGGCTCCCTCGCGACAGGAACACTTTGGCTTCTGTAGTGTAGGGTACTGGGTGGCTTCCGTCCAGATGCCCGACTGCCGCGCATCCCGGGCCCGTTCTTTCCATGAACAGTCCGTGGACGCCCATCAGCCCCGGATCCTTCGCGATCATTCCTAGGCTGCTCGGACCAATCAAAGATATTTATCTTTGGAGATGAATCGCGAATTTCGCCTGTGATGCTGCTCGAATCATGTTCAATGGATTCTCTCAAATCAAGAGGAATCTCTGATCTCGCCGAAGGAAAGAGAACATCTCGTCCAGGGTACTCGCCACAACTATTTCCCAGCGACAATGTTTGGAGTTTGGGGAGAGCGAAACGACCATTTTTCTCGCCGGGTAAGTCGGCAACCATACTGTGAGAATCCTCCTCAGAGAGATCGGAAGGGAAAGACACATTACTGTCTCCTTCATCCGCATCTATACCACTGCGAGTACCTGTAGACAACATAATGGTGGAGGATGCTTCGGGACCTGTATCGCAACGACTGGAGTTCAAGGCTTGACGAACGAAAGAGCTTGATAGAGGTATATCGCCTGGTTTTGAGGTCTGCTCATCAGCAACGTCTGGCGGGAACTTTTGATCGAACATATTTTCGATCCGCGGAGCATGGAGATAGTTACTGTTAGTGGTCATGTGCGTGCGTATTGAGTCGAATGCGGTATCACTTAGAAAATCGGTCTCGTCCTCATCACCGGAAGTGAAGATACGGGTATCATCAGAGCCAAGAACAGTTGACGCGGGGTCAGATGCGGCAATTGAATGGCGCTTAGGGTGCTGGCGAATAGAACCATGGACTGAGGATAAGGCTGATCCGTGACCGATCTCGGCAACGTGCTCACGATAATACGAAGGGATAAGCCTTTGCTGAGGTCCCATGAATCCGGCCGGCATAGGGGATTCAACCTGCAATGTCGTTGGAGGCCGACGAAAGACGCTCGGATCTGTAATGTTACGCCTCCCATGTCCTCGGGATGAAACCAAGATGGCGCCTTCCACATTAGTTAGTTCGGGTAAAGGAGTTGAAGTTGCTCTCCGCTTAGGGCCCACGAAGGAGCCATTACGAAAGACCCTAATGTCTAAAGGACCGGAGTCTGATATTAGGGATTTCGGACAAGTTTCTTCGGAGGGCAATGGTTGGCAGCTGCTCTTCTCTGAGAAAGGTGACTCTGGCCGGCTTTTAGAAGGACTAGAGGGTTTAAAAGGATTTCGAAATTCGACTGGCGGAAGGGAAGTGGTTTCGTCAAACGTACTTTCCGTCGCTGGTTCTTTCTTGGTTATTGCAGTAGCTAGAAGGAGCGCCGGGATGATATCGAAATTTGGAAGGATCCGCCTCAATCCTTGATCTCTAGGCTTTCCCGCAGTTGAAAATCGGCGGGCAATACGCTCCGGTAATTTAGCAGGCCCCGTACCTATGTATGGTCGCCAATTATCTTCCTCCGAGGAAGCTTTACTGTGTGTAGATTCTGCTGGAGGGTTAAGGGCTAGGTTAGGTTCGAAGGTCAGGCTGTGTGTTGCCCTGTGCTTGGAGGCTTCAGAGCGCTGATAACTTGTAGCAGGCCTGCGTAGTGCAGTAGGAACCAACGGAGAAGAGGGAGCGGGAGTGAATAGAGGGCTGGCATTTGAATGCTGTGATTTCGGTCGTTTGACTAGCTTATTTGGCGCTCTGCGCTGACTGGAGGGATTGGATGAGACTGGGCTGGAAGGCTCAGTGGCTGATAGAGACGGAGAGGAAGGTTGTTGAAAAGAAAATCGTTTTTCTGGTTGAAATGATAAGCGTCGTATCCAGGAGGAGGAAGGTCGTCGAGCGTGCAAGGGCGTGGGAGGAGGTTCATCAACTCGTAAGGGCGGGGTCGTAATGGTTTGACCACGGTGACGTAGTCTTACTCCTGCGAAGGAGGGTTTTTTGTGGAAAGTTGAGTCTTTGGTTTGATTGTAGAGTGTGGCATCTTCGTGTTTTGGGAATAAATTTGTAGCAACAGGGGTTTCTGGCCCTTTGGTTGCAAATAGTTTTGGGTATTCTAAATCGAAATTCCTGGGTGGGGGTGTTGCACAGGAATCTGGCGTAGGCGCGAATTGGTCAAGGAGCGGAAGGGTTAATCTTCGGGATCTAGCCGGTGCTCGCTCAACGCGACCGAGGGCAAAGCCAGTGGCAGCGATACCGAGAGTGCTAACCGCACAAAGCTGGTTTGAGAGCCGTTAGATTATGGCTTAAGGGGGGAAGATGAAAGATACAGGGCATGGTCGGAACATCGCATAGTTACTAGCCCAGCAGCACCTTTGGGTGGTGGGGAAATGACTGGAAGATAAAGTGACAGAAAAGCGACATGGAGATTGTAAATACTCACAGTTGATACATGTTCCATATCTCAGAGACGGCTGGGAAGAGTATCAAGTCCCAAGCGATTCGGATTTAGAACATTGATATTACATGTAGCAATTGACATCCCATCTGCATTATCATGCACGAGGAGATCGGGTGGCTGGAGACATCAGGCCAAGTGAGTGTCAAGATAAGGACGATGGGGTTGCTATTATTCTTCCCGGTTCTTCATCCCAAAGCCAACCCAACCAGTGGTAATTAAGAGAGAGAAGTCACTGGGAGTGTCGGAGATGGGTTTGGCGGCTGAGTAGTTGGTGTTGGAAAATTGACGTGTTTTGGTGTGAGTAGTGAGGGGAGGGAGGACCTGACCGAGGGTCGAAGGAATGGAGCAGGGTGGAAAAAGAATGTGGTAAAAGAATGAAAGAAAGAATAATAATGAAGATGGAACAAGTTTTGTCTTCTTTTCTCTTCTTTTTTTTTTCTATCAACGTCTGTTTTTGAAAAGAGAGAGAGATAGGAACTGACTTTGCCCAAGTCAGCTGGGGAAGGAGAGAAGAAACATAATAATAAAAACATCGATCAACAAAGCCCCAGTGGGACGCGGCCGCTTCTTGACCTTTCCCATGGGCGATGTTCCTCTGGTTCTAGTCTAAACTCAACCACACCTTCGCCCAGAGAGGAATGGATCACGCTAGGAGTTCCACCCCCAGCACTCACCCACCGCAAGGCGATTCCTTTGATCGGTGATACCGAGTCCAAGAGGGAGAGATAGGCGTAAAAAACAAAATCACACTAACCGCAAAAATAACAAATCATCATAAACAAAACATGGAGGGTTCTTGATTATTATTCCTTGGACAACAGACACACAAGCTATAGAACAGGAATATTCTTACCAGTTCCTTCAAATCCTATACTAATTAAATCGAACATCCCCAGCCTACCCCCAGAGTATGCTCCGTTTCAGCCGGGGAGATGAGTTGGTTTGATCATTGGTTCTTTTGACTTGTCGTTATTTATTCTCCGAGCAAGAATGACAATCGTTGGATTTCATTGCAGCTACCAATAGTCTACTAGAGGAGCTATTCACCTTTGGCTTTACTCGACAGGTGACTGACATATTACTATTGGTATGTTGGTGCATTGGATCAATCTCCACAGTTAATCATGTTCCTGTATTTTGAAAGGCAGTGATAGATTTGTAATTCTTGGTTTCCTTTCTTTATGAAAGAGATCTTGGTCACTGACCACTACTGAACAGCTGCCACCATAATAACAAATAATAGCAATTATAATGGCATTGGGTAAATAAACAAAACAAAAGTCACGATAAAATAATCAGAAATAATTATAATTATAATAATAGTATAATAATAATATAGAGGCAGACTCAGATCAAAGTCCTTGGCCAATAAGCTAAATTAATGGCTGAGATGGTGCTTTGTGATTCCTTGTTTCCTCCACCAGGGCGGCTGCAAGCAGGAGCAGCTGGAACATGAGCGTGCACGATCCCACCAGATGAAGGGGGGATGGAATCAGATTCCCGAACCTGTGCTTCATAAATTACACTAGGGATCGTTCAGCTCCTCCTTCGGCAACCCCTTACAGTCCATTGGCCTAGAACATCATCATTGGATAATTATAGTTCCTGTTAGATGAGGAAATTTATATTAATTTCCTTCTTCCGTCAATTGCTCAGATATACGGAGGACAAGAAATTATTATGATGGGATCTGGATCTGGATCTTGAGCATAATTTTTCAAATGACCTCATTCTTCAAATTATTACGATGGATCCAGGGACGGATTATTCCGGAGAAAGTCAAGTGAGTTGGCACCATCCACTCCACTTCTATCGATCTTTCCCAGTCCGCTGGCTGACCTCTGTGAGGCTTTTGAGCAAGAGAAGCTCCTTCAGGCTTCTGCCCCGATCCCGATCCAGCATGGACGATCTTGAACTTAGTGGACTTGTGTCGTGGACCTGTGGACTTGCCCTGTGGTCGTTTCAAGTTTCCACTTTCTTCCACATGTTCACCAAGCTCCCTTCCAAACTCCAGGAAGCTCTCCTTCCCAATAATCCTTTGATTCCTTGGGCATTTTCCGACTCACCTCGTAGGCTCTCTTCAGAACCCATTATTCTGACAACCCCTTGTTCAAACACTGGGCGAATTTCTAGCCTTGGAGAACGTAAAAATAGTTCGTTCAAGCCCTGTTTATTATTATCATCACTCCTACAGTTTTTTGTAACTGTTGGACCCTACCCTTCTTTTTCTTTTCTCTTCTTTTCTTTTTTTGTTTTTAATAGCTTTGGTGCCGCTCTTGTCCCCACTGTTGAGAGGAAGGGAAATTTGGATAGTACAAACTACTCCGTACAAAGAGTCGGCATTTTATGGCACATGCGCCTCTCGGTTAGAATAAACCCAAGTACCTCCTTGGGACCGAAGAAAAAAACAAAAACTGCAAGTAACGGGCTCTAGCTTGGAGTGGTCTTTCCCCTTTCCTCATGTGTCAAAATGCTAGAACACAGTATCTTCTGTGCAGTAAGCTTATTTGGCAGGACAAAGGGGAGATCAGGATGATACATCGTTTTTTTTTTTGGATGGGAACGTGGCCTGCAAGCTTCTTGAGCGCAATATTAATATTTCCGAGTTGATCTTCCTCACCCCATCATTATTGAGGCATTTCCATTTCCCATGAGGAGGAGTGATTTGGATAGTTCAAGGAAATGAAGTCGAGTATATGATGTATCACCATTTTGATCAGATCGGGATTATCGCCATATGGCATCCCATTCACAATTTGGTGATGGGATTTCTGGACCATCTCCACTCTTCAATATTTATTCTTCATGCAGGGCCTGTCTTTGCAAATTGACGAGGCTAGTCCAAAGCTCTTGGATCATTCCATGTTTTCCCATCGCATTGTCCGGAGTAAGCTAGTTTCTTCCATCAAATCTTTCACTTTTTTCCGAACCATGTTTGGGCTCAATTCCTTTCTAGGAGCTCCCTTGCTGGAGAGCTTTCCCAAATTCCCATACTCTGGAGTATCCTGAATATACTATTGTTAGACAAACCTGGGTGTTTTCCCTTTTTGGGCGGTTTCGTCCCCATCATCCTTGCTTTCAGGAAAATCCTTGATAGGGCGGGTTAATAACCCCTGAGATCCTGAGACATTGCGGCTGTGTAAACCCCGCAGCTGCCATTCTCCCCTCGTTCAAATTGATCATCATCTTCATCATCATCACCAGGGCACCCCAGTTCACTTGTTCCATCTCCCTAGCTATCACCCTTGACAACAATCTTTCCAGGATGGTCCTTCCGCGTCCTATTTAAAGAGGCTAGTTCGGGTTGCACAAAACAACCTGTCTGAACGCTGATTATGAGAAATCCAAATAATTTAATCCTTGTCATGCCCTCAAGTTTGTCCAGCCCCGACCGCCTTTCCTGCGCTGTTATTTGCTCTCCCGCTCCTGGTTTGGATTTGATGACTATTGGCGCCTACTAGTCTCCTGTTCTGACTTGCAGCAAAGACGACATTGATCTTCTGACTAGCAAAGGTTAACTAGAAACCAGCCTCCTGTTCCTCCTTGGTATCGAGTAACTCGTTAATTTGCCGAAAATGTGGGTTGATAGCTTGCCCGAAAAGTCAAGATTTCCTGAAAGCGGAATCAACTCTCCATAGCTTAACTATTTGAGGTTGTTCTTGATGATGATTTGATTAAAAGGTAAATTAATAGACCGCAATTTCTATTTTCTTTCTTATGGATCTTCACCCCCCCTTATGCTCAAGGAGAGAAAACCGGGGAAAGTTGAAAGGCTGGGGAACGATTGGAATTTATTGCCTCAGAAACTGGGCAAACATTCACAATCACGGCCAGCCACTCTCTAATGATTAGCTTCATTGCTTGATATGTTCATCGCAACGGCAGCTTTAACATCAAAATTCACTTCACTTAATCTAGTAATATACATTCCCACCACAACTTGGACATCACCATTATCGTTGAGTTAGTTATTATGGTGAACGAGGATGGCGTCGGTTCTTGGTTTTCCAACGGTTTTCGAGACCTGTCAGACCGTGTGATCCAGTGTTGTGCCCAAGGCGGCTAGATGCGGCAGAATATATCCGGCCACAAGCGAGTATTGGAGTATGAAAGAAACTAAAGAGAAAAAAGGTTAATCAAGTGAAAATAAATAGATAAATGAAGTAAGGAATTGAATATAAAAGAAGTAAGCTTGGATTTGCGGGGGACAAAATTAAAGTAGGTTGTAGCTGAACACATGTTCTGAACAAGCGTCCAATCCATTCAATCAAATGATAGTGAAATATTTCTCCTCCACAGTCCACCTCAACTCCACAAACCCACCACTTCAAAGCTCTGCGGTTAAGATAATTCAGAGTACGAGTTAGGTTCCTTTCTGTGTGCGATAGGCGCGTATCTCTATCACCTGTTTCCAGTCCGTTGTTTGAAGCACTGGGTTATCATTATTTCTATCAGACCTTGTGAATTCTTTTAACGCCCTCCAACTTTGTGTGGTACCAAGTCGAGATAATGGAGGCGGAACTCCAAGCTCAGATCCCAGGTCTAGACCATGTAATCACCGAATATTCAGTGGTAGGCACCTAAATATTCCCGGCTCTTATTTTTAATATTCTCTATTTTAACGTCGGGCTGATAAATAAATTCTAGGGTTATTTGGCTCATGCCTCAAACGCTTATGTTGAAGATGCAAATGCCCCCTCACCCTTGGCGGAAGCCGCTGATATGGTGACGGAGCTTCTTGTCTCTGCATCGGGAAACTTTTCGGCTCAGAATGAAGAAGCCATCAGAAACCTGGTGGAGAAGTTCATTTCTAAGCTTAACGCCTCTGACACCATCGATGCGAAGCGCAAGCAAGTGCCCTTTGCTGCGAAGAAGCTCGACCAGGCCATCCATGTCGGCTCCCAGAGAAACATGTCATCAACACTGGGCCTGGCTGGCGGAAACGTAGATTTGGAGTCGAACAACAGCAGGAAAGTGGAATCCCGCGTGGATCGCAAGAAGCTGGAGAAGGCAGAACGCAAGATCCGCGCTAAACAGGAGAAGAAACAAATGAAGACAGTGCAATACGAAGCATCCCGCCTTCTTAATCAACCAGACGAGGCTATGTCATATGAAGAGTTTTTCATGGCTGTCAACCCGCTGCAGCTGGGCTCGGACTCCCAATCTAAGAGTAAGGATATTAAACTTGATGGTATTGATATCTCCGTAGGTGGCCAGCGTATCCTGACGGATGCTTCTCTTACCTTGTCTTATGGTCGTCGGTATGGTCTTGTTGGTCAGAACGGTATCGGAAAGAGTACTCTTCTGCGTGCGTTGAGTCGCAGAGAGATTGCGATTCCGAGCCATATTTCCATTCTTCACGTTGAACAAGAGGTAAGTTTAAATAGAGGCTCTCTCCCTTGTTATCTTTGATTGATATATGCTGACACATTCTTCAGATCACTGGAGACGACACCCCTGCGCTTCAAGCGGTCTTGGATGCCGATGTTTGGCGAAAACGCCTCCTTGCAGAACAAGAAGTTAGTAAACCCCCCTTTTAGTGTCGCTAGTTGGCTTACTGACATTACGCAGAAAATTTCCAAAGAGCTGGCCACTATCGAAGCAGAAAGAACTCAAATGGCAGATACGTCTAAAGACGCCGCTAGGCTGGATCATGAAAGGGAGGGTCTTGATATTACATTAAACGATATCCACGCAAAACTTGCCGAGATGGAGTCCGACAAAGCAGAGTCTCGTGCCGCCAGTATCTTGGCTGGGCTCGGATTTTCTCCAGAGAGACAACAATTTGCAACAAAGACTTTCTCCGGTGGTTGGCGAATGCGTTTGGCTTTGGCGCGAGCTCTGTTTTGCGAGCCGGATCTCTTACTTCTGGACGGTATGTTTGAACGTTTTTTTCGCATAAAAATAAGTTCCTGACTTGAACAGAACCTTCCAACATGTTGGACGTTCCGTCCATCACTTTCTTGTCCAACTATCTTCAGGGATATCCTAGCACTCTCCTCGTGGTTTCCCACGACAGAGCGTTCCTGAACGAAGTTGCGACTGATATTGTCCATCAACATTCGGAGCGCCTTGACTACTACAAGGGAGCTAACTTTGGTAAGTTATTTTCTTCTATAATAATAAAAAACCATAACTAATCGCTGTAGATTCCTTCTACGCCACGAAGGAGGAGCGAAAGAAGAATGCCAAACGCGAGTATGAGAAACAGATGGCAGAGCGCGCACATCTGCAAGGTCCGCTTTCTCTCTCCCCCTTATCATGCTTGAAAATCGATTCCCAAACTCACACCGAAATCCAGCATTTATTGACAAATTTCGATACAATGCCGCCAAGTCATCCGAGGCCCAGTCAAGAATCAAAAAACTTGAAAGGATGCCGGTCCTGGAGGCCCCAGAGAGCGATTATGTCGTCCATTTCAAGTTTCCTGATGTCGAAAAGCTTTCTCCTCCTATTGTACAAATGACCGACATTGCGTTCGGATACACCAAGGACAAACCCCTTCTTAAGAACGTTGACCTTGATGTTCAACTCGATTCGCGGATCGGAATTGTTGGACCCAACGGTGCCGGTAAGACAACTGTGCTTAAGTTGCTAACCAACCAGCTGGAACCTACTTCCGGTCTCGTCTCCACGCATGCTAGGCTGCGAATTGGTTACTTCGCTCAGCACCACGTTGATGCCTTGGATCTCACCACTAGTGCTGTGAGCTTCATGGCCAAGACCTACCCCGGAAAGACGGATGAGGAGTACCGGAGACATCTTGGAGCGTATGTTAACCGCCGCCCGTTTATTAGACGTTTTTGGTATATCAGTGCATCTCAGTTACTAACGCACCCAATTAGGTTCGGTATTACTGGTATGACTGGCTTGCAGCGAATGGAACTTTTGTCCGGAGGTCAAAAGTCTCGTGTTGCCTTTGCCTGTTTGTCTCTGACAAATCCTCATATTCTTGTTCTTGACGAACCCTCTAACCATCTGGATATTGAGGGTATGGATGCGCTCGCCGAGGCGCTGCAAAAATTCGAGGGTGGCGTCGTGATGGTGTCCCACGACGTGACGATGTTGCAGAATGTCTGTACCAGCCTGTGGGTCTGTGACCAGGGAACGGTACATAAGTTTGATGGTACTGTGAACGCTTACAAGAAGAAAATAAGTGCCCAGGCAAATGAGGCTGGCGTCGTTGCGGCTCATTAATTACGCGGCCAATAACAGGAGGGGGTAATGTTATTGATGGAACGGGAATCTGATACAAAATCCATATATTTATCTTCGTTTGATCCTTGAAATCTCTTAGGGAAAGAGTTGACCGGCTAATAAGGGTATTTAAAACGACTAGAATTTTTGGGGGCGCGTATGACCTGAGTGCATGTTCATCTCAACTGTCGGATGATTTTGATGACTGCCTTAAATGATATTTTTCACAGAGCAGAGGGGATATCCCAGAAAATAAATGGGCCCTTAGCAAAGTCCGATTCCTCATCTAACCATTGTCCCACAATAATTCTGCACCCCGGCAGAATAATCCCCTCATAGATGCGAAACCAATCCATTACCCACTTTGTATCCTCAATATCCCAAGGGTCCATTTCCCCCGCCTCGTCATCGTCGTTGGGAGAGAACCCATACGACACAAACCAAATCCTATGCCAACCAGGGATTGTTTCCTGGAAAGTCGGAAGTGGCTCGCGGAATCCCTGTATCAACGCTTGGGTATCACCGGAGCTGCCGTAACATCTTGTGCAGTAATGTTTTTGCATTCCTCGGAAATACCACCGTTCAGACTTAGCACAAAGGAATATTGGGTCGAAACTAGCAGTGAAATTTGCTGCGTCGGAACATGGTTGGATCTGAAAATGCTGGCATAGGAATTAGCCCACAGATAACTTCCTTCATTTCTATCCAGGACAAGGAGCGATTCAAGCACGCCGACGCCTGGGATATATGCCCCCTCCTTTTTGCCGTATCGCACACTGGAGTGTATCTGATCTTGTCATGAAATCCACCGATCCATCGGTTGACCGGGCGGGGTAAATGTGTTTATAGAGTATCGCCTTTACGGACAGCAATTGTAGCATTCCCGCCTCGACTCTGGCTGGTAATGGTTATTGGCTTAATTGGCTTTACTGCAAGGACGGTCCTCGTAGCCGAGGAGGTAGCATTGATTTCATGGATGTTCGAATATAGTGCAGGTGCTCTTTATGGAGGAATATGAATAGAGCGGCTGTGCGTGTACCTGAATCACTCCTAAAGTGGATAATGTTTACACATACCAAGGGCTGGACTTCTGACAAATGGCCTTGAAGATCTGCACAAGACTCGCGGGGCCCACCTGTGGCGCTGGACGTGGGGCATAAGCATGCTTAAGAGAGAAGAGAGTTAGCGTTTTGTCTTCCGAATTCTCCGGGGCTGAGCAGTGACCAACAAGTATATCCTAGCCATTGTGAGCTTAGCTCCGAGGTCTCGAGCTTCAAGAGTTTCAGCTGCACTGGGACGGTGTTTCATAGGAAGATTCATATAGGATGAATAGAATGTTTCTTCATCGGGATTAAGGAGATGGCGAACCCAAAAGTTACGAAGGTGCATAACCCCCGTCAACTTAGGATCATCGACACCTTCACTATTTAGTACAATTAGCTCGTCGTAGACCAACTTAATATTGTAGTCGGTTCGGAGGCAGCGGACTAGCATAGGTGGGTCCAAGGCAAGATATGTGAAAAACTACATTCATGGTCATGTTGTTAGCTAGTAGGATATTTTCGTAATCGGGAATCGGCTGGGTAACAGTACCAGGTGTATGGCACAGAATACATCAGACGGCGGATCTCGCTCCACGTTTGAATAGCCGTTTGTCGGTCTGTTTAAAAATTCACTCTTGAAAAGCACTTCACGGAACCGTTCAAGGTTCTTATAACTGAGAGTTACATTTTGAGGATAAAGTGGAAGCATATCAAGGATCATGTCTCTGATAACCTCAAGCCATAACTTTTGCCCTTCTTTTTCGCCATATCTAAAGTTGATCTGCTGTGAGAGGACGAGTGAGCGAGTTATGTATTCCCTTTTGATCTCTTCAGAAGTACGTTCCTGGTGAAAATCATAAAGATCCCTGAAACGATTTCGCCAGATCGACGAATGTGCCGGTAGGACCGTGGCCGCTAAGCCAGAGCTGCACAAGGAGAAATTAATCATATCGATATCAGCTGGGAGGAAGTAGGTAATGAGTTGTATGATCTATTTTGAAAAAATTAGTTTTTAGTGGAAAATGAATGAGGCATACATAGTGCTCATCTTCATGTTGTGTTTCTCATTCCTCTCTAGAAACCCAGAAATTATATTTCGGGGGGAGCACTTACCTCTGGTGGGAGTCTCAGAAATAGATTCATGATGGTTGATTATTTAGTATGGCCCTATAGGTGTTATGGTTGTCAATTGCAAGATTCTGTGTGATCGAAGCTGATTCAAAGTGGGTGGGACGAGATCGTGAAAGAAAAAGAAGTAGGGGGAGAAGCGATTAGAGAAGATAGAAGCCGTTGGGGAAGTGGTAGAGTGCTCTTAATGACATTCCAAAACAGAGGGAAATAACAGCAGATGAAATTATGGATTTTGTTATAAATAAACTTGCCTTAGTAACAGCTCCATGAGTATGAATCAAACTGTATTATGATACAAATGGTATATCTGCAGCCCGAAGAGGCCTGCTTCGAGCTCTTGCTAGGCTTTCCCCCACTCCCCAGCTATTGGCAAGAAGTCCCTTGACTTCTTCTAGATCGAGCCCGCTCATTTCAGGATAAATGGCCCAAACACCAAACCAGCCAAATACACAGACGATCGAATAGAGCGCAAAAACCCACCCCGGGGATAACCAATCCATCATCGGTAAAAAGGTAAGCCCGACAATGAAATTAGAACCCCAATTTGTTGCAGTGGCAAGTGCAGACCCTAGTGAACGCACGTTTAGTGGGAAAAGCTCTGACTGTTGCCAAGGTACGTTCCCAAGCCCAAACGCATAAGCGGCAGTGTAAACCGTCAAGCAAATGAGGATGATCACAGGGAGAGATGGGTTATTAGTGATGGGATCACCGGCCGCCGGTTCCGATGACAGCTTAGGAAGCTGAATCGAGGAGAATGTCAGGGCACAGGCAATGAGGGAAATAATCATGACAGGTACCGAATAAAGAAGAATCCGGCGCCGTCCGATCCTATCAATAAAAGCAAATGCAAACAACGTGAAGAGAAAGTTTGTCATGGCCACTGATAACGATGTGAGAGTGGGGGAGGAGAAAGAGAGGAGTGAGAAGATCGTAGCGGAGAAATACATAAGGCTGTTAAAGCCACAGAGCTGCTGTAATGCTTGAAGCATCACTGCTATTGTAAGTGCCCTTCGATTGCCCCCAACTAAGAAGAGCTCATAAGCCCTTTGTCGGATGTTCTCAAGCCATTGAGGGCCACTTTCAGAAGAGGCCTTGTGCTGATTAGCTTCCTCCTCCTCCGCCGCCACTTCCTGTTGAATTTCGCGCAAAATTTGCTTCGAGATTTGGCAACCCTCAGGGTGAGAACTGTAAACCCTCGACAGAACGGCCATAGCTTTCGCTTCAAATCCTGCTTGTGCTAGCCATCGAGGAGTTTCCGGCAGGGCAATGACTATAAAGAGCTGAAAGATAGCCGGAAGCATGCCGAGTCCGACCATCCAACGCCAGCCTCCATTAACGGAAGAGAATAGCCAGCCGATAACATACGCTATCACTTGCCCCCCCGTTATGAACAGGCTTAATATAACCACAAGCCTCCCTCTAGCGTGAGAAGGTGCTAGTTCCGATATATACCTGCGACGAATGTCAGCAGCCCTTTTGCAAACCCTCGGGCTCGTCATCAATGAAATCAACATACAAGGGAGTAACTAAACTAGCCCCCCCAACTGCTAACCCAACAATACTCCTCCCCGCAATCATGCCCCATACTGAACTCGTAACGGCTTGGATTAATGCGCCAAGTGTGAAAAGGCCATCTGCAACCAATATCACTCTCCTTCGGCCGAGCTTGTCGGCTAATACTCCAGCCAACGGACTTGCGAGAAGGGCAAATAGGCTTGTGCAAGATGTGACCAAACTCTTATCGAGCGTCGTGAGAGGGTGATTGGAAAGATCGGAGCCAACAGATACGAGGGTCGAGGAGATGACGCCTGTGCTAGAAGTTCGGAAGTGTCAGCCGCTTGAAGAATAACGCAGTAGGTTAGGTCCATCGCACATACTCATAACCAAACAGAAGGCCACTTATACCCGCAGAAAAGGTCAGAGACCATATAAACCATCCGCCGAAATGGCCCAAGTCCAACTTGGCCTCGCCATGGTGCCGTGTACTTCCGGCCGAAGCTTCTGGGGGGAGCAGAGGGGCATTAGGAGCCGACCGATCGCATTCTTCTCTGCTATTCATGGCCCAAACATATGGTTGTTCGCGAATGCATCTGTAGTTTTTCTTCACTGGTGCTCACAATAGGTAGTTATTATCCAGATGCAGGACGGAGTAAGTTGATATCTGAGAAGGGGATAGTATTCCCGCCAATCGCTCACGGGACCCACCCCCATTCTCCAGCATATCACAAGTCTCACTCCCGATATGATTGAAGAGGTGCAAGGGCTCGTGCCTTCATTTAATTAGTTAAGAAGGCTTAGCTACGAATAGAGGCTTCGACCGGCGGGATTTTTACGTGATATACCCTTTTCTATAAGCCTTATCATGGTGCATTTCTACCACTGAGAGCTACTACTTCAACAATCGTTGTTCCTGCAAGATCAGTGGATATCCTGTTACAAACCGCGAATTTTGCGGGATACACGGAGCCAAATCAAGAACCAGCCCTACATGATATGGTCTCAATATTTGCTTAAAATTCTTGTTTCTGAAAGTCCAAACCGATCGCTTTTGGGTGGACAAAATACATGGAAGTAGCCTAATTTATCCATTATTGTGAAGTATAAAGCTAGGAAATAAGGAACAGGAAGAAATGGGGTGGAGAAAAAGATTAAAAGAAAAAGAAGGAGCGGAAAATATCTTATTCTTCAATGTCTTTCACCTTTTCCCACTGTCCCTTAAGATTTTCCTTCCACAGGCTAACCTTATTATCCCCTCCGCTAACAGCAAGGATGTTTCCGCTGGGGCTCCAGCTGACCCGCCATAGGACGGTGTCAAACTCAAGCTGCTGGCTTGTCCACTGACCAGGGTTTGATGCATCGGTGGTCCAGACACGCACAGTCTTATCTTGAGAGGCAGAGGCAATGTAGGACTTGGAAAGAATGCTTGGGGACCAAGCGACGTCACGGACCCAGTCAGAGTGGCCCTCCAATGTTTGCGTCACGTTGTAGGATTTCGTTTCGGGGCTAATAAGGCGATTGATTTAGTAAATGAGCCCCGTTGAATCCGAGCTGGGAGTTCTGGCCGAACTTACTTGTAGTCCCAGATCTTCAGCAAATTGTCACTGCCACCAGTGACGAACCTTCGCTGCTGGCCAGGGCCAGGATTGGAGCTAATTAGACTTCCAGGTGCTGCAGCAGGGGCCCAGCTGATCGAGTTCACGCCCATACCATGCGCATGGAAGATCTGGTGAGTCCAGCTGTTATCGCGGAACTCGAGAACACTGACATGGCCATCGGAGGAAGCACAGGCGAGGAGACATCCGCTCTCATGCGGAGCCCAGGAAATCATATTCACCGAAGCGGTGTGAAGAGAGAAATCGAACACTTTCGTCCAAGCACCGCCGCCAACGGGGGCTGTGGAGTTTTGGTGTTGTTCGCGCCAGATAAGCACTTTTCCATCGTAAGAAGAGGAGGCAAGAATTGTGCCGAATTTGGGATGTGCCTAGAAATATCAGAATAACAAGGGGTAGATGTCAGTCAATGGTGATTGAAAAACTGAGTCAGAATCGGTGGGATGGATGCTCTGCTGTGGGATTCTCCATGTACATACCCACTCGACACACCACACAGCACCTTCATGACTATATCCTTTTGCATTAGCTGATAACAATTGAGCTATGGAAATAAAGTAGCTCTCACCCTTTCAGGGTCTCGACTAATTTGTGCGTCTCGCCCTCAATCTCGAAAATCTTTATCGTCTTGTCGGACGAGCATGTGGCAAGCCGGCGGCCGTAGTAATCCAGACCCGCATCATGCTAGATGTAAGACGAGTCAGAGAATCGCAATAATATTGGCGATCGGGTCTGCGAGCCTCAACTCACAATCATATCATCGTGTCCTGAATTCGAAATCACTTGAGCGGCCGCCTAAAATCGCAAGTAGACATGGTCATTAGCTTAGGTACGAACGATCCTTTCTGCGAGAATAGGAGGAATTGGCAACGGAGGACATACCATCTTGGGCAGTTTTCAGCTCAGGAAAGAGATAGGAAGGTAAGCGTAGGGGTGGGGAAGGAGTATCGGGGGGTTGTTGAGGGGAATAGCTGAATTATTCGTGGCGAGACTCGCAGCGGCAAGCAGCAAAACACCGCCAGCTGGTCCGTTTCGCCATGAAAGCGGTGCATTGATCTTATCTTATCGAGTGCTGACTCAGCAGATTCAGCACGTGAGCCGGGCCTCGGTAGTATGGCTGTGGCTCTCTCCCTCTGCCGTTGCTGCCCCTCCGCTCCATCTCGCCTCCTCGACTTTCCCCTGCTTCTTCTTGTGGTGCTGCACGCTTCAGTTTTTCTTCTTCTTTCTCTTCTCTTCACTGTGTATATTCCTTTATGCGTACATAGCTATTCGTTTGGTAGCCCATACCCCCAGTGACCTCCACTTTTCCCTTTCTCCAATCCCGACCACCACGTTTCCTATACTCCTGCGATCAGTTTGCGATCAGTTGGCTATCATGAGTGACGCTCTGTGTGGCCCCTCCAATGCTTTGCAGAATTTTCAGAAACATGCCTCCGTCGATCGAACCCTACAACAGGATAGACTAGTTTCACGACAGTCACCCTCCCAGGTGAGGGATACCGCACCCCGAAGGAAAATCAGTTGCGAGACTTCGGCTAATACTACTATTACAGGGGTTTCGATCACAGAATCGCAGTGAGGGCATCCTTGATCCCGAATTTGCCGCTTTTGAATCGAATAATCTCGTGGGCGCACCGCTACCCGACCTACAGCATGCAGCTCATTTTGGCCCTGCAGCACAAATGCCCCTCGCACATCACGCAGAGCCCGCAAATTGGGCAAATGATTTCCAAAACTTGCATATCTCGGGGCCGTTGCACCCTATCCATCAACAGCCCGGCCCATCGGTGGCACCTATGTCTGCACATTCACAACAAGGCTGGCAGAATGAATATATGAGGGAACAGCAGCAACGACAAATACCGACTCAGCAACAACACCAGCCGTTTGTTCCTGGCTTCCAATCTTCATTTGCATCGAACTATACCATGAGTGGACCTCAAATGAACGCATATACGCCTGCCCAAGAGAACACAGCTAGCCAACAACGTTCGATTGAAACATTTGACGAATCTGCGTTTGAAGCTGCTTTCGAACAGGCCAGAGCGGACATGGCATCGCAGGAAGTTGAAATCACACAAGTGGAAACAACAAAAAATTCCAGTGAAGTAACAGAGGATTTTACCGTTCAGAGTCAACCACTAGAAACAGTCAGAATCGGATCGGACACCATCCAACAGAGCAATAAGAATGATCCACAATCGGCAGTCAACGACGCAGATGAGCTTGCCCGGACTGCAGGACAGTTACTAAATAGTGTCAGCCACGATACAAGTCAAAAATTCCGAGAAAGCAATTTCCTTGCCCTAATGCGACGGATTAGGGACCGGGAGGTCCACGTCGAGGGGGATGAATTTCGCGAAGTCAGTACCAGTCCGTGATTGTCTCAAATTTCGGCTGGCGTGACCCGCGCGCTGGTATAATTTGATCTTTTCACGCCGACCTTTGTTTCTGCTAATCATGATTCAGACTACGCAGTCTTTACACCCTGGTGGCAAATATTACCCAGAACAACAACGGCGAGAGAAAGAGGAGGAAACGGAAAAGCGATCCTGGCGACCGATAAGCGACCACAACTATGTTCATGTTATGTCTAACGAAAATACCAACAAATTCGAGGGCACGGCGGAGTCTTCCACATTACGCGCTGGGTGAGATGACTCGCTCAGAAACCTGGCCATTGGCCTGTAACGATTAGATATTACTTCCACAGCTCCTTCTTCTACGAAAAGACCAACTCCAAAAAGAAAAAAAAAACGACGAAAGTCACACGGACGTTCTCGAAATAGACTCAATCAGTGGGCCTTGTCATCTTTCCAAATATTGATGACCCTTTTGCATGGATGGCATTACAATGATGATTGGACTAGATGATATCTTATGTGTTATACCCCTCTCAGTTCCTTATTTCTTTTTCTTTTCTTTTTTCCCTAACACAGGTAGTTTCCTGTACAGCGGAAGAATTGGATTAGGAGACTGTCGATTCCAAATAGGACATGGGATTCCGCAGCTGCCCTGTTTTGGTTACATTAGATTAAAGGAGTCGTTTTGTTTGTTGGCGGATAGACGGGTCCATATCAAGCTTTTTTGCCATATCGACCGGTCAATAGGCCTTGCTTCCCTCTTCAGCCCGTCATGTACTACTAAAACACCCAGAATAATCTATAACGGGAGTGATGAAATGGCAGTGCCTATTGACACAGCGCACACGTGACTGCATTTAGCCCTTTCCTATTGATGCCCGAGAACAATACCTCAGCTTCTCAATAAGCTCCTATTGTTGGCAAACCACTGAACCTATTGACTCTCAATCGGGCATCCCGTGCTCCGTCTCATTGTAACACGCACACTCCTGTTCTTTTCTTTTTTTGTGTTCTATTGTTCTAAGGTTGTCCATAACCACGGATGAAATATATGTAATGTAGCCTCCCCCCAGTATAATTCCCTCTCTCTTTTAGATTTTGCCCTTTTATACTTCTCTACCAATACAATAGTTTAATTTACCCACACCTATCCCATCAACATTACCAGTGCCCATTGCTCAGCACTACCTATCCACGAGCAATGAACCCCCCAACGAAACCCCCCTTTTCCAACCAACCAAACCAATCTCGTACACCACCACCGCCCTACACAACCTCACACCCATATACCTACCACAGCCCTAATCTTAATCCTGACTTCGACCTCGAAGCCCCCATAAAAATCCACCTCGACTCCTCAATAACCATAAAAGGTATCGCAAACACCCTCATCCTCCCTACCACCACCGCACCCCAATCCCCCAACGTGCATAAAAACGCCACCCACCAAACCAAACTCACCAACATGACAACCGCCATTCTTACTGCCGTAAAGCAGACAGGCGTTCTCAGCCCCAGTTCCCTGGACCCAATCACCGGGAATACCCACCAGAGACCGGTGGAGGTCACCCTGAACACGGGGATGAGGGTAGAGGGGAGTTATAATGTTGTTTGTTTTGCTGGGTGTAGTTTTTCCAACCGTTGTATGGAGAAGCGGGGTGGGGTTGTGAATGGGAGGAAGAGGAGGGCAATGTCGGTACGTTTTTTTGCCTTTTTCTTTTAATTGAAAATGGAGTTTGTCATTGGGCGAGTTTCTTTTCCTGAGGCTGATATGCGTAGGAGCCGGTTGAAGCACCGTTTTTCAAGAGAAGATAGGTAAATGTGGGGGGTTGGTTGGTTGAAATGGGGAGATAGGGTACCCTGGAAGATTTTTAGGGACCTTATCTGAGTATAATGCTTTATTGCTGTACGATTGTATCTAGGGCAACGTTTTATGGCAATAGAAGATGCCGGAAGATATTGGGACAGTCAACTGACGGCGGAGGTTGTATACAGTACCTATACGAGAAAAGAATAAGAAATACCAATCATTATGTTTGCCTGTCTAAACCCAGTACAGCTAATACTTGATCCTCCTTTCCTTGTGTCCATGCTCATATCCGTAGCTTAGAGCTTGCGAATTAGAAAAATTAGAAACAGAGAGATAAGAGTAAAATAATTAAGTGGGAAAAAGATAAGAAAAAAAAAGAGAAAAGAGCAGGAAAGAACCACCCGTCTGCCATTTAAAACCAGTATACAGACCCATAGTATAACAAGTTTGGGAAGGGGAATGGTGAAAAAGGTTAAAGTATAACAGAGAAAAAAGAGAAAAACCACGCAAAAAAGAAGATATGTTAGATCGGATACGCCAGTCCTGACTGTGAACGGTTCATTAGATATCATAGCCAAGCTTAAAAGTACATGGACTAAGTTCGGAAACGGAGATGGAGCAGACCAGAGCTCTATCCAAAGACAGTAGACCATTGCGAGAATGTAGGTCATCGTTAGAGGAATGTGACCTCCTACAACCGTGTTACGTAGGGCCGTTGAACGGAGAAATTCCAAAGACTCTGTCCGTAGCGGTCTGGTCTTAGTTCTCTCATGAAGAGTGGGAAGTCTGCGCGTCAAAAACTCAAAGAGCCTTGGCTCGTCAAAGGCTACCGGACAAGTGCTGCATCATGACGATGTAGGTCCCTCGACCATTCGGGGGTAACCTTGTCTCGTTCGTAGAGAAGGCCGCAGTTGTGGCAGAGTGTCTGAACGCGCAAGTCAGCCGACACTATCTAATTAAGGAATTTATTGTGTCACTCACCCTTGGACCTGCTGGGCCGTCTCTTACAGCCCAAACCGCTGAGCCCCATACCATGCAGTTGCTGCAACGCCAATTTTGTCGTTCCCTATGCAAAGAACAAAAAAAAGAATGATTAGTGGAGTTTAAAATTGTAAGGTGGAGGATGGACAAACCAATCTGACAGTGTCCCACCACCTCCGCCGTATCCAGCACCAGACCCGGTATCAGGTGTGCCTCGTCCACCTGGAGTACCTCCCCTACCCGAAGGGCTAAGACTGCGGAAACGTCTCTTCCGTTTGTTCCGTTCGCCTCTACCGAGTGGGGTCTCACTATCGATATCAAAATAACCTCCACTTCCTTGCCGTGAGATGTCAGGTGTAATGCCTGCAGTTGAAGAAAATCTCGCAGTTTCTCGTCGCAAACGACGAATTTGACGCTCGCGGTCACCTTCTCGCTTCTCGATTTCTTCCTTCGACAATGTCTCCACTTTGGGCTCCCATTCGTCGCCGAGACCCTCAGGATCATATCGCCAGCCAGCTTCAGCTCCGTTTGCCGCTTGATTATCAATTTCATTCCCATAGCCGCCAATTCCACTGATGAGACCGCCACTCTCGCAAACTTCCTTTTTCAATTTTAGGACGGCTTCATAGATTCCGTGCGCGATGGCTCCGACCCACTCTCCGCTCAGACCAAGGTCTGCGCATGTGATCTTTGCAAATTGTTCTGCCATACCTGGTGGATGTAGGAGCGACCATTCAAATTTGTCGGTGTACAACTTGTTCTGTAGGTTGATGTTGAGATTGATCATACATCTATAGGCATCGTCTGGATTCAAGATACTATCATTGACCAATGGCTCTTTAATAACGGTTACCTTATTGAGCCGGCTATCGGGCGTCGCCGCTTGGGTAGGCACCGGAGTCGCGGATACAGACACATCTCGGGACAGGCCTGGCTGAGAGGGAGCAACCTTCGGTTGTGTGCTTTGGAACAGCGGGTGCAATGCGACACCGGCATATTCTTCTAACTGTTGGCGGATCTGCGTGCTGATCGCCAGGGTCATCGCGGGCGGATTAGGGAGGTCCATATCGCGAACAAAACCGAGGGCAAACTCTTCAGGAGTCGCGAGAGCCTCGTGTAAGTTCCAAAGAAATGTATCCTTGATCCTAAAGGCCGGTAATGGGTCTGGCTTCCTGTATGCGGGCAGCGTGGGGTTGATCCCTGGGTCAAGTACACCCCGTGGTACAGGGAAGGGCTCCAGAGGTTGATGCGGGGGAACCTCGAGATCAATTCGAATGGGGATAAGAGTAAGGGGGAGTTGCGCTTGAATCTGCAATTGGTCGGCACAACTTATGTGTTGAAACCTCCATGTTAGCAAGCACAATTGGCATGGTTAATAATGATTAAAATGATCAAGAGAAACGGAAAACGATGGAAAAAGAAAAAGACCGCCGAATAAAATACATACGCTGGTCTCAGCATCCTCTTGATCATCCAATCACGGAATATTCCTTGTACCTCCACAGGGGCGTGTATTTCTTTCCCTAATTTCTCTGCCAACGCTGCCTTGTCGAACGAGGGTTCTTCTCGTCGAAGGCTCCTCAGCCCGGTCGGCCTCCGAGGACCCTCACTGTCATCGAAATCATCATCATCGTATCCGTCCTCGGCATAATTTATTGCAGTGGTTCCTCGTTTTGTCGTTCGGGGCGTCGGGCCAACTTGACTCTGGGGGATAACGGGCGTGAGGAGCGCGTTGCCATATTGGCGCACTCGCGGAGGATAGGATGTAATATAGCCTCTGAGAGGGGGCATGTTGGCCACTTAGGTGGTCAGGACCATGTCCCTTTTCAGAATCTGCCGGGGTAGCTTCGATCAGCGATTAAATAAATAGTGGCTGTGATTTGGACGGAGCAAGGCTGGATCGAAAGGAAGGAGAAGAAAACTTGTGGAATTTGCGAAAGGATTGGACTGCTGGATCGCGGAGGAAAGACAATGCGCCTATCAAATTGGTGTTTATGGCTACGGCCAATATGAGGCGTCAACTGATCCTCCACAGGCGAATCGTAGGAATAATAATAATTAGTGATATGTTCGAGCTGCCCTTCCGGTGATCGCGCTCCAAGCTCCGCGTTTGCCAGTCTCTTCACGCTAGGCCCATTCCAACAGTCCCATCACGTGAATTCCACCAAAACAGACCCAGTCTTTCTCAACATAAGTCTTGCATTATTACTTGTTTACCGTTATTATTATTAACAATGTAGACTATGAGAGCCGATTGAAAAAAGAGAGGCTACTGGGAGAGGGCTAAAAGATAGGCGGGATAAAATTGTATATTATTGGCAGGCAAGATATTCAGATAAAAAAGAAAAGGGAAGAAAATATTCTCAGTGATGCAATACAGTGGCTTGTAGCATCATATCTAGAAAAGAGTAAAAAGGCCGTTAAAAGGCCAAATGGGGTGAAAAAAAAAGTAACAGAGGAAAGAGAGGGTAACAGGTAAATCAATGCATGGAGTCCGGCCAGCTAGTGAAAACTATAAACAGGATTACACAAGCACCCAATAATTGAATACGCCATTCTCTTGTCCATGGGTACAGACTCGGAAAAATAGGGGATATCGTCAACTCCACAACAGATCGTTTGAGGGAATATAGAAGGAAACAAAGAAAAAGGAAATAACTGTTGATCGTCGTGTATCTAGCATGCATCGAAATGGGTTAATTGAGAGGGAGGGAATGCATTGATGGCGGAAATATAAAGGACGAAGATATTAGGAGGAAGGGTCGCACAGCGGCTATCGAAGTCCAATGACGCTCTAAAAGAAAGGCGGAAAATCAGTGTTATGGTTCGAAAAATAGGCATCATCCAAGGTTCACATGGACTTACCATCTCTAGAGTCCAGACTCGACGAATCCAGATCTTGACTGTGCCTTCGACTCCATCCACATTCTCCAATTCAACACCCTCCCACCAGCATCGTCTCGCTGGCTTTCTCCAAAAAAGGAGGAGTTTCTGCGCCATTCCAACTGCGTTACTATTGGCAAGATCACCTCTGATGTCCGAGCGAAGCTTAGCTAACGCGAGGCTACATATCACCGCTTTGTTGGGTTCTGGAGCACGGTGGCCCCACCGATCATCACGATCAAACCCACTACAATGAGTCAGCGAACAGGTCAGTTGATTGGATTTGGGGGGAAACCTACCCTGCAGTGAGCATTTCGATGAGGTGCTGTTCTGTAGAACCAGGTTCATCGCTTTTCCGCAAGCCCGAGAATATCCCATCTTGTCTGAGTAGAGCTTTCGCTGCGGAGCGCTTAACTTCCATCATTTCTGCGTGGTCAATATCTGTCCGTGGTGGTATCGCGTAGAAGTCGAGATCTTCGCGCAAAACAATAATCCCGGCGCGATCCTGGAGCATATCTCTGGCGGACCCTTGCATGGAGTCGGAAGAGGACATATCAGGATCGGGTGACCCAGATTGGGAGGCCGGAATAGACTGTGCGACAGAGCGAAAGAAGTCCAACATGTATTGAAGAGAAGCTGGATCATACTAGAATAAAGCCAAATGAAAAATTATTACTGCAAACAAGCATACATAGAGGAAGGTGAGAATCAACTCACGTCAATCGGATACACATCGCCTTCGTGGAAGCTGCTCATGTGCCCATCGGGAAGGAGGCCGTTTGGAAAAAGTGACAGGAGAACAAACTCCGGTAATGTCAATAATTCATCTCGCGATAGTGTGAATCGAATCCCACTGCGGTTTAAATGTTAGGATTAGCGCACCCTAGAAGTAAAATGAGGATTGGCTAACCGGAGATCCAGAGTGATATGTTCATCACCGCTAATATCTATATTCGATAAAATCGCCAACCAATTAGCCAAGGCGATACTTTATTCCAATGGAAAGGGGCTTGGGAGGACCCGTACCACCAAGAGTATTTATAGGTGGCCCTCCTCCTTGTTGCACCTGGGTGATGATACTCGACGCCCCACCTGCAGCCGCCATCACGTATGTAAATGAATCGATAGGGCTGGATCCTTCTGTATAGGGTGGCGGGGGTTCTCCGTCGTCTCCGCTTTTCCCGGAAGACTCTGCTTTCGGATCACGGGAGAAGGAAGCTTTGGTGTCTGCAACTAGAGCTGACGAAGGGTCAGGTTCTAGAGGCTCGTTTTCGGGCGGAGGAGGAGTAGGAGCAAAGGCTGGGGGAGAAGCGGAGCCTGGTTCGGAAGTTGGTGTCTTTGGGCGATTGAAGTCAGTCGCAGAGGGGAAGACGAGCGATGAGAATGGTGGAGGACGTGAAGAGATGAAGTTAGAAGAGGAAGCTGGCGAGTATGGGGAATGCGGCGGCGGTGCGGTATAGAAGTTGTTGTCTTCCTCGTCCCTTAGATTATGCGGCCGCGCCGTGGCAGGCGAGCCAGGAGAATCCGGTGTCCACGACAAGGTGTCTAGGTTTGCTTATATGCTGTACGGAGCGGGTGGCTTGTTGCAGCTTGTTGCTGGCGGTGGTGTTGCAATCAGGATGGTGATTAGAGGCGATCCCGACTCTTGTTCCCTCTCGTCGATCAAGAGTCCAACTGGCGTCGAACTTTATGCGGACATTGGGAGTCAGGGGGAGGATATCAAATACCGAAGATAGATACAATTCGCAAAAACAGCGGTTGTATAGGAGCGGAAGTTTTACTCAAAACCAGGCGAACAAGGCAAGGGCGAGGAAGGGGAGGTGAGGATGGCAGGTACCTAGCGCTTAGAGGATCATTGGCGGCACTCCTGAAAGCTGGATTTACGAGCAAGTCACATCGCTCTATTGAGCGGGATGCCTTCAGATTCTACAACAACGTTTTTAAGGCTGCAGAAGGTTGATACTACCTAACTAATTATCAATCTACCTTACCCTTACTCACCGGAATAAAAATCTACCTCCGATATGATTCATCTGCTTTCTCTCCACCTCATTCCCAGGTCGGCCTGCGTTATCAATCACGTGATAATTCTCGATAAGGACTAGCTCCACCTCCAACTGACATCTTGTATGAGCACGGCTTGCCAAAGCATCCAAAAAGAAAGAAAATGAACGAAAAGGAAAAGATTACAAAGTTCTTGAAAGATAAACTGGTTGATATGTGCAATGGATTTGCTATCTTTGGGCCATGTCTACGACGCAATCCCAAGTGACATATGCTTTGTTTAAACATCACGCTCAACGAAGCTCTGGATCATGCCTTCGAGAGTAGGCTCATACTCCTTCAGAATAACTTCATCTCCATTGAGAATGGTATTTCCTTGCACAAATACCTTGCGAGGGATTTTGTTCTTCAGTACGATATCTCGAACCTTGGTGCCCCACCAATTTTCAACCGATGTGATATCATCATAGAGTCCCTTCCCAGCTTCAACATCTGCAGTGCTCTTGTAGATATGCAGCTTTTGCAAGTATTGCTCCACGGCAGGCCGCCCGTGACTTAGAATCTTGGAGCGATCCAGGCGAATTTCAAGATCAGAGAGATCCTCTTTCGTATATGCAAGTTTCACGAAGTCATCACCAGCATCGAGGAAAGTGCGCAGGATACTATATCGGGCCTGCATATGGGCTTGTCCCCACTTCTGGCTCTTGGGATCCCAAAATTCTAGTGCAACCAGACCTGCTCGAGCCATCTGTAGGTATCCGGTGTATAGAACATCTCCGGCCTCGTTCGTGATATCTTCCTTCCCATCTCCAAATCCAAAAATCTTGAGAATTTCGAAATCACAGGTGAGAGCCATGGCAACGCACTCCGCACGGCATTCCTCGTAAGAAGAAGCAATTGCGCCGAATACGGAGCTCCAGGTCTGCCCGGGCTTGTACCACGTCGCCACAGGCTTATTTGTAACCGGGTTGATTGGAGGGTTTGACAGATCGAAATTGTACTTTCCGGGTGCAGTTTCTTGGAGGAGCTTTCCCGTTCCGTGTCCAAGAAGTTCGTGGATTCCTACCTGAACTTCAAATGCGGGGTCGCGACACCTGCGGTATACCTCCTGGTCCTGCTCTGCAATGAATGGGATGGCCTCATTTGGCGCCTTAGCACCTAGGACATTTCCAAGGGAGACATTCTTGAATCCGAGATTTTGGCGGATGTCATCGTAGTTAGGGAGGTTTATACCCGCTGGGATCCCAGAGGACTGGAAGCTCAGCACCTCGAGAGATGTGAAATCTGGACTGAGGAATTTGTCTTTTTCAAAATCGGTACCCCAGGGAAGCTTGGGGATCATGCTTTCCGCGCTATCAACGAGTTTGCCGAAGGCTCGAGTCCGCTCCAGATTGACCTTGTAAACCATATAGTGAGTGGTGGTCGAAGAAGGGGATCAGAGAATTTTTTGCTCTCACCAATGCAACAAATCCCTCCCACTCTCCTCTAACTCCATGGGGATCTCGGTAGGTCTCCACAAAACCCAAGTTAGTCTCCAGGGCAGGTTTTTGATCTGTCACCCATATTCGTTGACTCTCTTTGATTGCTTCGATCGAACCAGCGCCAAACGATTTGGCATACGCATCCAGCATTCGCTTTTGCTTATCGGTTGCTGCGTGCAGCCCTGCCTGTTTGGCGCTATGCGCAATTTTCGCCATCTCCTCGACGTGGTCGCCGAAAACGAGGTGGACTTTCTTCCCCTTCAATTTCCCATCAAGCTCTAAGGAGCTAATATCACCAAGATCCCTGTCCTGCACAGGGGGTGAGGATACGCCAGAGGCGATAAGCAGCTCAAAGTCACCGGTAGAGGTCTTTCGGAGTCTCGTGTTTTCCAAAGGCAGCCCTTTCTGCTCCATAAGATCGCCAATAGCCGTGATCTCGTCCTTAGTGATTGACAGCGAGTCGGGATAGTAAGTAGTCATGTGCCCTCCCTCAGGATACCCAAGGTGCATAAGGGCCTGCTCGTTCGTCTCATAAATACCACCTCCCGTTGTATTGGCTTTTTGAAAGGCGACTTGAGCTTCGGGGGTAACCGAAGCCAAGGTTTCTAAAGCTTCCACCTGCAGCCGGGGGATGAACTTCGAGTCACCAAAGCCTTTATAGTTTCCACAGTTTCCAAGAAACTGGGTGGCATATTCCAGGAAAAAGCGGACATTTTCATCGCTCACGCCGGTTTTCCGAGCGAGATCGGTCCAGCTCCCGTCGCAAGCCCGATAGAGCGCAAGAATCAGGTCGTAGATTGGTTCGGACTCCGGTGAGACTTGACGGAGTGTAATGCGAGTGCCTTCGAACGCAGCTCTAAACCCGAGAGATTAACTTATTACATTAGTTTTACGCCAACTAGATAGGTAAAAAGAAAAGGCAACGGGGGGTTGACCCCACACTGAGAAGGTGTTTGTAGAACGCACCGGCTCATATAATGCGCATACTTCCGCAGGTTCACATCCTTCAGGTTGTCGAAGTGTGACTTGATCTCTAAGCGGACTACCGTTGGGGGCGAGTCGGCCAGATAGTGCTGCTTGACATTGGCATCCATCACGAATCTACAAAATGCAGCCGTTGCGGAAGAAGGAGATTGTGAGCGTGAAGAAAGACTGTTTGGGGGGGTAAAGAGAGTCTTGGGGCCAAGCGATTGAGGGGTCGAAGGAATACGGAGGGGCGGTGGAGGGAGAGAAAACAATGTTCCGAAGGCGGATGCCTGAAAACGCCTCGTGGAAGCATAGTACTCTGGGGTCTTGGAGCTGGGCAGGAACTACGTCAGGTCGTATTATTATTGGAGCTCCAGATTTCAATTAGCTGCTGAGCTTTCTCACACCAGGAGTTGCTTGGCACAAGTGGGGGAACTGGCCCTGCTACTGCCTACTATTCGATCCACCAGTTTTCTGATATCAGCATCCCCACTCAGCCCAGACAATTTTAGCGAGTATAAAAGTATTGCGGTGGATGGAGAAGGATTCCGATCAGGGTCTGGTTGTTGTGCCAGGCTTTGGCCTTTTCCCTCGTCAAACCCAGCTTGGAACGGAAGCCCCTATCGTTGTTTCCTTAATACTTTAAAATCGGTTGATTAATTAACTTTTAAGATGCGGTTTAATCCCTGCTCAGAACTGTGGGGGAATATTGCTGGCTATCTACATACGGACGAGGAGGCTAAGCTCTAGAAAATTAGACAACGTGCGGGGTGGAGTTATTGTCGTGTCACGCGACAAGAATGGCATATTGTGGAATGACCAAACGGAAGAAAGAGATAAGGTACAAAAGGTCGTTGTATACAATAAGTCCCCTTATATTAAACTCTGGTACTTGTCCAAACCTTGCTTTTGCGTTCCTTGGGCAGGCTGTGATGCTCCATTTCCGAAGAGAGGGGCGGCCTGTTGGGAAGATACACCCAAGGCGGATTGACCAACGTTTCCAAAGGCACTGGATGCTTGCCTAGATGGAGGGGGTGGAATAGAAAAAGCAGAGTAGTTTGGGGCTGTTTGCAGTCTTTGTACTGTGACTGTGGTATTGGAAGTATTCATACCCGCTAGCGATCCAAGTGGTGGGTTAGATACGTTACCTGCAGAGAACTGATGCTGGTGGCTTGGCGTGTTCGGCATACTCCAGGCATTAGAGGCTGCAGGCTGCGACGGTTGGAGAGTAGGAAAGCCCGAGGATGGAGGAGACTTCTGTCTGGCAGCGGGCTCGAGGGACGGGAATGAGTTCAATTTAAAATCAGGAGTGATGGACCGCGCTGTCAAGCTTGACTGCCCACCGCTCGCAAGACCCGTCGTTGTCGACGACCAGGAGAATGTCGTAGATGATGGCCTTTGAGTGGATACTCCGGCTGCTGGAGCTTCTGAAACCATACTACCCCAAGGGTCATTCTCCTGCTCAGTCGAAGACGTGGTACCTCGTCCAAGCACTAAGCGTTCAAAATTATCCCTTGCGTTTTCAGTATCTGATTGTGTTAGAGGATTCAGAGCTTTGGAGGAGGCTCCCATGCCATTTTGGAAGCCAGAAGAGTCACCCGCAGAGAGTTCCTGGAGTTTCTTTGTTTGCTCGCGCTCAATCTTCGAAGAAATGCTTTTGATAAGAGCCATAAACTCTCCGAACTGCCGCAGATCGAGGAGCGGCCCAAGACTAAAACTCCAGAGAACCGGAAGGACTTCTAAAGCAAGGAAATCAGAGTCTGCAACTGTACTGATCTGTCGAAACACATTCAACGCTGCGATCATAACGGCGGGTTCCTTGGTCTTGATCGCTTTCAACGACGGAACAAGCTTCTCCTGGACTGTGTATTTATCAAGAATAGAAGACCTGGGAGTCTGTGGTTTGCTCTTTTCAACCACGCCAGATAAATCGTCTTCAGTGGCTAGCTCTCCACCGTCCATAGACCCTCCACAAAGCACGGTAAATGCTTCTAGACATCGTACCTTGATAGCAAGACTGTTTGTTTTGCTGAAAGTGGCAGCTACAGGCGGGAAAACCTCGTTCTTCACGGTGCTAAAATCGAGGGCGGGGAGAATAACCGGGAGACATTTGATTGCGCCATCCACCAGCGTATGAGTAGGGGAATCCAGTCCCAAACGAATTAGTGGTAAAATATCTTGAAAAGGTTAGCCACTTACTCTGCACACATATAATAGAAAGGCAAACTAACCTTCTTTGAACTCTTTGCCTGGGCAATTTTCGGCAATGATTTTCATATTTTCGAGGATCACCATCAGTCCCGCGTCTTTCTTCGAGTCACGCTCCTGAGTTCCTTTGCCAACTGGGAAAACCTCTTTGAGTTGAGGGATAACCTTTTCCGGGAGCGTGCGACGTGCATTTGGAATGCGCTGTAGAATAGCAAAGACATTTTGCAGGATCAGAGGAAGTAGCTCGCGATCCTTGACTTCGTCCAAAAGAGCGCCCAAAAGCTTTCTCTCAAGAACCGAGACGGGAAACTCTGGGAGCACACGCGGCAGCCCACGCATGAATTGTGATTTCTCGCTCTGGTTTTTAGCCGGCAAAGACTCTAGAAAACGGATGGTGGATACAAGAATATTATCAAAGTACTGCGACTCTTGGAATTCCTGAGCATTCAGGCGTTGCGCTGGTCGTCTTGTTATCAACCGAGGTAGAACATAGGCGAGAACATCTTTCGGGATTGTGCTTGAGCAAAGAAAATTATTGCCTGGCGACGGTGTCGATGATGGTGAGCTAAGAAGTCGCTTGTAAGAGTCTAAGCTCCCATGAGCCTGCAAGGGCGAGCGGTGGGGTGAATTGTAGAGGGATACAATTATAAGCCCAAGGGAAAATAGATCGGCAGAGGGGTTTACATTAGTATCCAGCGCAAAGTCCGGAGACGTGTAGTCCAGATTCAGCTGAACTGAGGGTGGAAGACGCGGGTCTTGATATAGGACCTCTGATAGCGCTAGTGGTGGAAGTGTTGAGCGAGGCTCCGTAGAATTAGATGGGCCAGCGAACCCAAGGCCAGAGATCTTCCAATCGGATTTTGCGTTGATATAGATCGCCTCCGGGTTCAAGTTGCCATGCACGAGTCCCGCGGATTCGTGCAGAAAATCTAGACCCTTGGCTACTTGGAGGAGGCCCTTTTGGATCTCTAGCTCATCGATGTCGAGGTCTCTGCGTCTGCGCGATCCATCGGGCTCTTCGACCATGTATCGTGAAGCCCGCGAAACGACCCTAGAGCTTGATTCTTGCCCATCTTTCTCCTGGAGAAGTCCAGCAAGAGAAGCGGTAATACGCTCCGTTGCAAACATAAGACCACCGCTGCGGGTTTCCTCAACTGGCTCCAGCACTTGGAGAATTGAAGGGTGCCTCAACCGCGTAAGATTGCCGGCCTCCCGCTTCAATCGCTCCACAACTTCCTCATGTAACTTTTTCGAGGAAGAGCCTGATCGGCTACCAAGCCCACCCGACCGTGGCTCGAGAACCTTCTTGTCGAAGATAAAGATGGATGCCACGGTCCCGGTAGATTTCTTCTTCCCATCATGGATTTTCCAGGGCCCAGATACCAAAGTGGGATGTGGGGAGACTTGGTAGTTTGCTGTGATATTAGAGCTGAACGATTTAAGTGCTGACGAAAACATTTTTGCCTTGGAGATCAATTGCCCAAGCAATAGTACTTGAGCAAATAAACAAATACAATTATCTCATTTCATCCAGTGTGACCAAAGGATTAATTGGCAAGCCTTGGTAGGCTGCAGCCCAACACAAACGTGGCGGAAGAGGGTAAGGAAACGCGAAAACAATTGAAAATGATCATCACATTAATAGAAGGCGAAAAGGGCAAAGGAATCGATGGAATCAGGAGGTACAGGGAAGGTTGATACTTCCACCTAGGGGTATTCCTCACCGCCCGATATGCCTTTCTCTTTCCTTATTTTTTGCTCAGATGTAGCCATCCCGAGTCATCAGCCTTAGGTTGCCTTCGCGACTATCTGGTCCATCTGCTAGATGTGAATCACGTGAAAGGAGATATTCCAGCCAATAAAAGCGACTGGTTCCCTTCTCCTCCGAAGGCTGAATGTTTGGATGATGCATGGCTCACCGCCTAGCTCGTTTTGCCAGACATCATGTTGATCAGTGCCATAATAATGATAATTCACTTCTTTTGTTGATTATTGGTGTTACTTTGATCTATACTTTTTAATTATTTGTTCCTATCATTGAGTTTACGGCATGAGAACTTCGCGGAGTACGATTTGAAGAAGGGCGAGAAACTGGGAGGAGTTACCCTCGCCAGGACCAACTGGTTGACTCTTTAAAAATGACAATATAGAAGCGTAGAAAAATCAAGGCACTCCCATCGAAATTACCTACTTAAGTTCGGAGAAGGGTAGAAAATGTATGACAGGGATACCGCCCATACCTCTACCCCACAGGGAAGAAGGAGGGAGACAAAATCATAAGTGTAAACAACACATGGGCCAGAGTCCTATCCTACCAAAAGAAATTCACCAAAAGATTCCCCAAAGCCCACCGGGATGTCAGTTAAAATCTATAGGTGTCTTCCGAGTACCGTATAATCACCTGTAGGGTACCACTGCAGAATAAGTCAACCCAATAAACCCATTCGCCAAGATATCCCGGGAGACTTATCTCTATAGATGTGTTCGTCACCGTCCCGCCTAACCTCAATGCGATTCTTTTTCAATCTTGGAAAGGCTCGCCAGGTTTACCGTCCAGCCATATTCAATATCAAAGGATTGAAATGGGCAAGACTTTGTCTATTCAACATACCGAGACAAAACGGCCCCCGAAGAGTCAAAAAAAGAACGGGGCACAGCCCCGTTTGCTCAGCAGTCGCGGAGATGTCAAGCGGAAGGGCGAATCTAAGGGAATAGGGGCCGAAATTGTCCTATCTCCGAACGTCGTGATACCAACACTGGGATGGTTGGAATACAGGATAATAATAATCTGGTCCACTGGAAGGCAGTATTTGTTGGACGCCTTAAAAGTTAAGGGGCCCACGTTCTCAGCCTGCTTAGCGCTCCGTCCAGCTTAAACCCTTTGTCTGGAACAGCGAAAGTCCAGCTTGCGAAGCCTTGACGTGACAGGGATAAAGACAAGCGATAAACCCCAGATAGGTGGGCTATGTAGAACCTGGTGAGGCTGACGATATTCAGTGTACGGATTTTGTTTTGCGACTATTCCCACGGTTGAGCAGCGTGTCAGTTGATACCAAAAAAGGACCGTCATGGAAGCTTGCGAGCAACGGCGCAAAATAGACGGTAAAACAAGGAAGCGATTTGATATCATCAAGCCGAGTTCCTTGTGAGTGTCCCTTGAAGGAAGGAGCAAATTAATTTGAATTAACTTGATTTGCCAATCCTTCTTAGCTACCTGGTTGTCGTGATCGTAAATTAGGTACCTTAGTCGATTCGAAGAGAGCAAGTCAAAGAACCCAAAATAAATCCCGGAAAATAAATCCTTAATGAGGTCCATTCTAGTGGTAATACTGAGGGAAAAAGGTCTCTTTTGCGTGTGTGATTATCATCAAACTATGTGCTAATAAAAGGAAAAGGAGTTCGGTGAAACTTTCTGTACTTTTCTCATCAACACCGGCGGGCTGGGCTTGCTGAATGAAGATCAACAGAGAAAATAATAAAAGGGGAAAAAAAGAGATAATCAAAGAAAAAAGCTCTCCAATAATGATGAAAATAATATGGCCAACTGCATCGGCAGGATCCGTCCCGTCAGTTAGGGTGGACTTTTTCATCCAGGATGGGAAAGGTGTCAGGAATGCGATGAAGAAAGAAGACCAGGGCCCGCCTCTTCGTCGCAAGAGGATTCAGAGAAGAGGGGTTGTTAGGCTCGACTACTTGGTTGGCTCTTCGGATTCTTGTTGTGTGTGGTTGTTCGCTTGGTGTTTCATGATTATTCGATCAACCCAGCGTTTCTTAAAGGACGCTACCGGAGCTAATCCTTGGAGGATCACCCAGTCGTCAAGCCAACTCGCTCCGAGTAACGAGTTGAGTGACGAAGTTTAACCCTCCTTCTAACCAACTACCATGAGGAGTTTCATTAAACCTCTTCTCTCTGCGTCGAGCCGTCGACGGTACCAAGGTCCTTTCTTCTAAAGGGAAGGAGCGTGGCGGTACTCGCATATGTTTTGCCCAGGAATACTCCCAAGGAAGTTTAATAACATACGAGAGCTGGGGTGAAACAAAGCTTGAGGAAATCATATCCAATTTCAAGCCATCGGAACAGATGCCAACTCGAGTTAATGCTAGGGTGTCTCCTTCAGGTACTGTGCTTTGCTTCTGTGTCTCCAACAAACACCACTGGATCCTCCCAAAATAGGGTTGATCGAGCAGCTATGTGCGAATCACATGTATCTCTCTCGTTGGGGCTGCTCAAGTACAAGAGAGCAAAAAGCAAAAAAGACGAGAGCCCATCTTCTGAGGGAGATCCCTCGCCATCTCCGGAGTAACATATTTGGCTTCAACAAACCAACTATTACATGTCCGACTCATTAGCAGCAATCTTGGAAGTAATAGGGAAACAAAACTTACCTTACTCTATGTTCAACTATTTTCATGACAGAAATAGGTTATCGGAAAGTCTCGCCTTGAATGTTCTCAGTACCATGACTATCATTTCGTCGGAGTTCGGATTTAAAACGACCGGAGGCGAATGAAAGAGGGGAAGCCGGCGACTAACAACAGGTCTTCTCTCCATTTGAGGGGTTTTGTTGGACCCCATCAAAAACAGGCAACCTTGGAACTAATGCATGTGGTGTGGTAGTAAGAAAGAGAATAGATTGGATGTGATTTTTTTTTTGATTTAATTTTTGTAATGTGAGTTAGCAGCGACTTCGGATCCATGATATTACGAGTTCACTCCGAAGCAAGCCGTCCAATAAGCATCAATCTGTGCAACATCAATTCAATAATACTGATGAAAAGCAGATGTTCGATTCTGAGGTCGAAAAGTTATTTGTTCTTGTATCTCCCTGAAAGTACCGAGAAAGGAGCAGGCCAAAGTACTACTCGGTAGCGCCGTGGATCTTAGCTGCCCCTCCTAGTAATCAATTAATTGACTCAGTGCCCATAGGTTTCCGTGGGTAGTAACCTACGGGCACTATTCTTACCAGACATTTTTTGAGGTATGAGGTGGATGTACGCTAGCTATGGCCACGGATTGAACAAAGCACCATGACTCAACGGAGGGCCTGATTGTGCCAGGGGATATTTTAATCCCACCCGGGTTGGATTTTATGGATTCTCCTTTGGCAGAAACTCAATACGCTGTATGTAAAACCTGGAAGTAGATGAAAAGAAGCATTTGGCTTAACTCGATTTAACCTAGTTTGTGCTTTATGCGTGTATGCAGAGTTGTGTTGACCATGACCGCAAAGTGTATGGTAGTAGTCTAGCTCACCAGAGCCCACTCATGGGTCCCTAGCCATACCCTATGAGATAGAGGAATCATAGCGTGATGTTGATACGTATGGAGGAGTATATTGCCACCCGACTTTCCTTGGATAACCGATAACAGATGTTGGGGTATACCTTAAGACAAGGAGATAGGCTATTACTGAGTTCAATGCAGGTGAAACCCCCAACGAGTCCGGATTTTGCGTGGGTTTTGAGAAACGCAAGTACAGTAAGTACCTACCCTAGGAGCACTTTTGATTGACCTTCAAAAGCTCGTTCTTGGATTCGTGGTTCTCCGTCTCCCAAAATCGCACCCAACCTTTCGCCGCAGACCGTGGGCGACTGAAGGTGTTTCCCAATATGGATATGGGGTGATGACCAATATTGAAAGAGGCCCATCGTTTGTAATAATGATTGACTCTGTCCTCTCCATGCTTGTTATGAATTGAATTTCTCATGGTTTGCGCTACACAGGGTATTGATGGTGTGCCCACTAAACAACCATATCTCTTATTCCCCCAATTTTTCCTTCGACGGGGTCTGTCATTCTGGATACAAGACGAATGCTCAAACCTTTCTGCACGGATTCACTTCAGGTTCGATGGAGAGATTTGTAACCTTAACCAGCTACCATGTATCAATATTTACCTTTGTTAGCCTATTAAACGCAAATAATGGCACAGAGAAACCCGCCCTCCACAGTTTTTCCCACACCCGACACTAGCTAGCTGAGCGACATCCTCACGTCCGGATCAAGGTCGACGTCGTTCCGGCACGCGATAGACCATGCCATGTTATGCAAGGCGAGGCGGATGTCGGCCTCATCATCGGGAGGCAGCCAGAGTAATTAGTGCGCTGTATATGCTCCGGACGTGCTACATGCACGGGTCAATTCCTAGAGAGTATTCACGATGTGGATTCTAAACCGGCTGGCCAAGTCGAGTCCAGATAATCCATATGTAAGCCAATAATTGACAGGAATCTAATTGGGGAAAAAATGAATTCGAGTTTGAGAAAGATAAGGTAAAAGCTAGCTTTTAGGTAAGTGGCGGTTGAAGCACCCGTCTTTCCCGCCAGCTGTCCTGAAGAAACTGTGAATCCAGGATTTTTCCCCTTGGCTGTGCCAAATGTCCAGTGGGAAAACTTAAAAGGCTTCTCGCCCATAGATCTTTAGTTATTGATTTTGGATGAGATCTACATTCACCGAGGTCTGTAAAATATACAAAAAAGACCGGATTGGAGCTCAAGGTACTCTCGCCCTCTAACATCACCAATTTTGCCTCGAGAGGCCGCTCAGCCAGCCTTATAATCAATAGGTCAATTTTTCAATTAAAGAAAGTGGGTTATCGATTCATTGGGGGTATCTGCCCTCTCCAGCAGCCGGGCAACTTCCATGGCCGCGTTCCACAGGCAAAAGAAAAAAAATAAAGGAATAAAAGAATAAACCTCTTGGTCTTGGTGCTAGGAGAAAGTGATGCACAACTTTGGTTGATCTGGTGGAAAGAGATGTGATCAAAGCGCCTTAAACTTTCTAAGGTTCCATGTTGCTGTGGAGGCCTCCTCATTTGCATATGCCGAAAGGAAATCCTGATCCACGCGCTGTCGATCACTGTGGGTAAGACTCCTATGTCCAGTTGGGATCAGTGGTATATGGTAGAGATTTTCTTCTCCTACCGATTAACACTGCATCGTAAATCATTTAGTTCGGTGTGGAAGATATGATTATACAGCTTTCCCTTCCACATGAGCCAATTTTGCTTTCGGAAATACGGCGTGGCGAAAACACTACACGGTTCGAACGCCAAAAATTGTAGACCATGATATTTCGGATGCTAAAGGGCAGTTATTTGTGTTCACATTCGGCTCCGACTTGCTCCCGACTCATGAAAGAATTATGCCCTCACTGAGACGTCGGTAAATGAGGGAATATCTAGACTCGTTGAAAGCGGGGAATCAAATATATGAGCCAGTCCTTTAGTCACAAATGATAACCATTTCTGCTAGTGAGAACTACTGATAATAAGTTGGTGTTTCCAGCCCTGGGATAACTCAAGGTATCTGTGAATCTATACAGGTAGTGAGTAACCCTAGTAGGCGAAAAAAGCAACTCCCTTAACAACTCCCGGCCCAAACTCCCACTTGTCATCCCCTCGGGTTCATTGCTTTTCTTCCTCCAGCCAACTCATTGTTTTGTTTTCGTTTGGAGATCATGGCTCCCACCCATTCCAAATTCCTCCCATCGGCGATCGATGCACTGACGTCAAGATCACCCTGCGAGACATGGGCCATCATGTGCCATGTGCAAGATCCCCCATCCGTTAATTATCTTGCCATGTTTTTGATGAAAACAGCGCCACGGTGACGATCCTCGTCATCGCCAGCACTAGCCAGGGCAAGTGATATATCGGAATCACCATGAAGAGTATAGTTTAGGAGCTCCTCTGGTAGTAGTTTGAGTGAAGAAGCAGCATCACGTCTATCACCACCAGAAGCTCGAGGGCTGCGCTCCTCAGTAATTTATTTTCATCTGTGCCCATTCCCTAGAAAGGTAGTAGAGTTTACCAGTGAGGAGCGGATCGACCAACGCTTGTGTGACCGCCACAAGCTTTTTCTCTCCACCTTGTACAGAAGACCCTCTACGCCATTAAAGTAGTTTCGATAGATCCTTCGGCAAACGGGGTGATACGTCCGTGGCCGTAGTACGAAGTTTCTCAGGTGGGTTGGAGAGGGTTGGAGAAATGGCGAATACCGTGGGCTAGCAACTTTGTGTAGTGGCCACATACGGAAGGTGCAGAGGACATAGTTGGGGAATCAGTCAAGGTCCATGCGAAGAAATGGCTGGAATAGAATCGAGAAATGGCGATCGATGGCGTCCCTGGGATTCCTAATAATAGTGATGGTAGTGGGGAGAGCTGAGGGATTTTGGGGGAAGCGTCCTTTCTGTCTTGAAAGATATAATGATGCTTATTTTGGAGTTGGCCCCGACTATTGAAAGTTTTTTTTTTTTTTTTTTAACTTTTCTTTTCTTGTCTCTTTGCTTTGCTTTGTCTGTTTTTCCTGTCCCCAGCTTCTTGCCTTTCTTGATCTGACGATCTTTATTATTAATTTATTATTCTAATTACTTCTCAACTTGCGAGTGTCAAGGTTTAGTGTGAAAATGGACCTCCACTCAGGTACGGTAGTTCCCGCCAATGATGCTTCCGATTGTCATCCCAAGCAACTATTTACGGGGGAGCAATTCATCCCTACTAGATCTGCAGCGATAGTAAACAAAGATTGAGAGCTATCATCTTGGTATCGCAAGAATTGATCCTGAAATAGTTCATCTCGCACTGCCCACATACGTGCGAAAAAGGGAAAGGTATGCGACAGGGGATAAAAAAAGAACAAACCCAAAGGACAATGCCTCAAGCTAACCTGAACCCAACAATGGGGCCAGCCATGAAGGTCCATTTCCCGTTTGCACGAGATTACTCCACAAAATCCGGTGTTGGGGACTCAAGGAAGTTGTCAGCACCTAGTACTGATGTCGAACAGCAATAATTAATAAGAGGCAATTCAGATGGAGCACGAATCCATACCCCGAATGCCCCCCTCGTGGTTCGTTTGGATACTATGGATAGCTTGTCTGTTCTCCATGGAATTGTCGGGATCCATTGCGGGCTACGGCCGCAATGGATTCAGCGTCCTATTATTAAATTTGGCCTCCATGAGGGACTGCGGAAATGACGGTTAGTGCTTGGTTTGAAAATGACTTCCGGTCGCTTGAAGCTTCTTCATTGGCAATTGCTAATCGAGAACTTGATTATGGAGAAATTAGTAAATGCTGGGCCTGCAGTTTGCACTCATTTTACTTAGTCCACCAACATCGAGCTCAAGTGGTTCCAATCTCCAAGACCTGAAGAAAATCTTGATGCGGGCTCATGTGCGGGAAATCCCTTCATTTGGTTTAGATTGGAATTAGGGGGAAGAAATGGCCGCCTCTTTGGCTCCCTCAAGAATAATAATAATGCACAGCCCTGGGAAGGACACAGTCCCCATTTGGCCCCTCCGCCCCAAAGCCCGCTAGTAGCTCTTCCAGATGTTTGCTAGAAAATTCGATGTGCTTTCTGATATGCTTGCTGCTCGAGTCGTTCCGACCCTTGTGCCCGCAAGGATGAGGGATCAACTGCCAGCCAACCGGTCCTTCGGGAACTGCCAGATTCGTGAACCCTGGGATATGCAGCAGATTCTTCGATGGTATGAAGCGAGCAAACCAATTTTGCTTGCTCCCCACCTCCCACCTCCCAAATTCGAGGTCCCTTATGATGGGAAGAATTCGTGTCTTAGGGCCAATTTGGGGAAAAGGGCGAAACAGCATGGAGAGTCCATCCCTATTCATACGGGCTGCGGTTACATGGGCAAAAAACCAAGCGAGGTCACGGGATGCTTTTCGAAAGATTCTGGTCAAAAAACTTTTCCTCAACCACCCCACTCTTTTGAACACCAACAAAATACGCCGCGCAGGCCCAGACTTTTTGCGTATGGAACCTGGCTGGAATTAATCAACATGACAGCATGATAGGCCGGGAGCCGTTTCAAACCCGCAGCGCAACTACTGTACTTAGTAATATTGTCCTTAGCTCTGATTCAACTGAACCTGAGCTGGTCCTGCGTAGGTACTGAGGTCCTCACCTCTCCGAGGTCAGCGACAGCCATTCACAACCAACCAATCCTTTACAAGTACTAGGTGATAACAACGGACACTATTGCTCCTTCAGCCCTACACACCTCAGCTCTCCATTCGAAGTGGCTAGGTGGAAAGACGGGAAGTCATCAAGGAGGAGAGCTGTTATCTCTAAAAAAAAATCATGTCATTTGTGTACTCTTCTTACCGCCCTGGTTTGGCTCTCCCGCCTTGAAACTGAAGCCTTAGTATTAACGCTGAATGTCGCTCAGCTGAAACAATCCGGAATGCACAATCCAGGCGATAATCCGCATTACGAAGTTGTCGCAGGGGCACAGTTAGAAAGTTGTTTGTGCTTGAAAATCTTCATCCCTCACTTGCTTAACTCCGCCACAAAACCTCACCCAGGAGAAATCAATGAGGTTTAGTGATGTCTTTAGTTATAGTGGTCATATTAATAGCATCAAACCGTCGAGTCCAAGAGCAGACACCCGAGCTGGCAAGTTTCATGAGCTCCCGCCAACCCTATCCACGAGTTTCATTTTATGGCACAACATATCGGCCATCACAAGGAGGTTTACTCCCCTCCACGCCTTGGGGCTGAAGGTCTTCTCCTCCCAAGGCGATGTTTTTTTTTGAGGAAGGGTTCATGTCAGATGCCTGGCAAAGATCACGCTGCCTCATGCGTCCTGTGTTGCTTTCTCGGTCTTTTTCCACGATGTGCAGAGTTAACGAGGTAAGGAGAAACCGTTTGCGATATGGGATTACTACTCTATCTAGGTGAGCGGAATATTTTGGAATCAACTACAAACTAAAATGTAAGGCCAGTAAAAAGAAAAGAAGGGGAAAGGAAAGAAAAAGTCAAAAAAAAGTAAATACACCCGACCCATATCCTATCCACCATTTTGGAGAGGTGAGATCTTTATCCTTAGTCGTGTTGCCAAGATCAAGGGTTGCAACGTGGCAGAAACTGAGACCGTGCACTTCAGGACTTGTGGAAATCGAACCATTCTCAAAGAACAATCATCTTTTGGGCTTGACCTGCATCATGGACAAATAATGAGGCCAGTTGGGGTATCTCTTTTTGTAGTTTCCCATTTTCGGAAATCGGTATGTTAACCTGTTTGGGCAGGAAGCGAATTCTTCATGTAAGGTGAGTGATACGGAAATCCTTCATACCGCCCATGAATTTGTCATATCCACGGAGCTAAATAAAAAATATCGAGGAACCTTGCTTTTCTATGGACTATTGTTATTATTATTATGCTTTGAACGCGCACGGGGAATGTACTGCACCAAACTTCAGTAGTCTTGAGGGTCCGTTTTCATCGAAGTGTCAGAGTGCAAGATGAGTCTTGATATCTGGAGGGTGGACTGGACTAGCCCAGCGAGACGGCCAGGATGGGACGGTTTTTACTTGGAACGAGTCCAGGTTAGATCCAATATTATGCGGGTGGCATGCCAAGCTCTAGCAGGTCTGATCTCGTCCCTATGGTTCGTCCGAAATCAATCAGAGCTCTGCAAGGTCGGCAAGTCTCCGCGACTATTTGAAAATTAAAAATGGAATTTTCTTTGAATAATTCATCCGCTAGCCGGTTATGCTGCGCTAATCAAATAAAGTGATAATGGGCGCTACTCCGCTAGCCACCTTACCAATAATATCACAAATCCGAAATATAATTAATGATTAATTATAAAATTTTGAGACAAAAAAAACGAAGGGGAAAAATAGAACGAAATCAAAGAACCCTCCAAATTTTTGTTCTCTTCTTTTGCATTTTTCCTCGCATCCAGGTAAAAGTGAGTAGCACACCCAATTTACTCTGTCCTATACTCTGCTCCATTCACACTGGCACCGAATCCAAATTATGCCTAAGAAGAATTCCTTATGCAACTCGTGGCTGAGAATGATCAACATCCCAGAAACAAAGTATTATGTTCCGTACACTAATAATAACCATAAGAAGACTAATCATGGCGATCAGGATTCCAGTTGACTGCGGACTGACTGCTTGTGTAACCATATTGTTGATCAGTGATACCCACGAGTATTATTGATACCAAAGTCCCAGACCCCAACATACTTTCTCCATCCAAGAACCCCTTACACCAACACTCGTTCTGTCAAGCCACGCCCACCTTTGGATACACTTGTTTCATGCTTGGAAAACCTGGACCCGCTCGCTCGAAATTACCATCTTCGTCTTCGAAACAGGCGACAGGAATTTGGGGACCACTGTTTCCAGTATCACAGACAGAGGGCTCCCCCCCACACAACGTGCAAGGTAGCCATCAAGGGGCCAGGTGCATGGTCGTGCACTCCGACTTTGCCTTATCGATCTTTGGTCGCCTGGCTGAATGGCTGTCGAATGTAGCCGTCCAGTAATGACCGCTAGGCCGCTTTAGTAGGCCGCCCCCGACCCTCGTACTCGTTTCGAGTCTTTTGGAGCGATATTCAGCCCATCATTGAGCTGCAGGCTGTCCCCATCCCACTCCGCCCTGAACAAAGAAGCAAAAAAAAAAAACACAGCAAAATACAGAAATAAAAAAACTAAAGCTAAAAAAGAGGAAAGAAAGAAACCCCAAGACACAGGAAAAAGGAAAATTGAAGAAAAAAGAAACTTGAAGATCTCCCTTACCATATCTCTGGACTATTATTTTTTTCCCTTTTTTCTTTTTTTACTTCTTTCTTTTTCTTCTGTGAAAAAGCTGGTCCCCAGCATTGCAGAACTGCTTTGCTTTGGGGATCTCTGTGGAATGTTGGTATGCTATTATCTGGAACCACATGGTCGAGATTGGTGGAACATAACCCCTGTTTTGTTGGTTCAGCACAGCCTGAACCCCATCCTGGCCTGTTTCCTAACCCCCTCTAGGCCCCTTCTTGCCCTCCTTCTCGGTGATATCGGTCATCTGGGGGTCCGCTCAAACAGCCGCACGCCCTGGGATCCTACCGGGCATGAGTTAGTGACGCAGCCCTGCAAATCTATTCGGGAAAAGTTCCCTCCAACACATGGTCAAGCCATGCACATCCCTCCTGCAATACCATATCTTGCGAAACAGGGATCACTATTAATAATAATAAAAAGAAATATAATAATCCACAATAAAAATAAAAATAAATGAATTAAAATTACCGAATTCCATAGGAGCACGGACTAACCCTGTTATCGCAACGGTGCAATCGCAAGCAAGCTGTCTGGGATTCGGAGTCCGGGGGCTTAGCAACAATCCATAAGCTAGTTAGTTACTCCGTACGCTGAACAACAGGCTGATGATCCCCATGGCTTAGTTTCTTTTTTTTAAAGACTGGATACTTCCTCTCTTGTTTTTAGGTTTGGCCCGTTGATCATTCCTAACCGGTGATGACCAGCCTGCCTTCCCTCGAGGGATCTATATAGTCAATCGAAATTCCCTCTTCTCTATCTTCAATCTTCTCTCCACAGTCACACTTCAATAAATCCCATCCCGCCCCCACCCATTGAATGGCCTTTGAGTCTTCACTGCTCTAGGATCTCTCTATTATACTCATTCAAGATGCATCGCTCTGCTGGTTACTCTTACCCACAACCAACAAGTTCGAGAAGTCCGAATCATGGCACAAGTAGTGCCTTCAGCCCCAATGCCAATCCCAACGAGGATTGGACAAAGATCTCTGATCTTGCAGAGCGCCGCCGTATTCAGAACCGTATTGCTCAGCGTAACTACCGTGAGTACCAGCCAGCCTATCAGTATTGCAATCATTCGTCTAATTTTCCATGTCGTAATAGGCAAGAAGTTGAAGCGTCGTCTGGAGGATCTGGAGAAAAGAGCCGCCTCGGCTTCAGCTTCTCCAGAGCGATCGCTCGAAAAGCCAGAACCCCCAAAGCCAGTGCAGTCTGTCAAGTCTCGCTCAAAGCACGCCCGCGCATCCAAGTCAACTTCCGATGTCCACTCTCGTACCACAGCAGAGCGAGTCTCAACATATGATGGCTATCCTTCCCAAGAAGAGCGGGGCTCCATGTTCCAATATCAATGTACAAGACAACTGTCAACCTCGCCGCCTCCTGCGTTCTCCTACCACACTTATTCATCTTTGGATTCCTACGGACACTCCTCGTACGGGCAAACACCAAGCTACCATTCGATCTCCGGTGCCTATGGTGATCTGTCCTATCAAGGAGAGTACGGGTCTCCCGTGCCATCAATTCTCCCGGTTAGCATGACCTCGGGCGCACCAGCCAAGAAATTCTCGTCATACGCGGACGAAGATATCATTAGCCCATTCAGCATGAGCTATGCCTCGATGGCTGGTATCGACTTGTCTCCGACACCTCAGCATATCCCAGAGACTAATATCCCTGTACATACCCCTCCCACCATGAAGCCGACTTCGAGGCAGTTCCAAGGCAAGAGGAGCTAATTTCTTCCATCAGATGCCACCACTGTCACACGTCTATAGCGATGATCACTCCTCCCCATCAACCCCACCAGAGCCTGCTTCGCTGCCGTGCCCTCTTACACCCGACTCAGACCCATGTTTCCCCACCACTTATTTATAATGCGGCTGGTTGTTGAAATATAAAGTTCGGTTTCTTTTGTGTTTTTTTATCCTCGATATTTCCTACGTTACTCTCTTTTAACGACAGGCATGATGATATATCATTGGGCTATGATCATCGACGAATCATTACCCGTTTTTCTGTATTTTGGGATTCTTTTTTGCTCGGGTTTTTTTGCCTGTCTTGTTTGGGACCTTCGTCAACGGGATCTCAGGTTGAACAAGCTTGGTTGGATTTTTTATCATTATTATTCTCTCCAAATTTTTGCTCTTATTGGCAGATAGATGCATCGTTATTGGCGTTCTTTCAATATTTGATTCCTGGAGTATCTTCGGGGAATTGACTGTGGAGCAAATATTTCATACTATCTACACTTTCTCAGTCCTCTTGACCAAAACAATACACCACTATATTATGATATCTATATCTATACATGATCCTTTGATTTATCCCTTTCTTCCTTATATATCTCTTGCTTGCTCTTTTGTTTTGCTACCCCCCTCCCATTCATGGGGGATCGTTGGCTTCCCCTGGGCGGCAAGTCGCAACAAAGTTGTTTAGTTTGCTTGATCTGGGTGGACTCTTGAGTCTTAGCCCCCAAGGACATTGGTCGGGTTAGTTCGATTGTCGGCTCCCTGGCGCGAGAGCTTCATTCGTTGGCGAGTTTTAGCGGTTCTGAAGCGACTCCTCCTGGAACAACGAAGAAACCCCGTCTCCTCCATAAAAAGACACCTTGTGCTCGTGAATTGTTTGAGTTTACTTGATTAATTCGAAACTAGCCGTTCTCCCAATATAGTGAATACGCCCATATGTTGAATACGACCCTGGAGAATACGCCAGTAACCTTGTTACCTAGGCTCTTAACCTTGATTTTTAATATTTTTCTTCTTTCTCTTTCTTTATTTTCCAAGGGTGCAAATCATTCCCCTTTGGGTCAGCGGTTGCCTGCTGAAAGGATTCATTCCTGGATGTTAATAGGTTAATCTGAGGATTGATTGTTTATTGACTGATTAATCGGCGCGATTTACCGGGTACGTCAAGGGGTGGAGGACAAACGAACAAACCACGATCCATCCGGCACCATCCGCTCGGAACACGGCGATAGCGAGACGGCCGATTCACCCCTCGTCTCCGTTTACGAACTGTCCAATCAGCACCGGGGCCTGGAAGGCCTTCGAAAGAACCACACGCCCTTCCCCTCCCAAATCGACGAGGATAATGTTTCTTCGTCTGGCCTTGGCTGAATTCCAGTGGGGCTCCGCGAGTACGAACATGCTGCGCCTCCACGGCTCCGGCATGACGTGGTGCGGTGCATTATTATCGACAGGCGATTCGATGAACAGGATTTGTTAATTGCAAAAAAGGGTCGCGATGCCCATTTTGGCGTTGGAGCTGCCTTAGCCTTGGACTATTTGAGCCTGTGCTACACCCGGGGCCGACAAGTGGACGGCCCCTTTCCCCCAAATGTCTTCGCCCAGTACTTTTTGGCGAGCCCGGACCACAGCAAGAAATGGCATCTTCAATACGAGCGAACAGGCAAGGAATGCATGGAATATTTTGGTTCCAGGGAAAGGCGGCATATCGAAAGATGCATTTGAGTCAATTTAAGTGCTGATAGTATGACTGACAGCCCGTGTTCATCAATACATGGCGTGGGGGATCCTGCTCTCACCTGTTTGTTTGATTGATTAGGTGTGGTGACGATGGAGGGCCTGTACGCCACCCGGGTCAACGTAAGGTCGGAAAGCAATCACACTGCTCGATACAGTTTAGTGGATCGACGGGCACCAACAAGTTGAGCTCAGAGAAGGTATTGCGCTCGCTTTAAGAAACCAGAGTATCCGAGCCGTCTCCCAGCCCCATGGATGGCAGTCCTCTGTGGAGGGTGGTGTGCATTAAGTGGATGGTTATGATCATGGAACAGGTTTCTTTTTTACATTCTTGAACCTTCAGGTCGATGCCTTCAAGAGTCTTTACTTCCTCTGCCAACTGTGAAAAACAAGCCTGCATGATGCGATGCTAGCGCAGCTGCCGTTTTGGGTTATTCATTCGTGCGCCTGTAAGGATCTGGAATCACAAACAATCTCCAGACTGTCCACTGTCTTCCTCCCACCACTTTCTTTCAGCTCCCTTGCCACCACCGCTACCACGCCAAATGCCACCTCCCCTTGACTGAGGCCGTGACTGCAGGTGGCTTCTTCTGGACCTGAGCCATATTTCGGGGATTGGGCTCATCAGCCTTATGACACATTTCCTGTTCGAGGAATTGCATGAGGCAATCTAATCATTCCTTTGTTCGAAAATACAAAAGAAGATACTCACAGTGTTTGGTTGGTTTTCATTACAATAATGATCATCTCTTTTAAATTATACAACTTTCAATTAATCTTTTTTATTTGATCTTGGTATTTTCTTTTATTTTTCCTGTTTTGAAATCAAAGTTTCATCATTAATTATTTTCTTGTGCTTTGTTTTTTCTCCAGCTCAGGCGTACCATACAGCCCCAGTGTATTCACTCGGTCGCCTTAGACAGCACATGTGGCGGTTAGCGATTTGTATTTATGGGGAGGATTGGTGAATGTCTTTGGACCAGGCAAGCTTTTCTTGAGCATCGTTTTTCAAAAACCCCCCCAAAAAAGGAGTGGGCGGTATTGCCTGGCGGGAAATAACACCGAAGATGGCAGGTGCTCGTAAATGCTAGTAGTGGGCTGAAAGCCCCTTTAGACAGGTGCGCTTCGGCCGTACGGCTGAGACATCCCAGCAATGGCCTTGGATTCGTCCAACGGTGGAAACAGGCGCGGCTCAACGACAGCCCGGCCCACTACTAGTCAGTTCAAGCGGAGAAAAGGCCTAAATACCGGTGAAATCCGAGATCCGTCCTCGTTACAATAGGAGTCATGTCGACTCACGATTCCTCATCCTGATTATTGATCAGTCAGGAGAGAGCAACGATATTCCCCTCAGTTTAAGGCCGCATGACTTTCCCGCGAATTTTGGGAGCAGCCAACCCTGGCCCACACATGCACCCACAAAGACGTTGAGTCTTGATAATCATTATAAATAAGGATCCGTTGGTTTTTGTCTTGGCTTGACAAGGTATCCTGTGAAGATTACGGCGCTATGATTCTTCTAGACCTGCCCATCCTGTTGTTAATTTAAACGACCTCACTACTTGTGCAAAGAGGCCCAGCCTAGCTTCAGTCAAATAGTAATGACAAATATTCTAGCATATTCAGCATTTCTGGCTCTATCCTGTGTGAAGCTATGTTTTCTTTGTTTTTCCACACCTTCCCCCACCTGTGCAGATGCAAAGTCGGTAACTAGTGAGGGGTGTGGAGTAACCTCCTTGGAATCCAGCCTTATGATGACAACATATCCAGCCTCTTTCTGAGCCCCTTGGAAACAACGATCATTGGTGTTGGATAAAATGGCAGACTGAGTAGTCTGCATATCCAGAGCCCAAACCACGGAAATCCTCCTTGTCAACTCTTTGAAGCAGGTGATTTGCCGGTGAAATTTAACTCAAATGCGCCCTGCTAGGCATCCTCATTCATTGGCTTTGAAAGAAACAATCCACTTATATGCTAACACGAGGCGACTTTGTTCTCTGTGTACGTATGCATATACGATACGCTGCGCCTCGTACTTTAGAGCCACAAGGCTGGATGGACTGTAAAACCAGCCGCTTCCGCGACAGTTAAACGGAACGAGTACAGTGTGACCCGGTATTTGAATATATGCCAACATGATTATTACCTGGTATACTTCAAGCGAAGCACTTTATACGTGCTTAAGCCCCGAGGAAATAACTACTAGTATGAGGCGGTGATTGTCATAAAACAACCCCTTAGGTCGTTGAGTAGGGTACGGATATAATGTTCCGATGAATGAATACGAAGATTTAGAGACCTTGAATACGAATAAGAGGAAGGGCAAACCGGAGAAGGACTTGTAGATGACCTATACTTCCTGCCTCAGGCAACAGCTTTCTATATACGATAGGGCTGAGTGGATAACCTTGAACACCGTCCCACTTACCTCATTTAGTCATTTAGTGCTTACTCTGTGTACGATGGAGCCTCAATGTCGGGCGACGGGAGCATGTCGAAGTATAGATCAATTTCATGGGATTTTTTCTCTTTTGCTCTGTGTACTGTACTGGGATTGTGGTTCTGTACTCCAGGAAGAACAATTCGACGCAACGACGCCTCGATGCATGATTCAACATGAATAGAAACAAGTGCGGATATGGATGTAACACGATGTAAAAAAATTATGAGAAAAGGAAAAAGAAAAGAATACGCATGATGTTTGATTGCACGGATGCACGTTTCAAAAAGGAGCTTGGTAGTAAGGAAACAAAGCCTTGAGAATGGTGCAGGAAGAGGAGTTGCCATGAAAGAGATCAAGGAGTAAAAGTAGGACGACAAAATCCTTATTCAACAGGCCTTCTTGCTGTCTTTTCACACTTTCCTAGGAGTAAGGTATTCAGAGGAGGAAAAAAGATAAAAAGGAAAGGGGAGATATCCCAGGGGACAAGAAACACACGCACACACAGAACAGGGAAACGGAGAGACAAGAAAAAAAAAAAAAAACAGAAGGGAAAGGGTAAAGCGCAATTAACCGAATGCTTATGGAGTTTTTCGTTGAATCTATCCGCCCTCTGCACCATTTATGCTCATCTGATCAGGGTTATAGCGTCTCCTTCGCATGGGTGCTTTTTTCCGCCGTGCAATTGCCTGGGCGCTAGCAGATCCCCCGCCCATATCCATATCACCATCAGTATCATGGCCGTGAATGGCTTTGTACTGGGACATTTCGTCCAATACCAGGATATTGGGGGGCTTCATCCGGAGCCATTTCATGCGGGGCCCTGATCGGGACCGTTCTGAGACTCGGAAGCCATAGAGGCGGGACTCGTAGATGTGTCCCGGCCCGAGACCAGGGCTGAAGTTGACGGTTCGGACACCATTCAGCTCTGTAGGTTGCTGGATGGCGGGGTCGGGTTGTTGAGGGGTGCCCGCCGTTGTCGAGGCGGTGGATGGGAAAGTAGCAGAGCGCGTTGGGGACAGGGTAGAGAGCGGAGCTTCGAGACGGGGGCCGATGTCTAAGTCGGGGAAGGTCATGAAAAAGAGGCAGCCGAAAGTGGTTCCGAAGAAGGCCCCATCGACGGAGTGGAAGCGGCTGTTGGGGGGCGTGTAGATGTCCTGGCAGCTGGGGCAGAAAAGCTTGACAGTCTCTTGACCGGGGGTGTCGGAGCGGCCGACGGGGAGCACCTTGCACCCATTGCAGTGGACTCGGGGGCAGACACCGAAATGCTGCATTTCGTACTTCTCGAGCATCTGCTGGATACCTGGCCGCGAGGTGATGTACCGCTGGTGGATGAGCCCGTAGAGCAGTTCGGCGGAGCTCTCGATCACGGACAGATCACTCGCCACGCGAGCGTGTCGCCGTTCGCCCGCTCGTCGGTATCCCGGGGGTTTCTCGTCGCCAAGTATTTCGTCATCATCTTCCTCCTCCTCGTCCTCCTCCTCCTCTTCGTCTTCCTCGTCCTCTTCCGGCTCCACATCCAGGATCATCTCCAGCGCCTCTTTATACATCGGTACTTGAGACTGTAGGCCTGTGAGGTTGAAGTCATCCTCAATGAAATCCTCCGACACTTCGGCGAAAAACTCGTGGCCCATCAAGGAGCAAAACGAGGAGATCCATGACTCCGGGGCCCCTTCTGAGGACGACATGTCGAATGAGTCGGATGCGGATTGAGAAGGGGTGGATTCAGACAGTTGACTCAGATCCAGCCTATCTAGGCCGTCGGCCAACGCCGAACCTGTCTCTCTCGACACGTTGCCGAGATACGAAAGGGAAAAGGGCTCGAAAATCTCGTGAGGACAAATCCTTGCTGATTGCTGTGGGCGTGTGGGCTGGTGTTCGGTTTTCCCTTCCTGCACGAATTTCTCCGCGAAGGTTCCTACCCCACTAAAACAGGGGAAGATAAAAGGTGTGCAATAAAGCGAAAAGTGGGAAGCGAGCAAGCGGGGTCAGGAGGAGGCAATTAAGGGTGAATATGGTCGGATCAAGGTCGTGGGGTGCTCCGGTCGTGGAAATCAGAAGAGAGAAAGTGTCGTTCTGATAAGCCGAGGGGTCATGTTAATGTGCGGGACCCACGGATTGTTGTGCGATGGAAGCAGCGTTGACGCGATGGGGCTTTCTCCGGAGTTCGAGCCTGTCGTCAACCGGCGGAGCGAGACGTAAAGCAGCCAGGAAAAGGTCGACGGCCTTCAATTCTGTCTTTTCCCAAGCACAGACCCCGATAAAACCGAGATTGTCCGCTGAGCTTGAATTTTTCCCCCCCTAAATTCCCTTTCCTGGAGGGGATGTGACCGATCGACGGAGGTTGATTTGATGGGCCTCCGAAATTAGGTTCGTGGGGCGGTGGGCGAGAGAGAAATTGGTGGGAGCGACTGGACCGTTGTCCCAGAACAGCGGATGGAATATTCTGAAGGAAGAATATAAATCCCCCTCGAGTTCGTAAAGAAAGGCCGTCCTCTGTCGAGATTGGGATGATCGCTTCGGTCGCTGAGGATCAGAGCCGGGATCGATTTTGGTCACGTGAAAACCGCTCACTGCCCAATGGCCTCATCGCCATAGGACGGTCTACTCGGATACAACCATCATTGATGGAGCCTACAAGATGCGATTGAATTCTGTGTAAGGTATATAGTTTAGGGTGGCTGTGATTCTGTCACTCCTATCTCAGGAAGGAACCCTCATTGCATGCTTGTTGTGGGTATCGGATTCATTCTCATACAATAACACACATTCAGTGCGGAGAATCTCAGAAGAGGTCACGGATGACTCGTGCAAGCTCCCCCTCATCTCCCAGCACCCCTGAAAGTCCCTCTCCAGTGTTCTGTATTTCCCCGTCACTACCGACAAACCCGTTGATACCGTCCGCGGAGGTAGTCGACGCCATGAAGGTACTAAACCCGCCAACGGCCTCGAAGAGATTGGTGAGCTCGTGGCTCATCTGCAGCCCGTTCAGTGGACTATTCCCAAGTTCTCCGACCCCATTCATGGGGCCGTATACCGATAAATCTTCCATTGGGTGACCCGCCAAACCGGCCATCGCAACCGCCGCCGTTGAGTGTGGGTCGTTGCTGTCGGACCCAAAGGGGCGTGCAAGGACACCCAGCCGTTCACCGATTTTTCGAAGGCCTTTGATTGTTTTCCACAATCTTTTCGACACGTAGGATTTGGTACTGAAACCATTCACGAGATCTAACGCCATGTAGAACTCGTCCCGCACCTGCCGGTTGAACTCGGTGGGTGCATGGCATACGGCAAGGAAGAGCACAGCTAGGGCGGCAACCAGGAAATAGTTGAACGTGATCTGCTGGGTACGATAGATGTCTGAGGTTTGATTTAGCCGAGATAGTACGCGTATTGTATCTTTGGCGACATCCACAACCGTCTGGGCGTGACTCTTGTCCTCTGCAATGCTTACAGCGGAGTGAAGGACTGGCCGGTAGATAAGGATTCGGAGCTGATTCATGCGCAAATACAAGAGGACCTGTAGCCTTCGGAGACCCCGACTCGCTGATTCGCCTTGCCGTGGAGATTCGGTAGGAAAGAATTTGAGCGCATCTGGGACCTGCTTGTACCACTGCAGAACCTGATAATCCAAGTAGCCGATTTCATCGCGACGGATATCTGTTGTACCCTCCGATCCCAGCCCGGAGTACCAGATCTTGGAGCTGATGCGATTGTATGAGATCATACACCTTAGGTAAGGTAACGATGGATCCTATATATATCGTTTCTGTGAGCCCCACAGCACACGGTTGATTTGGTGATATGTATATCTTACCGGTTCTGGTAGGTTAGGATCAATATCCTCATCCTGGATGACAAAAGGCAACCCCGCACCCAAACTCCACCGCCTGTCTAAGCTGTAAACCGCCCAGAAGGTTTTGATAATTTCCGGCCACTGGGCTTCGTTGGGGAAGGTCTTGGTTAATGCATCCCGTCGATGCAGGCCCATCTCTAGACACATACGTGCGCACACGCCAATAATACGGTACGCCATGGCATCATCATCTGTATGGAAATGATACGTTGCCTATCGCCTATTTAGTCACCTCATACTTTGACAGGGAGATGATGGAAATGGGGGAAAAGTGGGAAGGGCCATACCATCATTCCCAGCAGCCGGATATTTTTAATGTCGAGTGTATCCCAGAGTTTAGATTCAATCACTGGTTTCACACTGAGGTAGAGACGTCTCCCAAGCTCACTTTGGCCACCACCTTCCACAACAAGCGTTGTTGCGAGAATCATCTTAACAAGGTTTGCAGTATCATCTTCAAGACCGTCAGATCCGGGTAGCCCCCGATGAGCGAATCCCGTTCGCAGAGCGGCCTCCATGAAAGTATAAAGCAAGTTGACCTGATGGGTTACTTGTTCGATATCTACTAGGGGGTACATGATGCCGATCTCCTCTTCATACACCCGACAAAGTCGTAGAGCTTCCTCCCTCTTGACTGCCCATATGGGGTCCTTGGTCGGATGAATGGTTGGGGCTACCGACGGTGCAGGGGGTGGTGACCCGGCAGGGGTAGCGTGGGCGGTTGTTAGATCATCTTGAATCACTTCCTCTGCTGGAGCAATTCCCATGTGCTGGAGACTAGACCTAGCAACATCGAAGTTGAATGCGGAGCTGGTAGGGCCATGAAACCGCGGATGTCTGATACGTGGTTTGCCCACGGACACATTCATGGGGGTGTAGACGGCCTGTGAGCCATCACGGGAGAAGTTGTCAAGGTTCGGGGAGTCAAACGCCGATTTCTGCGTACGGAGTTCGCTGAGGCTGCTGAACAAACTACTAACTTGATCCTGCAGCGTTGTAATCTGATCCTTCATCGAACGGAACTCACTGCAATTGAGCGGAATTGGTCAGCGTCCACTACGAGGAGAGCGGAACAAGGGAGAGGGAGGATCAGCGTACTCGGAGTCCTTAAAGTTGTTGTTGCAGCAGTTGGGGGCATAGCGACCTAATTATTTTCAAACACGTCAGACATATATGTATTAAACAAAAACTAATTCCCTTCCTCCTTCACCCAGCAACTCACATTCAAGCTTGAGGTGTCCACATCGCTGGCAAGGGACCTGGCCGTTGCATTTGATCTTGCGACGTTTGCATTCGTTACTAAGAAGCCCAGGGGAGAGGTTAACACCAGAACAAAAAAAGAGCAAAGAGAGGACAATAATATCGTATGATCAAAAAAAAAAAAAAGCAAAGTACTCGGGTTTCCATGATCCGGGGTCATACCAAGCAATGGAGATGTAGCGATTCCGCTTGGTGCGCGTTTGCATTCCGTTCGCCTGTTCCGCTTTTCTCTTCACACTGTCACTAGGGGAAGCGGCGTTCTGCCCTCCTGCAGCCGGCTGTGTCGGCGTCACATCGGCCTGGGGAGATTCTGAAGCCATGCTGGACAATAATTCTGGATGGTTGATTCGCCAGTGGCGAAGAAGAGGGTAGCGAAGGGTGCGGAGAGATTCCTTTCGCTCCTCGCTGGTGAGCGCGCGCGGGGTTTCCGTTTCCCCAGACTTCGGCACCAACCAATCAGTCACAATTCACAATTGGCTACATCAAAGAATGGCTGATTTCAATCTTGTTATTATTTATGATTTTACTTGTATTTAAGAGAGCACGCGACACGGGTTGGATTAGGAATCCCGTTTCACTTGTCCTATCATCACCTAACTGATGAGCACGACCACCATGGTAAAAACCTGAGCCCTGTGAATGCCAAAATTTCAAGGCTACAAGAGTACTGGGGGCGGAAATTCCCGCCAGCACGTGCTGCCAGCTCTCCCTTCAATAATCCTATGTTGTGGTAGCTATCCCATTGGCAAGCCCCGGTCAATCCTCAATTCCCCTTACATTGTAAACAAGTAATCCCCGGCTTGTCTGAATGAAGATCCAACAATGGTTCCTTTGTAACAACCGCCGGGTTTGCTCCTCGCTACGACCCTCTAACCCTCTCTCGATCCTCACCCGACACAGAGTCCTCAGTCGATATTTCCAATCTTCGACAGTCGCTCGTCGATACAACCCTCTACAAGAGCTCCAAGATGTTAACATAGACCAATTCCGCAAGGCCTATTTCGCCCCCGAGCGCCCCACAGTTCTTCCTCGCCGATACTTCCGTGATCTCCTCCCTGCCTTCGACCGCTGGTTCCAACCCTCCACGTCTACCCCAAATGCCTCCCAGTTGAACACAAGATACCTGGCCCAGCATGGCGCCGACGCGCTTGTTCCGCTAGAACTCACCCAATCATCTTCAGAAGATGCAGCTTCCCTGGACACCCCTCCGCAACTTGGCTTCCGGCAGTTTCACGCGCCCTTAAGTCTCTTCCTAGAATGGATCAGTAGTGCAGAGACACCAACCCAGTCACAATCAACCCGGCTATATCTAGCCCAGTGCCAACTCCTAGACCTACCACAGGTACTCCGCGATGACTTCCCCACACCTGAAATCGTTGCGCAGGCGGGTAAAGGCGATGTCTACAACACGAACGTCTGGATCGGATACCCACCCACCTATACGCCTCTGCACCGAGACCCGAACCCGAATCTCTTTGTGCAGCTTTCCGGGAGGAAGTTTGTACGATTACTGAGCCCCGAAGATGGGCAGCGGGTGTTTGCTTCAATGCGGCGACAACTGGGGCGGAGGGGGGACCGCGAGGCCGCTGTTTTTCGTGGAGAGGAGATGATGCAGGGAAAGGAGAGAGAATTGCTGGACCAAGCTGTTTGGAGTGATGCTCTGTCTGCTGATGGTTTGGGGGAGTGTGAAGGGTATGAAGCTCATTTGGAGGCTGGAGATGGGGTTTTTATTCCAAAGGGCTGGTGGCATAGTATTAAAGGAGTAGGTGACGGTGTCACTGGATCAGTAAGTCTTTAACTTTTTGAGTTGATATTTTTCCCCAGTTAACGTGATATCAGGTCAATTGGTGGTTTCGGTAACTTTATCACCAAATTCTGTGGGGAAAACTTATACTTGTGAGTATACAGCATATCAAGAAAAAAAAAATTAAAGCAATAAAAGTTTCAAAAGTTACAAAAATGCGTAATTTTATAATTTCATTAGAGACCAACAAAAAGCGTATATTTGTATCATTCTCAACGCCCTGAATACTTCATCTCGCTAACAAGGAAAAGCACCCCACCATCTTAGTCATAGAATTTTCGAGATCACCCCAAGCTGCAACCTCACCAACTAACCAACCTCAAAAACAAACACAACACAGCACAAGCCCCTTCCCCCCCAAAAAGCAGGCCTTTAAATACCCCATAACTTAACATGCACATGCCCCTCCGCACAACAGGAGCTCTCATCCCCCTCCTCCTCTCAATTCCCGCGCGCGCGTCCACAACAACCACCGCATCATCAACCATCGGCTCCCTTCTCCACCACCGCATCCCACCACCCTCCCACCCATTCTGTCCCTCCAACACCACCATCTGTCACTACTCTACCACGCCCACCATGTCCCAGAAGCCCGAAGATAACAACACCCAACACCAAAAGGGACCAGAAGCAGATGGACAGGGGGCAGGGACCGAAGAATCATCACCTTATCTCGCCCTACCCGACGCCAACAATGCGCAGACAAGCCACACTCTAGATGTGAGCGGAGAAGGGGGCTCAACTGTGAAACTGGACCATTTGGGGCCGCTTGTGGTGAATCAGGATGGGACGTTGTCGCGGATTTCGAATTGGGAGCAGATGACGGAGATCGAGAGGCGGAATACGTTGCGGGTGCTTGGGAAGCGGAATAAGCAGCGGATGGAGGCGTTGAAGGCGAAGGGGGTATAGGGGTTTTGAGCTGGATATATGCATGGCTTGTGGTTGATAAAAATAAAGGGGAGTGTATATTATATATGTAGGATTAATGGTTGTCTATGCCGTAATGAGGATAAATTAAGCGATTGATTGGATACACCGAGATTCATTGTGACATCCGCTGGGTTTAACATAGAGAATTATGGGCTAGCTTAGGTTTAAGAAAGAGGGTGCTACGGTGAAGCCCGCTATTCACCGTACATCTTGTAATTGCAAAATTGCATTTCAGAAGCAGTCATTTGTATCCAACATGATATATCGACTTGTTCATTTCATAACTTCTATCATAGACAGCTAGCGACACGACTAACGAGCTAGGCAAAAATCCAATTTCCGAACCGTGAGAAAATATTGCTGTAAATCCGTTAATATGCTTAATTGTCAAGAAAAACTAACTCGGCCACTAAAGGGCTTGCTTACCTCGCAGGCTGAGGAATATAATTTCTTGTATAATCCTCTATCTCCTCAACTCCTGTCGTGATGTCAATCTCCTCGGGCTTTCGGAATTTGGTCTTGTGGAGAAACTTCCACCCGAAAAAAAGTACTGGAAACACTCCAATCATCGTGTAAGAGAACAGAAATGTAGGCACGTCCCATTTACCAGGAAGGAAGACTTCGTAACCCCCAACAAAGGCCATGATGGAGGTGGACACCAAGGCGATATAGGCGACATAAGGTTGGCCGAGACTCTGGTAAGGAAGAGATTCTCGACTAATACCTTGTGCCATGAGAGCTTTTCGGAACCGGGTGTAGGTGAAAGTGATCACGGAGAAATTGATAAGTTGCGAAGCGGTCATCTGGGACGATTAATATTTCCACCCTAAATAGAAGCCAAAAGTGAACCTACCAAGCTGACAAACCAGTCCAACACAACGGAGGCGCTATTTGATACTTGGAGGAATGCGAGCAGTGCGATGAGAAGAACGACTCCCACGCAGTAAACAGGAACACCGGCCTTGGTGCACTTGGTTAGGACGCGCGGCGCTTTACCGTCTAGCGCAAGACCATATAGACTTCGACTAGCACAATAAACGTAACTGTTTCCTGCACTGAAAGCAGCGAGAAGAACCATGGCGTTGACGATGTGTGGTAGAACGGGGATATTGAGACGATCCATAGCGATCACGTAAGGAGACGCAGCAGCCCCAGGGAGGTCATTATCGAAGGCATCCTTCATTGTCTTGTCATTGGAAGGAACCAGTATACCGACACAGAGAGAGCCGAGCATGAAGAACGTGGTCAATCGGTAGAACATGCCGTTGAAGGCCTTTGGCAGGTTCCCGCGCGGGTCCACGGCTTCCCCGGCGGCCATGGAGACATAATCAGGCCCGGCGATCGTAAAACTGGCTTGGATCAAACACGCAAGAAACCCAAGGAATCTGCCTAGATTTCCAAACCTGTAGTACTCGGCGAAGGCTCCCGGCTCGTTCCAGTAGCGAAATCCAAAACGATCGCCTTGCGGGTTGCCCCCAAGCATTACAATAAATGTGAATATGATCAATCCTACACTGAGCAGAACTTTGCTTAGTGCGAGCCAGAACTCGGACTCCCCGTACCATTCTACTGCAAAGACATTGAGCAGCCTATAACAGCTTGTTAGGGAAGGAAAATCTAGATTTGAGGAAACCGCACTGAATACGCACACATAAAGCGAAAGCATAATGGCGATCAGCGCTCCCAAAGGGACCACATCACTCCAGTAGTGAATGATAATGTTGCAGGCAGTAATTTCAAAAGGAACCATCACGGCTTCGAAGAAAAAAAAATTATAGCCTGCGGCAACACCGAACGCATCGTCAACATAGCGGCCAGCGAACGTGATAAAAGGGGAGGAAATCGGAAGGTATGTGACCATTTCGGCCAGGCCTGAGAGGTATCCTGTTTAGCATATTATATACCAAAGCAAGCGGGGTATTTGTGGGCCTTCCCATGTCCAGAAAGACCGGCAGGTTGAGAAACACAAAATTGACTAGGGTGGCTGCACTAGGGGATGAGGAAGGATTGTAGAGGGTGTGGCGCTTTGGATAGAAGTATGGAGGAGCTCGCGCAGGACTGCTTAGGGCAAATATCTCTCTTCCGGGCGCAGACGATAGTAGGAAGGGGAAATGGTTCTCAACGGTCCGAAGATTGGAGATGTCATACAAACAGTTATACATAATATGACTCCGCACCTAGAAGTAAAAAATGTATAAGATTCCGGTTACTTTCACGCGTAGGAGAGTAGGGCGACAAAAGGGTATTTGGGAGATGAGGCTTTGAGGCAAAACCTGGCTGGCGCGATTGGATGTATGGGGCCCGAGGGGCGCTGTCTTCTGCTCTTTACTCCTCCAAGTGGGCGGGAGTTCTTTCTCATCTAGTTCTCATTTTGAACGTTCTCAATTTCCAAAATTCTTTTTTTTGTAACGTCGATTGTTTCCCAAAACTTTCTTGTAGTAGGAACCAAGCAACCAGAATCGTCGGGACCAGATTGAAAAGGGAATAAGGAGAAAAGAACCAAAATAGCACAAAAATTGTATCCAATTCCAAACGGAGTTGGGATAGAACTAACCAAATAGTAAAAGCCAGGAACAAGCTTCCAGGGCCACCTTTAGCAAGAGTTTGGCCAATTTGGACATACAATGCGGTACCGATTACGCCACCGATACCGATAAGTTGGACATGTCTAGGCTTGAGTTTGCGGCTGGTATGGTCGTACGGCTTCAGGTCGTCACCAATGGATTCTTCGCGTCCACTGCCATCCTTATCGGAAAATGCGTGCTGACTTCCTGCTCGGTTTTTCAGACCGTCCGTTGCCAATCCATAACGATTAATTGGAGGGGGAGAATCCCCATTACTGGTTGTTGCTGCGAGAGATATCTGGGGGCCACTCTCTGGGTCTATACCGGGCTTGAACATCATCAGCGGCCGGTGAGAAGTTAAGGTGAGGAACCAATTGAAGACCAGTTTCCAGGAACAGGAGATCGTGCGGGGAGTGAGCAACAAAAAGTAAGCGAAAAGAGAGATGAGGGGTGAGTGAGGGGTCAAATATTAAGGCAAAAAAGAGAGGGGGAAAGAGAAAAGAGGAAGGAATGAGGGAAACAGCGTGCCTAAAATATTAAAAGCTCACAGGGGACTTTGAGGGAAATAAATTTCTCCCAGATCAACTGGAGAAGCAACCGTTGTCTTAGTATCACGGTAACATCAGCCCGTTCTCGTGGGCTACCGAAAAAAGAAGCGCAAAATGCCTGCTTGGGAGATAAAATTGAGCGCTAGCGCCATTTGGTCTCTAGGGCAAAAACATCAAGCAAGAAGGAGCGAATGAGAATGTAGGGAAGATCTTTTAATCAGGCGGCGACTCCATCCCCAATTCCACATCCAAGGATCTCCACTGCGCTGGCGTGCAGGAGGCATATTGTGGAGGAGTGACTTATGACTCGGAGGACACCGTTAGTTCCTGAAGTAAACTAGTTTCCAAAAGGCTAAGCAACACTAAGAGGCAAAAACTACCCTTTAGAAGTCACTTGGATTGGGAGGTTTGAATTGATAGACGTTAAGCCAAGATGAAAAAAAGGCAAAAAAGCACTTTGAAGACTCTTTTTGGTGTGCGAGGCGGGAAATTTAGCCACAAAGCCTGGGGAGGGTTGGAAGTGGGGTCAAGTTGGATCAGGAACCGTGACCTTTACCTCAGCTCCTGCGCTTTTTTACCTTGGCTGAGGAGCAAAAAATGGCGGGGATAGTCCCCAAACAGTATCCACGATGATTAGAAGGCTAAATTACTTGCCCAGTTCTCGACTCTTAACATTAGAAGAAAAACTGTCGTGGCGACTGGAATGCAAAAAGAAAAGCCACAGGATGTTCACCAAGACACTAAACATTTAGCGCTCATGGCTTTTCACCTTAAGTCCGCAGTAGCGCCATTCTGTGAGGCCAGATAACCTCGGATGTTTCGAGGATCGTGTGAGCTAAGGATAAATGGGGGTAGTGGGGTTTCATGAGGAAAGCGGTCGGAGGACCCATTGACAATAAGTCTTGAGCTTGGAAAATTTAAGATTATGGACAAGAAGTTAAAAAAAACCTTTTCCTGGAGTGTAGTGAAGAAATTTCAACAGGGCAATGATGATAACTGAAATCTAAAAATGCACTAGAGCTCTACCGGGAAAGAAAGAAATTAAACATCTCATTCTGTGTTTTCGTGTCCCAATACTCGGAGTATTGTTTTCCCGTAGTCCTTGATTTTTGACAAGGATGATATCGCTCATTAACCTTATTTTTGCGGCCCCGACTTTGTAAATCAGGCCCAAACTGGAAGGCCCTCTGGTCCCTTAACACCGTTTTTGTATAAGACCGAAATTTATGAAGGAGCGGCATTGTCGATAACAGGCAGCCCCCGTTTCCATGACCAAACATCACTTTCTAACAGCACCGATGAATTCAGGGAAACCCAAGTTCCAATCATCAGACTCGGGATGCCCAGTTTGAAAAAGCACTAAAACAGCCACAACTAATTGACCTAATGTTTATCAGTCAAGAATGAGCCTCATCCCAGTTCCGACGGAACAATACATACAGAATGAAACAGACCATACGCCCCAAGGTATATCGTGAAAATCCTTCTTACGAACATATGGAATTGCTTTGATCCTCGCTCTTGCGGATAGGAGGCTCACCGAGCCAGCGAGGTGGGAAAAAGCATGAGTTATCCTCATAGTGGAGATAGTGCGACAAATTCGATTCCACCGAACCAGTCGAGTCGAGCGAGTTTACTCGGTGATAGGTTTGATCACCTGTCTCCTGGCCATGGACAGCACCATTACGAGTATGAGAGGAATCACGTGGTAGAGCTTCTGGTTGATTTTGGTGGCGAGGCATGTTGCTTGGCGTTCGAGGATGCAGGTAGATACTGGTAAGGCTCCTCCAAAGGATCAAGGCCAACTATATAGCCTCGGGAGCGGTGAGATATCACCCGTTAGATTAGGTATATCACAACTGAGAGTTGGTCTTACTTATGGCCCTAGAAGTAATTTTCTTCCAAGGGATGAGAAAGATGAGTTCGTACCACATATCGCCAATAGTTGATGCATGTTGGTTGTCACGAGGTGAGCTGACGTCAGTCATCCAATAGTACAAAAAGTTTGTGAAGCTTCAACCTTATTCATACTAACCGACATAACAACATGAATTAACCGTAATTATCTTCTTATCAATTCGTTTGATTCGCTCTTTAGGTATAGCAAGCCATTTTTCTTTACCCAGACAGCTAAAACTGGGAAAAAACAATTAAACATAGACTCAGGCCGCCAAACATGTCAAGCCGCTATTTATAAAGTGAAGATCAGGCAGGGCAAAATTCTGGGGGGTTCGCAGGCCAGTACACAGTCATAATCCGAAGCCAGCTCGAACGTCTTTAAATTAAATGAAGAGGCACCTGGGCGAGAAACAAGCCTAGGCTCAAGACGGAGAACACCCTAATGAGCTCCCGGTTGACCCACGGTTACTCTGGTCTCCGAACTCCCCCGCTTGCCCCGCGTCTCAGACTCGCGCAATTCTTCCCTCAAATCCCAAAAAAACAAAAAAAAACAAACTATCTTCTTTATATCTTTATATTCCTCTACCATCTTTCCCATTACAATACCTAGCCACACCCTTTCTATATCACAATGACCGGAGGCGAGCAATCTTCCGGGCGTTTCGCCCCCAAAGTCCCTGTCCAACTCGACCCCCCTAAAGATGATCCGATCACGGTCGAAGAGCTGGCATTGTGCGATGGTGAGGATCCCCGGGGCGCATACTCAACCTACCCAACTCTCTCAGAGAGGAAAGCATTAAACTAACAAGTTTTATTACTACTTTAACTTAGGCTCCGACCCAAACCGTCCGACTCTGGTTGCCATCAAGGGAATTATTTTCGATGTGAGCCGGAACTCGGCTTATGGCCCCGAGGGAAACTATAAGGGTGAGTGACTTCCTTTCTGTCCCTCCCCTCTTCCCCGCTCATGTTCGGAAATTTATACTGGTTGATGAAACTAATCTAATTGGATAACATGTAGTATTCGTTGGAAAGGACTCGTCACGGGCGCTGGCTTGTTCGTCCCTAAAACCAGAGGATTGCAGGCCTGACTGGTACGACCTCGATGACAAGGAGAAGAAGGTCCTCGAGGAATGGTTTACCTTCTTCAGCAAGAGGTATAACATTGTTGGAAAGGTGAAGGATGCCACGAACTTCTAGAGACCATGGGTTAGGGAAGAAAATAATAAAACGTGGATGCTGGAAGAGTTATTTCCCAATCCGTCTTCTTTGTTGGATAAGACTGTCCCAACCTATTTATACCCAATTTCATCTCCCGTGCTTTCCCTCCTAGAGCAATCGATGCACGCGATACGAAATCTAGAAGAAGGGAAACTAAGGTAGTTGGTTTTTTGACGCCTTTTGAAAAGAATATAATTACAGATAGAAGATCTGTACATGATGATGCTAATATTAACGGTCTATATAGCGAACTTTTTTCTTTAACCTTGCCCTTCTCACTAAGCCTTCCCTTTCCGAGATTTCCGCTGCATCCTCTTCTTCGAGATAATCCGATTGCGTTTGGCGAGCTTGTTCTGTTCCTCCGTGTCCACAGGCTTGCCATTGGCGGCGCTTTCGGAGCGCTTCCGTTTCAGGTTCTTCCCTTGCGGTCCTGATTTACCCTCTGGGCGGCCACTTTGCGGCTTCGCCTCCTTCAGAGTGTCTCTCTTACGCAGCCTTGCTTCCTGCTCCTCCTTTCGGCGCTTGACGACCTGGGCATTTTCAATAGCGAACTCAACAATTAGTCGCTTCTTCTTGTCCTTCATCTCCTCAGGAGCGTTCTTGGGAGGTTCAATAGGGTGCCCATTCAGCCATCTTAGACCCATCAAGGCGTGTCGATGCGTGTAGAACTCGATAAATCCATAGCCTCTGCTTCTTCCTGCTCCGCTGCCCTCATCGACTTTGCTGCCGTCGCGGCCTTCGAAGACAATTTTAGCCTGCCTTACCACGCCAACTCCCTTCTGCTTCCTCTGCTTTTCAGCCTGCTTCATCTCTTCGGAGGATCGATCATTTTCCTCTCGAGAGAGCGGCTGACGGATACCAGCTTTGACGTCCTTAGCGAACCCGACAATACCCTCACGCGCAAGTTGTTTCAGGTCCTTGGAGGTAACATGGCGGGGGATATTACGGATCGATAGACGGGTCAGGCTGAGGTGAAGGGCAGGGTTCTTCTTGATGAAATTCTGTCGCTGTTTGAAACTGTCCTCTCTCATCTTGATCTCGGATGGCGAAAGCTTTTGGTAAAGAGAGGTATTGGGCGATATGGTACCTTCGGAAAGTAGGTAAAGTCGGCGCTTATCGGTGTCACGCACAAGACGCCGGGATACGCCCTCCTCCTCGAGTTGTGTTGCACGAGATTTGCTCACGGCTCGGCTGACCTGGAGCACGCGGCCATCCAGGGTGTACCGGCCACTAGGGTCCGAGTTTTCATTTTGCAAGATCGATTGTTTCGAAGTCACCTTCTTTGACTTGTCCTTCTCTGTGTTGAGGTTATCTTGCTGCCTCGGCGCTCCTTGAAGGCAAGACAGAGCATTCTCGGGCTTCCAGAAACAGGCAAAGCCGGTGCCACGAGGCCGTTCAGTTTCGCGGTCGACAACAATACGTGCGTAACGAAGGGGCCCGAATTGAGCAAAATGGTCATAAAGCGTTTCGTCATCACATGTAAAAGGCAGGTTTCGAATGAATATAGTAGACGCATTTCTCTCGTCTTCCTTTCCCCCCTCTTGTTCTTCTTCATCTATGTCTTCCTCATCTTCTTCATCTATGTCTTCCTCATCTTCCTCATCGCTTTCCCCCATGCTCACTTCATCGTCTTCATCATCGGCGGACAGTGATTCCTCGTCATCTTCTTCCAGTTCCTCCACACCATCCTCCATGTCGACATCCCCAGATTCTTCCTCAACCTTTTGCTCCCCCTTTTCTTGCTCTTCCTTTTGTAGATTCTCCCAAACATCCTTCTCCACCGCCCAATCGACGGCCAAAGTTCGCCCATCGACCTCCTTCCCGTTCACAGCCGCCAAAGCCTTTTCGGCGTTCTTCTTCCCTCTCAGCACCACGAAACCGAACCCTGCGAGAGTAGCTCCCTTCTTCGGAAGCGTAACATATTTAACCTTTCCAAAGCTCTTAAAATGTGCTGCAAGATCCTCCGGCTCCTTAATGCTCCACGGCAGATTTCGAACAATCAGTTTAGGCGGCTGAGCATCTACTTTCTGCTGCTCTCTCTGTTTCTTTTGCTCTAGAGCCGCAGCTGATGGCACACTTTTCCCAAGGGCTTCGTCAACGACACGCTGACGGGGCTGGGCGTAGTCAACCTTGATCTTTTTCCCTTCAAAGGTAGATCCATTGAATTCTTCCAGGGCGGCTTGGGCATCTTCGATATCGGCAAAAGTCACGAAACCGTAGCCTTTGGATTGTTTGGTCGTAGCATCGTTAACAACAACAGCATGCTTGATCACGTAGGATTGCGAGAAATATTCTGCGAGACTGTCGGATGTCGCAGAGGCGGGAAGTGACCGAACGAAGAGTTCTCTTCGGGGTTGACCAGCAGACGAATCTCCTGGAGTTCGTTTCTTCTTGGGGATATCGGTAGTCAAATCAGGTACCTGGGTGCTATCTCCACTTTCAGTAGAGACAGGCCCCGTGCTGTTATTCTCATCGCTGTCAGCCATACTTGTGATCACTCAATGCTTGCAACCTCTTTCTTTCTTTCCGTTCTTTTTTGGGGGGGAACAAAAAATCAACGGCAGAAAATTGACGGCTGAGGAAGAGAAGTGGGTCCTGGCGGTGAACAGCGCTGGTTGGAGTCTGCGATTAGATAGGGGTGGAGCTCAATCCTTTCTTCCCCCCAAATAAAACAAAACCCGCATCAACCAAATAGCATCATCCAAAAAGCAATGGCGGGGGAGTTTGGTGGTGGGTCGGGTTTTGACTCCCTTCTCCAAGCAGAAGCTACAAAGCCCACGGAAGCACCCGCTACATCTAAATCCACCTCGAACCCTCCTAAAGTACAACAGCCGAAGCCACAGGCGCTTGCTAGTAAACCTGGGCCCTCCGCTATCCTAGTTTCGACGAGACAAAAGGGGAATCCTATACTAAACAACATCAAGCATCAACCATGGGAATATGCAGATATTCCAGCCGATTATGTTATCGGGTCCACTACTTGTGCTCTATTCCTCTCCTTGAAGTATCACCGACTACACCCTGAATACATCTATTCGCGAATTCGAGTGCTGGCAGGCAAATATTTACTGCGCATCCTGCTGATTATAGTGGACATCCCGAACCACGAAGACAGTTTGAAAGAGCTCTCCAAGACGTCGATTATCAACAACCTCACCCTAATTCTTTCCTGGTCAGCGGCCGAAGCCGCGCACTACCTCGAACTGTTCAAGTCGTCTGAACATTCCCAGCCCACTGCGATCCGCGCCCAGCAGGCTCAATCGTACAAGGATTCTCTAGTGGAGTTCGTCACGGCGCCACGGAGCATCAACAAGTCCGACACCGCCAGTCTCATATCTACATTTGGCAGCTTGCAGAATGCGGTGAACGCGCAGCCGGAGCAAATCAGTGCAGTTCCTGGTTGGGGCGAAAAGAAGGTCAAGCAGTGGTGCAATGCAGTGCGAGAAGACTTTCGTGTAGAGAATGCGAAAAAGAGGGTGGCTCCTGTTAGGAGTACAGAGGGTCGAATGACCGGGATCTCTGCGGATAACAGGACCGAAAACCAGGATGAAAGTCTCTTCATGGAGATAGGCGGAGAGCCTCCAGGTCAGTCGAGTGACAAAGCGAGCCACGAGGAAGAAATGAGTGAAGGTGTCATGGAAGCGCTGGCGAAGCTTCGGGAAAATGGTGGTTGAGGACAACTCCCAATATTACGTGATCCACCGGTATTTAACTATTTATTATTCACATGAAGTCTATGTGAAGGCTTTGTCATTCTATGTTCGGCTCACGCGTGGGGATAGGTTCGGCCCAAGGAGATCAGAGGGTTGATGTCCCGAACCGCACAATCGGCCGCATGGCCTACAGTTGGCTTTCGAATCGGAACAAGTCGGATGAGCTAGCAGGACTATCTCGTGGGAAGATTGAATCGTGCCTTCCCGCATCCAGTGCAACCCAGCAAGTGGGACATGGCCGTTTTCCCATTATATAGATATGATAGACTTGCTCCATTTCGCGGGTCCTCCCTTTCTGGTACCTTCTTTTGGTATAGTGGAAAACTCAATCTCAGCCAAAATGCAAAACATAGATAGCGAGCCGGGAGCGGTACGAATGCAAACCTCCCACATGGTGTGGTTCGGGAGCCTGCATTGGAAAACTAACCCGGGGTAACCCTCATACGCCGTCCAACTCAGTCTGTACCAACAGTAATTTACCAACTGGAGGGGTAATGGGTCATGGGATGAAATGGATGGTAGCTCATAAACAGGCCAAGACTACCCCATGGGGATGATCGCTGCGATGTGGAGCTAGTCTGGACCTGGGACAGTATAGGCAAAGTGGGCATACGTGAGAGTTTTGTTGACATGCATGGAACTCTCGGGAGCTAAAAATAAGGCAGACTCAAGCGGAGGAGAGAGAGTCAAAGGAGGAATAAATACGTCTTTTTTTTTTCCCCCAAAAAGAGGGCTGGTGGGAGCAAAGAATGGGAACAGGAGGGTGAAGCCAGTCCACCTCCAGCTTCTCCCCTCATCGTCAATCCACCTTTTCCCTATAGATTCTCACCAATCGGCAAAAGAAAAGAGCAAAAACAGAAACCAAAGAGAGGCAAAAGCTGAGTCAGACACAACAACCATCACGTGGGGTAGGAGGTGGGGCAGTGCACCAAATGGGGAAACCGGGCAGTTGGCCAACATTGGACTGGAGCTCTGGCAATAATCCAACAACTGTTCGTTATTGATATCGATTATGCACCCGGCGCTTTTGGGACACGACGCCCAAGCGAGAGCTGCCCGCCTGTGATGAGAAGAGTGCTCGTTTCTTGTCCGAGTTAGTAGCCGGGCACTTCCTCCACTGACAGACCTGGGTCACCACACCCCCGTTTTTTCCCCACACCCTCCCGGCCGTGATCTGTACTATTTGACCCATCTCCTCCACCGCCGGCCCGGGCCCGATCATGAGACGATGGGAGAGGAGGGGGATCAGGATGCTGGGCTTGCGAAATGGCCGGCCTCCAACAGCCCTGCGTTTCTCGACTTGAAAGACGCCGTCACGGCCTCCTCATCAGCCGCCCTACCTCTTGCGCGCCAATCCTCCACCTCCAGCAACGCCACCGGGATACATGCAGTGACAGGATCGACGTCTAGGAGCCGGCCATCCAAGGTCGGGCAACAGGCGTCACCATCGACGCCGTCGTCTTCGTCTTCGTCTTCTCAGTCAAAGAACTTTGAGTTTGTGCTTGTGACCGATAACGAATCCCGGCGCCAGGTCCGTCGCCATGCTATGCGCCAGTACATGCACCAACGACGCTTAGACAGTATTGCTCGCTTGGGGTCCTCGCGTATACCCGTTAGCGGGTGGACCACACGGCCTGCTCCCGACTCGCCTACTTTAGAGTCTCCCCGGAGAGTAGAAGATGTGGGGGATGAGGTTTTCATGAAGGCTGAGCGGAGCTCCCCCTCCAGCGATGAGGAGCGGCAACAGAGCAAGGAAAAAGGCAAGGAGCATCCGCGGATACTGCTGCCCAAATCCCACAAAATCAAACTAGAGGAGGAGTCCGCTCTTCCGCTCGTCAAGTCCAACTATACCGTTCCCATGGCCTTCCCGGAGCAGGGGGTTACCCGGGACCCGTTTAGCACTTACCCGATCCCAGTCAGTCATGCGGATCATGAGTTGATCCAGCATTGTAAGTTATGACCATTGCTTATCGTCCAGACAGGCCGTAGCGTCTTGCCTTATATAACCCATTTGTGGATCATTGTTACTCTTATTCCCGTTCTTGTAGACGTGAGATGGAAATCTAACGGTTTTTTGTGCAGTTGTCTCGACATACCCATCTATGATGTACAAATTTGTCAATTCAGTTGCGCAGAACCCGATGCTGGAGATATTCCGGCAATTTGCACTTCATGATGAACTCCCCTTCCAAGCTATGCTTGCGATTGCGTCAAAACATCGCGCGGGCGTTGAGGGCAAAACCGAGTCTGTTCAGAGCCTCACCCACAAGATGCGCGCACTACGTTTAATGAACGAACGCATCCATGTAGACTCGAAGGGGCAACGCGATGGGACTATCTACGCTGTAGCCACAATGGCTGTCATCGAGGTAACCTAGCCTGTTCTGTTGTGATTCTCGATAAGCTGACGGCCGAAAGAAATGGTCCAGGGATGCATCCATCGAGCGGATGCACTTTAGGGGCTTAGCATCGATGATCAGGAACCGAGGAGGTATGCAGGGCATGCGAGCTTCGAGCCCTTTCCTAGAGAAAGTCCTATACTGGTAGATAGTTTCTTTCTTTTCAGGTTGAAGGTGTTCGACTTTCCATGATCTAACTGACTTCAACTAGGGTTGATTTCAGCTGTGCCCCAAAGGCAATAGTCGGCACTTCCCTCCCCTGGACTGGCGCATTGCCAGACTCACCACCTGGTGGCTTCGACTTCCTCGACCCTGACGTCCACCTCCCCATTCCCCATAATACCACCTCACTAGAAGCTACAGAAAGCCTCTGTGACCAATTTCGCGCCTGTGAGGACTTTCTTCGGTTCTTTCGCCACCTGCACGAACTCGAGCGCACCGCCCTGAATTCCCCAAGTAGTATCGCTACCGCAGATTCTCCACCACGCCGCAAAAGCTTCGGTCCAGGTACCAGGCTCCATTCCATCCTTACTTTACTACCTAACTATGACCACGGTATCCGGGATATTCGATTTATCGACGAATACACTTGTATGTCATGCTTGTTCTTCCTCGTCGTTGCGCTGCATCACTGCTACTCCACCTCCACCAATTTCGACCACTTTCTCACTTGGCTGGACTCGGAAATCCAAATCCTGAACCCCTACGAAAATCCCAGCATCACCTCCATTCTGTGGATCTTTCTCAACCACGGAGGCTTTCCTCCTTCACCTTCCTCCTCCGCTTCTTCCTCTCTCTCTTCTCCCCCATCCTCCGCCTCCCCCTGCGACTCCGGCGATAGATGCTGGGCCGTGTCACGTATGGTCCGGGTGGCCAAACACCTCGAATGGAAACGCGACGGCGCCATCTGGAATCGCCTCCGTCAGGTCCTGATTGATTTTCTCCTCGCCCAGCAGGAATGTGCCCTAGGTTCCGATCACGTAGATGCCGCGGCCCTCACCGCAAGAGCCCAGAAACGAGACAAGTCTCGCGCCTACTTCTGGGACGAAGACGAGATGCGCCAAGACATTCTAGACGTGAAAGTTCCCCCAGCCACGACGTATCCGGATACCTCCAATCTCAATATCCCAATTCTAACTTAGGACAACTGTATCAGGTACTTAGGGGCCATCTTTATTATTTCTCAAGATTTACCAATCCATTGGTTAGATCTTCTTTCCATTCTTTCTTCTTCCTCTTCTCTGATTTTTCACATTCTTACTCCGTCATATTTTACCATTTCTTTTATTCACTCCTGCTTGTTCCTTCTTTTCACATTTACTCAATTATGACTGATGATAATATTATTTCTTTTTTTTATTTACCTTTCTTATTTCATAAGTATATACTAGGAAATAGTTCTTCTCTACGAGACGGTAATGAAAATGGAAGAGGAGATGGTTTTTCTGTCACGTACAGTTCCATAGGTAACCATATGTTTACCGGTATCTTCGGAACCAGGAATACCCTTCAATGTACGAGGTACTAGGAATAGTTGTTGTATGGTACCTTCTCGGGATATTGGGATCGTAACCCTATCAAAAGGGCGTTCTATCCATGGAAACAAATGCTCAGTGACCAGGGAATCAATATCTAATCCTAATCCTAATCTATCGGACATACATAACATCCATGCATGCATTCACATCAACAGAGGTGGGTATTTAAATTAACTTTCTAACCAGAGGAATAAAAGCGCGGCGGCTTCAAATAAAAAAGGACCGTAAGAAGCATAAAAAAAAGATAAATGATAAAAAAGAATTTCGGAAAAACGGAAAGTGGAAAATCAATTGCATGGTATCAAACGGAATGGAACAAAAACAGAACAGAACAGAACACGACTCGAATTTGCAACCCTTTGCGATAAGAGATATCGGGTAGAATGGGAGGAAGGGCAGACAGGAATAGTTTTGTGATATATCGGATATGTGTTGAGATTGGTCATTGATATCTGCATGTCGTATGTCGTGTCCATACCCACGATAACATTAATTATAAAGAAGGGCGGGTGGAGAATTGGCGGGAGTGAAGAAGCAGGCCCGACCGCGGCTAAGTAGGTTTGTCGCAACCGATTCTTCCTAGGAGGGCCTTTCGGTCGACACGGCCGCGGGTCCGAGGGCGGAGGGAAGAAGTGCCATTGGAGTGTCGCCATTCGGCGTTTGAGGTGTCGGAGGAAACAGCGGCGCCGTTCGTGGTCTCTTCGTCAACTTCGGGGATCTCTTCTTCATCTTCGTCATCGCTTCGGGTGTCCTCTGCGTTTCCGGTGCGGAGCACACCGACGGCGACACGGACTACCATGGTGAACCAAACGAGGGAGAGGGCTTGGAGGGAGAGCAAGAATGAAAGGAAAATCCATTTAATGGTGCCGTTCATGCAGATGGGGCCGTCGATATTGAGGAAAGGGTAGAAGAGGTAAGTGAATTTGTCTGGGTAGGCGTCCGTCGATATCATTTCGGCAGTGGTGCCGGAGTAGCAGCCATAGTTCATGGCAACGGGGATATTTTTGTAGATGGACCAGCAGAGGAGTGGGTAGAAGATGTGGCGGGAAATTAACCAGACGACCATGAATACACCAAAGGCAATGTTGCAGCTTAGTTCGTATCCAAGGTACTTGAGAATCTTGGCAGTCTGTTGGTTCATAATAATTAGTATTGGGCATACATTATAGGAAGTGGGGGAGGCAACCAGAAGGGAGAAAAGAAAAGCATAGACATACAGGGAGGAGAAGGTCCACAATATCCATCAAACATAGGACCACATTAGACACGTTGTAAAAGCCGTAGATATAGGCAGAGCTGAGGAGAGAGGTTGTGATGATATGGTGAGTGAGCATCTGATAATGGTCTTTCCTCCGCTCCTCGACATTGACGACAAAAATCATGTGCACCCAGAAGGCCAGTTGCACGAGGAGGTACCACTTCAGCGAGCCGGAAACTCCGCGCGCGGGCCAATCGGCCCAGATGGCTTTGAAATCGAGCCAATAGTTTGATTGGGACCAAACATACTATATTCGCGTCAGTCAGCGAACTTTATCCCTCACAGCCCCAAACAGTTTGTGAGAGAAGGTTACCATTCCAAAGGACCAAAAGAATCCATAGTACAGCCACTGCCATCCTTGTTCGGCAAGCCGAACGGATGCCTTCCGTTTCAAGCCCAAACGCTGAACAATGGGCTGGAGGATCCAGTCAATGGTGATAGCACGGATAGCAGTGAATGCAATAGCGGAACTCGCGACAAAGTAGACATCATCCAAGCCCTGAAAGTATAGGCCGGTAGATGGTTGGTAGTAGGACAGCTGGAAGAACGGAGCGGTGTATGGTGACAGCGAAGGATAGAGGTGGTGAATCGCCAATAACATAGACAGGATTGTCAAGGAGATCCCTGTGGTAGGACAAGTTTTGTCAGCCTCAACTGGCGCAGTTCTTTTTTGTTTCTCTCTCGTTTTCAATTGAATAAAATTATTCCCTCGCAAAATTCTGCCAAGGGTGAACCAATTTTTCTTTCTTTCCTCTTTTTTTTTTAAAGAGGGAAAAAAAAACAAAGAGGAGAGGAAATGCAAAGGCAGGGTAGAAGAGGAAAAGGGAAAAAAAGGAAAAGTCAAGAGAGTCCAATCGACAGGACAAACCCAAGCCGGCCATTCTCAAAACATACCAATTTGATTAGCCACCACCCATTCTCGAAAGGTGGTTTCTTTCACTGGACGGTGTCCAGAGGAAGTGGTAACGCAGGCATTAAGCTCCGTGACGGACTGCGATGGAGAAGACGCGTCTTTGGCCATAGCCATAACGAGATAATTGGGGGAGGCGCGAGGAGATGCGAAAGGATACCGGATCCTCTAGGCACCGGCAGCGACGATTGGTTTGCAAGGGGTGTCGGTGGTCAATGGCGTGGGATGAACGAGAGAAGCATGTAGGAAAGCTGAAGGAGGAAGGGGGGTTCTTCCGAGGGTCTCTCTGTGACAGGGAGATGGAGAGGAGGGCGGCGACAGAGCGAGTGAAAGTGGTTCCCGACCACTGAGGTAAAGCAGGAGTTGCTGTACAGGATCGCGGGAGAGAAGAATCGAGTTTGAAGACAAGTCAAGCAGCAAGTGGAAAGAAAGCTGGTGCAACTAGGCTAGTACCACTAGGCCTAGGGTCTTCCACAGTTCCGCACGGCGGGGACCGAATAATAATCAGGGAATAATAATAGAAATAGAACCCAGGAATTATATAATAATGTCTTGGGTTGGGGAAGACAACGAGGTTAATTCCTTTGCCTCTGTCCTTGTTTTTCCTTTTTGCCTTCTTTCTTCCTTTTTCCTCTCGCGCTCCCTCTTTTCTGTTTTTATTCGCTGAAGGGAAGAACCGTGTCCCAGACCGGTCCGAGATAGAGGGGGTCTAAAACGGAAACTAAACAAATAGATCGAGGTATGGCCAAGGGAGAAAAGGAAAGAAGGAAAGATCGCAGGCAAGAAAGGGGTGGAGCTGGGGTCAAATAGATTTTCTTCCTTTTACCAGAAGATACCTTTATACACCTGTCGGCCAGAGGAGAGGGGTGTCAACAACTTGAACAATAACAACCAGCACCACCAAAACAACCGGGAAAAAATTAAGACTTAATGACAAGAATAAGAATGAGAGTATGATAAAAAGTAACTTTAAAACAATTAGAATTTCAACAAAGCTATCATCTCCCACAATAAAAATAAAAATCAACAAAAAAAAGGAATTTGATGGCAAATGACCATAATACTCATGAGAGAGGAGAGCGTTTCAAAAAGAGAGGGACGGCCCACAACCAGTTACGTATGTCCCTCAACCGTGTGTCCTCTGTAAGGTACACTGGAAATACCTCCCTCCGCCGTGGACCTTGGCTGGCCCCAACGGGTACCCAGCAAGTTACTCTCGACTCCCTCGGACCATGTTGGCATGTAACCATGGGCCAGGCCACACCGCCTTACCGCCGTACCGTATCTAACTATACCATACCAAGAGTCCCCATTAATGACTGGTGGTCCCTTGTTTTTCACTTGTGCCTTCCCCAGTTTAAGTTTCCATGGGCTCCTCTCCCCCTCCGACACCCCCCAATGACATCGTCCTTTCCCTTCACACCTCGATGCTAGAGGCTGTCCTCGCCTTCGAGGGCCAGCAAGCTAATGTACACCACCTGGGTCGTCTGATCATCGAGGGTCCAGCTGCCCTGGTTAACCCTTGACATATTTCGAGGATGGAGATGGATGAGAAGCCACCGAACCCCGATAAAGGATCTGCGGCTTGGCGAAGGAGACGATCAGAGGATGTTAATATTCATTAAAACCAACCAAAGAAACAAAACATATATAAGATTAGTGGTAAGGAATGACCATCTATGACGCCACAGTGTTCATCTGTCTTCTTTTGTTTTTATCTTCTCATCGGAATTACCTATATACATACAAACCAACCTAAATAAAAGAGAGACAATCTATCCAAGTAAAAACAGAAGAAACGAAAGGAGAGAAAAAGATTAATACATTCATTCCTCTCGTGATGGAGGAGTCCCATTCTCCAATCCCGTGGTCACTCCATTCACATACTCCGTAGCAGAAACTCCCAACTTGGCCAAGTCAACTCCGCCCTGACCCGCCATCGCCCTCGAGATAGCCCGCACCACTTCCTCCTCCTCCCAAATACTCGTCGCCGCTGCCGATGATGAGTCCGACGACGAGCCTTCCCCGTTCATCGCAACCACCGCCCGCCAGTACGCATCATCCCTCTCCTTAAGCACCTTATCCCTTACGACCGCATTCCTCGTTACACTCATCGCATGCAACTTCGTACTAGCCCCGGACAACGCCGCCACAGACGCCGAGACGACCTGGTCAACCTGATCCGCCTGCGATGGCGGGGTGAAGAAGAACCGATTGGTAGCCGCCAGATAGATGAACCCCGCACACACTGCATCGAAAATCGCAAACGCCAACGGCCGCAGGAGCGCCATACGCTCAAACACCGCGGATGGGGTTGCTACCCCATCGCGCACGGCGGCAGGACCCGACTTGACCGGATCAAACGTAAACACCGCGTAGATGTCCAAGGCTGCCAGGGCCAGACCGGCGATGGTAAACTTACTGCGCCAGCGGGCGGCCTCCGGGCCTGCGAGGGGCGCGGAGGTCGCCACCCCGACGACCAGCATGTGGAAGAGATGCGGTACCAGGGTGTAGAAGGGCAGGTAGTAGAGGACGTAGGTGTTGAGATTGTCGAAGGTGCAGAATTGGCATTGGGTGAGGGTGTCTGCGCCAAAGCGGAGATAGACCCGTCGGGCCGCGGGACCGGTGAGCTTGGATTTCAGGAGCTTGTCGGCTGTGGTGAGAACACCACCAGTGCGATGGCGGGCCACGCGGCTGAAAATGATATCTGTGGGGGTGTTGATGCGGGAGCGTGTCACAGAGAAGATGCTGGGGTCCGGGGCGTAGGGGTTGAATGGGAGACTGAGGAGGAGGAAGAAGAGAATGGCGCCGAAGAGGACATTTAGGCCTCGAGAGGCCTTTGCGGGGAGAGGCCGGGGGGTTGGTCTAGTTGCGAGGGCTGTTCGAAGACCCCGGTAGAAATTGATCAGGCGGGGTATGATTATTGGGGCGAAAAAAATCAAGAGGGACTTGATACTATATGTGGTATTGTATGAATTTTGTCAGTGGTCACTGGGAATCAAGATGGACATCAAACGGCATCTGATTGAGGCAAATGAATGGAGAAAATACGTACGTCGCGAACGAAATCCCGACGTCAGCCATCTTCCCGGTTATCTGATGGGAAGCTGCTGGTTCGTCACACCAGGGTCGCTCACAGGGAAGAGTTTAGGTGGAGCTGGAGACGTGAACAAAAAGTTGGGGATGAAGCCCATCTGGCATAAACGGAGAGATCTTATCGGGTTCAGCGCCAAGGCTACTAGTGAGTGTTTATGATATGATTGGACGAACTACAAAGACAGCAGGCAGATTTAAACATTGAACCTGAATTATCACTCTGTGTATTGCTAGATATGGGTATGACTTAAGAGAATAAAAACCAAAAAAGAGAGATAGAGTATAAAACGAAAAACCAAGAAATACGACGAATAATTCCGGAATAGCCCGCTAATTGCACCAATCGTCGACTCAACGCCATTCCACAACAGTGCGACACTGGTCACCCACAATTTACAGCCACCTGGGTCTGCTTTCAATGTTTTTTTTTCAATCTTTTGGTTTGCTGGCTCTTCTCTTGGCTCGAGGCACCAACCTTAAATGTGCCCCGAATTCATCGCAGGATGATGAGCAAGGTTGGGGATCGTCAGGCCCGAAGAATCCCTCGAGTACTTGGACGACGCCGCATCATTGCTTATATTAACTGGGTTGAGCGGCCCCGAGATCTTCAATGGTAGACGCGGCATGCTCGCTGTCGATGCTCTCCGAAGTATAGGCGACTGTGAATACGTGGGAAGTGTCTCGTCCCGTTTGAAGCTCAGCTGAAACGATCGTTGACTAGCGGTTCGCGTAGCTACTTTGTGAGGTGCTACCGCTCCATAGACCCGGACATGGCGAGCACTAACTCCGAGATCACGGTCTGCGAAGGCAAAATTCTGCAAAATGGGATTCAAATCCTGATTAGCTTCTAAATCAGGACAGGATATATTGGGGAGGGGGCTTACTGCAATCAAATTAATCACGCTGACAACCAAAGCCAAGATTCCGGCAGAGATTATTATTCTCCAGAACGTAAGTCCTAGGGATTCCTGGCTCGTCGCCGGTGTGTTGAGGTCACCCAGGGCCCCGATGCCGAGGATGAGCATGGTGAACGCAAGGCTGATGAACCCGGAGTCCTGGCCCAGCGATGGCCAGTAACGATTGAAGTAACCGCGGAAAAGGGGAGATTCTGAAATGATGAGGAATACTAGTATTACTGGTTAGCTCTTGTATTTAGAGGGAGGGAATAGATAAGCCACTTACTACTGACCCCAATGGCCACAGCATGGGTAACCGCTTGGAAGAAGAAAAAGCTTGTCAAAAGGTCGATCTTCACCAGCATTACCACATGGGCAGCAATCATATCCAGAAAGACAATAATGTTTAAGACTCGAATGGCGTTGAGAACCACATATCCCGGTCCAGCCAGGGACTCTTTCAGTGATGCCATCATGATGGGGTTTCAATCCACGATGGATGAGGAACGCAAAAAGAAACGAAAAGAAAAGAGAGAAAAAAAAAAGCTCCGAGCTGAATAGTATGATGCAAGACCTGTATATGAGCTCTCTAATAGAAATCTTATTCTTGAAAAAAGGGAATCTATCCCCAGAAAACAATGAACGCAGTTTTAAACCAAGCAGAAAGATAAAAGGGAAGGTGGAGGCGCAGACGCTGGCCAGCAGCAGCAGGACCGTGACGTTGACAAAGACTGAAGGCGAAGGAGGAAGGGAAAGGAACAAAGGAAGAAAGAAAGCACACCTGGCAAGGTAGACTCGAGGCTTAAAGAAAGAACGAGAAGCGAGGCGACAATGGATTGCTTCATGACCAGTGGGCGCTATTTAGGAACAAGAACCCCCGTCATGAAGCTTCTGGGAGGCAGGCTAGCCCCAAAGTGAATCAATGGCCAAAACAAAAGGAGCTGCAACAATAGGCACAATGAGCAGAAAATAGAAACCTGAAACGCATTCAAAAGATTGATTGAGCGACAAGATCCATTCAAATTGATGCGACAGGGGTTCAATGTTCTTTGTGTTTCTTTTTCCGGCCTGACTCCTGCCCTGTCGAAAGTGACGGCGCATTTTTGCAGATCCATTCGTTCAGCTCCTTCTCCATGAGGATTCGCTGGTGTAGGTACCTCGTATCGCCCGACACTGAGGGTCATGCAAGCATCCTCCTTCAAGCATGAGAGTACCCTAGATTGTTGGGAGATGGGTCTGTTGCAGATATGGGATTCGAGAGACGGAGGGAGTGGTAGAGAGAACCGGAGCATTGAGGATCTCAAACTCCTGATCTGTTCCCAGCGCTACACAATTGGCTGTCATTGTTCTTCAGGTTTACACCCTGGCGCCCATCCCCCCGAAGAGCCCGATGGCAGCCTCGTAATTGGTTGATTTTTTGGCGAGATCGGACAATGGTCGCAGCTAAGCGCCTATCCCCACCAAGGATTGCTAGATCTATACTATGAAAATAAAAATCCTTAGAGAGCATCCAGAAGCATGGGTTTAGGATCTAATTTTCAAGCTACGACAGTTGGTTCTAAAATTGGCTCATTTTCCTTGACTTTTCACCTTCTCCGGGCCCAAGTGGATAAGAGTCGGTGTTTGTACAATAGGTAACTATAGACTCAGATGTGTGGTTAATTTCCCATCATCGTCATCATCATCTAGCTACAGACAGAGCATGATTCTGTTATAAAATGTATTTAGGTAACTTACTTTTTTATGTAACAATTTTATTTATTCAATTCTATATGACATCTATCCTGGATAGCGCTAGTCAATTCCAAGCCGCCAGAACCACTCTTGAAGGTAGTTTTCTAGGGCTTCTGCTCGCGGTTTCTTAACAAATACTCGGAAATACCACCTGGTACTAGGGGGGATTCCATTAGCAAACTCGGACCCTCTGAGAATGAACTTCGTAGTATTGAACCTCAAGTATTTGTCGAATTTTCTATTTCCATTCTTTAACCAAGCCTAGTAACGACCTGGAGATGAACAGAGCGAATCGGCGAGTGCTTCTTGGGGCCAAAAGTAATTCAACACCCCTCTCCTCAGTCAACCGCGTCCTTGTCACCAGTTGCGAGGAAGTGAAGCGATCAGCCTTTCTCAATATCCTATATATAGTCCGCTTGCTGGAAAACCTACCTCCTCCACCATACCTCTCAATATGGCTGTGATCCACTGGGAAACGATGGACGTATTGAGCTACCACAGACCCGAGTACTTCTGTTTGGATATAATTGTTTCCATCCAAGCCTCTGCAACTAGGTAATTTGGCAAGCACAGGGCTTGCTCAGCCGGTTGTGGTTTTTGAGACAGGTGATGATCCAAAACCTTCGCTTCGCGCCCATCCCTCAGCGCTAAGGTGAAACGAGCGATCACCATGAGATGGCCAATTTCCAAGTCTGCCTCACAATCTTTCTCTCCAGCCTCATGCAAGGCCTCGCCCATCATCCAACACGAAACCCCGCTGCGGTCTCCTACGGCAAGGCACTGACAGGTCGCACACCCAATCGCACATCTCCGAGAGCCGCCGGCTCATCTCCAACCCACTAGCGGGGGTGACACCAAAAGCAATCGAACAAGAAAAGGGGAAAGGAGCTGTATATACCATGATGGATTCCACACCAATATTTATTGATGCACGTTACTTTCGGCTGCTTTTCACGATAAACAACAACAACTACTACTACTACTACTACTACTACTACTACTACTACTACTACTACTACTACTACTACTACTACTACTACTACTACTACTACTACTACTACTACCATGGTGTTCTAGTGGGATTTCTGTGCGCCGAAACCCTAGTAGTAACCCCTAGCAGGCCCAGGCGCCACGGTCAGATAACTTTTTGCGCACGCTTACTCCGGGGCAAAACCCACAGCTTGAGTAAGTAACCTCTATCGCAAAGTTTCGGGGATAGTATTCGCTTATAGACCGTATAGCATTGTCGCAATTCATGGCCTCAACCCCAGGAATAAAGAGCGTCATGCTGAGCGGAACTGGGAGTCCGACGGCAAGCTATGGCTGAGAGATTTTCTTCCAAAGCAGTTGCCGCAAGCTCGAGTACTTATGTTTGGATATAATTCCAGTGTTTCGATCCAAGCTTCTGCAGCTGGCGTAAGAGAGCAAGCCCAGAACTTGCTCAATCTGCTGTGGCTAGAAAGACAGGTGATAATCCACAAGAAATATAACTAGGGTATCGAGACTGGCTAATAAAAATAAGAGGAATGCAGTGATCGGCCTATTATATTCATTGCTCACAGTCTTGGTGGCTTGGTTGTGAAAGAGGTACTTCGTTCCCCGTCCCGCGGCCCAACCCTAGGTCAAAGAAGTCCAGCTTTGTAGACTTGTTGTTAATTTTTCAGGCTCTTGTCCAAGCCAAATTGGGGGTGATGTTTACTTCCATTCGCACCTCAACATACGGTATAGCCTTTTTCGGCACCCCTCACCGAAGGAGCCACCTAGCACGAATGGGGGATGTATTCGCAAAAGCTGTACGAGCCTTTCTCAGGACTCCAAGCAATACCTTCATGGAGGCGCTGAAGAAGGACGAGCTATACGCGACTGAACTCTCTTCGAACTTCCAGCAGCTGTTGGAAGATTATAGATATCTGAATTTCTATGAGTCCTTGCCCTTGAAGAGCATCGGCCTAGTAAGCCACTTTTTCGTACCCCTAGGTTACTTCATTTCGGTCTGACAAATAATCAACAGATTGTAGAGAAGAGCTCTGCAATTCTGGGTCTTCCTGACTCGCGTGAGATAACAGTTGCGGTGAATGGGGACCACGAAAGCATCTGCCGATTCTCGAGTGCGGACGATGAAAACTACAAGCAGGTTTCGGGACTCATTGTGAAGTTTGCCTATTTAGCAATGGACCCCTACAGCGATGTTTCCCTTTTTGGTTCTATTGCAGACTCAGAGACAGCGCTGATTCCCAAAATGAAGCCAAAACCTAGTATATGTAGGAATACAGCCCCTTTAGCTTCAGTTTCCATACTGATTGTTTCTTGTTAGACATGATACCATACGCACGAAACACTGGGTTTGTTGGCCGCGAGTCTGTCCTCAATAAATTACAAGATCGAGTCACGCCCATCGGTGAGCGTTCCTCTCGAGCGGCACTTTTCGGGCTCGGGGGTGTTGGGTCAGTTTACTCTCATTGTTTAGACAGAACTAAAGCTAACCTGTCTAGAAAATCCCAAATTGCGATTGAGTTTGCGCATCAAATGTGGGCTAATTATCCTCGAACATCTATTTTTTGGGTAAGCGCGAGCAGTATAGATCGTTTTCGCGAAGGTTATAACAATATCTTCGACGACCACATCGCCTCGGATGAGGACGAAAAATGCGATAAGATGGCCTGTGTGAAGGATTGGCTCGAAAGAGATCGTGATGAATGGCTACTAATTGTCGATAATGCCGATGAAACATCACTCTTCGCGTCAAAAAAGGACCTTGCACAGCAGAATCAGAGCGAATCCACTCCGTCAATCCTAGACTTCCTTCCAGATTGTCCACGGGGCACAATCCTCATCACTACCAGGAATCGAGCAGCAGGGGTCAAGTTCACCAAGGGCCAGACCCAGGATCTTATCGAGGTAAGCCCTATGACCAACGAAGAGTCGAAGTGCTTGATCAAGCATACCGTAACAGACGTTATTGCCGAAGAGGTCGAGGTGAACGAGCTTGCTGAGTTACTTGGCCATTTACCACTCGCTATCGTTCAAGCTGCCGCTTTCATGCAGGAAAACACGCTGAGTGTAAGCGAGTATATTGACTTGTACAACGACGGCGACGAGACCCGGATGGATCTCCTGAGCGAGCCGTTTGAGACACTCGGAAGGGATACAAGCGTGCCAAATGCTGTCGTCACCACCTTAATAGTTTCGATCGACCAGATCAAGGAACGGGATCCCCAGGCGATTGAGATACTAGGAATCATTGCTTTCCTCGACCGAAACGACATTGCCAAAGGTATATTACAGTACAAAATTAGACGTCCGCTAGAGCTCACGAAGGCCCTGGGAACATTGAAAGCGTTCTCTCTTATTGTATCAATCGACAAGAAAGGGAATTTCTCCCTCCATCGATTGGTTCAGTTGGTCCTACGAAAATGGCTGGTTATCGAGAAAGAGTTTGAAGCCAAGTCAATACAGGCTCTAAATATCCTTGCTGATGTATATCCCGACGCCACAGCTGAGAATTGGGATATTTGCGCAAATTATCTGCCCCATGCCCAATCGGTTCTCTCCCTGATTCCTGATCTCCATGGGGAGCCGTTAAGGAGGCGACTACACCTCCAGGAAGGCCTAGCTTACTACTTTTGGTCGCAAGGTCGCTATGACGAGTCCGAGAAACTCGATGTTTTGATTGTTGAAGAAAAGAAGCGTGAATACGGTCCAGAACACACCGAAACGTTGGAGAGCATTGGTGGGTTAGCGTCAACATACCACGATCAAGCGAGGTGGTTAGAAGCAGAAGAATTGGACCTATTTCTTGTGGCAACATACAAGAAGCTCCTAGGGACCCAAAATAGTTTAACGTTGACCAGCATGGGGAACTTGGCGTCGGTATATGAGTCGCAATACCGAGCAGGAGACGCAGAGGCTCTTCGGTTGGAAGTTCTTGAGTCGGCGAAAGCCGCCTTAGGCGTAGAGCATGAGCAAACTATTGATTCAATGGCTAATCTCGGGAGCCTTTACGCAGACATAGGTAGGTTAGAGGAAGCAGAGGAATTAACACGGCATGCTTGGGGCTGGAGGAAGGAGAACTTTGGTAAAGAACACCGGCACGCATTGCTCAGCGCAAGAGTTCTTTCCGAAATCCTCACAGCTCAAGGGAAATTAGAAGAAGCCGAGGAACTAGCTGTCGAGGCAATGAACGCAGCCGAAACTAGTATCGGGGCAAACCATCTGGAAACGCTGCTCTTCAGGAGTAATTTAGTGTCCGTCCACCAAGCTAAGGGGGAGTTAGATGAGGCAGAAGTGCTCCTCTTGCAGGTTGTCGACGACATGGAGCAAGGGAAAATTGGGGAATATCACATATTGCTTGAAAAGTCCAAGCTTGCCAATATCTATTGGGCGAAAGGCCTCGAAGAAAAAGCCGAGACGCTTGAGGAGCAATCCCTCCAGGATTGCATCCGGATTCTCGGCGCGGACCACCCGTTCACACTGAGAGGCCTCCACTCCGCAGCAATTTCTCGCAAGCGCCGAAGCAGAGACTCGGAGGCAATTCGCATGATGACTTTAGTTGGATGCACAAGGGAAAAGACGCTTGGGGCCTTCCACGAAGAGACACTAGAATCTATGAGCAAATTGACGGAATGGTGCGGCTTAGATGAGGCTATCCAGCGGCTCTTAGACGCTGAGGAAGAAGTTGAAACACCAACAACGTGGAATGAATGGATCCCCGTCTAGAATGTATCTAGAATAAACTTTATATAGTTGAGAGATAAACAATAGTTGCATATGACTAGTAGGTATGTTCATTCCATCCTCAAATAGAAGATGTGCCAGTCCTCTAGAATTGTTGGACAGAGAAGAAGACAAAAAAATCTGGGGTGCGGCGGGCGGCAAACTGATACAGTTGGTTCCTTAAAAAGGAACCCTCCAATCAAAGAAATGCGGGAAGAAAAAGAGAAAAAAACACGCTTGAGGTGTACCACCATCCAAAAAAGTCTCTCTGTTCCCCTCCTACGCTCCCTTCCGGACGGACTTATATCAAGCACGAAGTAGATAGTCTTATTTCCTGTTTATTTCTTTATATTCTTTGTTAACAGATAAACTTAACAAGAAAAAAAACAAAACAAAACATCAAGATGACTCGTGGAAACCAGCGAGATAAGGCTCGTGAGAAAACTCAGAAGGAAATGTTGAAAAAGGTTTGCTTCTCTGCTCCCCCACGGCAGAGAGCCCGGCCAATCGAGGAACGCCCTTTGACTAACCTATCCTAATTCTTCTGTTAGAAAAACGCCAATAGCTTGTCTGGAGGGGAGATGCAGCGAAAGAAAGAGAGCGACGCCGCAAAAATGCGCGAGAAGCAGGCTAAGGGTGAGTGATTCTCTTTGTCTCCCAAAGTTCTAATTCCCCTGACTAGCCACATGGGATGCCATATTGCTTTTGAATCCTCTCTTCCTTGTCTTCTTACAGCTTCGTTTCAAAAAATACCAAATGCTCATACTAACTCCATTTATCTTTCCTCACGATTAGCCGACGCCGCAAAGAAAGATGGAGCGGGGGGGAAGAAGTGACCACCGTTTTGTGTTCCCCTCCTCAATTTACGCACCCCGATTGCTTTGCAAAACCGACCCCTCATTCCCGCCGACACCCCTTCTATCTCAAGATTGGATCTTCAACCAGACTTTCTGCTCCTTTCCTGCGACTAGCGTACCCCGATTTCGTCCTCTAGGGCCGTTTTGGTTATAAGCGAGAGTCCATCCTTTTTGGTTGGAGATTTGGCCTATTCTTTTTTCCCTCTTTATGGAAAGACCATTTGTCATCCTTACAAAGATTACAATTCCATGATAAAGGGAAGAGGGGGGGAGGTTATCGTGAGGAAACTAAGTTTGCGGGGGTTACAATAGCAAGATTAAGCGGATGGATCGGAGTCATTGGCGGATTGTATTAGCTACGATAGTATGATTGTTAGCGAGGCGTTTTACACTCAAACTTGCAGCGTTTATTTATATAGTTCGGAGGCGAAGAAGTGTTTATATTTGCGAGGCTATGCAGCGTCTTCTATGTTTGGGTCGCTACGTACTGACCAAAGAAGAACCGCTCGATACAACTCTATACTCCTGCATAAGACCAGGTCAGGTCTTTTGGCTTGGATGAGTCTAATCCACAGGGTAGGGCATTTAAGCAGCGTTGTTTTCCTTCATACACCGTTCAGTGCTGGCCCAATAAACCCTCGCCGTATCCCGCCATCTCTTCCATGGCTGTTTCGGCCCACCAGTGGCCCATACCGATGTCTGCACTGGGGCGGATGTCAGCAAGACATTCCATGGGAATTTTTGGGCATTATCCCCGGCATGACTAGCCAAGCCCAATGAAGTAACCACCATATCCACAAACGTCCAGAGACTCTCACCCTCCCAACCGATATCAAGCGCGAAAACTGCCACCTTACTCACAGCATCAAAGCAAATAGCCGAGTTAGGAACAGCCTCCAAAAGATAAAAAGTAAACGTCCAGCCAGATATATCTGCAGGATGAGCCAAACACCAGCCTATCGTAGACTCAAGAAGACCACCAGCAAGTAACGCGCTCCGCGCCTCTGTTTCTCCTCCAATATCCGACAAGACGCAATGGACTTGCCGCACATGGCTAAATGCATAGTAGTTTCTGGGGTGCAGCTCGCCTGCCCGAAGAACAACAGCTAGTTCATCACTGAGTAGTTTCTGGACTTCTTGTAACCTGGGTTTTCGTAACTGCAGCAGCCGCGTCAGCACCCACAGACGATGCTGCCAGAGCGTCGGAGATTTAGTATGCCGATGCAGCGGAGAACAAAGATAAGTGGTCATCAAAGAAAGTTCCGTCGTAAGTGCATGCTCCAGTCTATCCATGTTCTCCCCGGAGGAGGGAAGAGCAGCCAGCCGCTTTTTTCTCCAGTTACATGCAGTGAGATGCTCGCAGTCGAAGAGCAAGATGATCTCCGAAGCGATCGCTAGGTCCTTATCTCGTTTGTTCGCCGCATGATTCTGGGACACCGCTATCTGCGACACAGGCCCATCAATTTGGGGGGCGTGTTTTAAGTTTTCGAAGAAGACCTGCCGGGCGGTAACAAATGCCTCGACAAGGTGTTTTTTGGTCAGACCGATCGAGCCCTCATCGTGGAGGAACGGACCGAGTGCGGGCGGGAGGATCTCAATCTCAAGGATACTGTCATCTCTGGTGGAGAAAATGCGCGAGAGGTTCTGGAATGCGGTTGTCTGCGATGGACATTGGACTGTCATTGAGAGTGTCCACTGTTCTCAAGCATGACGGTAGCTGAACAGGTTTGAGTATGGAGAGTGTTTGATTTGGTGGTTCAACTAAACCGGAGGTCAGAAACGCCGCTGGCCGACACGACCACAAGCAACAGGTTAACGTGACAACGTCATTTCTTTTCCGCTGTGCTTGTGAATCCGTCCCTCTCCTTTTGGAGCGTCACCTGCAACCTGTCTCGCTGGTTGCTAGTATCTTTTTCCCTTTTTAAGTTCATATCTAGTGCCTCTACGACCATTCCACGGTCAGTGTCCAATTCCATAGCGCAAGTGGGTTGGGGTGGTCTTTTTTCGTGGCCCTCTTGTCGCACAAAGAAATAGGATATCTGTCCTGCAATTGAAGACCCCAACGCCGTCGTCTTCTCACGGTTCAGCCAATCGACTTTTCTCGCCATGTTGTCTCTTATATGGATGGTGTTTTTTATCCATGTCGCCATTTTCCTAGTGAACACCATCGGTGCAGCGACGATCGATAACCTGGTATGTCCTCTAACTTCTAACGAAGGCCACTACTCGCTTGGCCCCCAGAACACGATAAATCTAACAAATTTCTCTATATAGTTATGGGTTCTATACCTGAAACTTCCGATTTCGGTCTCACAAACAGCCCGGGAACAATCCAAGTTGAAGGGTGAAGTCGTCCAGCTCAAGCGGGAAATGAACAATACCAGCTCCCAGGATGAATTCGCAAAGTGGGCTAAGCTCCGGCGCCGACACGACAAGGCGATGAGCGATTACGAAGCCTTGAGTACGTGCATTTTTATCCTCTATTTTCCCTTCACCTCGCTTTCCGCTTCCTCCATTATATGCTTTATCAGGCCCGAGGAAACCTAATTTCGTTTCCCATGCAGACAAACAGCTTTCCTCGCAAAAAACCTCCTTCGACTGGTCCGTCAAGATCGCCCGCTGGCTTAGTACGAACGGTCTGAAAATCTTTGTACAATTCCGATACTCCAAGACTCCCGTGTTTGCGCTCCCGAGTGGTTGGTTCCCCTACTATGTGGAATGGTTGTTGTCGTTCCCCCGCGCTCCACAGGGTTCGGTGAGTGTCCAGGTGTGGAACAGTGTGTGTGCGACGGCAATCACGGTCATTGCGGAAATTGTCACTACAATGGTTTTGCAGATGAGAGAAAAGGCGGCTGTACCTGCTCCGGCCGCAGCCAAAAAAACGCAATGATTCTTCTCTTCCCTCGTGATGCATTATTCGGCTATCTTTTACAGGGGTGGAGTCCAGGTATGACATGATTTGCATGTATGTATAGGTGAAAAAGAAATGCTGTCTTGATGAGATACTTTTTTTTCTTTTACTTTCTTTTGCTATTTTCCAGATAGCTATAACCATATAATGATATGATGGGCATTGAAACTAGAAAACAAGGGAGCAGGGGATATAATGGTTGTCAGATATAAAAGCAATCTTTCTCGTCAACAACTCCATACCGCAGTAAGAGTTTCAGTGCTTGACTCTATGATTGGTATATCATCATGCTAACCAACATCTTAAAAAGAAAATGAATGTGGGTATAAGGGAGGCTAAGAAGAGGGGGAGGGTAGGAGGGAGAAAAAGGGAAAGAGAACAGAGTCCGGCCCCTTCGACAGAGCATCTGTGACAAACCTATCACCGCTTTCCATAAGCTACAGACTCGTGAATAAAAAAGAAAGTTGAACTCCTCGCCTCAAGAATGAGCCCCATTGAGTTACCTGGTTCTCAGAGAAAACCAAGCAATCGCATGACTATCCGAACTCGACGAAAGGCAACCCAATAAAACACCCTCTCCGACAGCCCAGCTATACCACCATTGATTCCACCGGGAAGGCGTCGGGTATAGAAAAACCAAGCATCGGGAGGGCAAATAGGGCAGTCAGCCGCTATCGAACTGCTTCTATGGCGGCGCGTTTCCGCATTGCCTGACCAGGAAAGAAAATTGGACAGGGTGTCCGGGGACTTTCTCCCAAAGCAAGCCCCTTCTTGAAGAAGGGGAGAGAATTGTAGGATTCTCTGTGTGTAAGCTTTGAATGCGATCCTTTGAACGAGGAGTTGGAAGAAGAAAAGGGAAGAAAGAAAATTGAAGAAAGCGTTCTGTTTCTTTTTTTTTCTCCGCTCGCTTGGTCATGTGTTTGCTAGGCTTCTTTTGGTTAGTTATATCACGTGGTGTGGATAGCTCTTGGCCAATAGTAAGGCGTCCTTCATTGAAGTACTTGAGGGTAGTATCCCCTTCAGAATAAGGTCTTCGAAGGTGGCTACAAGACGTAGGAGCTCTACTTTACAAAGATAACTCCGGGGTGAAATCAAACGGGTGAATTAATAAAGTTTTGAATGGCTACCCTATCGCCTGCCCTGGTGTCTACTTACATCCCGGCAAAATTCCGACTAGGTTCCTTCTCCCACACATACCTCAGGATGTATTTGGTGGACGGACATTTCTTTACGCACATTTAGATTTTTTTTTTTCCAATAGGTTGATGATTGGGTTGAAGAAGAAACTACCAGAAAAATAATATGCCCTCAGACTAATAATATTCCATCCAGCCCAGCACTCGAGGGCGTCATGCAGCCGATCCGTTCAGTTGATAAAACACCTTGCAGAAGATGGTGGACTTTATCTGCACATTATCTCACCTAAATGCAACCTCCTGAATCGACACCAATGCACAATATTTCATCCCAGCTTCTCAAACAGTATTGATAAATACTTTTGCAGCGAGCTGTGAGAGAACTGCGAAGAATCCACCAAAATGAACCCAGCCGAGGGGTTTCGGTTCCCCTCATTGGCCTCTTTGGACCGAGTGAGGGGAAGACGTGATGAGAGGGATGAACAAGCCATAGAACGCCTTATTCAAAATAAGTCCCTATCGAATGCCAAAAAAAACCCCTTTGAGGATCCTCAAAAACGACCAGGCAAGAAGACCAAGAAATCCCATCAAGATTTACCGCCACCACAACCATGCGCGCTGCAAGATTCTACAAGGCTGGCGATATCCGCATCGAGGAGATAGACCCTCCTTCGCCATCTCCGGACAAAGTCCTCGTCGCAGTGGAATGGTGTGGAATTTGCGGCTCTGATCTAAACGAATATCTTCTTGGTGAATTCTACCAACTCAAACCAAAACATGCATTCCTGTTCAATCACCCACTCGCTAACCCCCCTCACCTACCCAGGACCCCTAGCCGTCCCAAATGAGAAAACCGGCCCTCACCGTCTGACAGGCGACATCCTCCCCATCACCATGGGTCACGAGCTGACCGGCCGGATCACCCACGTCCCGCCAACCTGCTCTTCCCTCACAACTGGCCAAAAGGTCGTCATCGACCCCCGCTGGTACTGCAGCTCCTGTACCCCCTGCAACCACTCTGCAACCAACTGCTGCGACACCATCGGCTTCCTTGGGCTCTCCGGAGGTGGCGGCGGTCTCTCCGAGACAGTCGCCCTACCCCCGGGGATGCTCCACGTTCTCCCCGACAACATCGATCTGGCCGCCGCAGCCCTAATCGAGCCCCTTGCCGTCGCATGGCATGCCATCAAGCTCTCCGGCGCGACGCGAGATCTCAGCAACGCCCCGGTCCTAGTCATCGGCGCAGGGCCCGTCGGTGTCGCCACGGCCTTTGTGCTGAGGGCCTGGGGCGCGCGGACGATTCTCGTCTCCGAACCATCCAAGGCTCGGAGGGAGTCTGTGGCGGAGCAAGTGCATGCAGCTCTTGACCCGGCCGAGGTCGACGTGGGGGCCAAATGTAAAGAGGTTACCGGGGATGGGGTGGAGTTTGTCTTTGACTGTGCGGGGTCTCAACCTGGTCTGGTGGCCGGTTGTGAGGGTCTGCGGTTTCGTGGGGTGTACATCAATCTTGCTGTTCCGAAGGCTCCCGTAAGTCTCCCTTCTCCCGTTGGCCTTAGCTGGGATATCTGTTGTCAAATCGATGTATGGATGGAAGGTTTGCGGGTGGCTAATACGGTCGATAGATTAATTTCCCGGTGATGCACTTTATGCGTAAGGAAATCACCTACCGGAGCTCACTGGCTTATGACCAGGATGACTTTAAAGAAACAGTGGCTGCGTTTGTTGCAGGTGGGAGGCTCGTTTCCTTTATCTTATCCCAATTAACAAGTATCGGTACTGATACGGATACTATCTCTTCTTTAGGGCGTTTCGAAGGCGTAGAGAGAATGATTACACGCCGGGTTTCGCTCGAGGATATTGTAGAGAAAGGATTCAAGGAGCTAGTCAGGCCAAACGATCATATCAAGATTATGGCTACGCCGAAGAAATAAACTAGTCTAGCATCGTAATTCAATTTCCTGATCCAGAAGCAATGGACAACCCAATGTATATAAAAAAAAAAAAATCCGACTGAATAAACGTAGAATGAAACGATCACGCCTTGTAGTGAGCCCTCGGGATATTGTCATAGTAAGGAACGACAACCAGATTCGGATCCTCCGTCTGACCAACCATCAACGCCGTCACAGGGTGAATAGGCTTACTATCCACAATAAGGTCTATACAGCTGGGGCCCGCCTCAGCCTGAAGCCTCTTCACGGCACCAGCAATCTCCCCAATGCTAGTAACCTTGGCACTTGCATTCCCCAGCCCCTTCGCAACAACATCGTACTCCGTGACCGGACTGAGGGAGCTGATCAAACGCGCCGGGTTCTTGTCGCCATACACAAGCTCCTGACCATTCGAGCTCATGCCCCAGCAGTAATTGTTCACCACGACCGTCATGATATTCAGGTTCAACCGTTTGTACGTATCCAGTTCCATGAAGTGGAATCCCGCAGACCCGTCGCCGTGGATACTTACGACCTTTCGATCTGGGGCTGCGATCGCTGCCCCTAGTGCGTATCCAAATCCATTGCCCAGGAACCCTAGGTTGCCCGTTGATCTGAAGATAGCGCTAGGGGAGGCAAGATGGGCAACGTCGTGGGCCCAGATTGCGCACTCCCCGCCGTCCGCGACGAAGATGCAGCCGGGCTCGAGGGCGGAGAAGAGCTGCTTGACTGCGTGGTAGGGGTGCATGCGGCCTGATGGAGTGGTGTCGGGGTCTTTCTCGAAGGGCGAAGGGAGGGATTTGACACCCACGGCTGCCTGGACCCATTCCGCGTTTACTTTGCTGGAGAAGGAAGCGGTGAGCTGAGTGTTCAGGGCGTGGATGAATTGTCCGATATCTGAGACGACGCCGAGATCGACGGGGAGGGTGCGGCCGATCTCGGTGCCATCCACATCTACCTGGACGAGCTTGCAAATCCCGTGGTCTGGGATGACGGCGCCGCTACGGCCACCGAGGTACATGCCCGTTCTCGCTCCGAGGAGGAGGATGAGGTCCGGTTGCTCCTTTCCGACGAGAGGGAGGAGGCCGAGTTTGCCAGCACTACCGCCGTATAGTTTGCAGGTAGAGTAGAGGGTAGAGACTTGGGATTTTTGGGTGTCGAAGACGGGGACTCCGCTGAGACGGGAGAATTCTGTCAGGCTCTCTGCGGTCTGAGGTTGAGTCAGTTTTGTTTTACAGGTGGATATGATATAATATGATATGCTCATAAATAACGTACCTGTTTGGTTTGTGCCCCGGTTCCCATGATGATTGCGGGGCGGGATGCCGATTCGAGCAGCTTCACGGCTGCCTGGACAGCTTCAGTATGGGCACCAGGGGCATAGGAAAGCGGTGATGAAATCGAGCCCCAGGATATGAGAGGTCGGTGGACAGGAGTGAAGAGGACGTCAATAGGGAAATCAACCAGCACAGGTCCTGCGAAGGAGTTGGGTACATGTTAGCTCCATCATGAAGGCTACTTTACCTAGAAACATTGGCATACCTGGAGCACCAGACAACGCCGTGCGGATCGCAAGAGAAATAATCCTAGGAGCATCCTCTGGGTTCGAAATTCGATGAGCAAACTTGGTGAACGGTCGAGAGGCAACCACCTGGTCAATGATTCCCTGCAGGGAATTGTTCTCCGCATCTCTCAGCGGAGGAGATGATGTGATACATAGGATGGGAGAGCGATCTGCCAATGCCGTTGCAAGTCCGGGAATTCCGTTTGAAAACCTTCCTTAATTTAGAAAGTCATCCTTTTAAGAGGAAGACTGTTGCTTGTGAACTCACCCGCTATTCGCAGTCACGAAACATACTCCAATCTTAGAGGTGAATTTGGCATACGCCTCTGCAGCCTGGACGGCAGCAGTCTCGTGGCGCGTATCTACCAAACGAATACCCGAATGTTCACAGCCCATAAGAAAGGCATCCAAGTGGCCTCCGTGTAGCCCAAAAGCCACTTCAACACCAACATGTTTGAGCGACTGGGCTAGCAAATCGCCGCCGGTTAGTTCTCGAGTTTCGGGATCTTTCAACGGAAAACCAGCCATAGTGCTTTGCTTGCGAATGACTTGGGTAAGAATCGGTACCTTGAAAAAATAGATAGAAAACTTAATTTCGAATTGATCTTGAGGCTGATTCTGTCGCAATAAATTGTCGTGAATGGGTTGGATTCCCCTCACATTGCCGAGGGCGACCGGCCCAAGGTGTAAGATTGATTCCCCTCAGGTCGTGCGGGGTTGAGCGATTGTCCCTCATGACGTTTCAGTCCAGACAGGGTGGATAGCTCCCGGATCGGCATTTGAGGGACTGCGGGATGAGGGGGGAGTGAGGGTGAGAATTATCCATTGTATGATGTAGCTGGGCAGAAGTGTGGTAGAAAGAGAAGAATAACTGACAGAGTGCTGTATCAACGGAGATCGCTCAAAATTGTTCCCTCATTCTCGCCTTTGATGTACCCAACTACTTCTTTACTTCTTTTGATGAAACTTGGTCAATTCCCAGACAGGTAGGTATGATCAAGATGAAAGACTAAAAGCCAAGATGAAGTTAAAGAGGAGAAAGAATCCAGCCAAATCAGGTCACTGGTTTTTACTTCACGTTAACCACCTCCTATCCATAAACTACTAGTCCTTACCATAAAGCGAAAGAAAAGGGGGAAAGAGGGGGAAAGTTGAGGCACACCAAGGACTCCATATATTCAGGTTTAACCCTACGCGGAAAAAGAAAAAGAAAAGTACTCTTTGTTTATAACAAAATACGTAGAAACAGGCAAAAGAGAAGGGCGAGCCTATGCCCTAGCCTTAGCCTTGGACTTTCCCTTAGACCTGGTAGCAGGTGAAGCAACGGTCTCCTTGGCCACCTTCGGGGAGGCCTTTGAGATCGACTTCGGCGTCCCCTTTTCAGCGGCGGGAGAGGGTGCAGTCTTCTTCTCCTTCTTAGACTTCTTCTTCGGGGTATCATCAACCTTTTTCTCTGGTTCAGCCTCCTCCACTGGGGCAGCCTCGGGCGCCGGAGCCTCAATAGCTTTAGCCTGCTCTCCCTCTTCAACTGTCTTGGGTTCCTGGACAGGAACCTCATCCACGCTCTTCAATGCCGGCATTTCAAATTCATACCCGAGCTCCTTGAGCTTTGCTGCCTTGACAAGACGCTTCTTCTGCTCTCCCTCAATGCGCTTGGTCCATTGCTCTCGTGTCTTGCCCTTTTCCAGGCGCTTCTTCTCGATTCGATTCCAGGGTGTGTGCTTAAATCGTCGGTTTGCGCCCTTCCAGATCTCCGGGTGCAGCTGCGCAGGAGGCACATACTTGCACTTCAGAATGTGGCCGTACATCAGGTAGTTATCCATAGTACCCGCGACAATCTTAGCAACGGACGTCGAGCTGAATTCGATGAAGGCGTAATGTTTGGAACGGCCCGTGACACGGTTTCGGGACAGACGCAGTTTCGTGATATCGCCGAACTGTGAAAAGTACGCGCGCATCTGATGCTCGTAAAAACCGTGGGGGATGCGACTGGAAATTTGATTCGTTAGATCGTTTTCTTTGGGTACAGATGGCACACATAACTTACCCAACGTAAACGGTTCCGGGCTCCTCATTAGACTCGGACTTGGCCTGCTTCTGCATCTTGAGGATCTTTCGCTTAGCCTTCTTCGAGTCCGGGATCTTGGGGACGGGGGCATCGGGGTCGAATCCCTCGTCTGCGGACTCGTCCTCGTCACCGCTGCTCTCGAATCCCCGGATAAGAGCAGTAGTTTGGTCATCGTCTTCCTCTTCCTCACTATCGTCAGAAACCTCTTGTTCCCCCTCTTCAGAATCCGAAGCCACGATCTCAACCTTCTCTGCCTTCTTTCCCTTTGAGGTGGTCTTTTTGCTCGACTTAACAGGCTTCTCCGCAGGGGCGGGGGCGGCGGTGCCATCTTCTTGTTTCGATTTCTTATTGCTAGGCTTCTTGGTGTTCTTCTCAACTACAGGAGTGTCATCGACCTCGACATCACTGCCCTCCTCATCGTCGCTGAGAAAATCGGCGGCGCGCTTGCGAGGCTTGATCGGTCGGGGTACATCGCCATTGGCTTTTGGCTTCGCAGCAGATTTACCTTCTGCAGTCGCACTATTGGCCTTGTTCTTTTTCAAGATCGGTTTAGGGGTTTCTTTGGTAGGTTCGCTAGCCTTGCCTTCGACCTTCTTGGTCTTTTTGGCGGGCGAGTCGGCGGCAGCCGTGGTCGTCGCCGCTATCAGGGTATGTTAGCTCATGAAAAAAGCGAAATCAAAAAATTTTCAAGTCTTCGTCCGATCGAAAGGAAATAATAGAAAATCACATACCCTTGCGCTTCTTATCCTTCTTCTCTGGTGCCATTTTTACGCTTTTTTTTCTTTTAATGGAGAGAAATTATTGACAAAAAAATGCGGAACTTTTTTTTTTTTTTTACTGGGGGCAGAAAACGTCCAAGCGGTGAGATTAAAGCCGTTCTCCATTGTTTCTCTCCATTTAGTGCTGCTTGTTGCCTTCGACCAACAAACAAATAATAAACAAAAAATTCCCACTAAATGTCATGGGGAAAAACAAGCGTGCTCGGCCACTGACTCAGGAAGAAATATGGGACGACTCGGCCTTGGTTCAGAGCTGGAATGACGCCGTTCAAGAGTACAAGGTACGTACATCTAACTCTGTGCTTGATTTGCTTCTGACCACGTGATTCACCTAAAGCTGACTCGTGGGTTATTATAGCTCTACCACAGCATTCATGCTAAAGGGGAGAATGTTGAGGATGTCCTGAGGGCTGCTGAAGCTGAAGAAGAAGCCGAGGCTCAGGCTGAGGCTGAAAATGCTCAGGATGGCAAAGACGAGAAGGACGAGAAAATGACTGATGCGGATGCTGAACCTGTATCAGCCGAAACACCTCAGATAGCCCAGGTATGTCCGGGTCTCGAATTATTCGAAACCTGTTCAAATATGTTAACTCAGCTTCAGGTGACGGGCGGAAAAGCTGAGGCGTCAAATCAAGAGCCGGAAGAAGGTGCGACATCGTGGGCTGGCCCTGCGGCGGCTGCTAATATGCCAAATCCACTATTATCACAAGGTATGTCCAAGTCCAACCACACCATAACCTCCCCCCTTCAACGCAAAAATAATGGGAAAAAAGAAACTGATATACTACATAGTTCATGACGAAGGGCTGAAAAACCTCATGATGGCCTGGTATTACGCCGGATACTACACTGGTCTTCACGAAGGACAACAACGAGCCAACCAAAACAACAAGAGCTCATGATTTTTCCACGGATCGTGGAGAGAATACTCTCTCTTCCTTCCTTTCTAGACATCAGAACACTAGTGGGTAATGAGTACCATGTGCCATCTAACGATATGTGGGGATTTTCCGTTTTCGAGATACGCCCCGGCGAAACAGGAAGAGCTATAGTGCCTGTCCTGTCCTAAGGCTAGGGGAACAGATTACCCAGGCGAGCTCGTTACATTGCTAGGTCGACAATATTCTGCTGTTGCTCGGTACAGCTCCTTGGTGTTGTGTTACTGTAGAGCTGTTTGAGTAATGGTGCGGCTGTTCAGGATTTAGTGGCTTACACAAGATTCCTTTTATTTTAACACTTATTTATTTGCAACTTGAATATTTTGAAGGGATTACTAGTATGAGAATGGATCAGCACCCCACAATACTAGATATATCTATATTGAAAGAATCATTTTTACCCGAACACACGACACCGTCACACAATCTATATATCCGAGATAGCAATACCCCATGCTCACATCACTAGTACGTATTGTTGGAACATTAACATTGACATACTAGCAATCGCGTTTTCATGGTCTAATTGTATTTCAAGCTTTGGACACCAACACAATACAACCTCTCATCCAATTACATATAGTAAACAGATACAGTTATAGTCCGACGTTTATTTTCAGCTCTTGTAATGTTGAGTGTACAATACATTCTGTATTTGATAGGCCTCAAGCCCATGCAACCTATGTACGGGTGAAAAAAAAAGAAAAGAAAAAAACATCATAAACGATCACAAATACATTCCAGAATCCGAACCCATGAATCCATGAATAAATAAAAGCCCCCAAAACCCGAACACCAACGAACCAAGTTCAAAGATTTTGCTAGCGACGACCTTTTCAATCATCCAGCTCGTTGATCCGCATCTTCATGTATTCAAACATACTGAGTAGGATCATGTTGTTCACACCCGTGCGGATCAGAATGATAGATAGGCCTTTGTACATGCTGGACTTGGCTACAGCCGCGGAGGCCTCTCCAATTTCCTTGGATTTGCCGAGCAATACGCTCTGTGCGCGGGTCTTTCGGGTGTCAAGGGGGTAAGTCTACTTTGTTTTAGTATGTTTGATGATCAGAGAAAAGGGGGGAAACGCACGCAAAACCACGGGACAGTGCTACAGATAGCACCGGCAATCATGGGCGCGCCGAACGGAGACTTGTCGGGTCCAAGTTCCTTCGCAGCAACCTGCTTGACCGTTTCGTAGACAGCAAAATACAGGCCGGATCCGAGTGTATCCCGCATAGCGTGCAGGTGGAAACCTGTGTACAGGCCTCGGAATCCGTACCGCTGAACGATCTGTCTGATCGCCTCAACGGTACCGAGACGGGGCTTGCTGCGTAGCGAAGGGTCACTGATTGCACCAGGGGACGCCTGGGCGCGATTGGACACCAAGACGGAAGTCTGGACCACGTTTTTGGCGAGTTCAAACGGGCCTAGCAAGTTCAATACAGGAACAATCTGTAGTTTGCATCTTGTAAAAACTTACAAGCAAGAGGCGCAGTGATGAGACCTGCAAAGAGACCGGCCGTGGTAAAAGTGACCAGTGTCGATACGGTGGGGGTGCTACCGGGCTGGTGGTAGGTAGCTAGAGGGGATTGGCCAGTCATTCGTTCAATAAAGTCGGAGATACGGTGTTTGGCAGCATTGTAGGTAGAAAAGTTCACGACCCGGACCGCCGTCACGCTGGCCAGAGGGGGTAGAGCTCCTGTTACCAATTAGCCGACTTATCCTACCCCCCCCCAAATTATTCCGGCTCGAGTTTATAACATACCGGCAACATAACCACGAGGTCCTTCGTTCCGCCACAGATATCGGACGCACTGGAAAACATTTTGGAAATTATGGCTACGTCAAATTAAATTTCAGCAAGGAACAGAATAAATAATCGGGGAAACTCACGTTTGCATGCGCGTTTTGACATTCTCCAGAGGCGTCTAAGCACAAGATAGTTAGTGTGGGAACTAAGCAGGCATCCCAATTGCAAATTTTCCCCCAGGTGACCTACCACAGCAAGAGTGGCGCATATCGTGGAAGTCGCCGAGGCCACCTGGGTTTTGTATTTCTTGAGGAGCTTATTGCGAGTGGAGTCATCCATAATCCAGGTATTACCCGCCGGCATTATGACAGGTGATGGTTGTGAGGGGGGAGGGGCAAAGGGAGCATGTTCAGAGTGTTTGTCAAGAGTCATCCCGGTAGGCATCCCATCTGGGGCAGTGACAGGGAGGTGATGGTTGTTTATGGCCTGCTTAGTCGTCGCAGTCCAATGGTGAATTCACACCTTCTGACCAGTAGGCTGGGGAACCCTATGGAACGCAAAGCGGTCTCTCAGCGTGCGAGCAGACCGTTCAGCGTCCCACAATTGTCCATGAAGCGGGCTTGGACAACCCTTGTTTTGGATTTTTTTATCTTCTTTATTATATATATGTTTCCTTCCTTCAATCGGGGTGAAAGAAGAAAGGGGACGAAAGGCGAGTGAGACCGGCGTTTTTTGTTGAGAAAGAGAGGTGTAGTAGTGGGGCTGTTGGGTATTTTCGGGAATCGAGAGGGGATAAGGCGACAAGGAGCAAATTATTCAAGGCAGTCTCATAAGGAAGAGGAAAATGTTGAAGTTGGACTGTCCACGTCCGTGGTATATAAGAGGAAATATACACTCCGGGCGGGTTGCGAACCGTAGCAACTTGGTCTTCTCTACCCCTAGAGGGATCTTCGAGACAATGCAATTTAGAAGCTACCTAAGAGAGAAAAGACGCAGGAGAGCGAATTATCAGCCACTGAAATCACTGTCACTTTTATTTTTCTTAAATTTTGCTCGGGTTGATTATTTTCTTTGTTTTTTCCCTTTTCTTTTTTTTCGGTAACTCCGCAAAAGTGGGATACGGAAGCTAAAGAAATAAAAAAGCAAAATTAAGGGACTCACCTCCAGGAAGATCAACTTCCAGTGCGCGGGGTGCGGAAGAGATACTTCAATGAAGTCACGACACTCAGCAGTCGGTGGGTATTAACGGAGGAAGAGGAGGAGAGGAGGAAAGAAGAGTCGAGGGATTTACGGAGAGGCAGAGGAGCATCGCAGACGGTACCTCCTTAGTAAACGACGTGCGACAAAGACGAAAGAGAGTGGAAAGGCTGTCCTGCCAAAGAATCAGGCCGGTATGTGGGCCGCCGCCGTCCAGTGGTGGATCGCTGGGCACTCGAACAGGCTTAGGGGATTTGGCCAGTGACGTCGTCGTGAGGCATTCAGTAGTATCAGTACCACTTTTTTACTGTTATTTTCCCTTGCTGCATAGTCATCTCTCTTCGGGAACGGATTGATCCCAGAGATGACATAAATGAGTGTTGTAGTATTCTTCCGTACGAAGTACGAGAACCATTATTCTTTCTTTCCCATTTTTCTTTCCCTCTTGTTATAGTAAGTGCTCTTGCGACGTAACCATTTCCCCTGGCAAGGGATCGAAATGTCATAGTCCCAATATATCAGTCTGTGACCCTTCTCCAGATAGTCCATACTGCCAGAATACGGGACTAGACATATCTAGACTAGGCTCTGTGTCAAGGGAACCCGGCTTTCAGCTGCATCGGACCAAACCAGTCCGGCCAGAGGATTTTACTAGCACCGATTAGTACAGACTTTATCCTGGAGAGTGTGTACAAGGAACGTACTGGGTAATTAGGTTAGTCCTGTTGAGGGTTAGTGGCAGTGCTACCCGCCCGTCGGCCTTACCCCGCCCCATCCTCGATTGGTCCGCGTCATGGACCACTGCAGGGAGCTTGACTTGATTTCATGATCAAGCATCAGGGGACTAGGAGTAGCGCTTCAAGAGGTGTTTTAGTTTTCGAGAAATTATGAGCTCACTTAGTACTATAGCCAGATCACGGTGCAGAAGCACAGCTATCCTCCCCCCGCTCAGACAGCTTCTGTCAGACCATCAGTCAAGAGTTGAGAAGTGAGAACTCAACGCATCGGATCTATCCTCTTCTGGAGAAAGTGTGGAGTAGCTCCCAACCCTTCTTGTACTAGCGCCGGGTTAAGAGCTTGGTTACCTAATCGAGCTCAGGGATTGTTGGTTGGTATGGATGGCTCGACATGTGAATTTTATTACTAATAAACACTACTCAGCCAGTCTTAGCATCGGCTAGCCCAATCAGGCAGCCCGCTAGCGAGCTGATGGTGGCTGAAGACTGACAGTGCTGTGCCCAAAGCTCCTGAAGCTGACCCGAAGAAGATAAGGCAGATCAGCCATCATGGGCTCGACCACGGATGGGATCAGTTGAACCACCTTGTCGTGTCGTAATGCCTGGACTCTGGATATTTTATCCCATTTCGACTTTGACAAGCTTATTCGGTGGACTCTTTCTTGGCGTCTATTGTCTCGGTAAACGACTTATAACTAATTCGATTATTGACCAGTCCACTGCTTGTTGTCCATTCCAGGGCTGCAGTTGGTGGTCGGCCTGGATATGGTGGGATATGTCTAATACTTTATCCAATAATGAAATCCAAATCTTCCTTGGTTTGGAGTGAGGTGTACTTGATCTATAAAAAATAGGGTGCACTGGGGGGTTCGTCAATATTAACGTGGGGGTGAACATACCTGATCAACAAGTAGCCACCAATTATATATTTTGCGATTACTCCCATGTAAATCAAGACAAAGCAACGATATCATTGCCAACTAACGAACACAACATCATTCTACTCAAAAAAGCAAAAAGTAAGCTTTCATAAGCCATTGACACCTGGAAGAGTCCCTCAGGTTTCTTGATCTATCGAATCTGATTTCTGGGTGTTTTGATTTGCGAAGTTAGTGTATGTCTGACTTTAACTTCGCTATAGTTTGGTTACGCCTGACTCAATCCAATGCCTAAATGAAGATCTGTGGTGCCGAGGATAGCTTTGATATATGTTTATGTGTACTTATCCTAATTTACTATTTTCTCCTCTCGAGTGCTAACAAGGTGCTTACAGGTTTGTACTAAGATCTCGACAAGATACTTTGTTGCAACGGCGGAACGTTTCCCCGCGATGACTAATCCACCCTGTCCACATCAACAGTTGAAAAATTTCTGCATCTCCGTTTCCTTTCCTTTTCTTTCCTTCGAGAAAGCAGGTCTCCAACATACCCTTGTTGATGGAGGTTCCATTCCGTTGGCAAATTTTAGACCGAGACCGAGATGGAAACGCTGCTCGTTCTAATCCCATCGCCTGCCATCTGCCGACGGGGTAGTTTGGGTTCGCTTTGAGCACACACTTGCTTCCAATTTTCTTTTCCTTTTTCTGTTGTGGGTTGTACATACCAGACGTCGAGGCATCTACCTAAGGATGTCGTTGGGTTGGATATAGGTCAAGGGATTTAGGATTCCATCCCTGGAGAGGGAGGAAGAAGATGATCTTCCTGCCGTTCTCCTTGCTACACTACTCTTTTGCTCTGCTTTGCTATATCGCGGCTCAGCCCAGCTTTTCTCTACTCAACTAATGATAGCACTAACACAGGTAACTAAAAGAAACGTAGACGGCATATTCGAAGTCTCGTCGGTCATCCCTATGATATTCGAGGTCAAAATTTTTGCCAATAGTGACGAAGTTTATTTTTTCTTCAAAAGGCCTCCCTCGTGTTGCGTCCGCATCTCCGAATGGCGTGGTACGTGTCTATTAGAAGGAGGTACATTCTTATTTTCATTCATTGTTTCTGGCCGAGCGTGGAAAACGCGTTGAATACATACATTTCTTCTCCTGGGGTTCATCATCATTATCAATAAAATCTCCTTTGAGTACACAATATAACGCGTTTGAATGTCGAATAGAATGACTGATCTTTCCTGTTTAATCTCTCAGTACTGTCGATCAAGATACCTCGGGATGCCTGTTATGCGCACGCAATCAAGGGTCTGATCTTCAAGAATGCATCCTGATTTTGAGTCCCCGTCCCTGGCTCCCTCGTTGGTGAAAAGAGGGTTACAGGAGCTTCATGCCAAAATCGATCCCCCCTTGCTTTCTCCCAACCGAGTCAAGACCGTGGCGAACATCCACGAGTCCCAACACATACGCGTAGCATCCCCATGCTATGTAAATTCCCTTGAGAGGCACACCACCCTAGGGGCCTGCACTCCCTTTACACTTTGAAGCTTGGGAGGAATGTTTGAGCGATGGATTATGGTTCCCTCCGACCAGTCTATAAAACACCCCTCCGATCTCTGGTTGCAAGACTCTTGTCTTGAATTTCTCTCCCAGACGCGATATTGGCTATATCCAGCTGTCCACTCCTTTCTCATCCTCTCATCCTTCTTTCTAATACTCATTATCTAAATATCCAATTAAGAAAAAGAAAATGGCCCGTCTCTCCTTCCTAGCCCTCTGCTTCAACCTGGCTCTCCTCGCCAGCGCGGCCCCGGTTAAGCGCGAAGAGGCAAATGATCAAAGCCCCGATATTGCGGCCAAGGTTGCCTACGGGTCTCTTAAGGTAATTCCCACATTTTTTTCATACCTTTTGGGGTGGTGGTAAAGAGGTATTAATCAAATGGTGCAGTCCGCAACCCAAATGATGAAAGACATGAACGACATGTACCACGAGGATTACGGCACCAAGATGCCCATGAGCAACGAGGACGCCGCGTTCCCGAGTGCGGATGGGGAGGATGCTGAGGGGATGGAGGAGATGGAGACTCCTTCTGCTGATGAGAAGCAGGGAGAGGAAGAGGAGAAGGGAGAGGCGGTTGAGCAGGAGGGAATGGACAAGGAGGCTGCGCAGAAGGGAGCCGAGAAGGAGGAACCCTCGCGGACAGAGACAGAGGAGAAGAGGCCCTCTCCGTCCAAGAGCTCGAAGCCTAGTGCTGCGGCGTCTCCTTCGCATGTTGTCCAGGATGATCCGTTGAAGAACCTCCCTCTGGTTGGTGGGTTGCTGAGTGGTGGTGGTCTTCTCTAGGTACTTTATGTTTATCTGAGGGTTGAGGGTAAGGTGGCAGGTAGGGTAGATGAGTAGGGGTGATGGCGGTGGTAACTAGTTGAACATTGATAATAAGCATAATACTACAATCTCATTACATTACATTATTGAAGCAAGGGCCCCAGCTAGAAGTCGTCCTTTGTTAAACCCTCCGCATAACAGCAGCCCCTTCCGCCGCCGATTCCCTCGCCCCAATCTCCAAATCCTCCCTTAGAGACAGAAACTGCAACCGACCCATCCACGTGTGCCACCGCGAGCGAGATATCCCCCCCCCTTTCCTCCCGGCGTCTGTACTTGAAGATAAAGTAGTAGGAAGAGGAGAAACAGATGACCTTACATCCTGAGAGCCCACCCCCCGTCTCTCCCAGAGTTCTTCACCCATGATGACAAGCCAGAGTGCGGCGGATGTGAGGCGGATTGATTCTCTTTTTCCATTTGTGGCACCCTTAGTACCTCCAGGTGGGCTAGGGTTAGGCTTATCGGTTGGCCCCTCTGATCTTGACCGCGTATGCGAAGGTGACCTCGCAGGAGAATGAGAACGAGAGAAACGGGGTCGAAGCCCCCGGAGGGAGAACCTGCGTTTTCGTTTCTCTTCTCCTCTTTCCACTTCCGCTTCCTCGTTTCTGTCCTGGTGGATTTCTTTTTCCTCCGTGGATACTGTCTTTTTTGAACTTGGGCTCAGTTCAGTTTCTTCAACTTGAGAATGGGCATGATGAGTCTGAGTATGAGATTGGGGAACTTCCAACGCCCCCCGTATCATCTCAATGGCGACATCCTCCCCGCCCCTTATAAGATTTTCCTTGGTGAGAAAGGCAATGAAGGAGAGGAGGTTGTACCACGGCTTGACCTGGCCTGGTAAACTTCCATTTTCGTTGCTCTTTCCATTCCCGTTCTCGTTTTCGGTCTGGTCCTGGCCTGGGGCGTTGGTGAGGATTTCGTCGCGGATGTATTCCTCCTCTTCCTCGTCTTCCCCCTTCTCTTCTGTAGGATTAGGGTTGTCTGTGGGAATGGGTATCCCTGTCTCTCCTCCTGTCCCTTCGTCTATCTCCGTAGATGTACCGGTCGTTGCCGTTGCCGTTGTAAATGGATCTGTGGATTGTAGGAGTGACCGACATAACTTGAGTAACCTCTCCTGCGAAGCGGACGGAAGATCCGGCGGTAAACTCGTCTGCGTGGATAGTGTACGAGGAAGCGATTTGGCGGTTTTGAGGATAGAATGGAGGATTTCTTTTCTGCTGAGCTTTTCATTCTCTTCTTTCATTAGCTTTATATCATATGTTGAGCTTTGGATTGCCGGTGGTGGCATATATAGAGGGAAAAGGGAATGAATACCTGTAGACTCGATGGCTGCTTCCAGTGTCAACTGGTTCGTCATGTATAGGGCTAGAATCCTATCCATGTCCATACTTTCTCCAACCCCCGTGGCTAATATTGACTAATTCCTTTAATCGAGTACTAGAAGTGAGAAAGGAATAATAAAAAAAAAAATTAAATGTCGTATTATCGTTTATAGTGATGACGTCAGGGTATATGGCTAACTACATTACGCTCAACCAACAAAATTTTGGAAAAAAAAAAAAAAAAACACAAAAGTTAAATACCATAGCCCTAACCAACCTTCTCCTCCAACCCCTCTAAGAAAAAGTCCAACTCGCTCGGCCCTCCCTGACTATGTTCGTTCTCCGCCAATTGTTCCAGCAGACTTAGGAATGGATCTTTCTCTGTGGCGTCTGCACCCGTTGCGCCGGAAGGCCCGCTTACACTCCCGGAACTGCGGCCGCCTTGGCTTTGCGAGCTGGGGGTTTCGGCGTTGGCTGCGGCTTCGAAGGGGAAGGTAGCGTATTGGTGTGTGGGTGGAGTGGGAGCGCCGAATGTATCTGGAAGGAGGGGGTTGGCGGTGTTGGGGCTGCCGAGCCGGACGCCGGGGGAGAAGGGGAGGGTTGTGCCCGCAGGATCGGTGAGGAGGTCGGGGTCTGTGGGGATGTCGTGGGGCCAGGGTGGGGAGGGCTGGAAGGTTAGGGAGGAGGATGGTTGGCGGTGGTGGGTTGGGGTGTTTTGGGACGGGAGGGTTGGGGGGTAGAGGAGTTGGGGGTCGAGGTCCATTCTATTCAGAGTATGTAAGTTAGCATTCGATATTCTGGGTTTTAGAGTGGGAAGAAGAGAGGAGTGAGAGAGGGAACATACGGCTCGTCGGCGTCCACTAGCCGAACGTGTCCCCCGTCAACGACAAGACCTGGATACCGGTCGAGAAAGTCCTCGAGATGGAATACCGGGGCGAAACGGACGGGTCGAGCGGCGAGCGTCCGTACTAGATCTGCATGGCAGGCGGACAGAGTCTGGAGGAGGTCGCGCTGGTGTTGCACGCCCGACCATGACTGGCGCAGCCAGGCTAGCTGGTGCATCTCACGGGCGAGAAAGTCTGGGCTGGAGGCAAAGACCTCGCCGTCGCGACGGCCATGGTAGTGCACGCCGTGGATGTGGACGGTGCCAGCGACGGTCAGGCAGTAAGCGACCAGTGCGGGCCATTCGATACGGGGTGCGTGGCGGGCCAGCTCGACAAGCTCGGCGATGGCGTTCGCGTGCGAGAAGCAGAGCGTGGTCGCCTCAATCTGCCAGCTCTGGTGCTGACCCGATCCGCGCAGCTCGGCAAGGTCAATGGGCAGGAACGGGCGGTACAGCAGACAGTGGACAAGGTGGTAGATGAGCTTGCTGAGGAGTAAAAGGGTGCTCTCTGGGTGGCCGAAGAGGGCCTCGATGGAGGCGAAGAGGTCGTGGGTGCCGGCCGCCCAGAGGTCGAGTTCCTGGCGGATCTTAGACAGGTTGGAGAGGGCATGCCAGGGGAAGTGCGAGTCGCCCTTGACGCCGCCAGCGGCGAGGTAACGATGGGTCACGCCCAAGATGCGAGTGATATCGACGAGGAGGGCAGCGGCCCCGGAGCCGGAGCCCTTCCGGCGGTCGGACGAGTACTGAATGTTGGGGCCGACGGGGTTGAAGACGTCACCAGGATCGGAGCCCGAGGCGCTGGAGGAGGGCAGACGCACGACAATGGAGTGATCGGCGATGAGACAGGGGCGCTTGGCGCCGCAGGTCAAGAAGCGATCCATCACGTACACGGTCCAGAAGAGACGACGGCGGATCTCCCGTTCGGGAGGGGAAGAGTGGTGGGAGGAGGGGAGTTCGCGGTAGAGATCAAGGGCAAGCACCATGGAGACGGCGTTCGCTGTTTCGTTAGTTTTTTTCGCCTTCTACAAAAAGAGAAAGGAAGAGGGAGGATACCTAGCGTCATGTAAGCCTTCTTCCCACAGCCATAAGCGTAAAAGGTCTGCGAGAGAAGGAGGAGGGTTTGGAGATTCTCGATGGAGGGCGAGTCGATATCGACCATGCGACGGGCCTGACGGGCGTAGTCGAGGCTCCCGGGTGGAGGAGCGATGCTGGTGTATCTAACGCCACTATTAATACGGCCGTGAAAAGAAACCCAGAAAAGAATACCTTAAAGTCAAAGCATAGATTGCCATTGAAAGCGACACCGGTAACTGCCCCCCCTGATGGCGCTGCCTGGTGCCCGTCTCATCGAGAATAAAGTACGGCTTCCCATGCAGGCGGGCAAAGTAGGTATCGAGAGTAGCATCGGGCAGTCTGCCAGGGTTGAACACGGGGGGTGGCTGCGAATGATGGGCCAGAGGGACAAAGCCCTGGGCCGGGGCAGACGAGGGTGGCGGGGGAGGGGGAAAAGCAGCTGATGAGGCAGAAGAGACCGACGGGGGGAGAGCCGCAGTCCCATTAGTGGCAGTGGTGGTGGTGAGAGCAGGGCCATGGTCGACGGGCTTGACGGGGGACGACGAGGAGGCCGGCGACAGAGGATGGTGGTCATCCTGCAGCCGTTTCTCCAGGCCGTCGACACGTTTGAGAAGGGCCTCAAGCACATCTGTTTTGGGGCCTCTTTTCTTGGGAACGGCGTCTAAATGTGAGTAATTATTAGCTTCCTTCATTATTAACTCAATAAAGCGAAATAGATTAATTGCAGGGAAAGGAGGGGATCGGAGTAGAAAAGACCGAGAAGTACCGTAGACGCAGGGACATTGGAAGACTTTGCAGGCCTCGCAGCTGGGACGGAGACGGTTGCATTTTATCTGCTCTGTTAGTTTTCATATCCCCATATCCTCAGACTCTCTATCATATTTTGACACCAGTGGAAATACCTTTCGTTTTCGACAGGACTTGCAGTTCATCGACTCGCGGGGTTCGGCATTTACGCGCCGAGGCGTCAAGCGGTCGATGCTGACCTGCGGACGGGACATCATCCCGGCGATTTTGAGTCGAAGAATTAAAGGAAGAAAAGGTGAGGCAAAAGAAGGAAGAAGAGGAAAGAAGAGGAAAGCAAAGGAAGAAAGAGAGAGAGAAAAGAGAGAGTTAAAAAACGGCAATCCTGCAGAATCAGTCCATGCCCACAAACGTGGAGAACAAGCCTGAGGATTTGGACTAGCCTGACTCCTCCTCCTCCTCCTCGTAACAAGAAGTTAGACGAAGGAAGTTAGCATCGAGTTACAGAATAATACTAGAGTGTTTTCGGTCTAATTCGCCGGACATACCACCGATGCGGGGATGGTCTGGGGAACTGACGCTGTCGATCAGGATCTCGGGTAAATCGATTTAGCCTTCAGCGGGATTTTCCCCTGTCCATCACGGACCGTGGTCCGTTGCTTCACCTATTCCTCTCCTCTGATACAGGAGTCAGGTTTGAAGAGATCGATTTAGGAAATTAAGGAAGACTGCAGAAGATCTTCTTGTACGGGTGGCAAACGGCCCTACACTGGATAGGAGGGATTGTCTTGTAAACCATGTGATGAGCCAGACCCAAAAATGATAGAGACCAAAAATAAAGTAGACTAGTTGAATCGCCCAGACGCCATCCGTACAAAATCAAACGGCACATTTTGCCCAACCAGCAGCCGCAGCGTCTCCACCGTCGTCCATGCGTTGACATCCTCGATCCCATACGCTGTCCACCCCGCCCGTTCTGCCACCCCAACAGGGTCCCCCGTGCGCTCGCCTCGCGTCAGGTCCAGGTACACCTTTCCCCGCGTTGATGGCGGTGATGCCCGTCCACTGGTGCGGTAGTGACGGAGCAAGGGCTGCACCAGCAGCGACTTCTCCGGTGGCAGCGCAGACACGATCACAAACGGCTGCTCCACCAGCTTCACCGACTGGATTGAGGTGAAGGGCTCCAGCCCTTCGGCCAGCGGCCCGCTTCCCCGGAATCCCACGGTGTAGATTGCCCCGACCCCGAGGCTGCGGAGCGCGAAAATGCTGGCCGACGCTTCGCTCTCGCTGCCCGCTAGAATGATCGCCGCCCGTCCGCGGTATGCGGACGGCACGTAGTCCCGAGTCAGCGTCGCTCGGATCCCTTTCCATGTTGCGTTTTCCCCGAGCAGTCTGGGCTGTTGGGGGAGGCTGCCGCCTTCCGCTCCGCCCCGCTCCCCCGCTGCAGGCTTGGTCACTACAATTGTGTCCACTAGCCCGATCGCCCGTGCCGCATCGCTGATCGCGGGGACGCTCGTGCTGTGGCTGCTGACTGGCGGATGGAGTGCGGCACCGCCAAAACTCGGCTGTGTGATCACCCGCTCGATCGATCCGGAAGGTCCGCGGTCGATCGATGTCAGCGAATGGGGCAGGCTGAGCTCGTTGAAGCACTTCTCCATGAACATCGACTGCGGCGTCGACCGAAACGATCCAATCGCGTACAGATCGCGTTTTGGCAGTTGGCCCATGATATGCAGCGCCTCGTTGATCTCCGCTGCCGTCAACTGGCCCGGGGCCGCGATCATCGGCAGCAGCGGGTGGGTGATCGGCGAAAACACCGTGTTGAGCGCACGGGACAGCTGACCAAGTTGGCCCATGTTGACTGCCGATAGTAGCGGGTAGTCCCCGTGCGTCTGCTTGACGGTCGACCGGAAGTACTCCAGCTCGTAGTTCGCGTCCACTGTCTGCACCATGGCGATCATCTTCACAATGTCCCCGTACTTGGCGCTCTCCGCGAAGATCCGCGGTGCTTCAGGTGATGTCCATCGCCACGCCCCCGAGAAATCGTGGAACGCCGACATGATCACGCTGTTACCCTTGTCCTCAGCGAGCTTGCGCCGGATCTCCTCCGGGAGCCATAGTTCCACATCGATGTATTCCACCCCCCATTTGATGGCCCGTCGTAGATACCGGTAGAAGAGCTCCGGATCATCCATCGGGAATTTCCCATTCTCTTTCGTACATCGCGTTGTGAAGATAATCGGTAACTCCGTGTGCTGCCGGAGCAGCATCAACTGCTGCCCCACGTATCGCAGACTTGGCACCGGGCTTGGGGGTTCTTGTGGTGCCGGATCCACCAGTAAGTCGACACGGATCTCGACCGCATCCGATCCCACAGACAGAATGTCAAGGTTGGGCAGCGCCGCGTGAACATCCGGGAACGTGGTGGAGATGAAGTTGGTTCGGTTCTTCGTCTTCAGGTCCTCGTGGGGCCGGGTCTGGCCCAGGATCAGAGACAGGAACCGGGTCAGATCGCGCCGGAAGAACGGGCTACGCAGAGAATAAAGAAACTCGTAGTGGCAGCACTCGGTCAGCGCATCCTCGGGGAATGACCCGTCATCCACGCAATGCATATTGACCAACACGCAGGCGGATTGGTCACACCCTTCTAGAGACCGGACGAGGTCCTCCGCCAAAATTCCCACTACGACCACATTACTGCCCCGCCCCAATGTCGACAATGACGTCTCCGCTGTCCATGGCTTCCCCAGGATATCTGCGACAACCTGAACGATGCTCTCCTGGCCCGGGCCAAATACCGTGACGACTGTGCGCGTGGGCTCAGGAGGGAGAACCTGTGTGGGAGGATAGGAGAGGGCAGATGAAGACGAAGTTCCTTTGAGAGCGGTAATCGAGGGGGTAGATGTGGTCTCGCCTATAAGGGTGGTGGCCACAGGCTTATGGAGAGCGGTTTGCATCATCATCTCAAGGCATTCTTTTTGAAATCTTCCACCCAACGAAAAAAAAAAGAGAGAGATAGAAAGAGAGCCAAATGCGATTCTCTTCTTTATAAGTAGGCTCGCTAAATTGTAAAAAATAAAGGGAAAAAATAGAGGGGCGAAAGAGAGAGAGTGAGAGGAGAGACCGGTTTAGTAGATGAAGATGGACGGCTAATTAGGGGAAATATGCACAGAGTTGCATTGATGATCGCCAACCGGAGGCGGAAATTGATGATCTCCCTCCAAGGAAAACCGAGGATCAACGTAGGAAAGAATAGAGAAAAAAAAAAGGAATTTCAGAAAGAGCGGAATCAATATAGGATAAGCAAATGTAGATGGAGGAAAACAAGAGCGGGAGATGGAGTGAGGGGAGAACAGGTGTATGTATGTCTGTCTATGTATGAGGGAGGGAATAGAGAAAGAAAGAGAGAGGAGAGGAAAAGAGGAACAGAAAGAAGAAGAGAGGAACCAAAAGCAAAGTAGCCAAAAGCCACACAATATTAGATTTCAAAGGAACAACTGCCTAACAGCTTAGTGAATAACCGGCAGGTCGGAAGTAGTAAGTGGGAAATGGAAGAAGAGAGAAGAGGCAGAAGGAGACGGGAGAATAAACCAGAGGCAAGAGAGCTGTGGTATTATATGTGGTAATAGTGAATCGCTATTTGAAGACCGGGAATTGACCAGGCCATCTGCCAGGACGATCGATAAGACGAGGGATGCCGAACCATTCGAGTCCGATGAGGATTTTTGCGGATTATCGCTTCTTGTTGCGCTTGTTATTCTTGCTGTTGTTGCTGCTGTTGCTGCTGCTGGAGACCACCGGCGGACGGGAGGACGGGGAGGGGGTTCATTACTTTCCACTTTCCACTTTTCCCTTTCCCTTTTTTCGCGGATTAGCTTAAATTTCTCTCGATCTGCCTCTTGTTGAATTCGATTGGATATGGAAGGGGTTGCGATGGAATGAAAGCAAGCTCACTTGTCACTTTGCCCAGATGGAAGGGGATTTTTTGCCCCCGACGGCTAAATTTCCCCCGGCATTCCAACGGCCTTATTTTCTCCGCCAATAAGAGCTGGCCGTGCCGTGGTTCCAGTGTATAGAGGAAAGACAGTCCCCATCAGAAAATAATAGGACGATAAATCGATTAAAAAATAAATAATAAAAAACAGGATGAAAGGAGGGGAGGGGATAAAATTGGGTGGGTTGTGGATAAAAGGAAAAAAAGGAAGAATAGGTTTTGAAAGAGGGAGACAACATCAATCAACAAAAACATTGTAGGTACCTATCGCTCACTCACTATGTAACCAAATAGTCACCTTCCAAGACCACATCCAAGACACACCGTCCAAGCGAATCTAGAATCCAGTTCTCTCTTCCTTTGACTCTTTTCCATAATCTCATTCAGCAATATTAATCCATTATTCCTCCGAGTCTCCTTTGTTATCTCACCCAGACCCAATTCTGCCTCTTGATACGAGGAAAAAGCCCTCCCTGCTAACCCGCCCATATCCACCTACCATCATCGACGTACCACCCTAACGTCGTACCAACAGGCTTCTGGCTTCTAATTGTCCGTCTCACCCTTCAATTCTTGGATGTTCGTCCGTTGGGTTGGGTGCGCGAGTCAAGCCATAACTCATCAGGGTCCATTGGTCCGATCAGGCTACGATCATTGACTCCTCTCGTTGTTTCAGAGAGCCTCGACCAAACCCAATCCAATATCCTTCAAACCATCGAGGGGGGGAGCCTGCGAGCAATCTGCCGCGGTAGACACTTCCCCTCTCTTTGCTCTGAGTGGCTGGTACATGATGGAAGATAGTATCAGGGTTCAACGAATCGGAGGTGTTTTTTTGTTCATAGATTCTAGGGTTGTCCAACTACTCATACAACAATTGGGAGGTAATCGAGATTGCTAGCCTGCCATATGGATTGAATGCACTGAGGTGATTATCCTGGTGGGCGAGAACTATCCTTCGCAAAAAAAGAAAACGAACGAATAAAAACAAGAAAAAAAAAAATATAAAAAAGGGTAAGACTGAAAACGCACTAAGTAAATACCGGCCAATCGAAAAGGGGTATTGGAAAGAGACAGGGGAGCAAGAACAGAAAAATACCTTAAAATTGGCAACATTGCATCCAGGAAACAAAAAAAAAAAAACAGATGGTAATAGATGATAAACAGAGGGGGGGGAAATCCTGTAAAACCAACGGAAATCGTTCGTATCCAATAACCAGTGGGTCAGAACGATGCATGTATGTGTGTCTATTATGCGTGTGTATGTGCGTAGGTAGATATGTGTACAAAGTAATGCGTCTGTGATGTCGGTAGGTGCATGTACCTAGGTAGTATGTATGTATATGCCTCCCATGACCGCGCTGGTCTTTGGGATGAGTACGTAGTCAGATGAGACCCGTCAGAATGACGACAACTAGAAAAGCCATCCAGTTATTGTTTTTCTCGGTGACAAGGAGCGTTGATGTTGCATCTCGCCGTCCAGGTGATTGTAACTCCTCTTTTTTTTTTTAAAAAAGAAGATCTTCACTTTAGGGTTTGCGGTACGAAAAAAAGGGTGGGTAAAAAATAAGTAATCCTCTCGGTCTAGTATCGTCTCCAAGAGCTTTTGTTCCAATTGCCGTCCAGGATCCCTTCGGTAACCGGTGCGGTAAAATTTCGCACCCCGTGTGCAGGGGAAATGTACGACGAGTGTTTCGAATGCTTACTGAGCCACCACTCGTAGAAGTTAGGCTGGCCGTTTTTGTCTCCGCAAGTACACACCCACACGGTGCTCATCTCTCTGCAATTGGCCCGGGGAACCATGAGATAGCACGTAAGAATACGTGGCTGGCGCATGATTATCGAGGCCCATACCATGTCCAATGACACGTCTTTCCGGTACGGCTCTCTTCTCTCCACCAACCGGCGTGCTTCGTTTTAAGGAGGAGAAATGGCCAGTCCGTTCATGAGCTTGGGGAGGGGCTTCCGGCGGGCGTTGTTGGCCGTCTTGGATACCCGGGGTGCTCCGTGGATCATGCGGGGCTCTTTCATGAGACTGGCATCAAGCTTCGCAGGGGCTAGATGAGGAATCAAGTTAGCAAAACGGTCGGAAACAGGGTTCCATTAAGTAGTAGATCACAAACCTCGTGTGACAAGGCGGGTATAATCCCCAGAGAGGCTTTGCTGGGACCTGCCCGAGGCAAAAGAAGCCGCGCTCGCGGTCCTCCAGAGATGGTTAGAGGTGTCAGACAGGAAGTCCGTAGTGCTCCGACTGGAGAAAAGGGATGATCTGCCGCGGTTCCGTTTTGAGAGAACAATTTCGTCAAAAAGTGCCATCCTCGGGTCTTTCGCCTTGGGGTTTATCCTTTCCCTATCACTTATGAATTCGTTGAAGCCTAGAAGTGATATATATGTTAGTATGCCGTGTAGAGCACAGATAAAGCTTTGAGGGTCCTAACTCACCTTGAGTTTGCTGCAAAACCCCGATATATTCTGCGTGCTCACTTGGAAGACTTTTAAAGAAGGCATCCATATTAAAGCTATAGGTAAGCCCCGCCTTTTTCTTATCCCCTGAAGCGGGCTGGAGGTACTTCTTATACGTGTAGAATAGGCTGGCAAAGCATCTGACGAAGGCAGCTCGCACCTGTTCTGGATGGAAAGCAGCTGGGCACACCACACTGATCTGAAGAGCACACCGGTTGTGCACTAGAGTTTTACAAGAAGCACACTTGTACATGTTCTCATCAGCTCTCTCATCACAGATCGCACAAACGGCCTTATCATCCCACGGCTGCACTTGAAGGCAATGCCCTTCCACCCAGCATGTACCTTCTGTGTTATGGATTGGCGGCATAGCCGCCTGAGGAACGATGGTTGAGGCAGCAACTGTGGACTGAGCATACACCGATGGGGCATAGGTGGAGCCGGGGTTATAGTCCGTGTTTAGTGTGGTCACCGACAGGTTAGGAGCGTGGCCCAGGAACGGAGCACTTGGCCGCCTAGGAACGCCCTGCCGCATTTCCATCCCGAACGACGAGCTACGTCGGGATGCTGCATCGAAGTGACCAGATCGCTTTTCACGTAGAGACGCTTGAAGAGCCATGCCGGAGTCATTCCGCGAGGCAGGAGTGGTTGGTAGTGGGGGGAAGTGGCCGGATATGGGTGAGCTTTCCCTCGGAGACGGTGGGGACCCGGTCTTGAAGGTCGACCCCGTGCCTGGGCGATCCAAGCCCTTGGATGAGTACCCCCGTGATGCGGCCTGCTCATTACGGGCATGCAGGTAGGCATTGAAGATCAGTGGTGGGTGAGAGTTCAGAGGAACAGAACTCTGGCCAAAGGCACTGGAGTTGAGGCTGACGTATTTGGCTAGTTGCGTTGACTGTGCCTTGGAGTGGAAGATGGATGAATTCTCCGACATGAAAGCATCAAACGGGAACGTCTCGACGGCATAGGCGGGCGGGCCCGTGGGCACACCGAATCGACTATGAAGGGGGGCAGCGAGTTGGAGCAAGGAGAGTAGCTTCCTGCGTTGATGGCGGGGGAGCGGGGTTGGTTTAATGGTGCTTTCGATCATATCCTGATCCAGATCGACCAAGACGAAGTCGTCTGACGGCAATTCCACCTTCTCATATCGACGTTCGATGCCGACAATGTACGGGCACGGGGCCTCCAGTGCTTGAATCAACCGCGCGGGGAGAATGGGAATTAGAACTCCCGACCACGGGATGGGGAACAAAAGATCCACCAGGGCCCGAGTGGCAAGGTATAGCATCGAGGTGTGCGATGAGAGCAGGATTATCCGAGATTCTGTGAGAGCGTACTCGAAAAGGATGATAATGTTGGACAAGGACAAGGTCCGGAATAGGGCAAAAAGATCGGTATTCCGGGAGCCGGGTAGCTCATTGTTGGCCTCCTTTCGGGCAAAGAGTCGCAGTTCTCGGACTGCGAGCTCTACCTGTGTCTTTGAGGTATTGGGGCTGAACGCCTCGGTGCAGAGATTCATAACGTATCGTTCCAACGGTTGCCAAGTACCCATTCGGGGAGAGCTGGGGGGCACTCTTTGAATGGCACCATCGGTCATGGGCACAATGATTGCCTTTAGCCATTCCTTCCAGAAGCTGGTCATGTTTTCTTCGCGCCCAAGAATACCGTACGCGCGAGGTATCCAGAATCCCGTGTCACCATCGGTCAACCCCTCGATTTTAGACGCCGCACCATGACGCACCGGGCGCAGAAGGTCGGTCATCAGCCCGATCTTCTCTTCCACGGCACTAATTTCATCTTCCAGATTCTCTCTCGAATCAGACCCAGATGGTACCGTCGGGAGTTGGGCTAAGAGTCGGGAGAGCTTGGCTCGTTCAATAGCCAGGCGTTCACCGAGGCTCGCTGCTAGCTCTCTTTCCTCGTCTGTCATGTTGTCCTTCCGCCATTCTTCACAGCGCTTCTCCAGTTGCTCCGCGGCCTGCTGGTTCAAAGGAATCCAGATGGTAGCGCAAATAGCGTGCAGGCGAGAGCCATTGTCAGTCGTCATGACGAATCCATGCCACGTCGACCGGGGCCTTTGGTCCGAGGAGACAATGTTGATATCGTTGGGGAACGCAAACATGGGCACATAGTCTGGAAAGTTGCCTCGGAGTTTCAATTCTTCGGTCATGGTTTTGGTTGGGTATCGATCGAGGAGTACTGGTTCGAACCGCCGCTTCAATGGATGCATACTAGGCGAAATTTCCAATGGCTGCGGAGCAGGAATCACTGAATTATAATTGCTTAGGCGTCGCGATGTTCGGATCGATGCTATAAATAATAAATATATTAGTATACAGGTGTTTTCTACCCCTTTCCTCGCCATCATTTGTTCTAGAGCATGAGCTCACCTTGACGAGCAACCGACGGTTGCCGCTTCATACTGTTCATATCTCTGAACGCCATATGCCGTCGCACACTGCCGATACCAGATCGGAGTAAGTTGGTAGGTTGCGAAGAATCCTCCGAAACAATCTTCTGGGTCCGAAGCCTGGATCGAGGGCGTGAAGCAGAAGTGATAGCGCCGGCACTGAGGCTCAGATCCGACAGAAATGACTCCCTCTCCGACGCAAACTTCAGCAATGCCTGGTCAAAATCGAAATCCTCCAGGAACGACGAGCCACGGGGGGACGGAGCGCCGCCCTTGATTGTCATGCTACTTCTGTTGCTACTGGAGCCATTGCCGTTGGTATCGGGTTCCCCTGAGCGGATCGAGAGCCGCTGGTAGGAATTACGAGGGCCGATCACAGAATTGGTTCTGGAAAATAGTCCATCTAGACGAGGGTCATGGGCTTCCTCCGCTGCGGCGTCTTCCTCGATGGTATCGGTGACGGCAGGCCCGGGGGAGGTGGCACTGTTCGCTCGGTACTCGTCCCCCAGCTTGCGGAAGGTGTCTAGGATCTCCGAACCATCCACGCCAGCGATCCAGAAGTAATCGGCGAGAGGAGTGGAGGGCACCTCAACGGAGGAAGAGGAAGACGAAAAGGGCATATTGCGATACTATCGAGGGCGAAAGGAGCGGGGGGAAGAGGGGAGTGTTGAAGTCTGCGGGGTTGTAAATCATCAATCGTCACAAAATCGTGGGCCTCGTTAAAACATGGGAATCGAAACTCAATCACTGGACGAAGCTAAAACTCCCACTGCCATTAACAGGGGGTGCAGAAAAGTTCAGCGATCAGGGGTTTCAAAATCGACAGGCCGGGAAATATAGCGGCAACGAGAACACATAAGTCTGGGGTTGCGACGGGGTCGCAGGAGAGGGGTTGTGGACCGACTGAGATCTCAACAGGTAGCTTTGGAGCAGTGATGGATGATATTAAGAATAAAAAAACAAGTGGGAATGGGGGATAAAAAAGGAATCGCCCCAGAAGAATAGGAGGGAGCGGAAGAATTGAAGAACGAGAAAGAGAAATGAACAGCACTGAGCAAGGTGGTGAGGAAAAAGATGTCTGGGATTGCCGGTCTAGTGCAATAATATTGACGAGGAAAAAGGAGTATTATTGATGAGGGGCCAAGAAATGTCCAACCCAGTGGGAAAAGGAGGAACTGGAGAACAAAAGCCTCGCCTGGTTGACAGGTGTCGGTTGGAGTCGAGCGAGAAGCTTTTTTTTCCCTGCGTCCTTTGTGTTGTAGAAATATTGCTGTTTTCTTTTTCCTCCCCTTCTTTTGGATGGATTTTCCTGGATTATTTTTTCTTTTCTTTTTCCTTCTTCACAGATCCCAAGACGGCTGCTTGCGTGGAAGGGGGAAAAGACGCGAAACGGCTGCTCATTTCTAAAACTTCCAGCCAGCCAAACAGTCCCCGAGTCCCTCGCTGTCTCAGTCGCACGAGCAAAGACCTCCGACTAGCCTTATTATTATTATCCTTTTATTATTGTTGATTAATATCCATTGCTTGTCTACGGCATGTGGCAGAGAGAAGAAAAATAAATTAAATCTTTTTTTCTTTTTCTTTTTGAATGTTCGTCTTCTCACCTCCCGACGATCGAACAAGAAACGAAAGAGAGCAAGCAAGGGCACCACAAAAAATAAAATAAAATAAATTTAGAAAAAGAAAAGAGAAGGAAAACAAATAAACGTGCAGGTCGGTCAGGTCGACCCGTCTGGATGAATGCTCCTGTGGGAGAACTAACGATTCCCAAGGCCTGGACAAGTTGCAAACTACTGCAAGTGTGCATCTTTGGCTGCAGCCATTCCAACCACCACCATCTCCTCCCATCAGGTACCAGCCTACCACGCCCCATTTCCCTGATTCACTGCCCTAAGTTCCACCCTGGATGATTCCACCGCCGCCACTGCCACATAATTCGAGACTAAATTTGCACACACCACCACTGCTGCCTCGTTTACAGCTTCTCCTCTTCCCGCGGTACGCCGGACACAATGAATGCAATAATGCACATACAAAGTTGGTGGACGGGAACGATGGGTATCCGATAGTGGGCCCCATGGGACTCTCCCGGTCCGAGTAAGTCCTTGAGTCCTTGGCCATTATTGGGGGAGGTTTTTTCCCAGGCTTTGGAGAACCGCCGTTCGAGTAAACCATGGAAACGCTCGATTATTACGTTGGCCACGATATTTTTTGGGGATTTACAACTCCTTAATCCCCGATTGACAACACGAGCTGTGGACACGGATGGAGAATGGCGCAGATTTCCTTCGAATCGGAATGCTCGACAATTATCCTGCGTTGCGTGGTAAATGGAAGAATTTTTTTTTTGTTTTAATTTTTATATTTCTCTCAGAAAACTCACAAGACAGAGGGGACAAAAGACCTCCACCAAGTCCCCAAAATAAATTTTGCGGCAAGTACCACTATCAGAACTATGAAGGAACTAGATAACTCTACAACAACGGCTCGAGCAAATGTCTCACCTGTCTGGCGTTCTAGTCAATCTCTGATTGGACGATTGAAAAGCATTGTGAACGGCCTCCATGTACCAAAAGGGAGAATTGGTGCCGATTCAGGTCCATGGTCCCTCCGTGGATGGAGCGAAGTGGGCTGCCGAGGTTCAGACAACTCGCTATTCGCTCGTCGACCAAGTTTTTCACTTGACGGGGTTGGCGACGGGCAAAGGCTGAAGTATCTAACTTTATTGTGATAATCATGACTTCAATTACATTAATCTATTCTTTTTCTTTCCTGTGGAAGAATGGCTCCTGAAGGGTTTGGCAGGTGAGAATGACAGGGTTCAAGAATTGACACCCTCCTAAATTTAATTCCCCGTTTATTCCGGAAAAAGTGAAAATGAATAACTGCAAAGGAAAAGAAAACGGAGAAGATGGTTTGACCACCATCGCCTCCCTAACCACCATAACTTAATTAAGAGTCTGCAATGCTACGCCCTCGACTCCACACTACGTAACGGCCATGATCACGGCCATAACCAAAGAAGTCGCCGCCCTTCTATAGAGAAAATCGCCCCAACTCAACTCACCGGGGTCAGGCCGATCTGCGTGGATCGCGATAATCACCACCGTGGAGAGGGAACGTCAATTTCGTCATTGTGTTCTCCAGATTACCCGTTATTGCTAGAGATCAACAGACCGGAGAATGGGGGATGAGTTGATATCCATGGACGAGGAGGGATCGTCCACTGCAAAGACCCCATATTTAATCTCCCCAGGTTCAAGCTGGACCTGAAAGTGTATGTGATTCCTATTTGAGTATAGTATATATTTTCGCTCCATACCAGTTTGACTTGCATGAGATTGTTTGCCATACTCTATAACAGAATATCATGTTTCGAATTGCTGGGAGAAGAGGCTTAGTATTACTAATTGGTTCTTCCTTGGGAATTTTACTGGTATCTCCTCTGGAGTGCCAGGTACGTCGGACCTACTCGGAATACATTGAAGTCCAAACGGACAATTTTTAATTGACAATCGAACCTCAATCCTTCGCAAGCACATCAAGCTCCAACTCTTTGTAAACCCAGAAATCTCTATTCAGGCTATAATATCCTACACCCATGTCCCCCAACTACACACCAATAGAAGTCGCCCATCATTACCTACCTACAACTTACTAGGTACACAAATCACCGGTAACACCTCACCTATCCAGCTCTTTAGCGACGTACAATCTCAATCTCCATAATCCGGAACCTACCTAATGTCCTTTAATTGGTCCTTACCCCGGATAAGGAAAAGCAAAATCAACCACTAAACAACCAGTCCCCTATCTAAGCACCACACCTGGCCCAAGTGCCTCGCATAAAGGCCTCCTCCGTGCTTGAGAGCACCCTCCTTCGCATGAATTAGTGGGCCGGCGCTGCATGCATGTCTAATGTACCTAAGTACTTGACAAGGTACCGCAGCGTACCTCGAGACTGACTTCCCTGTCCGTGGCCCTGGCGAAAGTATTGGGCGGTGCATCGCCAACACCGTGGACCACTTACCTACCTACCTACCTAAGGTACCTAAGTACCTCCGTATCGCGTCTTAACAGGAAAAATGAGTAAGCATACATCCCTCCTTGCATTGACAAGAAGAAGAAACAAGAATATTGTTCGGCACAAAATGAAGAAAATATAACCTCAGGTTCCGACTGGATATGTTTCTGACTGAGTATAAATGCTTAGAAACCTAGTCTATTAATTTGTGCGTGGTTCATCATGGGTTCCCCGATAACCCATGTATAGAGGACCAAGGTACACTTCCATCCTGGAAATCCGAGGTGCTTGGACTTCCAAGCGTTAATGTCGCTTGGTACCTTAGTTTTAGGAGGACCCCCCCCCCCTTCTTATCTGTAGTTTCTTACTCTTCAAGAATAAATATCTTAGAAAAATGAAGAAGAATTCATATCACAGGCCAAACAAAAGCCTCACTAGCCTAGCTCACTCATCCATTATATTTGAAACAACCAAGGAAAAATATGCAAAGGAAACTATCCTTGTACTTTACATTTACCGCTAAATCGGGCGGTCTAGGAAAGGAACCTAGGTGTCGGAGATGGATGAACTCCTCCTTAGCCGCTTGTGCGGGGGAGTTCGTCGGCTAGTTACTCCCCCGGAGATACGAGACAGGGATCGACAGGGAACAATGAATGAACTATGGAGCACTCAGCAGACTCATTGTTGACGAGATGAGGTTAGGGGGAAGCTAAGTAGATCCCCTGGTTTCAGGTGGTAGTGGTCAATAGGATGCCGGACCAACAGGTTTAGGCTGAAACAATCATTCCCTGTTTTGCTCTCTGTGCCCAACGTGGGTATTTTGGGTTATACTAGGTACCGTGGACGGCATTTCAAGGAAATTTGACCCGGGAGTTGCACGTGCATGAACAAAATGTAGTACATCCAAGAGAGCATGGAGATGGAATGGGTTCATTACTTTGTTAGTCTGTGGTCCGATAGGATGTATTAGCACCGCTGAAAAACTTTCTGCTAGTCTCAACGGTAGTACTTTTGTCTACTCTAACTACCCATAGACCGGGTCCACCGGAGAACCATGCATCTCCCGCTCCCGTGTAACCAGACACGGCAGAGGGTATTGGGAGGATGACCTGCACCATATCGCCATATCTGTGAAACATCACGGCAAGATGATCCACTTTCCGGGGCGGTGGGAATGACTTGGCATCGTTGAATGGCGGCCCTCCTCGTGCACCAGAGTTGCCGTGCATCAATCATGCAGGAAACAGAATCGTCCGCCCCTTCGGCGGGAGGTTGTTTTGAGTAGGGGCCGCTAGTCCTTTCCATTAGGAGTGAATGGAAGGACTTGGTTACACAGCGCAACAAAACCCTAGGGCAAGGTGCTTCACACTCGTCGTCGTGTCATCAAGTTGCCCGTCGTCAAGAATCCTTTATCCCCCATTGCTCCCCTCCATTCGATCGACAGCTGCCCTAGCACAGCGCGGCCATCTCGCCGTATATCTTTCTGCAGTGCCTCAAGTCCCTCCTGTTGCCCTTCTTCTTGTTCAATGAGAAATGCAACCTGTAGCACATCCCGTGGGTTCAGCGTAGGTGGCGGCAACTCTGACTGATCAGGGCGCTCGAAGTCCCAATTTAATGAAACCGCCTTAAAGGGGGGTTTCGGATTCAGTCGGGTTTGCTAGCGGTAGTGTTAGCGATATGTACAGCACGGAAAACTCCCTGTTCAGCCAACAGGAAAGGTCGTAATAGGACGTACTTTTACAACAACCGATCCATCACCTACATTTTCCAACTGCGCCTCAAGAGCAAACCGAAGTAGACGAGTCTTCCCGTACGGCCCCAGAGATTTGTTATCAACCTCGAGCGGGGCCAGCTCCGATGACTTTGTTCGCACACTGAGACAGGGCTGAGCGACAAATTGGTACAGTTTACGAAAGGTCCTGACTCGTCCACTAGCAGCTTGCAGGTCGTTGCCGATCAGGGTCTCGGTATAGCTGACGCTAACCGCCAAAATATGATTCCCTTCTTCTTTTAAATCAAACCGCACAATCTTCTGGAGAGATTGCCCTTTTTGTAGCCCATCTTTTAAGGCGACATCATCGGTCGGTTCCAGATCCAGAGATGATACCTGTGACGGGGTTTGCATTTCCGCAACAATCCGGACGGAGGTTATGACGCGGGAAGTATCCTCCGGGTGCTCATTGTTCGCGCTGAGAGTACAAGCAAATGTTTCCCCAACGTACGCAGACCCGAAAGTGGGAGGAAGGGTAAGCTTCATTCAGGAGTGGTCAGCAAGGCCGGGGGTTGGGGACCTTGAGAGAAAGCGCGTACATTTGGGGTGAGGATGAACCGATCCTCAACGATATCGGAGGGATAGCTCAACGATGCTTGGCTGGAAATTTTCGTATTTGCTTCTGGAAGGGGGTATTGGTAGGATAGAGAAGGTCGCGAGAGGCTAACAAAAGTCAGGAGGCGCCTGGCAGAGGATCGGCGTCAAACTGCTTACCGCAATACTAAAACATGGTCAGCTGGGGCGACTCAAGCGGCAGGGGATTAACATCTGGGTACCTTTTAGGGAGACAGCATGGGGCTCTTTGGGGCCATCGGCACCCGAGTGAGCACGAGGGCGTGCCATTGATGAAAGAGATGCCTGGCGTGACGCAGGTTATGAGGGGGAAATCATGATTGTGACTGTTGTTATCGGCCGCCGGAGACTCAAGCTAGTCTAACAAACATGGCAAACGAGGCAAACTACACAAACCTCCGCATCGACCCTCTTTCTTCAGGCTTATCGAGTTATCGCCCGCTCGCTAGAAGGACTAGTTGGACTAAATGCTAGTATGGCTCTGGGGAGGCTAATTGGAGGAGATGTAAACAAACACCAAGACAATCTCCTCAATCTCAACATCCACATCGACATCCGAGCTGCTATTTTGAATATATCATGAATCATATCCAAGTCCTGTTGCCTCCCAGGCTTCACCTTGACGAAGATAGATTATGTCAGCCTCCAAATGTGACCTGTAATGAATGGGAATATCACTACTATTCACTACTAGCTTTACGCCACCAGTCATCTTTCCCCTGGTCGCACTAACTCTTCAATTTACATCTCATCTTGAATCTTGGATATTTTTGGTAAAAATATGCTCTAGAGTATGAGCATCTTAAGGGAATATTCACCCTACCCCGCCGGGGTGATATACTTCCCTTCGGAAGTATATTGTCACACTCGGGAAGATGTTCCGGAGGCAACACTGAAGAGAAAACGCAGTGACGACGCAGCAATCGAGTTTCAGTCAAGTTTGTTAAAAATGCTTCCCCAAAACGCACCTCGTGCGACGATAGTCCAAAAACCGGAGAATACCATCAATATGACCGGCGATAAGCATATACCTAACCCGAGTGGGAAGGCGAGAGGCCCGCGGGGTAAGACCAAGTCGAAGACCTCTCCATCTAAATCACCCCAGGAACGTCGGGCGAGGGTGTTTCGGAAACACCCTCCCAAGACCTTCCAACGGCGACTGGAGCGTGCGCTTACCCAACGGTATGTCTTGCACCCAGATTTCTCAATATCCTGTCCCTCCTCGCTCCCATTACCTAACAGGGTCCGCACCGTCTCTCTCTCTATTATAGCATGTTTGTGGTTGGGCAGAACGCCACGGACACTGAGCTGGTCCCTGAGATGAAATTCGACATTGTCGGGTCAACTGGGAATCTGTACAAGGTGACCATCGGGAAGGAGCCGACCTGCAACTGTCCAGATGCTTCAAAGGGCAACCAATGCAAACATATCTGCTACAGTACGTCCATATACCTAGAAGAAAAAACCAGAGAAGCCATCCCTATTACCTTTGCCCCCTGAAGGCATCATTTTATATATTTTTAAACTTATCATTACATCTGCTGATCTTCATGGCACTGAAAGTCCTCGTAAAGGCCCTAAAAGCACCCATACACCTACAGTATCAGCTCGCATTCCTCTCTTCTGTGAGTGAACCCCATCGTCTCTCACCCACTACCATCAGTGAAATATGAAAAAGAAAAAGAAAAAGAAAAAGAAAACTAATAGTGCCACAAGGAACTCCGCGAGATATACAAAAACTCCCGCCTGTGCCTTGGGAAATCCAAACCCGACGACCAATCCGATGGCAAGCGCAAGCCGGTGGAAGGTGACTGTCCCATCTGCTACATGGAATTCGAGCCCGACAAAGCCGAAGAGATCGTTTGGTGTCGAGCAGCCTGCGGCAACAATATCCACAAAACCTGCTTCCAGAAATGGGCCATCAGTCAGCGTCAACAGGGAGTTCGTTGCGTTTACTGGTAAGGCTTGCCCCCCTCCTCCCTGTATAGTTCAAATGGTGCCCGGATTGATATAGCTAAACGGAAAAAAAACTTTTTTATCAATAGTCGCGCCCCGTGGCAAGTGGATGACGGCCATGGAGTTGTCAACGTGGACTTGGAACAGCTCTTGCAAGGCCCTGTTGGTCATGAAGGATACATCAATGTGGCGGAGCAGATGGGTTTGCCTAGCGAACGTGGTACGAGACCATCCCTGTATCTATCCCCTTTATTTTCTTTTATTTTTTATATTATGTGGCGTAACTGACCCTTGACGCGGTTAGATTGTTCAACATACTATCGTCCCTCGGGGCGCCGGCCCTGGTTCTCTTCTGGATGGGGTAGATCGGGAGGTTGGTACTAATGATTGCCCTAAGTGTACGTCTGCCATCTGGTATGGTAGTTGGTGGGAGTTACAGGTGGGAGGAAGCGACAAAATTGCTCTGGTTGGCGTCCGCATAACTCATACCCTAATTTCCGGTTTATTTAATCCACACCGTTTCGCTAAAAGTACATTGCCATCTTCAGGTCTCTGTAGAATCCAAGAATATATATGGTCTTGGTTTTGGTCCTTAATGTTGGAATAGACGAGGCTGATATTCACCTTCTCCCTAACCCCCCCCCGCTGTAGTAAGGGAACAACGACAGGTTGATCCGTAAGGGGTCGGGAATACTCCATTTTCCAGTAAGGAGTGATTTTGTTAGTCCCTGTATTGAGTGTTGAACATGTTCTCGTCCGGGGCAGATAAACTGGAAGGGCTCCTGCTGTGCCTCCGCTGTTCAAGAACTGAGCCTGGGCAGTGTGATATACAAGGGAGCCCTAGCGCCGTAGTAGCACTGCAATTTACGAGGAATAATTTCCGTCATAAACGAGTTCTTTTTCTCATCCACCCTCTTTGACAACACGATTCCCCCGACGAACAACGGCCACACTCACGGCTTCCTCGCCCGTCATCCAGGACGGCATACGCTCCGGGTTAACAATGCCTAGCTCGGCGAGTTGGCGGATCCCACTGATTACATCTGACCCGGAGAAGGTCAGGAAGAGAGTGGGCTGATGATGTTGTTCTTGCTCAGACTCATCTTCGTCACTGTCGTTGGTTGTGGTGGGAGGGTCTAACAGGCGGATGTCTAGGCGGTCCAGCGGAGCGGATGATAGAGAGGACCCGGCGGTTCCGAAGCGGGATTGGACAGCGAGTTTACGCTTTTTGGAAGCACGAGGATCTGAGTGGGGATCTCCGTTTCGGAGGAATCGTTTGGTTGTTGAATGTTGCTTGAGAGATGTAGATGTGTTGGTAGTGGGGTCTGGACTATCGCTGTCATCGAGCGCTTTGTTTTCCTTTTCGGGGTCTGATAGCTGCTTGTGGTACTCTTCTGGAGAGACGGTTGTGGGCGGCCGAGGGTCTAGTGGGCTGCCTTCTACGACGGCGTCGGCGAAGATGCTGAAAGCACCGTTGGCTTTGTTGGATCGTCCGGATCCCCGGAGGGCAAGGAGGGCCTGGAGACTCTTCGCTGTCAAGGATGTAGCCTTCAGAGCGTACCGTTGGTGCGGGAGGGATACGGCCTTGGGAATGGCGTCGCGCACGATGCGTTGGAGGCTTCTGGTGTCGGTTGCAACGGATGAGGTGCTGGACTTGGGTCCTGTGGCAGACGCGATCGAAGTGTAGATAAATGGGCAGCTGTCGGGGAACGCAACGTACATTACCCTCGACGAGTCTGTGAGGTATTCCGGCGCCTGGCGCGGGTTCTGGTACGGCGAATTCGAGACGAAGATGCGGAGGAAGGTGACGGGGAGGGATGCAGAGCGGGCGAGATAAAAGTGGGCTTTCACGAGGGGAGCGATTTGCTCCTGAAGGTTATTTAAGAAGGTTGAGGTGTGGATGCGCGGGATACAGGAGGAAATATCGGCGGGGTCTTGACTGCCGCTGATGCGCGCGAGCTCTAGCGCTGTCCATCGCAGACTGGATGGGTGGTCATCCAGGTAGCGCAAATCGACCATCGCAAGCTGGCGTAGTGAGATTCCATGGCGCCAGTCTCCATCAAGAATACGGTCAATTACTTCGCGTTTGCCGCCTTTCCTCACTTGAAGCTCCTGGTAGGCATTCCGGACGTCGTTGAGTGAGCTCTCGGCCGGGTACGGGCGGAGGCCCTCCTCGAGGTTGTCGTCTTCATCGCGCCCCAAAAATGGAGGGAACCATTGAACATTGCGATCGTCCAACCATTGGAAAACAAGATCTAGTATCGATTGTCGGGAAAGTTTTCCAACCGATTTGACGAGAGACGAGGTGGTGGATGGAATGCGCAAGCTGTTGGGAAGACTCGCGGTTGTGGGCGCGCGGACTGCCTTTGGACGGGGCATTTCTTGTTCGATGTTGACAAGTAGGATTCATCCAAGGCGCTTTTATAGAATGAATCTCAGATATACAGACATGGATCTCACAGAAATTGACGGCGGTGTTAATTACGGTGTCGTTTATCCATCCGATGCTCAACGACATTATTTTGATTTCCGCTAGGATCAACAAATATAGGTCACGTGGTGATATTGTGATATTTTGGCCTCAGGCACAAATACTGCACATGGCCGGGACTTTTACAATAATGATGGCATCCATGATATTGAGGCAGCTCAAGGCAACCAGAACCCTAAAGTTTCTCACCCCTCTTTCTCACTCAGTCGCGAGTTTTCGGTGATGATCCTTGCGAATACCCTGTGAGATATCGACCAGGTGCTCAAGCCTTCACCGTTGATATGGCATCAATTCCGGCCATCGCTACGAAGTGTGCGTGTGACTGGTAAAGGACCAGACGAGAACTACATGTCTGGCAAACTCGGCAAAATGTCATGATGATGAGCCGGGAGAATCAACCGCTCCCAGTGGAAATCCAGCGAGTTGTGTCATTGATGGTACTTATTCACCATCAAATTCACCATCTGCAAGAGAGGGAAGGGCTGAGGATGGAATGCGGGGGAGAGATCCTTCTTTCTCTCCCAGTTATTTTATCGCAAACCGCGCGCGAACGAAAATAATTGACCAGCCAGGCAAGGTTCAGGATGATTAAGTGGCGACAGGCATGAACGCGAGGCTGACCAATGAAGGGAATGATCCAAGACAAGGGCATGCTCTTGAACGGCTGGTCAGACCAAGTCAGCACGATCCAGGACTAGCATGGTTGAATGGGGGAAAATGCTCCCTCCCGGCTGCAACACGAGAAGTCAAACGCTGGGAAGGATGATTAAATTATTAATCCCGGTGGAGAGTGCCCGAATGCTATGTTTCAAATTATTCATTCCGACGTCGGCGATAATAAGAATGAGGATGTCATGACCAGGTCAAAGGGTGGCAAGGTGGTGGTGGTGGGCAAGGGATGATTTCAAGAGGTGCCCGTCACCCATTAGTTATTGTATTTGAGTATTAGTTACTTTTAAAACATCCTCATCATTTGTGATAGCCCTGCCGATTTATTCTCCCTCTTTTGGACAAGGAAAAAGCAACAAAGACGGCAAGGAGACTCGTTACTCGAGACTCGAGAGCCGAGTCAAGGCCGGACGAGCGAAGCGCACGACCCGGTCGCGGGCGCTGTGTGTCATTAGCCATTATTATTAATCCAGGGCGGCCTAACCCCATTCAAGCAACCCGTGCAGACCAAACAGTGGTAGCGGAAGGTAGCGGACGCCTGGCCTGCTTGCGCTGGCTTATTCAGCCCCCGAACCCCCACCTGCCCAAATCATACACACAATCTGTTCTCGTCGCCCTCCGATCTCTCTCGATCCGTCTGTTCCCCCTCTTTTTTCGATCCTCATATTCTCTTCGCCCGTCTCGCACCACTCCAGCGACCTCATATTCGACACAATTACCGCCGTCGATCCGATTCGAAGCGCGAACGGCTCGTTGTCGCCTGCATTTTGTCGAGTTCTCGCTGCTCAGCCTCTTGAGTACGCCTGGTGACTCGACCGTCGGCCCACCCAGATTAAAGGGAATTTCTCCCATCAACCCGCCATATTTAACAAATTGAGGAACACGAAGGAATTAGGGATATCGTGCCGGGACTTTGGGTTGGATTTTTGTTTCGATTCTCTTTTGAGAACTGAGGATAGAGCCTCGTGTGGGGATCATGGCCGAGTTCAACGGGCGTCGAGCCCCCAATTTCTCCCAATACCTGGAGGACCTAAATGCCATTCCATCGCAGTACGACCTTGCTATCCAGCAACAACAGGAGACCTTTAATCTCGACTCTGAGCTGTCCCTATTCACGAATACCGAGTTCTTCGATTTTGATACCCTGGGGGATCTGAACATCCCATTTGAACCGGTGGAGGAGAAGAGGTTGACTGATACCAAGCAAAACGCATCCCAAAATGTATCCCAAAATGCGGATATGGAGTTTTTGGATCTTCTTGGTGGTAAGTGATACATTTTTTATTTGCAGTTTTTTCTTTCTCTGTTTCTGTTTTATTTTGGGACCGACCATGAACTCGATCTGGGGAGTGAAATACAACCCATGGAAACCCCTACCCTTCCCCATTTCTCAGTTTTACATCGGTCTCGACCCATTTTATTTTCTATGTTGTTTTTATTTTCTATGGGTTTACTGCTTTTTGTGTGATTTTTTTTTTTGTACTCCCTGAGCTCCAGCTGGGTTTCCTTCCCTAATCCCTGAGGCACGAGGTGCATATGCCATCCCACGCACACGCCATCTGACCAGGTCACTATTGGTGCGTCTCCTGCATGTGGGCCGTTCGCTGTGCCGATCGAGATAGGTTTCTCAGGGTTTGCAGCAAGTGCCCCTTAGGCGTTGATAGCGTGCGTCAGGCTCAGTATCACGCAATTTCACGTGACCTATAGAGGATCGGTTGATGGACTCCCTCTTGAAGGCCTTTTATGTTGGATCTTTGTGTCTCGATTGGACATTATTTTTTTCTTTTTGGCTTGCATACTCTTCCATGTCTCCTTGCTTGCGATCGGGTTCATACCGGCGCCTTTACGGCGCAATTACATAATGCTTGAACTCGTTGACTGACTTTCACCAAGACGGCTTTGGCAACATGAATGACTTCGCTCACGATCTGAATTCGATGGGCAACCAGGCTGTGCCCGTGCAGAACACACAGTTCCCAGTTATGCCATCGCTACCCAACAACCTTCCGGACACCCACGTGTCTCCCAACCAGTCCTCGTCGACATCCTCCCCACCCTCGGGGTCGACACCCCAGGCCTCCGCTCCTGCCCCTGCTACATCCCCTAGCACAGATGCTTCCCCCGCGGCCCCAGCACCCAAGCGCAAGAACACACAAAAGACCCCCGCACTGAGCGTAGAGGAAGCCGCGCGGGTTGCGGCGGAAGAGGATAAGCGTCGACGCAACACTGCTGCCAGTGCCCGATTCCGAGTGAAGAAGAAGATGCGGGAGCAGGCCTTGGAGAAGACAGTCAAGGAGACAAGCGAAAAGAATGCTGCGCTGGAGGCGCGTGTCACAGCGCTGGAGCTTGAGAACCAGTGGCTGAAGAACCTGATCACTGAGAAGAACGGCAAGTCAGCTGAGGAGGGAAAGAAGGCTGAATCTGATATCACCGACATGTTCAAGAAATTCCTGGCATCACAGAAGACCGACGGCGAGAGGAGTAGTGCTGGATCCAAGATCGGCGTGGGCACTGCCTGAAATGGAAGCAAAGAAAAAAAAGAAAAACGACTAAAAAAGAAGCAAAGAATTGGTTTTCTGTTGTACATTTGCCATTGAATTCGATTGTGCATATTATCTGGATCTTTTATTATCTTTTTGCCGTGGAGAAGGCGTCCACGGATCTTTGGATCGGGATGGGAGGCACGAGTGATGATTTATTCATAATTGTTAGAAACAGACCATTTTGAGTCTGATATACTTACTACCCACTTTATACTGCGTAGTCTGTAATTTCTGTTCAGTGCCGCTCGGTTGCTGGTCGGGGAAGAACAAACAACTCTCAGCTCTCCGAGTCGCACTCTCCTCCCCAATTACCCATCAACAATCATGGCCAGCATCAGCATCCTAGAATACCATTCCCTCCCAATTCTAGCCACCTATCTCACTGTCCGCGCTACCCTAGCCACCCAAAATCCCTAATGGCACCGCTGCGGCATCTTCTTCCGCTTCCTCCTCGCCGTCCTTAGTCTTGCCACCACATGGTACCACATGTTCTCCTTTTTTAGGCAGTCATATACTACCTGGGCTTCTAGTTAATAAAACCTGAGATCTCTAGAGGGGTATCCGATGGTCTATCGGTGGGAACTCTGGCTACGGGATACCAAACTCTTCCGGGAAGCGTGGGAGAGTGTCTCGGAGACATCTGGAAGATTTTGGTGGAGTGGGCAGATATTTCTTTTTACGGTGGGGTGGAGTTTGGTTTTGGGGGTGCAGGGTGAGTCTTCCTATTTTCTTGCGTTCTTATTTCTCTGGTTTTCTCGTTCCTTCTTTCTTGGTGTGGCGGTACGGAATGGGGTTTAATGTTGAATACAGGACGCAAGTATAGTATTCCCCACGTCTGGAGCTTCATGCTCCTAGGTCAAATCGTGGCTATATCGTTTGCGAAGGATTTGTTTATTCTGACGCTTTTTGTTTCTCCGCTTCCACAACCAAAATGGTCAAACAGAGGGGAAAGGAATTGTGGGACGGGGATGGTGGACATCCCTCCTCGAACTCACCCCTATCATCCTCTCCCTGCTCAGAGCCGCAATTGTGCCTGCAGTCGCACACACGAGCCTCTTCAAGCTCGTGCTTCTGATCCCGCACCTCCTCCTTTTCATTCCGGGGCTGCTGTCTTCGCGGTTTCTGGGTGCGGGAGGAAGTGACCCGCGGTGGTACACGGGTGTCTATAAGATGATTACGGCTTGTGCGGTGCTAATCCAGGCTCGGTCGACGTACCTGGTTACACAGGAGGAGAGGGTGGGACATAACCTCTCTGTGCTTGTGGGAAGACTGCTGGAGACGATGGGCGAGCATCCAGCCGTGAGTAGTGTGGGGTGGGGTGTGGTGTTTTGTTCTGTGAGCCTTTTGTGTTATACTCTCTTTTTCTTCTAGGCTCCCTCCCTTCCTACACATATAAACAATAGAATCTAGATAGACAGAACGATGGAGAGGAATTAAGAACGGTTCGAATGTTTCCCATGTCTCGCAACAACAATAACCCCCCTAATAATCCCCGTCCTTGCCCACCACGCAAACACCCACCCCGCCCCCCGAAACTTCCCCAACCCCATCCCAAGCGGCCGTAACGCCTCCTCCCGCCGTCGCAAAAACACCGCTATCCCACTAAACACATGCTCCGATATATCCTTTATCTGGATATCGGCGAGCGCATACCCCATCCGCACAAGGAACGCCTCATATTCCTCCCTCGTAAGAAGATTCGCGTACGGCGTCCCCGAGACCCAGCAGACTAGGCGGAGGAGGAGGCGATCCCTCAAGCTAACATTGTCGGCTCGTAGGAGGTCAAAGGCCATGAAGGAGGCGTGGAGGGCGGAGGAGGCGTAGTGGAGGAGCGGGGCGCGGGAGGGGTGGAAGTGGTAGAGGGTGTCGAGGGCGAGGAGCCAGTGTTCATCATTCCTCACCACACTTTCGGTATCTAGTTCGTTGGTGCTGGGAGAGAGAGAAATGTGTAGTTCCGGACTCCAGGTGGAGGGATTCGCTGCGTCGGCGCAGAAGATGTTCACGTTGGGATTTTGGTCATGGTTATGGGTTTGGAGACGGTGACGGGCGAAGTCGGCTTGGGCGGGGAGGATGGTGAGGCCGGTGTAAGAGTGGAAGAAGGATTTTTCATTTCCGGTTACATTTTTGGTACTAAGATTGGAGTTGGGACAGGGGAGGTTGAGTAAATGGAGCGATTGATCGCCACATCCTATACCGACGTCGAGGAGATGGAGACGGACGTTGTGTGGAGGATGGGGAAGGAGATTGGCGGTGATGAGGACTTGGTCGAGGAGGGCGGCGCAGGCGGAGGGGAGATCGGATTCATCCTGGTTTCGTTAGTTTCTTTTTCTCTTTTTTTCTTTATTTGACCCTTTCTCTCTTTTCTTTGTCTGCAGTCTTTTCTTTTTTTGGTTTCTTTCTTTCTGAGCCGGGACGAAGAGGTACCTTCCAATACCCAAGGTTCATCCACATGGACTGAGGAGGAATTGAAATATTAAGAATGGCATGATCGAGACCGTAGACGTAGGAGGACTTTTCTCTCGATTTACTCCCGAAAAGCCAGGAGAATGGCTTCATGGTTGCGGTTGGATGGATTTTCCATTCTTTAATCTCTTTCCACAGAGAAAGTAACTTAAGATCAACTTGTGGGCCTTAGTGCACGTCATTCATAAAGTTACCTAGGGACTCAACCAGGAAAGGCAAAATGTAAAGAAATAAAATAAAATAACATAAATAAATAAATAAAAAAATATATATATAATAATAATAGATCGGCCTATATCCGATCTATCGATAATTATTATAAGAGGGAAAAAATTATGTGCACCAGGGAACTTCCACCCCCAAATCCCTGGCTGCCCTCATCGCAGACACCACACACCCCTCGAGCAGCACCATCCCATCCCAACACCACTCCCCGGCTAGATACACCCCACCATCGCCACTGCGACAGGCAGAGGAGGGTGGGTAGGGCCCCGTCTCACGGAAAAGTTCCCGCAGTAGTCGTCGACTGCGCGGACTGCGGAGGACCCTCGTGAAAGTCGCCGACCGCAGGATCTTCTTTGGGTCGATGGCTGTTAACTAATGGGTTCGTGGTGACTAATACAGGGGACGGTTGGACGTGGACAGCCTCGGTGATGGAGTTTGAGGAGCGGAAGTAGATGTGCTGTGAGGTTGTCATGGGGCTGTCGGGTTTGGAGATAGTAGTATTAGTATTAGTATTATTACTAGGGGAGGAGAGGATGTTGGTGAAATCAATGTGGGCAACAGTGTGGGCCGTCGTGGTAGGCACTTGGCTGAGGGCTTCCCGACAAGGTTCGAAGATCGTGGCTGCCACGTCCGGGGAGACGGCGAGGATGACGATATCGAAGCGTTCGGTAGATTCTTCGAGTCCCGCATTTGAGGTGCGAGTGGTCGTGGTGAGGAGGACACTGCTGCCGCTGCCGTCCGCGGCCCAAGAGGTAGTTGTGACCCGAGTGGATTGCACGCCGAGACGTACATCTAACCCACGGAGGAGGGTATCTTGCGCTTTGTGGACGCCGTCGGAGACTACAAAGTGCGGTTGGCGATGGGTTTGGCGCTTGTATGTGAGCACATCCGATGCTGGGAAAAGTGAAGCAGCTCGTGGTGTGAGCAGGTGCGGACGCTCCAGATCATGGGCAGGAGATAGCTGGTGACATAGGCCCGGGGCAGGCGGATACGGCGCAGGTAAGAGTCCAGCGACTCATCTTCGGGGTCCTTGAGCGGCGCGACCAGGTAGCAGCATGCGGTAAACCAGGCGTAGCAGACGAGCACGTACAGCACCTGGAGAAACCAGGGGAGAAGGTCTCCACGAGGAATGGGCGGGATGTGGTGAAAGTTGGAGGCGTGGCTCAGGAACGGCGGCGGTGGTGGCGCTGCGCTCTGGTGGTTCCTGTCCAAACGCCCAAAGTGGAAGAGAAATGGCTGGGCCTGATAGCACACCCCGAGATGGTCGTACATTCGCACCAGATGATGGTGGAAGCCGCCTGCGAACGCGCGCATTGGTACGTCCACCCAGATCGATTTGGCATCCTCGTCTTTTTTCCCTCCCGGCTGCTGCTGTGGGGGGGGGGGGGCGATTTGGATAGATTCCGCCGCTAGAGAGATTTGCGGTCTCTGCGACGACCATATCAGCTCCATTTAGTTTTTTTGCCCCATCGGATATTTTATGATGTCAAAATCAACCTCATACCTGGTCTATCAGACGCACTCGGAAACGTTGTTGGGGATCGTTGTGTAGCAGATACGCTGTCACAAGTCCGGCCATTCCAGTACCCACAACGACGACATCGCGGCGATTCTTTCCATCATCGATGCAAGAGAGGGATGACGGGGAAGGAAGAAGGGGACACACGAAAGTAGATGTCAGGGAGATATCCAGGGTCACAGCTATTTTTTTCTCTCTTTTGGTTGAGTCTGACGAACGAACCCCCCCGCCGGGCGCAGGTTCACGTTGAGATTATTCTTTGTTTCTCTACCAAGGAAACTAACTCTGTCGACCGTCTTGGCTGATCTTCATCTCCACCAGATGGCGACGCTATAGCGAATCAGTTTACTGATTATGCATCGATCGGACATATGACAGAAAAATAAATCAGGAATTTCTAGCATGTACAAAAGGGATATCAGTTCGTCATCCATCCCATCCCCCAAAGGTATCTCAAAATTCCCGGCCAACTCCTTGATAAAGCAAAAAAAGAATTCATCCCATCTATCCAAATCCTCCACTGCCACACACACCAGGCAAGCACATTAGTCGTAGCTGAACAAGAATCACAAATTTACAGTCCGATCCAGTCTGTCGTTGAGTAGTTTATCTTTTTTGCGTAACTTCGTTTCAATCCCGGGGCCCTGCTCCTTTCCGCTCCGGCACACCTCCCTTGCATTGTCTTTAGTCTTCAAGTCGGGTCTCACCCTCCTTCCGATCCGTCCTCTCGTCACTCTCGTCCCCTGTAATCTCTCCCCATCCCGAGCTGCGACGGCTGATGCGTCCCGGAGCGGACTGTCCGCCAATCCCCGAGATGCTGGCCGCGTTACTGTCCTGGCGGCTGTGGGAATGGACCCCGCTCACAATACTGGCACCGTCCCCGTTCGCGGGGCCTTGTTTGTTGGCGTAAAAGCTGCCCCGTTCGCCGCCTCCAGGCCCAACCCCGGATGATGAGTACACACTGACTCTCTCCGCACTAGCCAGACCGACCAGGCTGGGTCGGCTCAGCACCCCGGGCGCATTGAATGCCGATGTGTTGGACGGCTCCCCCACGGTCCCGCTTAGGACGCTTAACGGGAGGCTCTCCCGACTCCCGCCAAACACTGACGACGGAGCGAGAGCGCGAACCGACGCATTGGTGTCCAAAGAGTTCCGGCGGCGTCGCTTTGACGAGGACGCCAATGTCAGGATTGACGCATTATCGGTGAGAATATTATTGGCAGTCGCCGTGCTGTAGGTGTGGGCCTGGCTAACAGGGGCAAGGTGGGGTGGTACCGCGGTGGCCGGTGATGGCGGAAACTGGTGGGAGAACTGCACCTGTTGGGATCCGGAGTTGGTTGCTGTATGGCCATGACTATTGTGGTGGTGGTGGTGGTGATACTGATGATGTGGGTGGTTCTGCGAGTTGTAGATCTGACTGGAAGGTGCTGCTGACTGCACCGTCGTCAAAGTAGTGGTCAGCGACTGCACGGAGTGTGTGGGGGACGAGAAGGTGCTCCCCTCGCCACCACCAGTGGAACTGATCCCCCCACCCACGGTCGCCATTGTCCCTGCCTTGGAGTATGCGGCCTCCGAGAGCGCCGTGTCGCCGTTTGTGGAGATAGTGGGTGCCGTGGACTTGGCGCTGGTGGCCGGCAGTTGATTGTCATACCCGGAGTAGGCCAGGGAGGGCTCGCTCTGCGACCGAGAGCGGGATCGATGTCCGGGCCCATCACTGCCGTCGGAAGAGCTATGATCACTGTATTGTTGGACGACGTGGCTCGTTCCGGATAGAGGATACGGGTTGTTCTTGAGGCCGCCTCGGTTTTTGTTCTTGGGGACGGCATGGCGCTTGTTGGACCAACGAATGGTGCCAGAATCGTTCGAGCTTTTGAGATTGGCAAGGCGTTTCATCCAGCTAGAAAACGGGCGGCGACGTCCATTACGGTCTGTCCATAGGGAATGTGTAAGCTTTAGATCACCGACAATCATTGGGAGAAAGGAAGAGGAGGAGGGGGTGAACAGACCATGCGCCCGGGCAGGACCATCAGTCGTGGCCATCTTGGCCTTCCAGGTAAAACCGTTTCCAGGAAACCCAAGAAAAATGAATTGATTGGGGAGAAGAAAGTGTGTGTGCGAGGGTTGCGTGTTTCTCCAGGCAACGCTGACTGACGGAGGCGGAACCTTGGGGAATGTCGCAAACCAGAAGCAGGCGGCAGCGAAGGTAGAAAGATGTACGCCGTGGAGGGGGGAGGAGAGAGGATAGGGGAAGGAGAGGGAGGAAGACAAGGAATCGTCGGGGTTTTCTACCAGATATTCTGCGAGCGGAGAGAAGAAACTAGCTGAGCAGATTAAAGCATTGAAACGTCACTAACTGTGAGAGTTCTTTTGCCTGTTTCTGCCTCTTTTGCTGGTCTTCAGGAGATCCCAAGATGCCCGCACGTGATGGCCGCCTCATCGATCGGCCCAATCAGTCCGCGGCTTCATCCCAACCTCCCACCTCTGGCTCACGCGTTCGTTCGTCCTCCTTATATACTCCCACAGTTGAGTCTATGGTGGTACAGCCATCTACGCCATCCTGTCTTGTTTCTTCACCTCCCCCCCGGGCGGAGTGGTCGGATTCGTGGTGCTGGTCGCTTCCTTACAGACTGTCGTGGCAGCGCGACCAGAAGCTTAGGAGTCTTGGCTACTGCAATAATCGATAATAGCGTTGTTCGCTCGTTCTCTTTGTCTATTGGCTTGCAGCCTTTCAGATAGCAGCAATCGATAATGAGATCTCCTCCTTATCTTGTACCCAAAACGCTCACACGCCCAGTAAGGGACGATCCCCTGTTAACCCCCTGTACACAGCCCTGCAGGAGCTGTAGACTAGACTCTCTTTTTCTCAGGAGTTCACAGTCTGACCGCTAGAGGATGGTTTCAGACGCTGTGTAGCAGGGAGTCCGTTCCACTGCGGCGTTGAGTTATAACTCTCATCACCTGCATGGATTTCCCGTTGGATGCATCAACCAAGGAGCTGTGGTCACGTGCTTTCAAGCTCTTCTCCCCCTCCGCGACTTCCTCCATCTTTTCCGCTGACGACCTCAGCTTACCCCCTGCTGCAAAACGACAGCTATTCGATCGGGCCTAGGTATATTCGCTATGGTGACCCCGGGATTTCGCATATAAGTCTACCATTTTTGCCCGTGCTCTTGATGAGCTTCCGATATTACTCCGATCCATGTCATCAGGGTGGCGGGCAAGACCAGCCTACTGGCTACGGAGTCTTGAAGAAAAATGACCTAGCAGAGAAGTCAACTGCTCGGCTTATTCCATTCAAATTCCCACAATGAGTGGGCATAGAATCCAACCCCTTCCGTCCGAGGTGGCGGCTAAGCTCAAATCGTCTACATCCATCACTCACTTGAATGGAGTTATTGTGGAGTTGGTTAAGAATGCTCTAGATGCGAATGCCCGCACCATTTTCGTCACTGTTGACTATCGACGAGGGGGGTGCATTGTAGAGGACGACGGAGATGGGATCCCCCCGGCTGAGTTTGAAACCGGAGGGGGGCTCGCACGAGCTCATCGTACGTATTTTTATCCGTAGCACAACTGACACTGGTTACTCACCTGTGACACAGATACCTCAAAGTTTCACCCGGAGGCATATGTGTACGGCCAGAGGGGCCTGTTCCTAGCCTCCTTGTCCTCCCTCTCATTGTTGACAATCACTTCACACTATATTCATCATCCAAGCACAAATACCATCATATTCCACCATTCTAGCCTCTTAGCCCGGCTGGCTCCCGCTCCGATGCACCAGGGCCTGAGGTTCAGCGAGCATGGAACCAGCGTCACAGTAAATGACTTGTTTGGGAATATGCCAGTCCGCGTGAAACACCGCGCGCTGACTTTCCAAAAGCCTGACGAACTAGAGCGTCAGTGGGACGAACTACGGTATATGCTAGTTTCGTTCATGGTAGCAAATAAGCAGCTCCTGAAACTGGTACTCTCGGATGTCGACAGGGACCGGAAGCTGACGATCCGCCCCCGCAGCCATGGTACGTGGAGGAACAGCGAGCCAGAGCTGCCACGTATTAGCTCGATTCTTGCACAAGCAGAGCTAGTTGATCCCCCGAGTCATAATTCCTGGCACGCCGTGTCCGCCTGTGTTCCACATCTATCAATCCATGCCGCACTCTCCCTTGTGCCTAACCCCACCCGGAAAGTTCAGTTTATATCTCTTGGGATAGAACCCATTTTCCCTTTGAATCATGCAAATATTCTGTACAGTGAAGTCAATCGCTTATTCTCCTTGTCTGACTTTGGTACTGTGGGCTCATTCTCTTCCACCGCCGCATACAATGGGCCACAAGACGGCCAATTTGACGGGCATCGTTCCACTACCAAGCCCGTACCTAAAGCTGTGAACAAATGGCCCATGTTTTATATATGTATAAACTCTGTAAATCTCATGATCGAGGGCCGGGATTCACCCGAATCAAATAAGTCTCTACAGCACATCATTGATGTTCTGACAGCTATGATAAGCGAGTTCTTGCGACAGCACAACATGCGCCCTCGCGCTGGGAAGAGGAAAAGGAAGGAATCACTTGCGCCAGGTACGGAGAATATCGACAGTGTCGAGGTTGTTGGCGGAGGGGCCATCACTAGTACTGAAGACACTCTTAGTGGGCAGCTCAAGCTGCCTTCCTTTTCACGCCCAATCGCTAGCCCCCATTTTGGGGATTGGTCTCGAGTAAGAAGTGCCAGGAGTCATTCTGCGCAAACACGCTCTTACCATTCTGGCCCTACCGTATCTATTCAAGAATCGAGCAGGGCGGACCAGGGCACCCGTGAGAAGCAGCCTAGGGCTGAAACCACAGAGCACGGGTCAAGAGAATTGACCGGGAGCACAAATACTGCGCTTGACGGCCTAAGTCTCAGGCCACCCCAACAAGTGGGAACTATCTTGCCTGCTCAAACTGAGGACACAAACGAAAAACAATTAGATACCGTAATACCCTGGACCGATCCGTTCACAGCAAGATGCCACTGGGTCAATTCGCGGACTTGCCAATCAATTGATATACGATCACCAGCAGCGGTTGCTCTTGCAATAAGGCCCCGATCGACCGGGTCCTTGAGAACCGTACGGGCAGCAGACAGTGCAAAGCGACCGGCCTCGGCAGCTTCGGATAGGGCTCGGGGTATGTGGATTGGTAATCTTTTGGATACTTGGGAAAACCCAGTTTTTGGTCGTTCAGAGCAGCCTATCAATGCCCTTGATATTTCAGAGAACTTCGGTGAACGCTGCCCAGAAACCCGAACACGGTACAGCTCGGGAATTCTCTGTGGTTTGGATAGTTTTGGTGTATCAAAATTCCGAGGTAAATTACGGAAACAGGACCTCGCAACGGCTGAAGTTATTTCACAGGTTGACCAGAAGTTTATCCTGGCAAAAATAAACACTACGGCGTCTAAGAGCAACAATGGACCAGGGTCAGCTCTACTACTTGTTGATCAACATGCTGCCGATGAGCGATGTCGAGTCGAAAGTCTTTTTGCCCAGTTCTTCGACGTAACTGGAGGCTCGCCCGGTGTACAAACCATGCAGGTGAACCCGATTATCTTTGATATACCGGTAAGCGAGGCATCTATATTCATCCGGCACGCGGGATTTTTTAAACTCTGGGGGGTTGAATATGGTGTGGAGCCCGAACCTCAGCACATGAGGGCGTCAGTGACGGTGAGCAGGCTCCCCACACTCATCGCAGAGCGATGCAGGACAGAACCCGGTCTGGTAGCCAGTCTTATTCGACGGGAAATCTGGAACCGCGATGGATCTGGAGGAGGGCAAGCACGGGCACCCTCTAGCCAGGAGGGGTGGAGTAAAAAGGAAAACTGGGTGGATAGGTTGGCCGGCTGCCCCCAAGGCATTCTCGACCTCCTCAACTCCCGCGCGTGTCGTACGGCGATCATGTTCAACGATGCCCTAAGCACAGTTGAATGCCAAAGCCTACTGAAACGCCTAACCCGCTGCGTGTTTCCCTTTCAATGCGCGCATGGTCGACCGTCGATGGTACCTATCCTGGATCTTAGTGGTACATTCGGGCATGACATACCGAACGAGTATAACGGCGTGAGAGGGGGGGGGGATAGTAAGTTCACGGAGGCGTTCAAGCGATGGCAGTCATCTTCGACTCGTCCACAACCAGAGTTTAGTTAAGTTCATCATGTAAATCCTCTTCAATAAATTTCCTTCATGTCCAAGCCATGCAAGGCATCGATCATCTTCAATAACATAAACTTAATCTTCCCCGTATAACCCAAAGCCAAAAGAGGTACATTAACTTTCCCCCTCTTCTGGGTCCATCCACATGGAACTCAAAGCTGCGTCTGACACGGCACGCATCCGAAAACCCTCAGCTCTTTTTCCCCACATCCCCCTTTCTTTATTTATGTACGTACATTAAACCAAGACAGTCAAACTATCCAGGAAACCCCATCCATCTAAACGAGGTAATAAGGATCTGAGCCAGATGTTTGATGTGTCAGACCTGCTAACTACCTTCTCCATCCTACGTAATCCCATCAATCCGCAACTCTTCACACGATACAAGCTACAGATGATCCCTGTGCCGCTATGTAGAATAAATTCATTGAAGCTAGAGTTAAATACTCATGCCACCGAACCAAAAAGGGGAGAAATAAAATAATTAATTAAGGCGGAGACGATGCAATGCAACGCAGATGCAGATATAGAGGCAAAGACAAAAGTAAATTCGACACAGATCGATCAAATCGAGTCGATCTCATTCTGAGGTGCGAGTTGCAGGTGAAGGAATTCCCGCTACTTTGGGTCTGGGATTCGCATTGACGTCTTACTTGCGCAGGTGGCTTCTCGCAAAGGAAAATCCACTAAAGGGGAGAAAGAAAAATAGAGAGTATGATAAGAGGATGTCGGTAGTGATGTATTAGTCCTTGATCCTGACTAAGGAGTATCTATATACAAAAGTACATGTGTGTGCGTGTGTGTGTGCCAGTGTTCCCATACCAATGATGAACCTTTTCTCCCAATAATTCCCTTGGTATCCCGTACGCGTACCCCGTTGCTTAGCCGCGAACATAAATCAAAGACAAAAAAATATAGTTCAAAAACAAAAGATAGCCAACAGTCCTCGCAGCTTGGAGGATCGTTCATCCAAGGGTCCGGAAATATACGCGTGAGCATCATGAATTCCTCCACCTGTTCTTTTTATATATCTGAGCCGCGAGGCTCCATATACCTGTATGTGTTCCCGTTGCTTTTAGAACCGTCCTTTTCTCCGCCGAGTCGCTATCAAAAACGCGGATCAAAACAAAAGTAACAAATCAAATCGGTTCCGGTAGAGAGTGAAACAAAAAGAGACGACGCCACCCAGGGTTTGTAAAAACGAAGTAACAAGAGGTATCAACAACGAAAGATGACTCAAAAATCGTAAAATAATATCCAAGAATTAAAATAGACGACGAATAAAAAGATGTAAACTCCGTTAAAACATAAGGAGAAAGTAGTTAAGTAGTCACTGTCGTTAAATCATTAAAGGGAAAAGTAGTTGGTGAATATAAATCTGGGGGACAGTCGCCTCAACCATTGGTGGCAACTGACTTGGCCTTCGAGGTATTCGTCCAGGATAAGAAATCAAATTTGTCCTTGGCGTTCTCCAGGATCGAGGAGGAGCTGGACTCCGGTTCCATAGTGTTGCGCGATTGAGGTGCTTCACGAGGCTCTAGGACCAAGGACCGGCGGTAGAAAGTCTGCAGACTCTTCTCACCATTCGATCGGACTCGGATCAACTCATTTTGCATCCATGCCTGAAGCTCCGGTACCTCCTGCAGGCGGTAAGGAATCTGGAAACGCTGGAGCTCACTGATAATACGGGCCGTCTTGACGTGCTTGTCAAAGTTGATGACGGCCATCCCCCCGTCGTGGGTGGGCAGGTTGCGGACGGCTTGGTTGCCATGGTCAACGAAGGTTAGGTCCGTCAGGTAGGTTCCGACAAATGGCAGGCAGGGAGGGACATGGTTCTGGAGGCGTTGTCGCAGCACAGCATAGTTCCGCGACACGTCCACAATCCCTCGGAGGTACTCCAGGGTTGTCTTGGTTCTTTGAGACACGATTTCCCACGTGCGTTTCAGGCGCGAGATCATTGACGAGTTCAGCGAGCAGATGATAGCCATGAGCGAATCGTAGTTATTGAGCTCAAGACACTTATTAGCAATTTTAACCCAATGTTTGATAATGGCTGCCCGCTTCTTGGGTTCCTCAAGTTGCAGAATCGAGTCCGCCACCAGATGCGCCAAATCAGTTGACAGGGTAGACATCGCCCGCACATTGACGGCAAGCGAGCCCGACTTCTTCGTCCACTCTGTGGCCAACAATTCCTCGGGGAGAATAGCGCAGAAAATGCGAGACTCCTTGATTGTGAACTGCCGTGCCAACTCCATCGGATCAAGATCAAGGATGGTTATGCTACTTTCGCCATGCTTCCATTGCCGGAGAAGGTTGAGCTCCTTCTTGCCAAGCAGGGGTGTGGGAAGAGGGGTGTCGGGATGTATGTAAGATGCGGTGGCAGTGTTGGTTTTGCCCATCGAGGAAACCAGCCGGGGTACCACAGGGCCGTGCACCCTGGAAACCTTCTCTGCGAGTTCCGCAAGGCGTTTGCCCGCGGTCGGGAGGCTCTGCATCAACGTTGTGTTTGAAAAGGTTACGATGTATTCTAGAGCGGGGTTGTCACAGTCATGGCGCCAGTGGGATTCCAACCAGCCCTTAAACACGTTATACACGCGGAGACGAACCGGTCCTGAAGCGTGTGGCGTGTCACCGATGTAGTTGAACCGGTCAACAAGAGCTTCCGCGAACTCCATGGGAGAAGCAAAGAGGCGAAAAGTTAGGTAGAAAGTGGACACGAACATCGCGTCCGGTGTCGATTGGTGAGCCGTGAGCTTTTCAACCAAGGCCCGCAAACTCCCGCCCATGACTTGACCGTCCTTAAATATTAATTCATGTGCATAAGTCTTTTCCAAAACATTGGCCTCTGTCTCCTCATTTTCCTCGGCGAGGGTTGAGTGGCTGACGCTCCCCTTGAGGGACGGTACCTGAGAATAAGAACCAATGTCTGGGGACGTCGCGCGAGTTGAGGTCTGAGACACCCCGCTCATCTCCGAGTCACGGAGGTGGCTGTTGTATGTGAAGCTGCTCCCGGTGCTGGTGATGCCCCGGCCAAATGATTCACTGACCTCGGACTTGGGCTGACTATGACGACGTAGCGTTTCTGGGGGGGTCACATCCTCGGGTGATGAGGGAAAGGAGAGCTTCTCCAAACTTGGAGAGAGGATGGAAGCGGACTCAAAGGAGGATTGCTCAGTGGCCGCAGTTGCAGGAGTTGTTACATCGCCCCGCGAATGGAAGGAACAGGGAGTGGTGTCATCTGTCAGGCCAGGAGTGGATGGGGAAGAGTGGGTGGAGTTGGGGATCTGCAGGGGAGGTGGGGGCAGTCGCAGCTCTTGGGGTGCGGTTTGCTCACCGGCCACGTCGTCCGTCTGCTGCAGTTGTGGGCTAGTCCTCACATCGGGTAGCGCGCTATTTATCGTAATGGCAGGGTCTTCAGGAATTGTTTCCAGCTCAAAATCCCCACTCTGCTCTAGCACTAGGCGAGCTTTGGCCATGCAGTTCCCCGCGGCTCGCACGCAATCGGTTGCCGCATCCACGAGACGTTTGCCTTCGTCCGGCATGAAGACCAGCTCATCATCAGGGGAATTAGCCGGTCGGAAGGCGTCCCGAGCAGCAAAAACGAGTTCGGACAAGCGTTCATACATAGTGTCCCGTGCCTGCTCCAAGAGACAACAGCCCTGCGGGTCATGCTCACAGACAGCCTCGACCACCGTTAATAGGCCACGACAGGATCGGACAGCCTGTTCCGTGGTGACAACAAGCTCCGTTGAGGAGCGAGATTGCAGATGTAGTCCAATGAAGGACCCCAGGACGCCGAGGAAGGCATCGTACGTGGCACTAAGGCGCTCCGATGCGAGATTAGGATTTCGGGCGGCAGCGGCAGAAGGTCCGGTGTAAGACACCCGGTGAGAAATAGAGATCCGTTTGGTCGTAATTGACATCGGGCGGGGCTGTTGCGAGTCAAGTGTGTCCATTCGGGTTGATGCCCGACTCATGTCCAATCGGCTGCGATTCATCAGCCTAGACTCGTTTCTCTCTGTGCCAGCCTCGGACATAACACCATCTGACATGGGGAAGGTCTCAGACCCTGGTGTTGGAGGGATGTCGTTAAGAGCTAATTGCTGTTGTTCAAGTTCCGCAATTGTCCGGCTCAAGCCAACCTCCTCGTTCCAAACATCAAGGAATCTGACACCTCGTGTCACGATGCGGAATGCCTTCAACAACATTTCATCCACCATGTACTCCACCTCGTCCTCCATGGGATGACCACTGGCGATCTCCTGGAATTTTTTTGTAGTCCGAACCAGGGACGAGAGGTCAGCCAAGAGTGCTTTGCGATTCCTACGGAGACCTTCATGGCCTTTGACCAAGGGGGAGTCTCGAGTAAGACATTCCGATTTTTCCTTTGGTAATAGAGTCAGTCACCACCCGAACCGTTCATCGTTCGCCTGTGCAATATTTTAACTTACCAAGAGAAATCGGACCCCGGCAATCAAACCCCGTACTAGATCCTGATTACCGAAGTCACCTAGGGGAGTTCCACATCCCCCGCGAATAATATCCCAGAAATCAGTCAAGGCCTTTAGTAGTGGGCGCATTGGGAGCTGATCGTATGCTTCGCAGTAGTTTGTGGGTAGCCAGCCTCGAGCGCCTGTATCTAGAAGGGTACCGTCCGCCCAACCATTTGTATGGACGGAGTGTACTAGAATGATATCACCCTGGTCTAACGGTAAAGTGACCGTAGATGGGGACACATCCCCAGTCGGGTGAAAGGGGTAAAACGCGCGAAGGTAATTATGGAACACAGTTCTGGGAGGCTCGGTTCGATCCATACTGTCCTCCTTGCCGGTACTATTTGGTGTCAAAGGGGGACTGGCTTGCCGTCGTTGTTGCGGGGAATAGAAACGGTTTTTGGGGTGGAAGTTGGAATTTCCCTTTTCAATCTTCAATGGCGCAATATGAGGCTTCATTTGATCCATATCTTTTCTTATTCCGAGTATACGTATTCGCAGTTTGGTGATGTCAATCTTGACGGGCACAAAGGTCACCGACCAAAGATTATGACAGGGGAAGATCAATGAGCATCCTCACAACGTCAAATGAATCCGGAATCGTATTCCCAGGAATTTAGCCGGCTGTTCAAGGAAAATCTGACTCAATTGTGTATACAGGCGACGGTGGGTGGGATCGAGTGAGTGAATGATTCTGGATTTGGCTAGAAACCGCGGATTATCCGACACTGTCGAGAAATTGGGTGTCAACAATGAATTTTGCCTACCATTCGAGGGCTGGGAAGAGTATTTGGAGGGGGAGGCAAATGTTTTTCGTAGGTTCTTGGGCGTATCACCGGGGGAATGCCGGATTGTAGGGCTGCGGAATGAAAGGAACGCTAGATTAGGGTAGTCCGTTGCCAACGTACCTGGCTTGGCTTCAAGAATCTGGGGGAAACAAAAACCGTTGTCTGCCCTCTTCAAGAAAAACGAACACGTTCCCTGATAATCGGAAAGAACAAGAGGACGTAAGATGGCGGGCACGAGCACGGAAAATTCGAAGGTGGCGAGGAGAAAAGGGAATAAGGGGATCCCAAATTACGTAGTTAGACCGAAATAAACTTGCGAATTGGGACGAATTCGCACAAAATAAAATAAAAAAAACCCTGCCTCCTCCAAAGGGACCAGCTCGAGGGGGCTTCGTGATGTTGGCAAGCAAGGACCGCGCAGTGGCCCCAATCCCGAAGCTTCCCAAACTAGCTCTCTAGCCCAAGAGGCACCCAAACAAATTCAATGCCAACAATAACAGTCCCAGCCCGCTTTCAGAGTTCGAAGCCGACCGATGAGGCAGCAAAGACAAATGACGAAAGAAGGAGGATAGGGTCGTCTCCGCACACTGACTCGCAGCAACTCACGCAAGGGTTCCGATAGTGCCAAAACACGACGTCGAAGGAGGAAGGAAAGTAGATATCTTTGGAGCCCTGAATCGCAAAAGTAGAATTGCTACCAGCAGCAAGAAAAGGAATGACTGGAAGAACCAGCAATGATCCACTGGGCGAGGGTGGAAAGGTAAAGGAGAATGAACGGGACTGGGAGTCAATAGTTGTCACGAGAGAGGCACGAAGCAAGTGCGGAAGATGTGATAATATGAGGGGAAGGAGACTAAAGCCAAAAAGAACCCCCAAGTCCAGGAGTAGTTCTCAAGACTCACTAAGGCACTATGGATTCCCGTAGTCTAGTCGGTCGTTGCTCGTCGTTGATGGAGTTTTAGTCCGAAAAGGCTGGTGGAGGCTATCCACAGAACTGGTGGGTGTGGATAAGGAAGCAGAATATCCCTGGCTCGATTAGGATGGAGCTCAGCGATCGGTTTCCCCGGCAAGTACTTCCTGCTTTTTTGGATTCCCTTTTTTTGCCTCTGTTTATTTCCCTAAAATCAAAATATTTTTTCTAAACAATGAGGAGGAGGAGAGGAAGGGCCAGAGGTGCAGTATTAAAAAATAGAGCAGTCTATCTATCAGGAGAAACTTCCGTTTGTCCAACATTGGCATACTTCTTGAGCTTCCCCCCTCCTCTGCTATCTTTGGCACCAAAGATACCGTCCTTTCTCTACTTTTTCCGAGGGCCACAGAAAATCTAACGCAGCTAACCTTTTAGTCCTGGCCCAAATCGTCGATGATCTGCCATCACACAAGCCGGTGGGATTTTTCCCTGAAACTCTTTTTTTCAGTTTTTGCTTTTTTATTTATTTTCTTTTTTGGGGTCCCTTCTTTTTCCCTTCCTTTATTTTTTATTTCAATTTCTCCCTCCTGGGAAGAAAAAAGAAACGAAAAAAAGGAAGGAAAATAAAAAAAAGAAAAAATGTTCATGAAGAATATGTGTCTTTTTGTCTCTTTTGACTTCTCTCGATTGACTTTATTATTTACTTTGCCTCACCCATTTTTCCTCGAGGCCTCGACCTCTGAATCAATGGAAGAAAATAAATCAATCCCCTAAATCCTCCTCTCATGCCCCCAACATTCCCCATTTCCTATCAATCAGGAGATTCTGGACTCATCCGCGCCACTAGAGAAAATTAGTCCTCGAGAAAAGAACAAATAAAGAAAAAATAACCAAAATAATAAAGAATTAATATTATTATTTATTAAACCTCATCCAACCGATAAATAATGGTAACAGGAATTAAATCCGCTAACCCCTTTTGGATAGGTCCACCGGTCTTGGGGTGTGCAACAACCTGCATCGACAAACAGGGGTTCGAGTCTGTTCGTCGAGAAGAGTAATAAAACCAAGAGTTATATTCGTGATTTTGTTCTTCTGATTTCAAGACGGAACAATATTCATCTTCATCAACCCAATCTGCCCTATACTCGCGCATTTACAGTATTAGGATTAGTTTTTGATGCTCTATCCCCCTGTCCCTGATATAATTTCTTAGTCAATCTGATCATGACCTTGATAATATTCCTTTTATTTTCCTTCGTCGGTACTTTTCAAGGTGCTACTAGTAACTGATTCTTCTCGGCCAAGACACTAACCACTCATTGGTGGCAAAGCCACAGACGCCCCTCACGTTAGCATCAATCCTCTCTGGATGGACCACGCAGCTTAACAACAAAGTCAAGATGAAGCACGCTATTGGCAGGTAGACAAGATCAAAAAATAAAATATGCATATGGTTTCGATAATAATCGCCCCAAATATCGCCAGGCGTACCCCGTACATTATTCTGTACGGCAAAGAGAAGGAGGAGAAGCGAAAATTTGGGAAGGGCATTGGAGGATCGACGGCGCAGCAACTGGCCCAGGGTTGACAGAACCTTGGTGGACCAAAACAGTGAGGATTTTCTGACCTGTCTGTCGATTTCCAGTCAGCAGAGACTCAAGAAACATTGTTTCCATCCTCAAGATGTACTTTTTACGGCCTTTTTTTTTCTTCTCGTTTTATTTCCTATTTTATTTTCTTATTTGTTTTTTTACCCTGAGGAGTTTCAGGAACCAGTCGGATTGGATTCCAGATTGAAGTTGAGGTTCCGTCGAACTACTCACGGCAATCTGGCTTGAATGGTGTGGCAAGATGCTCAAAATTCAGATCGCAATTGGGATCCGAAAAGGTTCTCTATTCCTCGGTAGGTGCACCTGTGGCCTGAAGTACCTGGACTTGCCAATCCCACAGGTAGGTAAGAAACCAACATTCCGAGTCAATCGCAGTGCACAAAGAAAAGGAAAGACAATCGTCCAGATTCTGGGTGAACTCGGCGATGAGAGTGAAAACTAGAAAAACAAACATATTCAGCGATTGACTGTCACCGGAAACCAGCAGAACCAACATAGGCCGGGGATTGGGTTGTTGTAATTCCAATCAATGTTGGAGGGGCCAATGGGCAGGAGGAAAGAGTATCCCCATGTAAGAAAGTGCCCTATAATGTAGTCCAATCTTCAGAGGAACCTGAGGTATCATGAAGTGATTTTGGATATGAATTGGCAGTTCAATCAATGATTCTCACGCCTGGGAGAAAACACTGTATTCAATGGATACACAAAATCAAATGGTAACCCTCAAATAATAATCCCGCAATGTCACCTAGCTCAATTAAAAGACTGCTTCACAGAATGTACCTCTACAGCCACCTTGGCGCCGTCGACTCCCAGTACAACCTCATCTCTTGATCTCTCTTCCTCAACTCAGATAGTGGGCATCTTCCTAACGATACTTTCTAAGTTCAATACAACAAGACGCCCATCAAGAGATATTATGTTCCTCCCGGCCCTCCGCTCCAAATTAATCTACGACGCAAGGGAACGATGGCCCCGCCTTGCCAATGCACTACATGCATAGCGATGCATCCTGGCCCTCACTTGGGAACCCGTATTTGGCATTTATCATCGCTATATTTCCCGTCTGGTCTCCACAGCCCCATCTGTCTCTCCATTCTTTCGGGTCAGAGAACACCCGAATTCAGGAAACTCGATACCAATAATCGGTAACATCGCTCAACCAGCCAAGGACCCAGCCAGACGGGTTTCATTAATGGGAGGTCCATCTGACGTCGTCCTTTGATTCGGTGGCGTTATTTAGAACTCCCCCTGGAATTGCTTCACTTTGTGCAAAGAGAGAACGATCTCCGAATGCTTTGATCTCTGACGCCGTCGGAGATCGAAGAGAGTTGAAATTGAGAACGCGTGGACAGCCGACAGCAGACTCAATACGTACCTATGCTCCTGACAAAAGAACAGTGACGATACCTGCATTATTCCCATCGAGGAAACAAATGGTGTCATCCCCCACAGTTCTGGAGTCTTATCAGCAGCAGAGATGGGGCGATATTAAGTTCCCATCCTTTGGTTCCTGGGGCTTGATAGACTACTTCCTCCACCATTACCCAAAAGTAGGTATCAGAGAGAAGAGCTTGATTGCTGATGATAAAGGAAACTAACTCTTGCGGGTGAGTCAACTGGCAGAGAGGGCGGAGCTCACTGGAGGAATTGAATTTCAGGGGAGAGTTTGAGCGTTTTATGCACAGTACCAAATCCAGCAAGCGCCCAGGCCAATAAAATTGTCCCAGGGAGCCTAAGCTTTGAGTCCACATTGGTGGGGAGGGAGGAGGTAAGTAGGAATAATAATGAGCACTCCGATCACCTTACGTACTCTGGTCTGGACAGAACGGTGAGCAGCGAACAAAGAATCTCGAACTCTCGAGTTGAGCTTCTTTGCAGGACGGCAGAAGGGGAGGGCGGGATATCCTGGACCTTTTTTCCTTGTCAAAAATCGGCCGCCCTCCCATCGTGGCAATGGCGGGTCGTGGCGTGGCGTCAAAAGAGGCGCGGGCTTACGCCTGCCGCTTCATTGACAGTTGCGAGCTATCAGATGTCAACAAAGACTGGAATCTGACTGATCATCAACGTTATCCCGCTCCCACTGATTATTGAAGCATATATGGGATTAAAACTCAGTGAGAGTTCTGTCATGTCTTTGGGGCAGTAAACTCGTCTACTTATTCCGAGCTTGGGTGTTAAGGCCAAATCGAAAAACACGGACAGGATCCGACCGTTGCTGCCGGCAAGTATTAAGCCAGACCAGGAGAAATATCATAAATTAGTCAACAAGCTCACTTGTAAGTTTCCACTAGTGGGGTTTAGGGAGACAAAGAAGCACAGTTGCGACCCGAAGAGTTGAGAGGCAAGATCCAGGCTAATTTACCATTAATAAAAATTGGGGAGACTGTTCGGCGGTGTTGGGCTGGCCTATTCGCTGCCAGAGACAGCACGTGTTCAGTGTTGGATGCGGGCTGGGTAACTCCTGGGAACACACGAGCTCATGGCACTCAGAAGGGACAACCTTGGGTGTGCCCAGGTTGAATACCGGATCCTCCTGCAAGCAAATGGAGAAGCTCCTGACTTAATCGGTACTTTTGTCAAAAATGAAAATCTTCCAAGCCCGTCACACGCGAGCTAACCGGAGGTCCTCCATTTTCCAAAATTGGATATATTTTAGTGCTGAGTTGGATTGAGATTGGACTAATTGTCTTTCAAGATTATCCAAACTTCACCACCATATCACCCTATATAGGAAGGAGATTCCTCATCCACAGTCCAACAACATCATGGAAGACAATACAATGGTGCCATAGTGGAATCCGAGGTTTCTCACCCGTGGCTTTCCGCCCCCACCTGTCCAACCATGGTTCGTGACGATGAGATGATGGGCGGGACTGAGGGGATATCACAGAGCTTCCGCAAATCATGACAATGAACCGATGACAGCTCCGGAGCATGACGCTTCTTGCGCCCCCACTGGGGTTTCCTTGTTGGTGCCGTTAATTTGCTGCCAACGCGGGACGGCACGAAATGGGCTGAGCCTGGGTCTTTGTTCCGTCCCTTCTCTCCCGGAAGGATACCATGGATTTCTGTGCCGTGTCGACTCCACTGGCAAAGGCGGTTTTTAATAAAAAAATAAATTAAGTGGTGTTATCTTGGCCGACTCCCGTATTGTTGCTGTGTTGGTGGCTAACGGTCGTCAGGGGTAGCAATTAAGGCATTAAGGCACTCTGGGGTATGATCACGTGGGGAAGGGCCAGGCAATTTGTGAGAAAACAAGCTGTCAAACAAAGATCGCGGAATTGAAAGAATCTACCATCTGGCAATTGTTGGCATGCATTGCGCATCAAGCGGGAATCGAGACAGAACTCGAAAGACCAAGGAAACAAGGAAACAAGGATTATGGATCATGATCCCCCTTTTTCAATGTCAAGATCCATCTCCATCGTCAAGATATCCACAGACAGCGTGTTTCACTCATCCTCCACAGGATCCACAAAAGGAAGGATAAATTCCCACATTGCATCATTTCCGCACAAAGTCTTTCCTCTCGGATCATTTTATGATCAAATATCGATCATTCCACGAACGATAGGATCCAGCCCTTCGGTCCCATCCAGATTGCCGGAAAACAAAGGGGATGTGGATGTCTTCTGCGTCAGACCTCATTTCTCCATCAATGCGCCTCCTTGAGAGCGTGTCGCGACTCACCAGGATATGTCGACCAATTGTACAGTCGTAATCAAAACCATGGCGCTTAAAAATGAATAACGCTCCCCTCTTTGAGAGATGGGGGATTTCGTCCCAGACAGATGACAGCTCCAAAGGCAGCAAAAATCATCCTCAGGCTCCCATTCCCAGCTCCAAATCCATCCACTGATCCTCCAGTCGACTGATCGAATCTTCGAGTCGCGAAGTGGATTGCTGTGGAGCCGCTGGACTACCTTCTGGGGGTGGTACAGTAGCGCACAACTAAAAAAATAATCCCTTAGCGAGACTTGCGCGCAAACGCACGTTCTTAGTGCACGTTCGTTGTCAGTGTGAAGAATGATCAGTAACAACCGTCATCAATCCCCGTAGTTGCCTCGAGCTCACTCCCCGAGTTTGAGTGCGCCGACAGCAGCACAGAGTATCCCGCATATGCATCCATTAATGGTGTTCCAATCGTAAGAGAGAGGTCGACTTTGGTTTCCTTCACTAATGGAGACAATCAGACGTGTTCCTGCCGGCTTCATTCCCATTGGTCCAGATTCATCCAATCGTGAGATTCTGCAGGCCAACCCATCCCCTCATTTTCCAACCCAGCTTTGGAACTTCCCGCTCGAAGAAATCCTCCAGCCCCATCAGGGATTCAGAGCAGTAGTCAGCAGGATGAGATTCCCTGGACAGGAGGTTGACCCGGAGTGATCAGCGACGCGTCGCGATCTGCTCTTTTTATCTTATTCTCGCTTCGATCTCGCACGTTCCTGCCTCAGGTCCAGGACCTTCCTCTGGAGCTTGGTAGCGGGTCACCTGTTCATCCTCTTTCCCCAAATAATCTTCTTTCAAGGGGAGAGAAACCGAAGGTGGCAGAAATGTCGTGCTCGGACTGTGATGAGAAAGAAATAGGGTCAAATCAAAATCTAGCCCTATGAAAATCACATTGTTGTTGCTTCCCTACTTTTTTCCCACCCTAGTCATCACGAGGGGTCGTTGTGACAAGACTATGAAGAGGATAATTTTCTCTTAAGCTTAAGCGCCTTGTCATGCCTCCCCTGTCGCGTCGAAAAATTTTTTAATTCCCGCGACTCGAATCACAACTCGCGAATGATTTTCATTGTGAGCCAGGGCTCCCATCCTGCACCAGTCACACCGCATAGGGGGAAAAAAGAAAGAAATATGAAAGAGGAAAATGGATGTAAAATCCGCTTCCCTTTCGACTCCATCAATTGCAGTAGGATTCCGGATTCCGTCATCGCTGCCTTTTTTTTCTTTTTCTCCCTCTTATCGTTGATGTTTGAGTCTCCTGCCGTGCCACGCCTTTCGAAAAAAATCCGTAGCCGGAGGAAGAACATACTACCCAAGAAGTAAATAATTATAAGCACAAACAAGTGCATCTTCTCGGATCCATTTCTCTACATACGCATGGCGCAAATGCAAATGCATGCAGCCCAAAATGAGAAGAGGCGCACTTTTATTGTTGTCTGCCTTTGAAATCACCCTGGAGCTGAATACCATTTTCTGGATATCGCCACGATCATGCAGAAAAACAAGGAAAAGCGACGTTTGCCTGTCAGATTCATGGGCTCATCTAGATGTCTCGAATAGAATGCTCAATCTGGGATACGACAAATAAAAATCTATTGACTACTAGTAAGCTAGGGCATGATTACCCTCGTGCTTGCTCAGAAAATGAAAATGATTAAAAAGTAAAAAAAGATAAATAGTATTATTCTTGATCGAGGGGGAAAAATCATCACACTGAGTCGAGAATACTGATCACTCTCATGGATAGTTGCCCCGAACTCGGGGATCTTCGTTTCCTGGAAAGGCCAGTCGGCGGTCCAGTATCTCATTCCAATGGAATACTTACTACACCTACAGCCGCCTTTCAACTGGAAGGCGAAGTTCCAAGTTCCACCTCCTGGGGAGTTCACTCAGACCAATAGTGTATCAGCTATAAAAAAAATTCAGCGAACGAAGAAAAATAATAGCAAAAATAAATTAAACACAGTCTTCGGAGTCGTTTCATTCTATTTCCAACCTCGTGTGTCTGGGCAGCTTCACAATAATAATACCGGGGACCTCTTTTTCACCATCCATTTCTATTTATTTTCATGATTCTCCGCCAATCACCACCGTGATCTGCTGGTCTCTGTTGACATTTTTGACAGCCACCATTAATTTTTCACGTGCAATGTGATCGAACTGCAGCCAGAATCACATCGAACCAATGCAGATCGTCTTGATATCTCTCTCTTCCCTTCCCCCGTGCCCAGCACCCCCGAACTACGACATTCTCTTCTCGAAGGGGAAGTTGGGTGTTAGTTGTTAGATGGGCAAATAAGAATACCTTTGTCCTTCAAACCCCCAGGTACCTGCAGCACTTGGAACATGATTTGATGATATCGCAGCCAATGAGCTCCAATCTTCGATATCATCACACAACAAGCAAACCTGGTCAGGGCACATGATGGGCTTCGCCCCATTTCACTCTCACTCTCCTTCTTGTCGCTCTTTCTTTCGCTCGCTATAAACGGAATGTCACCTTCTATCCTTGATTTTTATTTAAAAAGAAATTAATACTATTCCTAGTTCGTCCCTTGGTTGTGGAAGTCTAGTTACTTTTGCGCTTACGCATGTAATTGGGCTGACTTCCCCCACGACGGTCCGTCTCTGGGGTTGGGAACTTGAAGCAAACCAACACACCTCGAACGGACTTCACTGCCTGATTAGGTAGTGGGTGTTTTAGAATCGGATATTATTGTTATTATTATCTACTCATACTTTTACGCCACTTGCCCATCTATTGCTTGTCACCAGAGCAGCTCCGAAGAAAGATCTTCAGGGGCGCTCCAAATCACTGACTTTTTTCACGTATTTTCCAAAGGTGTTGCCCTTTCGAGTTTGACGTCCTCCACAGAGCGACGTGCACAGTGTTTGCGCTGCAATCAAGTTTTTGTGGCTTGGGAAGCTACGAATCTATACTTTTGTACTTAAGGCGCGCATCATGATTATCGATGAATATAAGCCGCCTCCAGGGGTCAATGCTCTTGGTCCAAACTCCGTCTGAGATGCAGTATCAGGTGCTCGGACTCAGACTCGAATGCAAAGAAAGAAAAATAAAAATAAAATGCCCCCGCAAAAGTACCTGATCACACCGCTGGTATGAACGGGAGGCTCACTGAAACGGAGTTATTCATAGGGTCACGTCACAGTGAAGCTATAGCCATCTCAAGTTTCCTCCATTCTCCTTTTCTCCCCTTGAAAAAAGTTAGAGGGGAGAAGGCGATTCCTGTCACGAAAGCGAAGTACAGAATGTAGGCAGAGGTTGGCAGAAGTAAGTTCATGTGGACAATTGCCTTTGACTTTGGATCTAGGTTTCGGTGCGGAACATATCCTCGATCAGGATTTGCAAACCTAACTCTATTCAGTAGACTCTATTCTGAGGGGAGCAAGGCTAGACGACGCAGTATGGTATTGAGTGTAGATAACGATTGACTGAAGCGCATGTGTAGAAGCAAGAGGTTTGCATCAAGTTATTCTACTAACAAAAGGGAAATTATTTCCTTATGTTTGATCTGCAAACTCTGCTGAAGCTCTTTCATGCGCTGCGAAACTCTTCTCATGGTGCTCTATATAGGTAGAGTGTGATATTGCATCCATCCAGTTATTGAATATCGCAGGATGAAAATACTTCATATTCAAGGTTGGTACAATAATATAATCCCATACCGATCTCACTTGTAGGTGAATGTAAAAGCTAATAATAAACCTCAGCCGTGTAACATTTTCCCTTCTTTGTTATGCATTCCTTGATTGGAAAGCACTGGACACTTGCGGTCACTGGAAAATATATTTCCCAATCGTATAATTTCTACCAACCCACAATTTTGAGAAATTGACTCAAGCCCCTGACCGACCAGTTTTAACCGCAAAAGCTCGACAAAAATCGAAGGAAGCAATGGAAATCTCTACTCGAGACATATGAAACTTATCTGTGAAGCACAGCTTGAATGTCCTCGGCTCATCATATTTCTGCAGTACTTAACAAACATCACCATCCCCACTACTTACCTATCCACCACATCTGGCCTTTCTCATTACTTAATAAGATATAACTAAAAAGGAAAGTATTATAAAAGAGCTTAGATTCTCCTCATCAAAGATCATCTGACAAGATCCTCCAGCATCAGTGAAACCAATGACAATTAACATTGGGCCCATGTGTTCGATAATGAGCAACCAGACAACCAATTTGAAAAAAACATATCCCGTCATTTTCCTTCCACAACATCTAGATCCGTGCATCAGAGCATAACAGGATTTGAATACCGAGAACACTCCCGAGTGACATTTTCTAATCACCATCATCCTTAAGCAGCAGACCCACACATCCAATCACCGACCGCTACACAGCTATTAGAAATATTAATGCTCACAAGCTACCAAGTTACACGAAATCCATATGTGAGAGATGTGTCTTGTTCCAATGACAGAGAGAGAAGGGTACTCACGCACTCATGCAGTAGAGGAGATAGCGGCCCCATGAGTAGGTATTCTAATCACCCTTTCAACAACGAAAGAAGACGGTTTAACTTAAGTTCTTACCTTGCAGGGCCTCACGATTCATCTAGAGCCGAGTTCCATTCGGAAAAGAGATACCCTGTGTGGGTTCTGATATGCTCCCCCCTCTACACTTGGGCGGCCAACCTCCGGGCACGTCGAGGGAGGCTCTGACAATACCTGATACTTGAACTGATGATAAGCTTAAGATGGCTCCCGCAAGTCAAACATGTTGCAGAGGAAATATTTATTTTCTTCTCGGCCTTTGTCTTGCCAAGAAATCCTTTTCTGATTATAGGGGATATTGGTTTCCTTTGTGCGTGACCGACGTGGAAGAGCTTTCTTTCCTTATTTTAAGAGCAAACTTGGCCACCAACAACATCTGATTTGCTCATTTGGTTTCTGTGAGAAGAGCCACTAGGGCTTGCCCAACATGTACTTGATAGGATATGGTGATCATGGGCTGCCAAAGCATGTTTGATTTTTGCTTTTGGGGAAATGATTCAAAGGGAATATTTAACATACGTCTGTCCGATGCCCCCCAAAAATGTATAGGGATGCTTTTCGACTCATTCTTTGATTCCTGACATAATTAAGATCCCATAACGTTCTCGAAGAACAAGGCACCAGCAGCTTCGGGCTATCATCACTGCCAGGTTTGAATTTATCGCTCTTGCATTCTCGCAGGAGCATTACCACCCGTGACGATTTCGACCGTCCTGATTGAGCATTTCCAAAAACAGTGATATCAAGAGGGCAACTGAGTGAGATTATGCCGGTAAGATCTAATAAGAACCCGAACACTAGATGAATGAGGAAACCGTGGGGGACTGGCGATAGCGGTCTGGATGCTCCTTTTCCACAACAAAAGCCCGCTGACGGGTTGGCTACAGTGAGGGAGCCTGTTTTTGAACATCACTGCGGTTCTCCGACCTGCAGGGCCTAGAAGATGGGCCTTGACCTCCACCAAGACCCCAGGGCTTGGGGAATAACATAGGCTTGGGTCGTCTTGCTTTTCATTAACCATAGAGGGGACAATATCAATATTTAGCATTTCATGGTTCCCGGAATCGATATAAGGGAAAGATCATTCGTTCCGCCAGATATTGGGGAGCCCATTCCGAGTGAGTGCAATGAAAACCTTTGGCATTGACTCTGTCTGGTCTGCATCGTATGCCGGTTGAGCTGGGCCTGGTTAATTTAGATTCCGTCCTCCACACAAGATATGTCTCTCACGTTCAACTTGTATGATTCTGCGATAATCTTTCTGAGCCCTAGGCTAATATTGCTTTTGGTGCTGATACTCGGCTGTAATATCTGATCGATATTTTCGACGGTGCCGGAATCATCTGTGAAGAAGCATGTTGCAAAACATCGCGGATCCAACTTGGCGCCCCTCTTTATATTACCGTTGACGTGATTGTCACCACTCGCTCTCCAGTGGCCCCAGGGCGCAATATTTTTTGAACCAAATGCCAAAATGCCTGACTATCCTATGAAACAGAAAGCCGTACTTCAAACCCTTTTAACTGGCATTGGCGTCATCATTCTCCTCTATACAAAGCCCAAACCAAAGCACTCAAAACCAAAACATGTTTATGATGGAAGATATCAAGGGGACCAGCACAATGGAGCTTCAAGAAAGATCTCGACGGAGTATCTGCACTACTTCTCCCTTCTACTAGTAGGTGGCTGATACACTCTTGATTGTATTCCGCCCAGTGAGTGTACGCCTCGTTAAAATACTAAAATACCATAAAGGTATGCATAATGCCGGCCGCTTTAACCATATTCCGCGAAATAGCTGGGATCATTTGTTGAATCCTTAAAGGGTAACAAGAAGCCCAGAACATAAGCTTGCGGACATCCTGGCTACACGAAGTGCAGACCGCTGCAGTCTTCACTCCTTGCCTTTCTGTAAAACCACCTTCTTAACCCAATCTGTATTTTCTTTTTTAAAAAAAGAAGAAAAAATGAAACGGATGGGGAAAAGAAGATATGTTCCTATTTTATGGTCATGTCTTTTATCCGCCCACTAGCTCTTCCCCTAGGCATGCTAAGACGTACTAACTCCCTGGGTTGCGCGGTTGTTCGTGGCATAGATATCCTGACAGAAAGAAAAAACAGTACCGATCAGAAAGGCCCTGTCTCCGTGACGCAGGATCATAATATATCAGACCCCTACCAGCGCCTAATTACTCAGTCACTCTTACATTTTCTCTTCACTTGTCTTTAGTTACTTGATTAACGCACTCCGCCTTTGCAAGTCGCCCTTGGCTTCTTGCTTTGCCCCTTGTCTGACTTTGCAATTTACCCCCAGTTTTAATATGGCTACGAAGGTATTTTGGGGTTATGGTAAATGACCTCCATACACAACTAATTCTAGGCTCGCAACTTCTATTCCCATCTAATATAAAATTATTTCTATCCCTCCTACAAAAAGTGTTTGGCTCCAAGCACTACTAGCCAACAACTCATTAATAAATAGTGTGAAGCACCCTAAACAACACGCCCCCTTCATTCCATCCTGATGCGCATGCCAACCGCGCGTCCACAGTGCAGCACTCTCCCTCACTAGATGCATGTATTTGCGTTGGGCAAAAGTATTTAAGGAGGGATCCTCCCAATTCACTGAATCAATTATTCCTGCGAATAAATGGGACTTAATCGCGCCATATATACAAGATGAAGCTCACCTTTATTTTCACTTGTCTCTCCTTTACCTAGCTTGCATTGTCAGCCCCCATGCTAGTCGAGCACCGTCGAGCGTTTAGCCCCTTTGCCCTTGTCGAGAAATTGTCACCGCACTCGGGGATTCCGGAGGTAGTCCAAAAATTGCCCAAGGCGTTCAGTGTCTAAGGTCTGTCCTTGGTTAGGAAGTTACATGTGCATGAAGACTGGTTCTCCAAGTTGCTAATGACCATGATACTAGATTCATACACCGGTTAAAAGTCCCAGTGGGTGTAACGGGTTGATTGCACTAGGATCATGGCTGCCTCGCTCGACCTTTAACCCTCTGTATCCTCGGCCAACTCGTCTGGTCGCCTCTGCAGCCCCTGTCGACCGTCGAGACGGAACGTTTATCCGGCAGGAGAAGGGGATTTCATAGTCAAACCACCCCTTGTGATGATGTCAGTCAAAGACTGGGAATATATGATGCTGGGGCCTGGTTTCACAAGGGGTACCTCCTTCCCCTTTTTTATATGCTACAAGAGGCCCATTACCACATTACTAGTAGTAATCGGATCCCCTATTTCCTTGCTAGAAGCTTGCCATGAATTATTCTTGGCAATACTCCTTGGGCTCTACCGCGAATGCAGGGGTCCCCATACGAGCCTCGTGTATGGTGCCTGGCTATTTTCCAGACTCGATTTCATACATCTTAATATTTATTTAACAACTCCAATTTATCACCTATTTTTGACACAAAGCATTTCAACACGCATTCCATATTTCAAATCTTCATTATCAGATCGATAGGACTAATAGAGATTAAATAAGTGTGCTATTGCCATCGGTAGTGGATAGTGGTTAGTACCTTACTGTCTTGCTGCTATTCAACACTATTCAAACTCCGTTTGGACATAACCAGTATTGTGACTCAAATTGTTGGTGCGAGCTAATGAGGCCTAGTCTTATTGACCGCTAGAAACTCTGGAAGAGCCCAGAAATGGGAGCTGCACTAGAGTATGATGCAAGCCATCAATCAGGACTAATGGTTAGAGGATTAATAGTGTTGAAGGGGGGGTACTATCTTTTGAATGTACTGTGTATACTTGAACTTTTTAATGATACATAATCATCTCAAAATGCGCATATTCTCTTCATTATGATCATAATTGTTGTATGTCAGTGGATAAAGCATAGATGGATTAGGGCTAGTGCTATATCAGATGTCTAGATCTAAGTATAAAGCCCCACTAGGGCTATGTTCTTATTTCGAAGAGTTCAAGCGGATAATTTACCACTAATAGTATATGAAAGATGGAGGAAAACCATCCCTCTGCAATACTTGTATATCTGCACACGGGTCATGGATATACTCACAATGACAGTATAAACAAGCTAATAATAGAAGAACTATACTCCTATTCTGCAGCTGCCCCGGATATTAAGTTATATTAAGGAAAACAGCTTCTCCTAAGTAGTATACAGTTCTCGGCGCCAATAACACCCACCTTAACCACATTCCTCAACTTCACCCACACCTAGCAAGCCACCGTTACGCCACACCGGCGAAGAAGCCGATACTGTCTACTGGTATTGTACATTTTTCGCCTCGGTAGATATCCATTGAAACCCTAAAGCGGGCCAGGAACCACAAACAAAAGGAGAGAAAGGAAGGAGAAAATAATGAAAAAGGGGATATTTGGAAAAGACAACCGACCAAAACCCGACTCCCGAATCCTAGCCGGGGCCTTCCTTTGTCTTCCCTCATTTCCATGGGTCGCCCGCCCTTGGATCTGAGATGAGCATGGCTAACCACCTCCAACGACCGATAGGGCAAATGGTCGAACCATGGAACCAAAGCATCTCTTTTAATCTCTATTTTTTAGAAATAAAAATCATTTTTATTTGGCACACAGAGCCGACATAAAAGGTAGTTCGGTAGGAATTCATGCTGGATGTCGTTAGGCGCGGAGGAGAAAGAATGAGGGGACGATGGGATCCACTCTCGGTTCCTTCCTAAAAAGGTTAAACTTGTCAGATCTCTTGTTGCGTATCGGGAATTTTCTGGCCGATCGCTCCACCGCGCACTTCCCGATCGATCTAGCCGGGGTTACTACTAGTCTGTTACAACAGGGTAAAATACGGATACGGGTCTCATACGAGCAATTGTCATGGGGGCATTTATGGAAAGAGTCAGGGTACGACGTTTAGCGCCATTGGATCAAGGACTTCAGGAAGGGAGCTTACTTGAAATGAGAAAGTCAATAATAGGGAAGCCTCGAGAAAACTTCGGAAGAGTGAAAAAAAGATTGGCGTCTTGACTCTCGAGTCATGTCAACCAACCAGAACACGGACGGTTGCCGAACCCCTCGACTGTCAAACTCAATTCATTGTAATTTAGCATAAACGTCCAACGAGATTCCGGTGTTTGACGTTTGTTAGGAGATTCTCAAACAGAACTAACAGGCTGTGTGGATCTTTTTTCTTTTCTTTTTTTCTCACTTTCTTTGCGGGAGCCACTTTCGGGATCTGAATCTGATGGCGGTAGACCCACCACCTCCGAACTGACAAGGTCCAGTTAATTGTGAGTGATACTCATGACTCGAATGCATCAAATCTGTTACATTACTCTTTTTTGCTTACTTAGAAAGTAGAAAGACAGTATTTGAATTGAGAGCTTTGAGATAATGGATACAATCGTACGTCAATGCAAAAGTATCAACGGCCACAAGGTTTTGATTATTTTGATACATCTTATGCACCTCCGGCTGACACTTCACCCTCCTGGCAGAGTATTCGTTTTATGGCATGGCAGGTGTTAAATTCTCCGCACCACGCTACGTACTTTATGACTATGCTTATAACCGGATGCTTTATTGCAAATATACACACTCTGTTTCTTCACGCCGTTTTCCTCGACAAAGTACCTAAAATATGGTACTTTTGGATAGAACTTAGAATGATGTACGATGTCAGGGGGCGGTTCGTAAGTGCACTCCCTTCAAGTTCCTTTACCAAATCCTTATAGGATCTAGTCTCCTGATTCAAAAAATGAAAAAAAAAATATACAGTCAACGGCATGTGCAATTTCCTGAGTTGGAATTGGGGAGAAAGCTGGGCTGGCGCTGGTAGACCCCAGTACTGCTGCTAGTAGTCCCCAACGTATGGATATTAATATCTCTATGAAAGGAATGGGTGTTCGTAGTATTGAACCTTGGGGTGCCGGCTTACAAATACCTCAGTATCATTATACTCCGTACATTCAAGTTCGGTCCTTGCAGGCTGTACAACTAGTATTCCACATGACGGAATATTAATCTATAGACGCAAGATCTCGCAGTTGTCTCGCTTCCCAAGAGAGGCTACTATTCAGCTAAAATATCGATCAAGATCTGATGCAGATTGTGGGGTTTGTCTGTGCACTGTGAGAAAGAATGTTGAACCTGGTCGGATATAGGACATCACGACTGAATCTCCCAAGACCGAAAAAAAAGTACAAAGTTTAATCCGTCTTCACTATTAATACATACAGATTACCAAATAAATACCAGGATAAATTCCCATATTCGGAACAAAATACTCGCTTTTCGTTTTCGAGTCCTACCTCTCGCTATGCCCCATCCCCGGTTACAGACCAAGCAAACGCCGAACTTCGATGGGTGGAGGCCGCGAAGTGACTGAGTCTCCTACATTAGGTATTGGGCTCGATCTTCTGTTGTTGGCGGGCCTAAACCGGCCAATAGAGGCAAGTGCGGACGGGGTGAGTGCAGTGGAATCCATCGGAGTTTTTCACTTCTGGCAGCCACGTTGTCAACAAAAGGAGTTACTAAAATGGCGAGGAAACGGGGGTTTTGTGGGGCTGCTTCGTTTCAGCTGTCCGCTATTTATTATTGTTTCCTAGCCAATGGTGGGGAGGAGAAGGAGGGTTATCTGTTGGGATTTTCTGATGGGACCTTTACGCGGAGAAAGAATGAAGTTGTTACTCTTGTGAAGGAGACCAAGAAGAGGATACGGCGAACTCTAAATGGATAAGGTATGACGACTGGGCAGTGTAGGGGGTTAATAAATACTTAGAGAAACGAGGAGTCCCCTGGCCCCTATTGAGGAGGAAGAAGGACAGGAAAATAATAGGAGAAGGGCAACAGTACCAAGCATTATTGGAAATCTGGAAACCTCCTTAGTTCATGTATTTGCATTGTGATGCCTTGGGGAGGGAACATCAAACAAGAGGTAAGCTGCTCAAATCATGACAGGCAAGGGATTTTGTTTCTTTTCTCTGTCTCATCGCAAAAAGAAGGGAAAATATTGAGTACCAAACTCTCCAAATGGTTGAAATCAGCCCACAACTAGTAGTTTCATGAATGGTGGAGCACTAATTGACTTTCTTCCACTTCTGCTACTAGTTGTTGCGATTCTAGCATTCTGCTCCTGCGAAAACATAATAATGAACTCTCAGTGGCTCAGAGGCTAAGTGTACGGCCCCGTCTTTCAGCCGCGCCACCCTGGCAGTCATTCCCATCGAACACTCCAGAAAAAAGTTTAAACTGCCAGTTCTCAGGTAAAAATTCCACAGTGTCCCTTTTGAAAAACTTTTTGAGAAAAAGGGGAAGGGGTGGAATTCCGAGAGCCTCCCTAACAATGGCATTAAACTGCAGTACCTCTGTACGGATCAAAATTACCTTTCCCCCCCGATCCCGCTCTTGGTACGGAGGACAGAGTACGTACTCACACATGTAACCATTTCTCGTTTTCTCCCTTCAAACTCAATTCGTATCGCGACCCAGGATCTCAGCAAAACTCTGAACCTCAGCGACTGGATGGCTTCTCCACCGCCAGACCAAGGCATTTTCCAGTTCGGCGGGGTCCCATCCTCGGCCATGGTTGCACCAACGCAAACTGGTGGGGGTCTCCGATCCTCGAGCCGTGTCTATGATAGTCCGTCGCTCGATCATATAGGAATTTCCTTTGCCCATCATCGAATTTGGGCCCTTTCCCGAACGCAGGGGCTGTGCTCCATCGCTTAATGCCGCATGGCGACCCGCAAGCAGGGGCCGCCTGGCTGGGCATCCGGGCTTGACGGTCCGTCCACCTCAACCTCGCTATTTCCTAGATCTTGTTCTGGTTCGGTCTTTTGGGGGGCCGGTCATGAAAGAGCACGCCATACCACGAACCGGTGGTCTTGGTTTCCATCTGAAGGGTCGACCGGGGTTGAAAAATAAAAAATAAATAAATAAAAAAAAAACGGGGGAGGGGGGGGAAGAATTGATCTTCACATCATTTTGACAGCTTGCGTGCAGTCCCGTCGGATTTGGGGAAATGATGGACGCCCAGCGCGCTGTATGGCGTTCTATATTCTTTCTGCCGCACTCGTGCATCTATGAGCTGTTACCTCGGATGTTCCTGGCACCGTTAGAGAAATATCATATAAACATGTGGGCCAATTAAAATCTATCATTCTCCAATACAATAATAACAAGTCATACGATCGTTGCCTCATTGGGAAAATATCGCTAGGTAGAAGAGTCCATAGAACTCCGTAGTACCCCGGTAAAATACCATCACAAGGAAGAAAACAAACACAGTGGATAACCGTAAATAAAAAATATAGAGAGAAAAATGAAAAGGAAAGAAAGAAAAGGAAAGGATATCCGTTTTCAGCCTCGCGCACTCCGCGGTCGAGATAGTTGGGATGTTGAATCTTGCAGGACGTCAGGGGCCCGTGGCCCTACCATCCAGTCCTCCATCGCAAGCCACTCACTCCAACTTCGCTCCGCAGCCTCAATTTCTGAGTCCAAGGGTCCTTGGAGAGGACGTAAAAACGGAATAGTCTCCAATGGAGGGATGTCGTAATCCTTTTTCACGGAAGCCCAACCACCGCTCTTTGCAGCAAACAGATAATTCCGACGTTCCTGTTCATGGAGAGGGCCTATCCCGGATTGCCAATCGTCTCCAAAAAAACCGTGGAGGACGCCCGGAAAATCCATTCCAGTTGCTACAAGACGACGGATGTACGGAATTAAAGATATTGACGGCGGTAGGTTTGGCGTTGATGAGGGCATGGTTGGAATCTGATCAACACCACTCGAAGACGGGTTGGCTGAGGAGTCTAGCACTGGGTGAGGCTGTCGCTGGAATGGAAGTCGAATATTTAGGAAGGCTGAAAGGGCTTGGACAGGGCTACTGTGCTGCGCATGGTCTAGAAAGTATCTTTGACAGTTTTGATAATGCGGGTACCAGTCGAAAATATCAAAACTCTGGCCCCCCGCTCCTTGAGACGCTTCGGAGAACCCAATCATCTCAACGGGGTCAGGGGAGGTTCTTCGCTGCCCGGACGAGCGGCCTGGCGGATCTCCGAGATTTCTGTTTGGAAACACATTCTTAGCAATTTTTCTTCCAAATCTTTTCAATTTCATGCGCTCAGAATTGGCCTTCCACCCCATCCTGAGTATTTTCTGTTTCCGACAAAAACAGTTCGAAATTTAGACGACAACCAGCGGAGGAGGCGTAGCGGGGCAGGCGGGAGAGATGAGGGGACATGGAAACAAGAAACGCAAGGTAGCCTTGGATCTGACCCCATGAAACACGATCGATAACAATTGCACCCAATAATCAAGGTAGATGAGGTCAAAGGGGAAGTTACTTGTTTGAAAACACGATCCTACCTCGACGGATCAGGAGGGACACCCGGCGCCGAGGGGAAGGAGAAGGGGATGGAGAAGAACGGAACAAATTTCGAATAGTAGAACCTAGCCCTTTGCTGGGATGAAATTCTTTCACGGACATCTGCTAGGTGAAACCCATCTATAGGAATCACAACCACGATTCATGACAAGGGAAAAGGCGAAGTGGAAGGAGGGACAAACGCAATGGGAAGACGATAGAGACAAGCTTTTAGAGAAACGGGACCCATTTGAGAATATGAAACGGGTGCATGAAACATACATAATTTTTTTTTAAAAAAAATTGAATAGAATAGGAGAGACGAGAGGAGAAAGCCGAGAGAAAAGAGAAAATAATAGGGTCGGAGGGAAGAAAAAAAAAGAGACAGACTGCGGAGCTGGACTGGAGTCGACTTGTATATTGGGAGCGGCTAAAGCAGAAACGGGTCTGGGAGTACCCAATGATGTAAATTTTGGGGGGATAAGGGTGCAATAATATAAATACTTTGGTTTTAATTGTTCGGTTCAGATCTCTCCTTCCTTCTTTCCCCTCTTATTATTAGATTTTTCTTTCTTTTTCTTTCCCAATAACCAATAAAATTCCTTAAGCTCGCGACATCACTAATATGATTGTCTTGGAGGATACTTCAGTGAGTTCCTCGTCGATACTCAACCCAGATAGGTTCAGCCTGGGGCAAATCGATCAGGGTACCTTAATCGATTAGGTAGTTACTAGTAGCTTTGGGACATAATAATAATCAAGGGTAAGTTTACTATCAGTGTCAGTAAACAGTAAAATACGCTGTCTCCCGCTTGACTTTTTCTTTGCTTTTTTCCATTTTTCCTGTCATTATTTTCTTTTATTTTTCATTCGTGGATGGATCTCCAGAGCCGAAAAAAGCAATACGAGCTTGATAATTATAGTAATCATGGGAATAATCAGGTACCAGTTGATCATGAAAAGTTAGGTCCTTTAGCGGATGACAAAATGAAAAAGAAAAAAAAAGAGTAAGAAGGTCATCGCGTGTGAAGTTCAATTCCTAGGACTCCTGTGGATCCCGGCGAAAAATGATAGGGTGATAACACCAGATAAAAGATGGATGTGTGTGCAGCTGCATACAGAAATCCATACTTCAAAACTGCCAGTCTTGGAGAGAGTAGCAGGAGTCAATCTGAAGTTGTGGCTTGGGAGACTATGAACATCCGCGAAGAAGATTGTCGTTTCGCCCTTCAAAAACATACAATGCTTGCTGAATGATTACCATCCTCTCTTTTTTGGTCCATTCAGCAACTTTAGTGAAATATTTAGCAGCTGGGTCAATGTTTTCTTTTTTTCCCACCTTTTTTACAGAGAATGGAGTCGTTCTGGAGTGCATCTTACATACCCCTAGCCTAGTTTAACCAAATCGTAGATCCTCTAATTTTTTTTTCCCTCTTTCTTTCAATTTGTTTTCAACGAGAAAAAACAATTTTGACAAAGGATTTTTTAAAAAGAAAAGTAAATTGAAATGAAAAAAAAAAGAAAACGAAAAAGGGTGCCTAGCCAGAATAACTCACGATCGGAAAAGCTGATCAGAGCCATCAGACCCAGAAGTTGCTCTCCCATGGTTGAGCCTGCAGTAGGGTTCCAAGTTACGCAGTCATCCTCTGTACCTACACTGCCGCTCTTCCATCGTTGGGATTATTAATAATATCAAGAATACTTATCCTTAAACAGGGCATAAAAATCAGAATCATTGCTTTCTCGGAGACTTATATCTTTCTATTTTTTTTCTTTCGCATGTCCTCCCAGAAAAAGAATGAAGCGAAGAGCCACTGTCCTGAAGGACTGATGCGGTGTAAGTGGCGTTCCTCTAGTCTAGTCAACGATAGTGCATGTTCTACCTACAGCGGTCAAGGACCCTTCCCAGGAACCGACCATCAACTCTAACACAAGTTATTTCAATTCCTTTTTTCGTTTCCAGCCTTATTATTTTTTTTTTCTTTTATTTCCCTTTTCGGCTTTTTTGTTTCCCTGATCGACTCTTTACCCTCGAGAACTTGGAGCTGGGAAAAGTAACGGCTAATCTTGGGGCAAATGGTTTTGAAGCGACAAACTGACAGGTGAGAGAGCCCTTGTGCTCATGCAAGTTGAGTACTTGGCGGGGTACAGCTTGGGGGCAATAAATTATAATGGTCTCTCTCCCTTGGTCACGCCATAATATACTTGTTTCAATGTGCTTGTTCTTGGAACCACGCAGTTGTTCCAGGAACAAATAAGGGATGAGCTGGTCAACGGTCAGGACCCTAATTGAGCAGGTGGGAACAACTACAACCTGCATCCCCGCTCACACTCTCTCAGCATCTCCCAGACTTGTTCGGGAACGGGAAGCGTATCGTTGAGCCCTGAGTGGATACAATACCAGGTACCGATATCACCAACGACGTACTGCTACTACTACTAGTAGTACTACATAGGGCCAATCTGGGGAAATGAGGGTCCGGCTTCCTAAATCAACGGTGCAGCTTATAAACTTTGGACACCCTTTGGGTTGGGCTGGTGAGTTCAGAGATTAAGCGAGCGCTTTGGGTAGGTATACACCTGATTTGGAGATAGGATAATAATACTGGGGAATAATACTAAGTAGGTACGTAGAGTAGTTTAATGGAGGCAAATCCTGGATCCACTCAATCATACCTGGGCGATGCGATGCATGTAACTTTGTAAGGGCTCATGGCGGGAGGGATGTACTAGTAATTTGTAACGCATGGTAAAAGTGGAGAACGAGTCACCAACATTTTGGTATGTTTGTGACAAGGTACCATCTGATTGGGGCGGACTCGGGAAATCGCAATGATTTCTGATAATGGGTAAGGAGAAGGCTGAGGTTTCTAGAGTTGCTTTTGTTTTGACATCTCCAACCATTTTTTTTCATTTTATACTTTTTCTTTCTTTTTTCCCATTTGCCTTCTCATCTCTGCCTTTTTATTCTCAGCTGAGCGCTCTTGCTCACTTGGGTTATACCTGCGATGGAGGATCGGAAAGTAAGAAAAAGAAAAAAATTGCCATCTCATGACGCGGAGTTTTGACATCAGACTGGCCCACTTGCTGCAATATCAAAATGCATACGACGGGACAATCATTGTACCAATCATTTAGGCAATTCTATGGTTGACGATGTTAGCTCACTATTAACCCAGCCTTTCACTTCCTTAGCTCCAGGACTCAAGAACTCAGGCAGAACATTTATTTCTCCTTACCAAAAAAAGGGTGTGGGGTGTGGCATGGCAGAAATTTGATAGAGCAATGGGAAATTGGGAGTTGAGGGCCCATAAAACCCCTCACTTGATTTGAGATATTCGGGACAAGGAGCCAGTTTGCAACGACGACCTCGGGTAAGACACTTATATACTGTGCCGGTACATTACTGACTTCTGTCAGTAAATATAGGAGATGAAAAGGATGAGCGGTGAGAATGGAACGAGTTTGAGCAGCGATGCATGGAGTTCTACTAGATTTCCTCCACGCCATAGTCAAGATGCAGAAGATATGGCCTCATGTGCCAGAAACCTTTTTCTGTTTCTTTTTGACAGATTCCAAATGCTACCTGTGGTCTAAACAGTAGATGCAACCTCACTCGTATCCCTGCAACGTGAACCATGGTTCGTGCGGACTGGGTATGTTCAGCAAATGTTTTGTTTTGTTGTTGTTGGTCGAATTCGCTCAATCATTGCTTTTTAGGGGTGAGAGGGCTATGCACCAACGTAGGTTTACATCAGCCCTGCACATCCACTGTCAGGGTGCATTTGGGATGGGTCAGCGCGGTACAATGGCCATCGCTTCAAAACTCCATGCGAGGCCGCCGTTCACCGTATGATCGCGTTCCAAGACACCAAGCAACTTCTCATGGGAAGGAGGGTGATCCTCAAAACCTGTATCTCAATTAGCGGTCTCTTCCTTCTCCTCCCCCCGCCCGTTAAGATCAAATTAGGAACCTCTTCTTTTTGTAGAATTGCTATTCTTTTGTCTAATTAAACAGGGTTTGCTATATCACTCAGAAGCCTAATAGCATCCGCATGTAGGGTGCATATCTGCTCCTATTTCGGCTAGGCTCAAACAGCTGTGATGGTGTCGGGATTCCAGGAATTCCCTTCATCTGGAGCCACAGCATGGCACGTTCCCTGCTTTGAATATCAACCGATTCGCTTCCAATTGGTTGCGCAATGACCTGATCAAGGGATTATATGCAATGGCACCGTACTGGGCAAGTCATTCGCCATAAAAAGCGCCTCATTTGCCTCGGGAAGACGGGAGCCGCCGCAGTCGTCTGGCTGGGATCTGGGAGCGGAGAAAAGAGCAATCCTTAATCCATATTGGTATTTTAGGGCAGGAGAACTTTCCTCCTCACTACCACCTCCGAAAGAGGCCTTCACCCATTGTTACGGGGTGATGCGGTCAAGCTGGACGCGCGACCGCACAAGCAACGACAACAGATATTGGCCTAGAGATGCGGTTCGCCTGCATCTTCATCAATAGAGCTCAGTTAAACAACTTGAAAGTACACCCGGTCTCCGCAGTGCGGAGTTTACACGGCCCAAAACCATCAAGCTCAGCTCGCAAAGCAAGCTCAAAAGAGGAAGCAACCCCGTCCGGGAGGGGAAAAGGCCTTTAACTTGCCTTTTTCTCCCAAAGCAAGGCGACAAAAGAAAAAACTTCCCATGAAATCTCAAAATTATGCCTTCTATTTTTTTTTTCTCGAACCTTAATTCTTCCTCGAAGCCAATATTTCCTGTTTGCTGGCCTGAGGAACTGGCCGGGTTGGTCGAGACGCCACACACACGAGCGACATAGTTTGCACAGCCACGCTAGGTGGAACAGATCAATGAGGCTGGGCAATTGCCTGAAATATTACTCATTGGTTTGCCACTGTGGCTGACGTCTGTCTCCAGCCACCATTGGCAATAGTCAGCCTCACTGGCCACAGGATTCCTGCACTAATTCGATGATGGGTTCATGTTTCACAAGAACGAAATAATCCCACAAGCAAAAATACAACCCTTGCCTTTGATATTTTTTTAACTGTATTGTAGATCCACATCCAATAAGTGATCCGGATGACTAGCCTAAAGATGAAGCTGTAAGGGATCGTTTACAAGCGTAAACTCGCTGGGAGATGATACTCCGACAGAACCGCCTTGTAAGAGGTATACTGTTAGGTAAGAACTGGTGATACCTCAGATTGAATCATATACTTGCTTATTCTTCATTAGAATCTTGATTTGACAGACTTTATCAAGCCTCAGGTTTGACAAATTCGGCAAGCTGAAGAAGAACACAGACCCACTAATAATCCAGGCACGCGATTCTAGTTCGAGCCAAGATCTACTTGTCAATCATGCACGGTTGCTCGAGGAAGAGCAGAATAAGTAGTGTATTTTGCCTTTATTTCACTCCCATGAAAAATTCACTTTTTTGTTGATACAGGTTCCTTTACAATAACTTATCTCCAGAATGGAGTGAAGCCTCAGGGGCTACGAGAAAATGTGGATTCGTACCCGACAGGGCAAGGTAAAGCCTTGAAATATGTTATGTGCTGGAGTTTAAAACGCTGTTCAAATATAAACAGCTCATCCTAACCTCCCTTTCTGGGAAGCTTCTGGATCTCCTGTACCCCATGGTATAGAATTTAAACTACAATCCCCAAGTCAACTTCTTAATAAAACTAACAAGCCTTGTTTGTTTCCTGACAGGATCGACAAAATCATATCCACCAGGCTGGTCTACTTGCCCTTTCTTGGCTACGAAGGAAGAAAACAAAAGCCTTCCTGTCTTTGCTTTGTGTTTTGTGTGACACGAGTAGGACATTGCCGCCTAGTTGGGCCAGAGAACCAAGTTGTATCCCGCAAGCTCGACACATTCAGCACTTGTGATTTTCTTGAAGAAGAAAATTAAAACGGATATTGCCGTCAACCTTGCGTGGTATGATTGCCCTAAACAGGATGAATACCGAAAAGACTTTTTTCTTGAAGCAACCGAGCCCTTCTCTCGACTACCGAAGAAAAAAGTTTATGCTTAAACGCAACTTTGTCAGAAGGATCACATGCGTATTGACGGTGTCATGTAGAAAATCCTCTTCTACAACCCAATATTTAATTGATTTGGTACTGTGAAACTAGCACCAGCACAGGGTGCAACCCTCCACTGGTGCAGGAATATGAAGTTCCTCGACGTCATAGTCTAAACCCAAAAAGGGTCCTCTTTTCTACCCCTTCCTCCTCACCCGCTACTAGTACCTTTCTCGAGTAACATTCAATTGGATGGGTATGGTTTGGGGATGCCGTCAATCTGCACTTGTGTCATTGGTAGGTACTGTAGTAACCAAGTTCCCATTTCAGGGGACCAGGCGGGGGTTGCCCCAACAGGCCTTCTGCGTTGCCTTACCTTATATGCGCAAGGTATATCTCGCCAATTCGTACCGAGTAGGAGGTAGCGAGGCTGTAGAAAATGAAGCGCCCCAGGCTGAGAAGGTCGACTGAGCGATCGGCAATCGCAAGGACCCCAGTGTCAGGTGGTCTGCAGGTAAATCTGATAGGTAACATCTTCACCTCTTGCTCGTTTCTTCACCCATCAGTTTCAGAGAGCCCCTTCATAATAACGAGATAACTAGTCTGATGAGAATAAAAATAATAAGATTCAGCAAAAGAATCCCGCTTCTCTCCAACCGGCCGAAGAATTCCTGTTACAGGAGAAGATGAGGCGAAGATTTTCTTTCTCCTTCCTTCCTTAACATTAAATCAAGGTTTTTCTCTTTCGTTGCGCTGGTTCTATTGTATCCCCTTTTTGTTCGCACCGTGAAAAATGGAGCCCCAGCAAATACTACATACCTGGTGGTCAAAAAGTCAGGTCACAGGTGGCCATGGATGATCTCAAAACTCGGATCCAATTACCAGGGTCATAGCTGCATTAGTCGATGCTTGGCAGACGATCCCCAGCAAGCCCTTCTTTAGCTTGCTCCAAGGAAGTGGAGACATCTGACGTGCAGATGGCTGATGACCGCCCAGGATGATCATTTCGGTGAGCAATAATAATTATTTTCATTACTCTTTGCATTACTTACTCTCCCTCTGCGACATTGGGGTCAGTGCCAGGCCCTTTATATAAGCGAGCAAAGTGGGGGAAATAATCATAGGAGTTGCTTGCTTAGTTGCTCACCTATATGGTTGACATGTCTATCATCATTAGATATTACTCTTGGATGGGGGATATTTATCCATGTTCCCCCATGGAGAGAGAGGACTCCCCACGTTCTTGGTGCCTAACCGGTGAACGGCTATCAGGCACACCTTTGCTTCTTTCCCCCCCTTTTTTTATTCCTCATATTGTGGTTAAATAGTTATTCAATTTTATTATTATTATTATTATTATCATTATTACCATTTCTTCTCTCGTTATTTATTTATTTTTTCTTTCTCGTACACCGAGAAGATTTTATCGGAGGATTTTTGTTTTTGGGGAGGGTTTGGGGCAACAGATACCCCTCACACAGCCAGGAGTCGGGGATTCGGTGATGGTAATGAGGAATCTAATTTATCCGCTTGATGGTTCCATCTCATTAGCCAGCGTGTTTAACTTGGTTTAGCGCCAGTAGGAAGAACAGAGAAGCAGGTTGGAACCCTTGGAAAAGTCCAAGAATTATATGGAAAGATCAGATAAAAGGAAGAGAAGAAGCAGTGGCTGCTGGGCACGTGGGGCTGCCAGGTACAAACAAGCACTTGGCATCAACACCAACCACTTGGGGCAGTCCGAATGCTTCTCTCCCTCCACCACTTTCCTCCCATCACCAGCTTCATCCAACCGGAGTGCTTGCAGTTATCTCTTCATCTTCATTTTCCCGGACTCATTTCCGGTCCGCACGACAATCCTCCGTCTCTACAGTGGGAAAGTCCTCTTCCTTCCTGCTTCCCATGGGACTATTCTGAAGTTGTTACATAATGGGACGAGAATGACCCGGATCCCGAAAGCGGGCGGGTTTCCGCCCAGAGATAACGAAAGCAATCTGTGACCTCAAAGGATCGAATAACACTCCCGAACTTCGGACCCGTTAGTCCCTCTGCCTGCCAATGCTTATTGCTTAGTGCTGACCAAACGCCCCAGCGGACTGGTTGAAGGTGCCCCTTCCCAGTGCCCATTCTGCCTTCTGTTTGGCTCCTCGCCTCCAACGATCCTTTCCTGCCGAATTTTCCGCCAGATTTAGTTTGCCTCCCGTTTTCCGTCCCCGTTCCCCCCCCTCCATCGGCCACTTTCTAGCTAACTTCTTCTGTCTCGTCCGACTCCGGCTGTACCCTCGCCGCTCTCCGCTCTCTCGCTCTTTTTTTTTCCCTTATCCACGCTCTCCACCTATACTCAAATTTAAATACTGTCGTGTGCCCTCCTTCTCCCGACTCTTTGTTCTCTCTCTTTTCCATTCCATCCTCTCTACCTATCTCAATTTTCTGGTCTTGCTTTCTCTCTAGCTTCTTTAGCTACGAAAGCTCTTATCTCCGATAATCCTTTTCCAGAAGAAAAAGTTCCAGCCACAATGTCCAACCTCCCCGTTGAGCCCGAGTTCGAGCAGGCCTACAAGGGTATGCATGATTAAGTCCCCTCTCGGTTCTTCTATATTTCTCGTGTACCTAACATGGATTGTAGAGCTCGCCTCCACCCTCGAGAACTCCACTCTTTTCCAGAAGAACCCTGAGTTCCGCAAGGCTCTCCAGGTCGTCTCTATCCCCGAGCGTGTCATCCAGTTCCGTGTCGTCTGGGAGGATGACAAGGGCCAACTCCAGATCAACCGGGGTTTCCGTGTCCAGTTCAACTCCGCCCTTGGCCCTTACAAGGGGGGTCTCCGTTTCCACCCTACCGTTAACCTTTCCATCCTGAAGTTCTTGGGCTTCGAGCAGATCTTCAAGAATGCTCTCACTGGATTGAACATGGGTGGTGGCAAGGGTGGTTCCGACTTTGACCCCAAGGGCAAGTCTGACCAGGAAATCCGTCGTTTCTGCGTTTCCTTCATGACCGAGCTCTGCAAGCACATTGGTGCCGACACTGATGTTCCCGCCGGTGATATTGGTGTCACGGGTCGTGAGGTTGGTTTCCTCTTCGGCCAGTACCGCAAGATCCGCAACCAGTGGGAGGGTGTTCTCACCGGTAAGGGTGGTAGCTGGGGCGGCAGCTTGATCCGTCCCGAAGCCACCGGTTACGGTGTTGTCTACTACGTCGCGGACATGATCCGCCACGCCACCAACGGCAAGGAGTCCTTCTCTGGCAAGCGCGTCGCCGTCTCTGGCTCCGGTAACGTCGCCCAGTACGCCGCCCTGAAGGTCATCGACCTCGGCGGTTCCGTCATCTCTCTCTCCGACAGCCAGGGCTCGCTCATCGTCAAGGGCGACGGCAGCTTCACTCCCGCAGAGATCAACACCATTGCCGAGCTCAAGGTTGCCCGCAAGCAGCTCTCCGAGCTTGCTAGCACCGAAGCGTTCGCCTCCAAGTTCACCTACATCGCTGGTGCCCGCCCCTGGGTTCACGTTGGCCAGGTCGACGTTGCACTCCCCAGTGCCACCCAGAACGAAGTTTCCGGCGAGGAAGCCGAGGCCCTCATCGCTGCTGGATGCAAGTTCATTGCTGAAGGTTCCAACATGGGCTGCACCCAGGCTGCCATTGACATCTTCGAGGCTCACCGCCAAGCCAACGCCGGCTCTACTGCCATCTGGTACGCCCCGGGTAAGGCCGCCAACGCCGGTGGTGTCGCCGTCTCCGGCCTCGAGATGGCCCAGAACTCTGCCCGTGTCACCTGGACCCAGGAAGAGGTTGATGCCCGTCTTAAGGGCATTATGGCTTCTTGCTTCCGTAACGGTCTCGAGACCGCCGAGAAATACGCCACTCCTCAGGCCGGTACTCTGCCTTCCCTCGTCACCGGTTCCAACATTGCCGGCTTCATCAAGGTTGCTGAGGCCATGAAGGACCAAGGTGATTGGTGGTAAATTTCCTCTGAAGATTCTTGGAAATCATGATCATGTTATGAGCTTTTGATGGGTTTTGCGTTTTTCTGTTATCCAAGCGTGTGGATAGAGGCGCCGGTTTCGTTTCTATGTTTTTATCTTCTTGTTGATAGACCATTTGTGCATACTCTTATACCATTTACACAATCTATATACATATTTTTATCTATAGATACCGTTGAACCTATTCCGAACCAATTATTCAAGTTGTAATATAATATGCCATGCTATGCTATGCTGAGAGATTGTGTAGATGAAAAGGCATAAGTCCTAAAACTCGTGTCATAGTTCCAGGTTGTATGTGCAGGTAATCCCTTGGTAAAAAAAAAAAAATGTTAATGATAATGATCTAAATGAATATATATATAATGAAGGAAGGCTCCATGCTCTGTTGTAACCGCCATGCCAAATGGGAGGCTATAAGAAAAAATACAAAAAATGCCACTTGGGTATCATATCGTGTACTCGTAAATGCAGATAATTAAAGACAAATTAAGGGGGTGGGTATAAAGTTGATAAGATTATATAAATAAAGCCCCTTCAAAACCCGGAAATCATGCTTTGGGTTCGGGGCTTGCTTGTTTAGATTGTGGATCGGGGAGATCCATTGCAGGAAGTGGGTCTGATAAGACACTGCGCCGGCGGGAAAACACCCCACCCTGCGAAGGGTTTGCCTTTTCGCGCGGGAGTACGTTTGGTTTAACCCGGCTGAGCCGTCGTGCATGACGGAGATGCTCGTTAGGGACAGGATCTACCTGCTTCTTAGCGGCGGGCACCAGATTCAGGTAGATTGGGAATATCGCGCCTGCGGAGAAGAGCGCGACGAGCACACTGAACGAGACTGAGACGTTACTTGCGAGTTGGGCGGCGTACTGCGCAAACGGAAGGTAAGCGCCTCCGGTGACGGCCATGGTGAGAAGGGAGCCGGCGGTCTTGGTGTGGCGGCCTGTCCCGCGTAGGGAGAGGGCGAAGATGATACTGAAGGTACCACTTTCAAACAGGTAAACCATCATACCCATCGCGACGGCGGCTACACCAGTGGTCTTCATGCAGAGGACCGCGAAGACGATCATGCCGGTGTAAGAGAAAAGGAGGATCCAACGGGGTTTGAGGAACCATTGCAGAAAGGCAGCCATGAATCGGCCCACTGCAAAGACGGAGCGACCAATGGTTAAATTTTCAAACTCACCTAGCGAGTACCTAGAGGATTGAGTAAGAATGTGAATGTTTCTGTGGGATAATCAAGAATAGAAGGGGGGCGGATGACGGGTTATTGGTAGGGCACATACCCAGGATAGACGGCCATAATTAAAGGCCCGAAACTCATCGAAAAAACTTCCTGGCCAGCCACGTAGAAGAACTGGGAGTAAACACCCAAGGCGAGCGTCACCCAAACAACAGGAACCCCAATCACCTTCGTCCGGTTATCCTCCCGCCGCCGATTGGCCAGTTCCTCCAGATCTTCGTCCGAAGCCTCTGGAATAGGCAAATAATAAAAAGCGACGGCTAGAAGCACATCAAACAGCGCAATACCCAAGTAGGTCCATTGTACATCCACCAGGGCAGATACATCGGTCACGCGGCGGAATAGGACTAGCTTGGCGAGTAAGGGGGAAACGACACTACCGACGGCTTGGACTCCTTGCGAAATATTCAACCGAATCTCCGAGTTCTCTAGGGGCCCACAAAGGGCAATGAAGGGGTTTGCAGCAGTCTCGAGAATGGCCAGACCACATCCGACAATAAAATTAGAGATAAGAAAGGCGGAGTACGATGTCAGTACAGCAGATGGCCAGAATATCAAGGAACCGCAGGCATAGACACATAGACCAGTGATGAAAGTCGCTTTGAAGCCCCAGCGTTTGAGCACGGTCCGGCCAACTAAGGGGGGTGCCACCAAGTACCCTCCGAAATAAACGGCGTGGAGACCAAAAGACCGCCATGCATCTAGACGTACAATCTGCTGAAACTGATCATTAAGAATATCCAAGAAACCATAGGCGAATCCCCAGAGAAAGAATAGGACAGTCGTGATGGCGTTGGGCGTAATAGATTCTTTGTTGGTCAGTTTCAGCATGTTGACCGGCTTCTTCATGTTGACAAAATCGAAGAATGTCATACTGCGCTGGCCCGAGGTGCTGGTGAGGTTGGTGGTGTTGGCCTCGGCGTCGAGATGGATAGCTGCGGGAAAGCTTATAACTTCATTGAGGTCGGTGGGACTTACGGATGGCTCGAGAGCCAGGGGTGATATTGGAGGCGGGTCGGATACGGTCCTCGGGGAACTGTCCTCGGTGTCCCGAATCATCTTGGGAACGAGCCGGGAAACAAGCGGTTTCAGGCTTGGAACACATGCGCACATCATTGAGACGTTGACCTCGACGACAGACCACATGAACGAAAGAGAGGCATACCCTAACAAGGGAGAAAAGTATCAGTGGCCAGTTTATGGGTAGTTAAAGGGGGCAGGGAGGATTTCCGGGAGGGGGGCGGGGACATACAAGCAAAATCATTCCCTTCATAGTTTTGGAGGTGGATTTGGCGAAGGGCGATCTCGCGGGAGGTGGCAGCGTCCTGCAGGTAAGCGATGCGGATGACATCAACAACGGCGACGAAGAAGCCAAAGCTAAAAGTGATGACCAGGATGATCTTTTGCTTCCGAGGAAGGCGCATTCGGGTGAGAATTGGATTTGGTAGGAATAGGATAGCTAGGTCTGTGATTATATTGACTGGGGAAGACGACAAGTACAATGTCAGGATATCTGTGCAGTGGGCGTTGGAAGGCATGGAGGCCGCGAACGCGGCGGCGACGGGATGGCATTGGAAGATATTGACGATGGTCAACGCCAAGCCGGCGGCATTGACGACAATGAGAGTCGCATAGTTCGCATAGCGGAAAACCTTTTCGCCTTGGGTCAAGGTCAGGTAGAAGACAAGGATGGATGATTTGACGGCCATTAAGGCCGGATTCTATGACGAAGGCGGAGATTAGCGGATGGGGCTGGAGAGCTCTGGGAGGAGCCAAGGAAACCGATTGCGGAGAAGAGGAGGGGGAGAAGAAAAGCACGGAATTATCACTCACGTAAAGAACAGTAAAGGCATAATTAGCGCGACTCAGGCTGGCACGGTCGTAGAGCGGAATATTAACATCATGCAACCCGAGCCCTTTACCAGTGGCGTAGAATAGGGTGAATGAGAAAGCGAAGTTGATGATCTGCGCGGGTTGTTAGTATGGGATCGCTCGCGAGCTGGAGCGTTGGAATCCTATGACGAATTCCGAAAGCATACCCATGCTAACAACATCAAGTAGTCGTGCAACGCGAGCTTCCTCACGATCCATATTCGCGATACGAAACGAAGAGCTACAAAGATGGACGCGAGGACGAAGAAAACAATGGACACAACGAGGACCTCGGGTCTGCGGTCCTGCATAATGGGAATCGGATTACGACGGGGAGATGAGGAAATCCATGGTGCTTGTGGAGAGAAATGTGGCGGGACAAGTAGAGAGAGGATGAGCGAGATAAATAGAGACAGATGAAGAAAAGAGGGATGAAGCAGCGAACAGAGGGATGGATTGAGGGATGAGATAAAAATATGGTTTATCTATTTGGGCGTCAATATCAATCAAGGAAGCATGAAGTTTAAGAGATACCGTGAGGATGGAAGAAAGAGAAGAGAAGAAGATGATGATGAAGCGAGGGGAAAAAAAGAGCAGGAAATATTTTGGTGGGTCAAGGGATTAATTAATCCAGCATTGCAATTTACGAGCGCAAGAAAACATTGATGTAAAGGGAAACCAGAAGAAGATCGATCCTTCTTTACTCCGAGAAAATTAAGCCGAGTCGGCTGTTCTCGATTGAATTATTCTTTCTTTTCTTCTTCCTCTTCCTTTGCTTTTCCTTTTCCGTTTCGTGGACTTCCTTGATTTCTACTGCTCACGAGGGAAGCTATAGTTAACGAGGTTGCCAGGTAGAAGAATTTGAACCAGATTCCCCCCCTCCAATCTCAGACATCACCACACTACCGGTACACGCTACCACACTCTTCAATCCACTCTGATCGCTTTATCAGCTTCGAATCCCCAGACTTTGCTCCTATCAGATAACAAACACTGATTATCCATCCTGTCGCTCACTCTCCTGCATCCCCGAGAAGCATCCTCTTGCAGATCGCGTTTTCTCCACCTGAATGATTGTCTTATCAGAACTAGCCCAGATTTACTTCTTACTTTGCTTTTCTTTTCTAATGGGTCGACGGTGGTGGATATTTGGTTTCACCCCCGCAACCAGAACCCCTTTTTCCTGCCGGCATCAAGGTGTTCTCAACTTAGGTACTACTATTAGTAGTAGTAACTCGTAAATAACCAGAACCCACCCTCGCCATTCCCTTCTACTTAAATGGTTAGAGGGTCCTCTCGATTGGACACCAACCTTCCCAATATCAGATCCTTGAACCTCCCCCATTCTCATACCACCTGCCCTGGCTGCGAGGTAGATCATTCTGTCCTCTTAATTTTGGGTCTAGGTCTTGGCTGCATCCCGTTCGAACTCGGGATTGCTGGGCGCCGACCTTCGCCTCCGGCTTCGGCCATGATACGTTTGCAAACAGTTCTTGACCGATGTCTGTGAAAGTGGGCGGTGTACCTCCTTTCGTCTCCCTTCTTCAGCAGCCTTGTTATACTCCATAGTTCGTAAGCCAAGCCTCCCTCTGCCTCCATAGGTATCAGTGACGAATAAACAGTTATAGCCCATCACGTTCTCCCAAGACAAGGAATGAGAACCTCAACTCTGTCTTCTGCCACCTCAACAAATAATATCTCCTTAGTCTGACCATACGACAACTACCTATCCTTTCCCATCACCAACATCACCCACTCCCCGCCCCCTCTGCCGCCAGTAAAATCGGGTCTCAAGTCACCCTTCTAGCTCATGCACTCACTCACCCCTCCGCCGCCTCATTACTCCTTCCAGCCCACACATCCCAGTCGCCCAACAGCAGCAGCTCTACCAAAACCCAAATTCCAACTACGTCAGCCCCAATGCTAATCTTAGTTTACCACCCCGACTGGTAAAAGAAAAACCAGAAAAGGGAGCGCCATCCTCGCCTCCCTGTACCTTGTCTAACCACCGACAATCGTCCTTCTCCGTATCGACGGTGCTTTGATGAGGTAGGTACGCACATACAACTCACATGCGACGAGGAAAACATCTGTTGATAAAGTTTTTAATTACAACTGTCTGCACCTTCAATAATGCAACCTGCCATCCCCAATCCCGCTACACCTCACCTTCGTCAGTCAATTCTGCTGTTTCCTCACTGTAATTGACCCGCTCACTCTATATTTATCCCCTTCATATCCCTCCCTGTTCAACAACCCTAGTAAACTTAACCCACATTCCCTCTCAACCTTAAAATATATAAGAAGAAAAAAAAACACAAAGAGAGAGAAGAAGACCCCCAAAAAAGCCATTGGACCCTTCCCATTTTGTTTATGTATACCAAACTGTCCATACACCATCACATCCTCGCCATTATTGTCTCTTGATATCCGGAACCCATACCATCGCCGGTGGCCTTTTTCCCCCTTGGTTAGAGCTATGATCACGTAGTGCCCCCTTTCCCTTGCACATGGATATTTCATCCACCTGTACGCCCATCGGAGATCCTCGGCCCTCGTCTCTCCCGCCTGTGGTAAAATCAACGCACACACGCACCCCCTTTTTTTTTCTTTTGCTATGTTTCAGGTCCTTCTCGACGCACAAATAGAGCGATCTCGAATATCAATGCGCATTTGCACAATAGAAATTACTTCAGTAGAGCCAATTTTGAAGCAAATCCTGTCCGCTTTAGCGGGTACAGATGGATGGTAACACTTCTTATCTCATAGGTTACATTTACTTGACTTCAAGGTTTCGCCTTATAATTACCAAGAAAGCAAGTACCAGGAGTACGTCGGCGGCGTTCATTGTACGAGTACTGCAATACTAAGGGAAGAAAAAAAAAGATTTGACGGTTAAACCGCAACTGTATTCATAGCGTCATCAAATTTTCCAGCGGGATTCCGGATCCTGTCCTTCGATTTTTGAGGGGCCTTCGGGTTTCCTTTATGGGAAAACAGAAGGGGGAAAAGCGAGGGTTGGTCAAGAGCAACCGAATGTCTATAAACATGAAGTTGAAAAAAAAAAAAAAGTGAAAATAAGGTGAGCGATTCTACGTCATCTCTGCGCGTTATGAAGCGAGGCCAGAAGGCGAGAAAACGCCCACGATAAGTCAAGAAGGGTATGATGGGAAAAAATACCAATCGAAGTTAATGGATAGGAAGAAAGAAAGAAAAGAACAAGTTAAAAGGGATATGAAGACGAGAGGATTTAGTTAATGTACCAAGTAATACCAGACTTCCTTCCAATGCCCATAGGATCGCCAAGGGAGCTGAGCACCTGGCCGAAGAAGTGACGGGACAGGTCAATCGACTGATTGTCGCACCCCATACATTTGTCGACGACAGTTCCGGTGTACTTCTGACCTCCAAACTTGATTGTGACGGTCTTTCCGCAGTCGTCGTCCGTCATGATGCCGACAGGGAGAGCAAGCACGTTCTCGACGGTGCCATCGTTGGTGTAGCCGCAGCTGCTAGGGGCGCTGGCAGATGTCGCAGTATCGTAATATGTGATTTCTCCTGTGCAGGGAGAGCTCTCAGAGCAAGAGCCGGCATAACCACTACTGGTGTCAGGAGCGGGGGCAGCAGGCTCCTGCTGGACGGGTGCAGGCTCAGAGGTAGTCTCGGGTGCAGGCGCAACGGTGACAGTGGTAGTAGTCGGGACAGGAGCAACAGGTTCCTCAGTCACGGCAGGAGGTGCGACGGTTGTGGTAGTCGAGGTAGTGGTGGGAATGTTGACCTCAACATCGGGAAGCTCAGCCACGGGCGAAGGGGCAGCCTGAGTGGTGGTGGAAGTGCTGATGGAGGTAGGTTCGGGCTCAGGCTCCTCGACCTGGGCGGGGACAGTCGGCTCAGTCACGCTCTCTTGGATGATGGTGCTTGGGGGAGCCTCCTCGCCCTTGGTGAGGGTGGTGGTGATATCCACGGTAGTCCAGACGACAGTGGTCACCGTCTCCCAAACAACAACTTCATCTCGCTTGTGGTTGTGGTTGTGGCTGTGGCCATGGTGAGGGGCAGCAGAGCTGACAGCCGCAAGGAGAGTGGCGGCTAGCGCGAGGGACTTGGAAATGGGGGCCATGGTAGTTAAGGATGGTGGTGATATGGTTGTGTTGTAAGTGAGAATGGAAGAATATAGACAGGCGGCAAGCTCAAATAGCAAGGAACGAAGTGTCAATTGATTACTGCACAGCAGTAATGACGACTCGTAAAGAGAGTGTGGATAGACTGGAAAGGAAAAAGGAATGACAGACGCTTGTCAGAGAAAAGACTGACGAGGAAAGAAAGCTGGTGAGAGAGGAAGAGAGAGGAGGGAGGGAGAGGGAAATGGGGCGAAGCGGTATTTAATGCTAGTAGGGTTGCTAACTGTTTGGGTGTTTAGTGCCTCAATCGCCATACGAAATCCGAACAAGACCCAATGGAACAAACCCTGCCCCAGACCCACTCCCAAAGCGCGGAACCACACATTCATCTATGTTACGAAAGGCTTACCTTACCGTACCACCATACCTGACGGAGACCTCAGGGACCTTTCCCATCTTCCATTCTAGCCTTCGCCATGGTTCGTTAAACTTCGTTTGCCAGGGTCGGCCCGGTTTCCAACTTGAGTTTATCAGAAAGTTGGCTCTTCAAAGCAAAAACGACGATAAATGCTGTCTCATCTCTGACCTGTCTAATCACCCTTCCTTCCCCCCCTCCCCATGATGTTGGCAGAAAGACAACAGAGCGGGTACCTGAGTCGGAGGTCTCGGAACATTCTGATGGATGGAAGGTCGAAAGAATATGACTGGTTCCTTTCAGGATCTGGATTTCGTCCGTTGGCCCACTGTAAGTTTGCTAGCGTAATTAACCAATGAATGAAAAAATAACATCCAGGGGGATCAGCAACCGCTCATCATCCAAAAAAGATGGTGCCTGAGAAGCCACAGCCTTGGCTGCAGTGGCGGTGATTCGACGCTTTGTTTAAAAATACGAGTCCCATGAGTCTCTGACGTGGGCACTCGAAAAACTTTTCTCGCCTCCATTTGCCTTCTCATCAGTCAATGAGGGAGATTATGATGGTCTGGCCATACTGCGTCATTGGTGAATCACGAAGTTTCGGGCATCGACACGTTTGTTTTTCACTAGTATGTATTGTTTCCACATTAAACTGGAATCTGGAACTTGGATTTGAATTTGATTTTTTTTTTTTTACGGAGTACTGTTATTATTATTATTCTTTCATTAAATAATCAAATTAAATTTGGTGTTTGAGACTCCAAGAGTCGAGAGTCGAGACTCGAGATTACATACGGAGTAGTGAAGAGCAAAAAATTTAAGCACCCACCAGCGCTCAAGCCAAGATAATTGGCCATAGATTCTGTAACACCTAGGGGCGATCGACCAATTTCGATAGGGCAGTTTGATTCACCTGATAAATCTCGAGTGAAGTCAGATCGATCAAAAATCATCAATGGGTTCATGCCTCCCCCCGTCCTTGCAGCCACTTCTTAAACTCCTCGCTCCATCGGAATGTCAATAGTAAGTCGCCTATGTCACCCGTCAATCATCCTGCATCAACACTCTTCCAGGTGCAGAACGGGACAATTACCTTGGCCTTACCATACAAAGAAACCAGAAAATTAGGTAAAACAGAGGAAAAGAAATGGCAAGGACGAGAAGCAACCCCATGATTCAACAACTCTTCGGTGAGGAATCCGGAGTATCCACTGCAATTAACACTCTACACCAATAGGGTGTCCTAATTCACAATTTAGCAAAATAATAATATGTCGCGTTTTCCTAATCCGAATCAATCTAAGATGTAGAATATGTAAATCAAATCGCCATGAACCATCAGACATAGAAAATCTGCCGGGAGAGGTTTGCAAATACAAGAAAGCCGTATGTTTCCTGGCATGTCATGAGAAAAAAAAAGCAATCTGCGTAAATGTCATCGAACAAAAGTGAATCACAAAAGAAAAGTGAAAAAAAAGAAAATAACCTTTCCATCAACTCATGATATAATTACAGACGAACCCAATTGTGAGATGTCAAAGTGAACAAATCAAACATTGTAAATTAGCCCTGGCACATTAGGCAAGCCTCCTTGTTCTCAATACTACAAGCAAGAACCTTTTGTGAATAAATGTCGGCTTCTGTGTCCCCAATTTCCTTCTGATCCCCTTCTTCCTGGGCATCGCCGTTAGAGGTAGGAGGTTCGACTCCACGGGGCGTTGAGTCGTCAATCTTGACCGGCGCCTCATCGTGTCCATTCACCTCGTTGACGGAAGAGCGGGGAACAGCGGAGTAGGTGCTAGAGGCAGAACCCCCCGCCCTCTTCTTGTACGAAGCATTGGCCCGTGCAACGTTGGTATCAGCGACCTTTAGTTGCTCTTGGTCGACAGTAAACTGGATGGGTGCCGAGGCAGCCATGGTCCGCAGGTAATACATTCCTGTCTTCAACCCCATCTTCCAGCCAGCAAAGTGCATGCTCGTAATTTTGCCCATGGTAGGCTCCTTCAAGTGAATATTGAGAGACTGGGACTGGTCAATGTATGCACCACGGTCCGCAGCCATCTGCAAAATCTGCCGCTGAGAGATCTCCCATACTGTCTTGTAGAGAGCCTTGATATCAGCAGGGACATTGGGGATGTTCTGGACGGAGCCACCCTCGGCAATTATGCGGTTCTTCATATTGTCAGACCACAACCCAAGATCAACAAGGTCCTTGAGCAACCAAGGGTTGACGACCTGGAATTCACCAGCAAGGACGCGGCGGGAGTAGATGTTCGAAGTATATGGTTCGAAGCATTCGTTGAAGCCAAGAATTTGACTTGTGCTTGCAGTAGGCATAGGAGCAACGAGCAGACTGTTACGGACGCCATTCTGTGCGATCTTCGCCTTTAGCGAATCCCAATCCCACAAATCGGTAGGCGTGCGGTCCCACATGTCATATTGCAGAATTCCCTGGGATACAGGGGAGCCTTCATAGGTCTCGTAAGGGCCGTGTTCCTTAGCCAGTTCAGATGAGGCAGTTAAAGCACCATGGTAGATGGTTTCGAAAATTTGAATGTTCAACTGCCGGGCTTCAGCAGAGTCGAATGGCAAACGCAGAGCAAGGAATGCATCTGCAAGACCGTTAACACCGAGTGCAATTGGACGATGGCGGAAGTTGCTCTTCTTGGCTTCGGGAACAGGGTAGTAGTTGATATCGATAATCTTGTTCAAATTACGGACCAAGACCCGCACTACTTCATGAAGCTTTCCAAAGTCATATTCACCACGGGCAGCATCAACAAATGTGGGAAGGGCGAGAGAAGCCAGATTGCAAACCGCAACCTCGTCTGGGGCACTGTATTCAATGATTTCGGTGCAAAGGTTGGAGCTTCGGATGGTACCCAGGTTCTTCTGGTTGCTCTTCTTGTTACAGGCATCCTTGTACAACATAAAAGGGTTTCCAGTCTCAGTCTGAGCTTCCAAAATCGCGTACCAGAGTTTCTGGGCTTTGATCGTTTTGCGACCGCGGCCCTCCTTCTCGTATCTGCCGTCACGTCAGTTAAGACAAAGTTCTATTATGGGAGGACGGGGTATCATACTTCTCATAGAGAGCATCGAACTCATCACCGTACACATCCGCCAGGCCAGGGGCTTCATTGGGGCAGAATAGGGTCCAATCACCGTTGGCCTCAACACGCTTCATGAACAAATCAGGGGTCCACAGAGCGTAGAATAGATCACGCGCTCTCACTTCCTCTTTTCCGTGATTCTTGCGGAGATCCAAGAACTCGAAAACATCAGCGTGCCAAGGCTCTAGGTAGATGGCAAAGGCACCCGGACGCTTGTTTCCTCCCTGATCAACATATCTAGCAGTGTTGTTGAAAACTCTCAGCATGGGGACAATACCGTTCGATGAACCGTTGGTTCCGCCGATGTAAGAGCCCGTGGCACGAATCCGGTGAACGTTCAGGCCGATACCACCAGCAGTCTTAGAGATCATCGCACAGGTCTTGAGCGTATCATAGATACCCTCAATACTATCTTCCTTCATGTCGACAAGGAAGCAGGAGGCCAACTGAGGCTGGGGAGTTCCAGCATTAAACAGTGTTGGAGAGGCATGTGTGAAGTACTTCTGAGACATCAAGTTGTAGGTCTCAATGGCCTTCTCGATATCATTTCCATGGATTCCAACAGCAACACGCATCAGCAGGTGCTGTGGACGCTCTGCAACCTTGCCGCTGAGTCGGAGCAGGTAAGAGCGCTCAAGAGTCTTAAATCCAAAGAAGTTATAATTGAAGTCCCGGTCGTATACGATGGCAGAGTTGAGCTCATCTGCATGTTTCATGATAATCTCATATGTCTCCTTAGATATCATCGGTGCCGGGTTACCATTTTTAGGGTTGACATAGTGGTACAAATCTGAGATGACCAAAGAGAACTGTTTCTTTGTTTGTTTGTGAAGATTCGAAACGGCTATACGGGCGGCGAGAATGGCATAATCTGGGTGGGTGACTGTCATGTATGCAGCGGTCTCTGCAGCCTTTATAAAAGAAAACAGATGTGAGAACAGATTACGCGAGTCAGGGCGGTTCAAGTCCACATACCAAATTGTCGAGTTCGACTGTGGTGACACCCTGATAGACACCAGAAATAACTTTCTGGGTGATAGCAGCAGCATCCACATGCTCAGGGTCAAGACCATAACACAGTCTTGACACGCGAGCGGTTATCTTGTCGAACTGAACGCGTTCCTTGCGTCCGTCTAACAGGGAAGCAATGTGTTAGCAGGCGCTCAGAGATGAGGTGATTATGATGGTCATTGAGATCTCCGAGGACAATACACCCTGACATAATCGGTGAAAACACGCAAACTAGAAAGTTCGAGTCTTACCTCTCTTGTAGACAAACATTTTTCAAGTGTAACGGGAGCTGACCCGGCAACCGGATGGGAAAAAAAAAGGACTATCAAGGATGAGTATAAAAATATCAGGTTATTAGTATTAAGTTTAGAAGACCCAATGTTCCTCAAAGATAACGAGAAAGGGTGAATTATCAGTGGAAGAGAATAATGATCGCAAGCAGAAGAGGCTCTGAGGAGGGGGATGAGAAGAAGAGAGACCAGAGGGGCACGAACTCTGGGAGATATTTGATGTCGCCCCAGCAAACGCGTGCCAGGTGGATATCAACGCGAATTTTCGTGTTTGGACTAAATGGGTTTCCCTTCAAAACCTTCCTCCTCCGGGTGGGGGGAAACGCGCCCAAGTGGAATATCACGTGATGATCACAATCACCTCTCGTTTCTATAATTTCCTCTGTATAGTATCCTCGACGGAGTACTTTTCCTCTATTACCTTGCTGCCATGAGCTTAATACTCACATCTTATTAGTTAGATCTTATTCCCACTTGTTTTATCCTCTCTTATTCGCTAACTAAAAAGTATTATGCCTGGGTCCTACCAGAAGGTAGTCAAAGTTCACCTATTTAATTATCTAATCTAGAAGATAAAGATACTTCTTAACTATTAAAAAAATATTTCTGAAAAGCCTACTATTACCAACTGCTCTATAAGAAAGATACTTATGTATTTTCAACGTGACCGGAGCCGCTGTTAGGCGGCTTAGTGTCTTGTAGTAATAGAAAAGAGCAGCATTCTTTCGGTGGGGCTACAGACTGCGTTTTCTCTTCCCTTATCGTATCTCGCAAATGCGAGATTCAATATACCATCGTTATTGGCGAACTTCAAATGCTATATAAATCTGAAAGTATGGGTGTGAGAGTACGGATAGTAGCCAGAGCACGTGCATTTTCAGTATCTTGCTCGTAGATGACAGTATCGAATTCCAATATGCGACAGGTCTAATAATAGAAATTAATGGAACACGAATCGAAAAAGAAAGGTACACTCCAAATATATCCCCCTAAGATTTCCAGTGGCGCGGAAGAAGAAGATATACAGCCAGTCAAAGATCCCTAAAGTGTGGCTGCGAACCCAACGAAAACAACGGCAGCAAATGCAGCGGCGGAAACTTGTCTATCAGATGAACCGCTCGAGGGAGTTTCAGTTGGACTTGGGCTTCCGCTAACGCCCGCGGGAGTACCAGTTGTAGTGGTAAAGCCGGTTTGGCTGGACTCAGAGCCGGAAGTTGTAGACGTAGAGCCGGAGATTGTGGTCGACGGGGAGTTGATAGCTGGGCCGATTTGTTAGTTATATACTTAAATGGAGTTCTGTAGGTTTAGGGAGACGAACTGATTTTGTGACCACCATCGGCGCAAGTGTCCGCGAAGGACTGGAGAGCAGTGTTGGCATTATCGCCACACAGATCCCGAATCCGAGTTTGAATCTCATCACCCTTCGTGACACAGATATTCTTCAGGTTCGCTGGGTTAGGCTCCGGGCTATTTGTTGATGCTGTTAGCAAATGCGATTCGGGTTTTGGGTTCCTATTGTCCCTGAGCGTACCCAACAGCGGCAAGAAGACAGGCGGGAGGCTCCGCAGCAGCGACAATATTGCCGAGGGCGAAAAGGGAGACGATAAATGCGGTCTTTGCGAAAATCATTGTGGTGTTTGGATGTCGGAAGTTGGGCACGAAATCAGATCTGTAGTTTTTAAGGGGAATGGGGGTAAATCGGTGTCGCAGTAAAACTAAAGACCGAATTAAGTGCGGTAAAAGAGTGACCGGATAAATATTAGGGTAAAGACCGTGTGGTTTATGAGGTAAAGAGTGAATAAATATCTTGAGAAAAAAAAAAAGAAGAGAGAGAACGACAGGTAACCGTCAACAGTAATCGGAGGTGAGGTCTTAGAATTGGGGGTTGGATGGAGAACCTGGGCGGGAATTGAAGGAGACGCCCCCAGCAGAGTCCTGTTTCACCCAATGGGGTATGGGCCCTGCCGATCCATCACTTGCCCAGGCCGTTTATTATTTCTGTCCAATGTCCGCGTTTCACAACAATTATCGCCACGGGCAATTTACCATACAGAACTAAATTTTTCATCTAGGTTTTTGACTTTAGTCAAGGAGCTCCTATTACTACTTAGTAGTACTTAGTTGGGTAATTTAGTGGAGGTGCACCTGGATTATTAAGATATTATAGGATTGTGCATCCTCATGTTGTGATAATTTTACTTGATCTGGGGGCTAAGAGCTTCTACCTGGGACATGAGTATGGCCAATTTTCCACCGTAACATGCACAGCAGTTAAGTGCTAATGGGAGGTGCTACGAGTATATCTTTTCCGTATCAAAAGTCAGTATCTTCCTCCTGGTCGACAGCACCCCCTTGGGGTGAAGACCCAGACCACTCTTTAACAGGTCTTGACCCATTTGACGGCTAGCTAATCTAACCTGTGCCAGCCAAATGTTTCGTAGCTAATATATCTCCGAGGCCCTAAATATAGACTCAATACAGGGGCAGCAAGCATTTCTCGATCCTCTGGAATTTAAGTACTAGGGTTTATATATAATGTATCTCTGGTTCTTAGTACTTCCGTTCCCATTGTAAAATACTCCTTCCAGATGTACGGAATTCAATAATCCCACCCCGGGTCATAACAACTATGAATCACTTCCTGAACCCCCAATCTACAGTCTACTATCTCTCTACCATTCACAAGGTCGTTCTCCCTAGCCCTTTTATCTGCTTCAGCTTCATCTTTCGCAATGCCGGCTTTGACATGCCGCCTGATCAACCTCTCCCGGGCAGTTTCAAAATCAACTTCAACGAACCACAGTTCGTCCATCAATTCAGCTGCCTTATTCCACGGCTCCTTATTAAGGCTTAGGTAGTTGCCTTCAAAGAAAATAACTCGACGAATCGCAGGGATGGGTATGTCGTTTTCCACAGGGTCCTTCACCGCGTGGTCAAAGCTAGGGGCATACAAAGTTTGTGTGTTTGGCGTCAACGGCTTGCGCAGCGCCCGCACCAGTTCCAAAAATTTCTCCCCATCAAATGTGAAAGCTGCGCCTCGCCGAGCGAAAGCGTTCTCGGGGTTTGACATTTGGGAAAGTTGGGCTCGTGTTAGGTGGTATCCATCCATAGGGATGGCAGTTGCGACTTGACCCGTATGTTGTGAGCCATGTAACTGATTGATACGCCGAGCCATTATTCTGGCAAGCCCTGTCTTCCCGGAACCTGGTATTCCGCTGACTGCGATCATCAAACGAGAATCCTCTGAGGTTTTCTCCAATTTCCCTGGTGGCCAAATAGAGGTTAGCAATAGGTCGGGCAGGAGCTTGGGCGGTGCGGGATTTGGTTCTCTTCAGTCTACTCACCCCAGATCTTATCAACAAGTCTCGCTACTTGCTCTTCCATGGCCGACGTGGGACGCAATAGGTAACTGGTAATATCAGATATTATGGAATCAGTGAAAAGCTCCCACGATCTTGGTCATATGAGAACTTTCTATGGTCTGAACATGTAGATTGAAGGCGCTTAAATCGAAATGTTAAAATCGATGAATTTTCAGTATACTATCTTGACCCAGTAATGAATGGCAGGTGGTCTGTATCAAATTTGTTGTTCTGGTAGGAAGATAGCAGGGTCACACTGGTTCCCGAGCCTGCTATGGAAGATAAATATACGCGGTAGGCGGGGCCTTTGTCAGAGTGGGGTACTTCCGACTTGGGGTTTGGCTTTGGAATGAGAGCCTGGACCAGAGGTACAAGACTTGGGTGAGCAATGGTCCAGGGACCCAACTTCAGAGTAAAATGCTTCCCATTCATGGCATAATAGCATTGTTTGGAACCGCCAATCAGAACACCAGTTATAACATGCGTCCTGTGACCTCCCGAGTATACCTAAATACATTAACTTGGAGATATATCTAAACAGAAAAAAATCATGTCTGCTGTAAACTGCCCGCACAGGTGAACAAGGTACATATAAAGGCTTATTGTGAAGCAGAAGAAGCCCTTATTTTATCTTGAAACCTTGTATCATGCAATACACATCTTTGCTCGAATAGCCATACCATCTAGCCCTTGAAGTCCCTACCTTGCCTACTCATAGGAACCAGGTTTGGTTAATGCAATAACTATCAAATCCCGAACCTTCGCCTCACCCCCTTTTCTATCACTGTTAGGAACAGGAAGGTTTTTCGGGTCACATTTTTTCTGACCATTTCCCTCTGGGAACACGTGTCGAAATTTACCCTAGACTTACTAGTAACATGGACGGGACCTAGAATTTCGTAATCCTGGAAGACCGGTCCCTCATACCATTTGCAACTTCTGCTTCTCAATTTCTGCTTAGCATGCGACCACTTATTGCATCTATCACCATCAAGGTGAAAAACAAAGTCCTCGAATATGTGTACAAAAAGTTCAAATATTTTGCATGAGAACGAATACGATTACCCGAAACGGTGATTCTTCCACCTTCGTCCAAATATCACAAATAATGATGAAAACCGGGATAACTCCAACAGCGCCAAAATGATATCTTTCTCGCTAAATGTCCAGATCCAGAGATCTTCTCCACCAAAAAAAATAAAGGTAAATAATAGCTGAATATTTAACACAGAATAAAAAAGGAAAAAATGATTCTCATGTCTGTCTGATTGGTCCGTCTGTGCCACCAGCATCATTTGAATCGTGGTTCGCGCCGACACCGCGGCCAATGGTGCGAGACAGTCCAGCTGCTGCCCACCAATCATCCGGGATATCTTCGCGACGAGCAAGCCGGTCTAGGATAACTTGCATTTGATGTAAATCTTGATCCACCGAGGAATCTGAAAATGCAAACGAGATTGTTGGAAGAGGAGGATGGTTGTTCATGGCCGACTGGAGGTTATGGGAACGTCGCAACGAATCGACTTGGCGCATCCGACGGCGGTAGCGCCGGAATAGAGACTGCTGAGTGATCTCAGTATCCGACTCAGTATCGGAATCTGTTGAGCTTGGGTAGTCGCAAGGATTCAGAAATTCTGGGTAAGGATCTAGAATCATTTGAACCGTCGCAGAATTAGTTTCGAGCGAACTCTGAAGGGCTTGGAGTGACGTTGTTGAACTTCTTGCCGTTCCACTTCTCGATCCATTGGTCCCGGAAGCTGATGCGGAGGAGAACGATGAATCAGCACTTGGAAGATTGGTGTCCGGTGTGATTGTGGTTAGAAGAGTTTCCCACGCGTCATTTGCATGATCCTCATCCAACCCCACACTCTGCTGGCGATCACCAAGACCATCAACAACCGGGTCGCGGGTTGAGAGGTTCGCATCGTTGATAGATCGCTGACCAACGCGTCGTAGTAAGGGATGTGATGAACCGGCAGGAGTTTCCCCACCGAAAGATTCCGATCGAGGAATCGGGGACAGACGAATAACGTCGGGGCGTCTGTGGGGTGATGACGTTCTATGATAAGCAATTGCAGGTGCGAATCGGGGCGTAAAAGAAGGGTGCTGTTGGTGATCTAGTCGACCATTTGCATCGCCCCCAGATAGTGAACGGGAGTATATGTCGGGTACTGCCGAGTTTCGGGGTATTCTCAACCGTTGACCGGGCTGACTGTGGCGGAGGGCATCGTTGAGCAACCGTTGACCGGCTTCCCTTCGACTGGCATCCGAAAGACCACTGGTCAGATCGAACGGGTCACCTTGAGGACCAGGGTTTGGAATAGGAGAGTGTACCCGGCGAGGCAACCCATTTGCTTCACGCTCAATCTCATCTACTATAGGATGCGGGAATGGCGAGCGCAGAGTTGCACTGCGAAAAGCAGAGCCTCCATAACGGGACGGGCGGCGAATAGTGGGCTGGCGGCGAATGGCAGAACGAGCAGCAGCACAAGGGTCCTTAACAGGATTGCTTTTAGTAGCCTCAGTAGAGGAAGGCTCGCGATACATACTACAGAGTATCAGTTATGCCAGCTGCTGCGTGCACCATTACTCCGCAAGGTGCTGCGTAGCGCGCATAATCCAAATGGCGACTAAAAACATAGGGGAAAAGCTCAACAAAACTCACGGTATACCCATGGCTGTATAGAATCTGCACAATAAACACTGAAAGGTAGTAAAAAAAAGTTTTCCCACAAAGACGCCGCACCCAGGGCCACACTCGAAGGCGCGCAATGAATTAAACGGAGATGCGACGATGGCGGTGGGGGTTAGCGACAGGCGTATGTTGATGGAGAAACGGGGAGATTGGATTTTCCTCGTAAGGTAAAAAGCGGAGGCGAAAAGACTGGACATGGCGCCTGAGGCCACCCTTTACGTCGCGCTTGGGCGAGGCTGGGTTTTGTGGCGCGATCGGCCCTCACAACACGACTCACCTGCGTATAATTCAGTACAGCTCTACACCCCACAGAATTTCTTGTCCCTTGAAAAGGGAAGGAGATAAAACTCCCCAGGCTGATCTCTGAAAATTAAGATATACTCCTAATTAGGATGTGAAAATGTTTTTTGAGAAAGGGATAGATTCGTAAAGATGCTTTAATAAACAAATTTAATTGGGAAATTTCATTCTTGTAAATTTGATAACTGCGGCTTTGATGTCCCAAACAGTGCGGAAGGCCAAAGGCTTCGGCACCTCAGGCATCAACCTCCTTATCATGCGGCTCGGAAAGGCTGATAACTCGGGATTGAAACGGAACCACTAGCCGAGTGTATCAGAGCTTCACAGGATCGGCACAGCATTCGAGAAAGTTCACATTTCAATCAGCCAGGCTCAATTGATGCCCCGTCCATTCGCTCCTGATCATGAGGCTTGACCCCGAAATTCCATCTAAAGTCGTACACCTGGAGGAATGATTGAGCTCGGCCTCAGCCGTATTTCCCGTCTCCTCCAACACACCCCGCTGTGCTGGAAAGCCATTCATATTGCGGGAACAAATGGCAAGGGTTCTATCAGCGCATATATTTCACACCTTTTAAGTGCGGGAGAAGTACGCTGTGGTCGCTTCACATCTCCGCATCTGATAGATCGATGGGACTGCATTACCATCGGCGAAAGAGTGGTCCAGGAATCCCTCTTCCGGCAAATAGAGGAGAGAGTCAAATTGCGCGACAAAACACTCGGCATCGGAGCCAGCGAATTCGAACTATTAACGGCGACGGCATTTGAGATATTTAACCATGAACAGGTTGAGGTTGGAGTTGTTGAAGTAGGCATGGGCGGCCGTCTAGATGCCACAAATATTCTGAATAATGTCTTAGTTTCTGTCATTGCAAAAATAGGCCTGGATCACCAATCCCTGCTTGGGGACACAATCGAGCAAATTGCTTGGGAGAAAGCTGGGATATTGAAGCAAGGGGTTCCATGCGTGGTCGACGGCACCAATTCCACAGAAGTAATTAGGACCCTGAAGGAACGCATTGGGGAGCTTGGTCTGAATGCGATTTTCGTCCAACCGGATACATCAGATAGCCAACTGCCTTCACTCGGCCGCCTCTTCGCGACTCTTGATCTTCTCCCTCATCAGGAGGCAAATATGTCCTGCGCAGCTGCCGCTCTCAAGCTCGCCCTTCCGCAAATCCGACCGGAACATGATGCAAACGCGTTAATTCCACAACTGCCTTCTGTAGAGTGGCCAGGGCGCCTGCAAAAGATCATTCTGGACCCTTTGGTTCCCCGCAGCGAGCCTGTTTTACTCGATGGCGCGCACAACACACAGTCAGCCGAGGTTCTTGGGGAGTATGTCGACCGCAAACTGCGCCCAGCAGGGAAAGAAGTCACCTGGGTTATCGCAGCGTCTCGAGGGAAGGATATTGCTTCTTTATTCCATTCGATCATACGGCCTGGTGATCACGTCGCTACGACCTCTTTTGGCCCGGTGGATGGTATGCCATGGGTTAAGGCAACGGACCCCGAAGAATTGGGTTTATGTGTTCAATCCATCCAGGGAATTGGACAAGTCCAACCGTTTGACGAAAATATTACTGCCGCAATTAACTGGGCTTGCAACAAGGCGAATGGCGGTCCACTTGTTATCGCTGGCAGTCTTTACCTTGTATCAGATGTTCTCCGGCTTCTGAGGGAAGCACCCAACCTACAACGGACCACTGGAGTAGGCCCTTAATTCAGCGAACCAAACTATTCCCAATACTGTCTTTGTGGTTTGTGATAAGCAGCATTCCGGGTGGAGATATTTACATTTCACTAAAGTCTTACCTCGATTTGTAAACGATTCATGACGGTTTTCTTTAATGTCAGACTCGGATTTTCCTGTAGACACCTTAAATCTAAGACGTGCATTTTATTTCATAAATGCAGTAATACCTTCACTTCAAATAAGTTCAACGGCTAGATATTTTTTTTATATTATTATCTCTTCCCAATTACTAGCTAACTTCGTCCAGGGTCCCGAGTACCTAGGTGAGATAAGGCTGATCGGAGATACAACACCGCCGGTCGCTGCGTCATGCCCCAAACAGGTGGGCTGTGGAGCAGGGGAAATCAAAACATCCCCCAATTTGCTGCATTCAGCCTGACAGACACAAAGGTAAGTGAAACGTGATAACATTTTAATTTTTAAGATATTTCCTGCAGATTAGCTAAAACTTTTAGGGTTTTATCTTCTATGCAAAGCCTTTTTCTAATGTGTGACGACGCGTTTATTCAGCTCTCCTCTGTTCGTAGAAGAGCAATAATCCCTTGGGTATGTCATGTCGTATTTCTTCATCTTTTCTTTTCTCGATTTTTTTTTACCACAGGGTACCCATGCCATTTTTCCAGAAAAAATGCCTTTCTTATTGCTTGTATACAACATATCCTTTTACCTCTTGAATACTACTAATAAAATATCTTGCTCAATAGTAAATGTGCTGATATGAACGATCTGATCAGTATCCTGGCACCTGCCCTTGTTTTCCCCCCAACTGTCCCACACCCAAAACTATTCGGACTGCAGCAAGGAGTCTCGTTAAATCCAGTTTGATTCGAAAAGGGAATATAATAACAATTATAAGAATTAGTCTATAGTCGGACTGGTGATGGTATCCCGGTTCAATGAGGGAGCTGAGGGGCTCCCTCCGCCCTCCAAAAACCCCGGCACACCCGCGAAAACACGACTGGCAAGGCTGGGCTCCAGTCCATCGAAACGAGAAGAAAAAGCAAAGGACGATAGGATAGTGAAATCTTCAGCGAAGGATGTTGCTGAACTCAAGGATTATGTATGGCTCAAGTCCCCTTGGTGATATAACATTATACACTGACGTCGGCACACTTGAAGCAACTAGGTGACTGCTTGGGTAGGGGCGCGTTTGGCTCGGTCTATAGGGCACTTAACTGGAATACCGGGGAGACTGTCGCTGTAAAGCAGATAAAGCTCACAGACCTTCCAAAGAGTGAGCTGCGAGTGATTATGGTAATGGGCTTTGTGTTCCAAGTTACCTTTCGACGCCCCTGCTGATGCTAAGTCGCGCAGCTAGAGATTGATCTTCTGAAGAACTTGGACGTGAGATCGCACCAGTGAAATTCCAATTACCCTACCACGGATGAAAATGCTAACCTAGCCCTATTACAGCACCCTAATATTGTGAAGTACCAAGGATTCGTGAAGTCTGTCGAAACTTTGAACATTATTCTCGAGTACGTTGTGCAATATTCAAGTAACGGGCTTCATCTAACCGAACAGGTACTGCGAGAACGGCTCCTTACACTCAATCGCTAAGAATTTTGGCCGCTTTCCGGAGAACCTGGTAGGGGTTTATATGTCCCAGGTCCTTCATGGCCTTCTTTACCTGCATGAGCAAGGTGTTATACATCGAGATATCAAAGGGGCAAACATCCTTACAACAAAAGAGGGCCTTGTTAAACTAGCCGACTTTGGTGTAGCTAGTCGCACCACCGGGCTCAGTGAATCGAGCGTTGTTGGAACCCCTTACTGGATGGCTCCGGAGGTGATCGAACTATCGGGTGCAACCACCGCGTCGGACATTTGGAGTCTCGGGTGTACCGTAATTGAATTGCTTGAAGGAAAGCCTCCGTACTATAATTTGCAACCTATGCCAGCTCTTTTCCGAATCGTCAATGACGATCATCCGCCCCTTCCCCAGGGCGCATCTCCGGTTAGTTTGTTCTCGGAATCATGTATTCATCGCCGCTAACGTCCAATCTAGGCGGTTAAGGACTTTTTAATGCAGTGTTTCCAGAAGGACCCCAACCTTCGTGTGTCTGCCCGAAAACTTCTCAAGCATCCCTGGATCGTCAACGCACGCAGATCAGACTCGATAGTCCCAAAAAAATCAACCGAGTATGAGGAAGCAGTCAAAAGTGTCCAAGAATGGAATGAAGCGCTACGTTCTCCTGATGCAGGGACTTTGAAAAAAGGTTTGAAATATGACGGTCAAAACTCAGGCTTTTTACGCCCAGACCTTGGACCATCTCACCAGACCCCCACGAAGGATAGCTTCCCAAGCCCAGTATCTAAGAATGTAACAGAGCGATTCCGTTCTCCTGTCTCTACGGTAGAAGATAATTGGGACGATGATTTCGCCACCGCGATTTCCCCGAGTTCATTGCAGCTGCCTCACCTTCGACCGCATGATAATTTCGGAGGGATGCTTTCCTCGGAGAAATTGAAGGCATTTGCCTCCCTTGATGGGACAGTCATGAGATCCGATGATAGTTTTGAGGAATTTGATGACTCTTTCGGAAGCTCTTTGGATTCCGAAGGATCGGATCCTCTGCAAACAATCCGACCATTGCCGTCCCAGCAAACAGCCTTGGGGAGTATGCAGGCGCAAAATTTACCCCGTGGTCAAGTACCCAAGGGTTCTGTCACCCAACCCCATACCGTTCCAATGCTACAGAACCCTGTGTCGCCAATAAGACAGCCTCGCCCAGCTTCTTTTTATAAGGAGAACTCCGTGGAAGATTATTCCGACCTCATCCAAGCAAATGAGGACGTTTTAGACCGCAAGCTCGGCGCTTTCAAAGTATGTGAAGCTAGGATTATCGAAGGTATACCTCAAGCCCATCTAACTCTTAACAGGAACATGATGAAGACGCGGACTTTCTGGACCTAGGAGCATCGAAAGAAGTTGTTCGATATCAAATGGTCACAGAGCAAGACGACCAAGACCCCCAACGTGGGAGACAAATTTCTGTTAAACGCCATAGATCGGCCATAGAAATCCAACGGTTTGCTGAGAACGAAAGAGATGAGGATTTCTCCGATATCCTAGGTGCAGACAAAGTCACGCTGGAAAAGTCCGAAAGCGATGGAAGCTCAGATCGAAGCACGCTAATGTTGAATTCAAAACTGTCAAACAATTCTTGGCTTGGTGACCAAGACGATGAGGATGATCCATTTGCGCAGCTCGAAGAAGGACTCGATGAAATGGACTTGGAAGCTAATATTGCACGTGATAAACATGCCCGACTTCGAAATCAAGTCGAAGGACTTGTTAGCTCTCTGAAAACCTCACAGGATGAGGAGGTACTTGGGGAAATATCCGAGCAACTCTTGATGGTGTACTGTGATTTTCCAGAGACGAAGAATATCATCATCAGCGCGCACGGAATGTTGCCGATCCTCGAAATACTTGACCTGTGCCGCCGGCGTGACATTACCTTGTGTCTATTGAGAATTGTCAATGCTATTATTTTTGATGACTACGAGGTACAAGAAAATCTGTGTTTCGTTGGAGGGATCCCCATCATCAACGAATTCGCTGCAAAAAAGTACCCACGTGAGATCCGCCTCGAGGCTGCAGCCTTCGTTCAACAAATGTATCAAACTTCAACCCTCACCCTTCAGATGTTCGTCAGCGCAGGAGGCCTCAATGTCTTGGTCGAGTTCCTGGAAGATGATTATGAAGATGAACGTGACCTTGTTCTTGTTGGAGTGAATGGTATCTGGAGTGTTTTTGAATTGCAGGTATGCCCCCAGTAGCTCAATCCCAACCTATAACAAAACTAAAATCTGATCATGCCAAGGGCTCCACACCGAAAAATGATTTTTGCAGAATTTTATCACGCAACTCGGTCTTAGACCCTCTATCACTCGTCTTAAGTCGAGTTTTAGATGAAGAAGGGGATTTTGCTGAGATCGTAGAAGGCCGTATTGCAAACATCTTCTTCATCTTCTCCCAAGCAGAGAACCATGTTAAGGAAATGGTCGCTGAGCGTACAGTTCTACATAGTAAGAATCTCTACGTGTTCCTAATCCCACCTCATACTAACATTACCTGAAGGGGTTTTAAAAGAGTTAAAGCGCATGACTCCTCCCCACCAAATTACTATGCTCAAGTTTATCAAGAATTTGTCTATGCTATCGACAACCCTCGATTCACTCCAAAACTCGAACGCGATTGATGTGCTGGCCGACCTTTTGAGATCGACCATCAAGCGCCCACATTTCCGAGAAGTTTCTAACCAAATTCTGAACACGATCTACAACATGTGCCGGCTCAATAAGTCTCGTCAAGAAGACGCTGCCCTAAACGGCATCGTGCCCCTTCTCATGAAAATCGTGAAAACTGAGCGACCATTGAAGGAGTTTGCGTTGCCTATCCTTTGTGACATGGCACATTCTGGGAAGGTCGGTCGTCGCGAGTTGTGGCGTAACAAGGGGCTCGCCTTTTACATCTCTTTACTCTCGGACCCATACTGGCAGGTTACTGCCTTGGATGCTATTTTTACATGGTCAGTAGTAGATATCTTTTGGATGATAGGCTAAAAGCTAATGTACTATTATAGGCTCCAGGAGGAGACGGCCAAGGTCGAAGAACATCTTCTAGACAGTCGCCCGGACAGACCTTCATTCACGGACGCAATCGTTAGGTGTCTAACACTATCTAAGGCGAATGCGTTCGAGAATCTCCTTGAGCCACTACAGAAACTTCTAAGACTCAGCCCTCCCATTGCCTCAACTCTTGCACGACCAGATCTGTTCACTCGGATTGGCCAGAAGTTGCACCACAACAAAGCTGCCATTCGTTTGAATCTCCTCCGTATCATATCTAGCATCTGCGATTCAAGCGATGAACAAGGTGGGCTGCTCACAAAATATGGTCTCTTGGATGCAATCCGGGAGCTGGAGCTCGATCCCGCCATCCTTGTTCGGGATATGGCGGGAAAGCTCATTCAATTCAATGAGAGAAGTGAAGCATACGGGTTAAGCAAACGCAAACCCGGCGTAAGAAGGGGAAGCACGTCTGCCACACCACCGAATCTTCTTACAAACCAATCTGCACCCTCTACCCCCCAATTGAGCAGGGCTGGCCAATCAAAAGGGTATTTTGATGGTCGAGAGACCCAGAAACATCCTCGAGCTGCACTGAGTAGTTCTGCCCTTGCTCTCAGGCCTGGGAGCAGAGACGGCGCAGCCGCAGCCATTGGGGGTGGCGTGAACGGAAATCCAGCCGCGACCAGGAACAGGCTATCACGAGGTGTATCCAATAGATTGTCTTATGTCGAGCTTCTAGCCGAAGACCACAACAGAGCCCCAAACTCAATATCTCGTCGGCAATCCGTCCTTCCAAGACGTCGACGTCTAACTGCGCACCTAGACACAGATCGGACCTCATGATTGGCTGGTCCAACTCATTTTCTTTCTTTTCACCTAATTTCTTATGTTAAATTCTTTTGGCGAATTATAGGGGGTGCAGACTTTCACCGTCGGGACCTACGAATGCATTGCATAGCATCGGCGCATTGGGGTTTGCAACTTTTCTTATCCACATGACTTTATTTCGTTCCCTTTTCTGCGTTTTATTTTTCTTTTCTTTTCGAGTATATGGGTTTTGACGTTTTCCCCGAGTGATCCTCTGGTTGCAGTGGTCCTCCGTCAGGTATCGGAATCCTAGGAGATAGGGTGGAGCTACATGTAAATATTAATGTCCCTTCTACCATCCTCTGCAAGAGTTCATGTGCACATAGCAAATACATCTGTTAAACAGCCATTGCACCCAAGAAGGCCTTTTTAGCTCCAACAAAAAAAAAAAAAAAAAAAGAGAGAGAAAATCTCGGCAATGAAGCCAAGATTGCATGTGACTCGATAAGGTAGGGAGACAATCATGCGCAATTCAGCCGCAGTGGCTCTGGTGAAGAAATGCCACGGCAGCCGCCGCTACGGCCACACCATATGTTTTTTTTTCTTTGGCTTTGTTTTTCCGATCACTCGCTCCTCGAAGAATCAATCTTCGTTCTCCCAAAGGGCTAGAAGCCCGCAGCTAGTATACATCGTGAAGTCTTTTTTCCTCTCGATTGGTGATCGCTCTCCGTTTGGCATTGTTCGTGCCCGGTATGAGGGCGCCGCTCCGCATCCTACGGGGGTCTTCCAGTTTCGACCCAGCGGCCATTGTCCGCTATGCCTCGAATTGCCCTTCTTTGTGCTTCCCTTCTCGACGCATTTCGACCACCTCGTTATCATCCAGGTGGATCTCGAGCTCCTCTAGGCGCACTCCAACACATTTTCAAAACGCTTCCCATTCTCAACTCCCCTCTACTTCGGGTCTGCGAACCTATTTCGCCTCGACATCTACCATATTGGGACCGGAGCAGGCAGCCGGTGGGCAGCCAGAAGGGAAACAGTCGCAGAGACGGTGGATCAAATATGTTGTGATTGGTGGTATACTCGCCGCTGGAGCAGTGGCGTTCTCGGATCAAGCTCAACATATTTGTCGCGCGGCAGAGAGGAGTGGACGAGTCATGGGAGCATTGGCTGTGTGCATCAATGAGTAGGTTGCAGTACAGAAGTGTACCCGATGTTTATTGGGAAGTGCATATGTATCATTGCTCACATATGATTTGTATTTCCTAGTTATCGAGTGACTTTCAATACGGAAACTTCATCGCCCCAGGAAAGAAACGAATTGCTTTGCGCCTGCCACAAGCGTTGCGCAGAAAGAACTTTGCGTGTGATCGAGAAAAATGGTTCCGTTTTCATCAAACTGGGACAGCATCTGAGTAGTATGGGCTACCTGCTTCCATTGGAGTGGACAACGACCTTTGTCCCACTCCAAGACAGATGCCCTATTTCATCCATCGAATCCATCGAGGAAATGTTTGTTACCGATACCGGCCGTCGCATTGATGAGATATTTGATTCTTTTGGGCCTCTTCCAATCGGCGCCGCTTCTCTCGCGCAGGTTCACATTGGTACACTTAAGGAAACGGGCCAGAAGGTCGCGGTGAAGGTGCAGCACCCCGTCTTAGCAGAATGGGTCCCTCTGGATCTTGCCCTGACACGATTCACATTTTCTATGTTGAAGCGCTTTTTCCCCGAATATGACTTGGAATGGCTTTCAAGGGAAATGGACTTGTCACTACCTCAGGAGCTGGATTTCCGAATGGAGGCACAAAATGCCACCAGGGCAAGCGAGTATTTTAAGCACCATTCAAAGGCTCCTTTGGTGATTCCAGAAGGTAAATCTCTCTTCCTCATTGTTATTGTTTGTATACATTGATCCCTGACACGCGATTAGTTATGTGGGCCCAAAAACGTATCCTCGTGATGGAATTCCTGGCAGGCCATCGGCCGGATGACCTTGAATATCTAGATGCCAACCACATCGACCGGGACGAGGTTTCAGCCGCGTTCGCCCACATCTTTAATGAGATGATTTTCGGCGACGATGCGCCTTTGCACTGTGATCCTCACGGCGGAAACATTGCTATTCGTAAGAACCCTAACCGTAGCCGTCACAATTTTGATATCATTCTCTATGACCATGGGCTATACCGCGATATCCCCCGCGAGACGCGACGCAACTACGCCAAACTCTGGCTATCTGTAATTGAAGCAGACGAACCTCATATGCGCGAGTATGCCCGCAAAGTTGCAGGTGTGACGGATGAGCAATTTCCGCTCTTTGCTAGTGCAATCACTGGTAGAGACTATTCCGTTCTAGCAAAGAAGGACATTGTCTCTGTTCGCACTTCTGCCGAAAAGGAAAGCATTTCTGGGGCCCTTGGAGAAGGCATGTTGCAGCAGTTGGTGGAGCTGTTGGGCCAGGTACCTCGAGTTATCATTTTGATCCTGAAGACCAACGATCTCAGTAAGCCCAGCCTTCCTGCACCTCGTAAACTTTTGGATCTGTTCGGATCAAATATCTAACCCATATGTGTTCTATAACAGCCCGCAGTCTTGACGAGAACCTCCACACTCGGCAAGGGTCTATGCGAACTTTCCTGATTCTTGCCCGTTATGCCACCCGGACAGTCTTCGAGGAAGAGATGGAAAATATCCAGGAAGCTGGCGGTTGGCTGCGCCCAGCCAACTTCTTGCGACTCCTCAGTGCCTGGACAGGCTTTCTTCGGGTCGAGCTGAAGCTCTCTGTGTATGAAACCATCCTGTGCCTGAAAGGTAGGCTGGGACTCCTGTGATATCTGATACGAATTAGCACATGATTTGTGCTCGCCGTCGTACTTTATAGACTTACACATACATCTCATCTCTTGCATTTCCGTCCCAATTTTTTTTTTTTTTTTTTTTGGTCTTTTTGATATCCGGTCATGGAGCATGGTGATTTCATCTTTGCACAAACAGCTTGGCTCTTTTTGGGGTGTTATTTTTTTTTTCATTTTTAATATTCTCCCGTGCAATAAGGTTTACAGGAGCGGGATCATTCTTCTCTTTGATTATGTGAGGGTTTCTGTCTCCGATTTGTATCCATTAGTTATATAGAATCTGCCCTGTGTGTATATAGAGCTCTTTTGTAGATACTTAGAGATGGCTAGAAACAGAGCATATATCTACTCGCACTTTGTCATATTATTATTATTATTATTATGATTTTTAAAAAAAGATTACATAGCTCATCCTACAGTTAGCTTACGGACCCCCAAGTGAATATTTAATCTTAGGATAAGGTACATATTGACATTTATCTTCTATCTTAAGAAAATAACCACACGGTTAAATACGGAATCCCTAGCACATGACTCGGTAGGTTATCCTCCCTCCCCAATGATCCATCCCTGTAGCACAATACTGTCACAGCAATCCATTCCAAACAAGAACACCAAAAATGACCCGAAAAACTCTTATTAAATCTCCGGGTGTATGCGCACTCTCCCCCCCCTCCCTCCTTGATCACTTTCCCTTTTTTGTTTTCCCCACTTTATTCAGGAAAAGAGAGGGAAGAACGGAACTAAGCCTGGTAATATAGTCACTCAACGCCCCCATTGCGGCCTTTACAATGGCAGTTATTTTATGCTCTTATTGCCTATACTCTATCCGTACTGCGCGTCGCGAGGCAACAGCCCAAATCATCTTCGGAGGAGCAGTGCAGCAGCGCCCACAGAAAAATTCAGTCCAGCAGGAGTCTTGGGTTCAGAAAGCTTTGGAGGAGAGTTCAAAGGGGCCTAGATGATCCCTTCTTCCTTTTTCCCCCTCTTTTTTAAGCACTCGAGGTGTTTTTGGTTTGTTTTGTCCGCCGTCTACCCTTTTCCTTTGGGGCGGGGGGGGGGGGGGGGTTATTGTATAATCTAGTTACACGTTTTATAGGGGGTTTGACTATTTTGGAATTGGGAGGGAAACAATACTTTTAATATCTACGTCTATGGTATCCTGTATTACGTGCAAACGCCAAGAGAAAGTTAAGTTCTTGTAGTAGTACCTAAGTATTACCTAAGTACTAGTAGTCTTCTGGAAAGTTTCATGGGTGGTATAAGAAAAAGAGGCAAAAGACAAAAAGGTAACAGTGGGGTAGAAGGGTACAGGAGGCAAGTGAATGGTGCATCAATGATATCAGAATTTTCAGTGTATGAAGTAGTCATTTCCAGGTTCTAATCTGGATCTACCATTTTTATAAAATTCATCATATATATCAATGGGGATGGGACCGGAGGCATAGCAACACGGCAGAGAATCGAGGGTCTACCTGGAGGGATATTTTGAGTCGTGATGGTATCATAGCTGTACAAGGGGTTAATTATGGAGAGAGAAGGGCAGTTTGATTCCGTAGGTTCATATATGATTGCATTGATCGGATCTTTCCATTTCATCTCTTCATTTTTCAATATTATCGCCTGGATGAAGTTGTTGTCTCAAATAGAATTGTGAAAAGGGAGGAGGTTTTTATGTGGGAAACTGGGTTTTGTTGGTCACATGACCTATTACCGCCCATTACACAAGAAAACCAATGTCCAGTAAGCTACTTCAACAACTAGAATTCGAGGAGACGGGAGGTATAATGATAGAAATGATAAAAATATGTACAATTCCGAGCCATGCAATATTGATTATTGGAAAACAGAACAGACAATCGAACGACGCTCATAAAACACAAATCTTTGGATAACAAATGCGAATAACAGACCTTCAGATTTTAAGACCCCTGTACACTCTACCCTAACACCATGAACATAGGAAATCATCCATGCCGAAGAGGTACGCGAATGCAAGGATTCGATAACCTTGAAGGGGGAAAATATGAGCTACGAAGCTCAAATGATAAGGAAATCATTCGAGAGCACTGGACTTTCATGCAATGTGCGGACAGACATAGGGGAAATAACGAGGAATAATCCTGCCGCACCGTCTATAAGGCGTATGTATTTCATCAACGTAATATTAAAGGATCCCAGAGGATGTATCTTCCACCTGCATCTTCAGGCTTCCTTCGTGTTTGAGATGCCCGATAAGTTTCCGTAAATACTCATATGTAAGCATAGTAGTCATGGCAGCTGGAACGGCCCGGAAGAGATTTGTACCAATTCCGGAGTAGAATGCGCGCCATCCCTCCTCCTTCAAGATCGTCTGGAAGGTACGAATGACCCCCGTATACCGGGGTCTGTTTGGCATACCGTCTGATGACGCCGCGCCGGGAGGCCTTCCGCGATCCTGGGGATGATCTAACCCACCTCGAAATGTTATCTCCTCTGGTGACGGTGGGGGCGATGTTCGCTGCTGTGTTTGAAGCCGCGTTCGTAAAACCTCGTGGGGATATGTGACAGTGCTGGCGCAGATTTTACTCAAAAACGTCGCGCAACATATCCCTATCCAGTGAGAACTACCATTATCTGGGTGCTCGCCGATGCTGTAACCTGTGAAAGCCATCTTCAAGTATTCGTAAAGAGGGAATTGAATGGCCACGTGTGTCAATCCCAATAAAGCCGGTGTGAGCCCCGAATAAAATGAGAGAATTCCTTCGTGCCGGTACATTTTGCGAGCCGCATCCCAAGTGCTAGAGTACTGCCACGGGGCTCGAAACCCTTCACTGTTAGACCTGAAACCTTGGGACATGAGTCGTGTCTTAATCACCCAAATGGGATTGGTAACGATTGTAGAGCAGGCGCCAGCTGTTATGGAAGCATATCCTCTTGAGAGCCACCAACTATCTGTAAAGGTTCAATGAGTGGCCACATCGTCAGGAAAGGGACATTAGCACCAACCTGTAGTTTCATAAAAGTATTCTCGTGTCCGATCATAAACGGCCAAGTAAACAGCCCAGGTAGGTAGGTAACCTAAAAGCATCGGTCCTAATCCTTGATAAAGGCCTCGAATACCGGCTTCCCTCCATATCATCTTTCCAGTACCAAACATCCCCCTATACAGCGTCTTCGCTTCAACCATTTTCCCCCTTCTCCGCGCGAAACCCCCCTGAGCCTGCAGTTTCGTCTTGATCACATCGAGGGGACATGTTACGATGCCGGAAGCCACACCTGCGCTAGCTCCGCAGAACGGAGCAATATAGTATTCCGGTACACGGGTAGCAAATAATTCGAGGCGGGTGGCAATGTCCGAATTCGACGAAACCCGGGCAGACATGTGTAAACTCGGTGGCGGAGAGCTGTCGGAATTTGTCACCTGCTGCTCTTGAGAGCCGCTGGCAGTCCCCGATGTATTGTGTCCTTCTGAAAACATCCTTGCAGCCAGCGCTCAAAGCAGCTCAACAGCTATCCTTTCGATAATTTTTTTTCACCGATGAGGGTTCCCGGAACCGAGCATATCGGTGCTCGCTCCGGAACCCAAAGAACCCTTGACTAATCGCGGTGAGGTCTGGACGTAGTGCGCCGTTCGAAAGATTGCCGTGGGTTGGAGAAAGCGCCCGGGTGCGAAGAATCCAAGAGAAATTATTGAGAGAGCCGATGTTGCCGAGCCGCCTTGTGTTTTAAGGTTGCCCTATCTGATGCACAGACGGGGCGGGGTGTGTCGAGGCAACTCAACACCCTAGTAGAAAATAGTACAAAAAGAGAAAGGAAAAAGAAATGAAAGTGAGAGAATTCAACGATTAATGATGAGCCCCATACCCAACTAACAAGGGACGGGAGCAGCAGGAAGGAATAAGGGCGCGAACAAGTAACCCCAGTACAGAAGAATGGGGAGAGTGGAGGAGTGAAGCAATGGACGGGACAGCACGGAATTGTGGACTGAGCTGGGATTATTATTGACCGTACAGGCTCTTTTCGTAAGGACTAGTGAAGTACCGACCAGGCAGTCAGGTGGAGGGATTCTGAGTTCAGTAAACCCTCAAAACTGGTTTAGTTCCAACAACCGGACAAGGTCCGGTTCCAATCGAATTACGGCCTGAGGCACTTCTGCCGGTCTGTCACGTGTACCCGGGACGAAATCGGGTGTTTTGTGCCTCAGGCATTAACATCGGATGTTTTTGGGAAAGTTCACCCGTTGGACCTCCGTTTTGCACAATCTCCAACGTCGGTTCAGCTGGCTTGATATCTTGCGTTCCCCCTCCACACCATTCGGTCAATTGGAACCCTCAACGCTTCCCCCGTCGGGATAATTCACCATGTCCGCTCCTTCACTCACCAACTACATCGTCAAGCGTCCATGGCTCAAGCGCTGGATGATGCCACTCGCCCAGTGGTACACCGATGCTGCGGGCTACAGGAAACTCGGATTGAAGTACGCAACCTCTTTCCTCCTTCTGAGAGGTTTTGGGACGAGCAGCTAGGGAAATATTATCTGTGGGAATTTTTGTTTTCAATCGATTGGCCCTTTTGCGATCTACCTTTAGGGTTCGACATCACGCCCAGGCCTCCGCTCATCCCGAACCTCCTCGTCATTGATATCTCTCTTTTTTTAAAAAAACAAATGCAGCATCCACTGACCTAAATTTTAGGTTCGATGACCTGATCCCTGAGGAGAGTGAGACCGTTCAAAAGGCCCTTAAGCGTCTCCCTCCCAAGGAGGCTTACGACCGTGTCTTCCGTATTCGCAGAGCTTTCCAGGTTTGTCACTCCAAGCATAATTTTTCAATGCCCCCTAGCTAAAATTAATCTTCGCTTTTTCCAGTGCTCCGTTTCGCACACTCTTCTTCCTTCTTCCGAGCATACCAAGCCTTCTGAGGTGAGTCAATATCGCAACTTTTATCCGCCATGGGATTGCCCAGTTCTCCGCATGGCGGATCAACCAATCCCATCACTTGGATTTGTAACCCATTTCATGCCTCATCTACCCGATATTGCCTTTTGAAACTAGCATTTATACGTCCATGAGTGAAAGCTAAAACCAAATTGCTAATTAAACCATTAGGATGTCGAATACCTGAGCCCCATCATCCGCGAGATCGAGAAGGAGACCAAGGAGCGTGAGGATCTTGACAACCTTGTCGTCAGACGATAAATGTCTTGTTTCGATGTTGTTTTGGTCATCAAAAATATAAAAAGTGCCCCTGGGTAATAGACAGACGGGATACAATGATACAAGACCATTCCTTTCGGCCTGGTGTTTCACCATAGGGGAGTATCCGGTCGAACGTCGCTTTAACCTTTCGAATTTATGTCTCGCAACTACGTGTACTGATACTGTACAAATTTATTTTTGTCCATTTTTTTTTTTCTTGATCAATCAAACCTCTCCTTTTTGGGGGGATTTGCCCACCGTCGGCGGATTTGATATTCCTTATTGCTATCTAGTCGACCGAGTTGGATCCAGCAAACACGAAGATAGGATCTATGCACGATGCTCCACCTCCTCTACTTCCAACACTCTAGTAAATATACATATAAAGTTCTTGTAGCGTATATAGTATTTGGGTGGAAGTACAAACCCCCCTTTTTAGTTACCTAGGTACTCATCACCGTGATATCAACGTCCTCAACGCGCCACATATACCACATGAAAAGAGTCCTGATCCATGTGAGTGATATGACTTCGACCATATGGAGAAATGATAGAAAATTGACGTACCTATACGGAGCAAATTTGGCAGCCAGGTCTAACATGTCTTTCTCTGCCATGTACTTGAACTTACCCCCTTTGGCCGCCTTAAGCTTACTCACATCCTTTCCCATGAAAGCTGCACAGCCTCTCCTGTATTCTGGTCAACATACTCTCTCTTTCTCTCATTTAGCCTCACCCCGAAAATGATTTGGGTCGTAGTTCGATTCTGAGAAGGAAAGGGCTTACTGGACACCTAAGTCCCCCGTAGAGAAAACGTCTATTCGCTTTAACGTAAAACAAGCAAACATTTCCACCGACCATCTACCAAGCCCCCTAACCGCTGTTAATTTTTCGAGAAGCTCCTCGTCACTGGCATTCAGAAGCATCTGGGCGCTAAGATCGCCGCTGGCAAACTTCTCCGATAATCCTTGGATATATTCGGCTTTCCGCTGCGAGAGCCCCGCTGACCGTAGTGTGGGGATATCGCAGCGGACAATCTCCTCTGGTGTTGGGAAGTAATCCGGGTATGCCGCACCGTTTCCATCCTCGTTGAGACCACAGAGCAGAGCAACAAACTTATCTTTGATGGATTTAGCTGCGGCTCCGGATACCTGTTGTCCTATAATGGTGCTGACCAGGCTTCGAAACGGGTCAATTTTCTCAGCCAACCCCTCGGGGGAAAATAGATTACAAGGATGCTGCCTTATCACTGGTTCAAGCCGTGCATCTGTCGCGATCAAGTGCGCAACCGCTTTCTCTAGGAGCGTTCCTGTCGTTGCTGTCGGCCGTGGCAGGCCCGACTTGGAGGGGGAGATATCCTCCGCCCCCGGGGGGTAAACAACCAAGGAGGAGCCATGCGGGGTGAGAAGGGTGGCATTTGTTCTATGAAATTCCACAGGTCGGTCAAGAGGCGGAGGCGTTTGCAGCCTGCCTGTAGTATTGGGACCAGGGGGTAAGGGATCCCATATGTTACCGGACTTTGGCGGTGCCACGTCCGACGTCGTTACCTTGATCTGGCGGCCCTCTCCTGTAAGGGGTATCTGCTGTGAAGTCGAGTTTACGGGAACTTTCTTTTTCCTGCCTGTGGTTGATAATTTTCGTGCTTTAGTGACCCCGCTGCTTAGTTGAGCTAATGGCCGGGCTTTGCTAGGTTTCTTTGGTTGGATACTCGGTTGCAAAGACGGCACAGAGCTAAGACGGGCAGATCGTCGAAGGGACATCATATGGTATATGGTCACTTGTTCATAAAAGTGTTCTTTTTCTAATTCACAGCATAGAGGTTGTTTGAGGGATTTGTAAAAAAAAAAAAAAAAAAGATTGGGTGCTTGTATGGAAATTGTCGGTTCGTCAGCAATTAGCTTTCACGAAGCCAGTGTCAGGGAAGTCACGGGTATCTCGTGTTCCATCCAAAACAGCATATCAGATCTTTCTTCGGGTTGTTTGCCCAATTCAACGAGTTATTGGACTAAAATAGATAATTCAGTCTTGCTAATAAAATCCCCGAACTTTCTATCTTTGCAGGTTCCTCGTTCATATATTTTCTGCCGTATATAACTCCGCAATTGTAGTAAGGGGTGGAAAAGTATATATTTTTTTCATTCTCCAAAGGGCTGGGTCAACCCAGAAAATCAGCCCATCAATTAACCCCATAATAATCAACATTAAGGAATATATTCCCGTCCGCGACAATAGTCAAAATATATGGAACCCGCCGGAGCCCGCGTGTGAATGGCTGAATAGTTTTTCCACAGTCTTCGGAAAGAAGGTCGAATTCGAGCCCTTTGTAACATTAAAGCCTTGCTGAGGCCCTAATGAGAGGAGCTTTAGAGACACAAAACAAAGCGAAAATGACCCTTATTTATGCCGACGAAAAGACCCTTCCCCAGCCGCCTTTCAAGAATTAATGGCGTATATTTCTCGCATGAGGGTTTCAGAGAGTAAAATAACAGTATAGACATCAGTCAGAACAATGCCTGCAAGCAAGGCACTGATGTCTGAGCAAGGACCATGAAGAGTATGCCTTCATCACAGATACTTTGCCTCGAATTTCTCTACCTTTGTATGCGGTGTCCACTGTCAAGTCATTTACTATCTTAACTATAACCCCACATTAAATTAATGGCACCGATTTCCCTGACCAATGTCTTGCTAGAGAGGGGGGGTTGAACCAAATGCACAGAATGCGGAGCTCGAATAGCTCGTTGGACCGCGCTGCGTTTGTGTGTCATCCGTGGTCCATCCTCTTCCCTCTCTGCTCAATGAGGATAACTGAATTTTGGTGACGAATTTTACAACTAGTAGCGAGATACTTGTAGCTGAGGACCAATATTTTGTCACAAAGTCAATGGTTGTCGGAAGTCAGTACCCGAAGAGAGAACAGCAAGCTTGGATTTCTCGTATAAAAGAAACATTGGTTGGTTCCATCTCAATTGGACCGCCGAAGATCTTCAGCAGCCCACCGATTCCTTCCAAGAAGAAAAAAGCTTCGCGCAGAATGTGACCAATAATTGAGACTGTGGGGTGACGGGCGAGGCAACCAAAGAGTTATGGTGCCCATTTTATGCTTGATGCCAGATGCGCAGGGGTGATCCAAGTTTCATTTTGAGCAAACGGAAAAACCACAGCGACTTTATCGACGATGGGAGTTAGACGATTGTGTGAAACGCTCGGATCGGAAACTGTGACCGTTCTATCATGGTCTCTGTGCGATTCGTATTAGTCCAGGTCTGAGTTCAACTTGCTATGGCTCCGGAGTAATTTTGCTGGGTCTGGGGGTGGGATTATGCTGTGAATTGTCGGTCAGAGAAGGAGATGAGTTGGCCAAAATCCAGCAAAGAAAATATCCAATTGCCTCGTTACCACTTAAATTGACCCAACTCAAGATATCGGAATGTCTGATGGCTTGAGGGTTTGGATGATTGACAAGTTGTTGGTTTAACTTGATCGGGAGGTAAAATAGGCCCCCTGAAAGGGGTGGTACTGGCCAATTTGATGTGGTAGAAGTACGAAGTAAACAATGACTGATGAGGTCTTGATGATGGAAAATACCTTGGTAGAGTTTATGCTCTGGGTGAAAGTCGAAAATCGCAATTTTTAGTCCAAGATTTCCTTTTTCCTATCGTCATACTTATGCCTCAATGTCATTATGACTGCATTCCAAAGAAATTCACCTCCATCTTTTGGACCCTGCAGCAAGATAATCATCGTCGGATTTGTGACTCTCAAAAACGGCAACCCCCTTTATCTGCCACCCGTAAAGTGGCGCCGAGAAGAACGTGTTGACGCATCCATCGTTTCGCCCACTTGCAGACACTGTAATTATACCTCCTAAAACTTAAAAACGCACTCTGCAGTGTCTGCACAGTGTACCGAGTAGGGGAAGACCACAAAGCACATATTCCACGGCCTTGTACCCAATTCCTCTTATTATGAAACGAGCTGCTCGAGGTTTCTGCATTCAATCAACGCGCGGTGCAGCAAAGGCCTGGGTGCTTGTAATTTAATAGTAAGGGTGTTGCATGCCGATCATTGATGAGGAATATCGTTGATAGACACCTGGAGGCCTATTATTGCGATTTGCAACCTGTGGCTGTGGGATCAATGGTGGCGTGCTCAAAACAAGGATAGTACTGGTAGTACGGAGTACTTGTCAATCGATTCGGAGTGTGAGGTGAAAAAAATCACCAACAACAATATATATCATACAGAGGGGCCATTGTTTTCCCATTGTTATAAAAATTAGGACTCTGTATGTACCTATGCTTGTTTAAACATGGGTCGACCCAAGCATTCCCTAGGGGTGTTTTCGATCCGCCTTACTCCAAAGATGGGGTCGATCCTATTTTCATAGCTGGGGGGTTCTGCTAATATGAAGATCGGAAGTTGCCAATTACAAGCTTAATTCTTCGCCACCACCAGTTGCCATCCAGGAGCCCGAATGCGCCTATGAGTTGGTCACCCGAGCTTGCCATGAAGCCCAAGAGGACTGGAGAATCCAGTGTTGGTATAAGTAATTACCATGTATTGTATGTAAGATACGGGAGATCACTTTCACAGGAGCTTAATACTCCCACTTGGAGGTGGGTCAATGAATTGGGGAGTTATAGGCGCAAGTATTATTAAACACGTGATTACACACCCTGGACATTCCAAGCATTTCCAGCCATCCATTTGCCACTTTATTCTTAGGTTGTTTCAAGGCTGCTCATAATTGGGGGGAGGTTGAATAGTATGCTCCACACTTGTACCTGGCAAACTGATCAAAAAAACTTGGTTTATTATTGATGAGAGTTCCAGCACATGTTAAAACAAACAACAGATGTGAAATCATAATACTAAAAATAAATATCTCCTGTTGGAATTAGAGCTATCCTGGCTGATAAGGCGGCAAAGATGCTGGTGTTAGGAAGTGATAAATTATAAATACCTTTTTATCACTGCATATTAAATTCCTGCTGGGAAATAATTGAGTCTCACATACCAGTGCAAGGTCAGTTGGTAAACCCAAATCTTCTATTCAGGCTAGCGGGTCCGAGCAAATTCCAATAAATTTAGATTCATGACTCCAGTGCACGCGTCAAGGCGAGGCACTTTGATGATTTTTCCATTTTGATACAAATATTCAACAACAACATTCTTCAGCTCCTGGTCTCCAATCTCCGATAAGAATGAAAAACCCAGCCTCTCGAAAGAAAATGATCTTCCAAAGGGCAGAACTTGAAAACTATTTTTCAAAAAAGGAAAAAATTCTTTCTCCCTAAGAACAATGCCAAACCTGTCAAAAGGAAACAGGATTGTTAACGAGCCACTAAAATTAGCGGTCATATCGAAGAGTCGGCGAGGACTCGGAGTCGGTTGGTATTACGATTTCTACGTCCAAGCATTTTTAATTTTAAAAGGGAGCTGTTATTTTCACAAGCACTTTTCTAATCTCATGAGTAACCTAACTTATCTAAGACTAGCCCTTAAGTCCTGTTAAATATACAGGACCCCCCAAACTTGATCCCCCTCTATCTTTACTTAGTTAAGTTCTTTAGGGGTAGTTTAGGGTGGTCAGGGTTAGTGAGGGGGGTAGGATTGTTCAGGATTAGTATTCAGATGTTTTTTTATTTTTTAAGGTAGTTTGGAGATCATAAAAGAGGAACATAGATGTATATTTAACAAGCCCTAAAGGCTAGTCTTAGATAGGTTAGATTGCTTGCGAGATTAGAAAAGTGCTTGTGAGAATAACAGCTCCCATTTTAAAACCATTCCCAAACATTGTGTGTGTTTGGGTCTGCCTGGTCTGGTCCATGAATTTTCCCCTAATAGCCACTAATTTTTCTTGCATATGTTCAGCATCAACCCAAAAGTTCGCAAGTAATTTGACGATTCCTACTCCGGCGTCCAGACTGACTTTGCCTCCATACATGAGACATAATTGTTGCCAACTGTTCTATTATGGGGTGAGACAGACTGGATTTATTTATTTGGGTATTTGATAATGTTTGCTGGTCAGCTTTCTCTAATTGGATGAGCTTGGGGTCGTGATTTTGCATTTTACAGGTGAAACAAGGGCAAAATAGTAAAGTACTCAGTACTCTCCTCCTACTGCTCCTTACTACTTACTACAGAGTAACTGCTAACTAACTTCTGGAGTGCTTCAAGTACTCCTTCCTCTCGTACTATACTAGTAGTACTCCGAGTAGTGCTACGGTACTTTTTTTGCCAATAGTAGAAAATAATGGTAATTTTCAGACTGCTAGTACTGTACTCCTTTAGGACTCGGAGGAGGAAGCTGAGAGTAAGCAACAAATAAGAATGAAATACTGGAACAATCATATGTACACCATCACCAGCAAAGAAGACAAAGTAAGTTTAGGTGAACAATAAGCTCACGATTATGACTTTATTCTCAGGAAACTTGGGATGGAGCCATTCGAGGCGGAGCATTATTATTAGGTATTTTTGAGTATCATTTCTCCTTGTTTATCATTTGCTGTGTGTTCTCCGTTTTTTCGGGCTGCGGGAAAATCATCAACTCGGCAAGATAAAAAGAAAGAAAAATTCCTTGAATATTAACAAAATAACATAAAATACATAAATACAGGCTGATGCCTTGGTATTCGTACCGTTGTGGTACATACAATGATACACCAGATGGCCCGGTATTGTAGCAAGGAGACCCCCGGTCCACCACCCTTGGGCCACAACTCCTTTCCTGTCTGTCCTCCCTGAACGCCTTCCTTCCCGCTTGTGAGAGTTCTCATCCAGTCCTTCCTTTTTCCTTTGCTTTCGCTTTCTTCTGTTTCTTTCCCTTCATTCTTCTTTGAGAACGTGCTTTCCTAATCCGTGCACTTCCTTAACCCAAGGACAATCCGCTTAAAAAGCTTCTCCCTCGTTGAAGCCCTCCTTTCATTCGTTTATTTACCCTTCCTTCCCGTTGCCGGCTCTCTCGCTGCAGTTTTTTCTATTCAACCCAGGGCCAAACACTGCCCATTAACATATATCTAGTCTACTTACCGGTACGTTAATATTGCAAGGGTCCAGCCACACCTGGGTTTGGAATCACACTGTACAGCAACAGAGAGCTAACTATTGATCTGTACCAGCAGAAACCAGACAAGCAATGGCATTCATCAAATACGCTCTTCCCGCTCTTGCTGCGGCCCAAGTCGTTTTCGCTGCGGGTAAGCGAATAAACCCGATATCCTGCCATTATACAAATCAATTAACTCTACTCTAGACTGTGGTGAATCGGGCAAAACGATCAAAATCGCTAGCCAAGGCGATGCCGACAGCTACAATACCTGCCGGACTCTTAAGGGCGACGTTGCGGTTGACAAGAGTATCAGCGGCACCTTGATCCTGAATGGCATCGAGTCCATCGAAGGTAGCCTGACCTGCGACGGGGGCGCCAATCTCACCTCTTTCGGTGCCCCAAGCCTAGAGACCATCGACAAAGGATTCAACCTCAATGGCGTAACCTCTCTTACGGACCTCAGCTTCCCCGCTTTAACTTCCGTTGGAAGCATCGACTTTGAGGCTGTGCCCATGCTGCAGGCCTTTGGCTTCACCGAGGGTATCAAGACGGCTGGAGATGTGTCGATTGTGAATACTGGTCTGACGACGCTGGACGGAATCTCCCTGAACGCCGTGGGTAAATTTTGGATTGCGGATAACTCGCAACTCAAAACGGTCAATGTGAACAACCTTAAGAATGCGACCAACCTGATCAACTTCTCTGGAAACCTGGATTCGTTGGAAATTTCTCTTCCTAACCTTGTTAGCGGCACCAACATGACTTTCCGCAATGTTAGCTCCGTTTCGATCCCTTCTCTGAATAAGCTCGGTGGTCAGCTTGGCTTCTGGGGCAACGGCTTTGAGGAATTCAGTGCTGAAAATCTTACCGAGACAGGCGACCTTGTTTTCAATGAAAACAAACAGCTTTCCAATATCAGCATGCCCAACCTTCAGAAAGTTAACGGTGGCTTCCTGATCACCAAGAATGACGAGCTTAAGGCTATCGACTTCGCCTCCCTTGCACAGGTTTCCGGAGCTATCGATTTCGCTGGTAACTTCGACAAGTAAGTTGGTGTTCTTTCTCCACTCCGATCCGTCGCTAACATTATGTGATAGGGCCTCGCTACCTGCTTTGGACAATGTCCGCGGCGGTTTCAACATGCAGAGCACCGGTAACTTCAGCTGCTCTGAGTTCGATAAGCTGGAGGGCAGCGTCATCCACGGAGACTACAAGTGCAAAGGTGACTTGAACAACCCCAAGACCCAGGATGGATCTTCCGGTTCTACCACGGGAGGCGATGGTAGCGATGATCCCAAGGACGATTCTGCTGCTCTCTACGGTGTTCACGCTCCCACTTTAGCCCTGGCTGCCCTTTTCGGCCTTTTGGTCCAGTATGTTTTGTAAAGGACTGTTGATGCCAAACAGTTACTTGTGCGCGTTTGGCTTTTTTTTTCCCTTAGCCCGCTATGGTGGTGTAGAGTCACATAATATGCAAATGGGGTTTTTGTTTCCTGTACTGTTTTTATGATAATAATTGAACCTTTTTTCGAGTACAATTCGCAAAATCACAGTCTGGGAGACATACCAATGTGCTGCCAGGAAAAAGGTATTGTTGGTTTAGGATGGGGTAATGGTGGAATTGCGGAACTGGCGCATATTCAGGCTGCCCGGAGTAGCAACCTGGCTCTGTTTCTCTGTTCTAAAGACGTTCCTTTTGCTGTGTATGTTTAATCTGTCTGATCAATCGTGTTTTATTTCGATACTTTCAAAGCATTTACTTCTTGGATCATAGTTTGTGTTCTGTAGATTGATTGACTTTGTCTCTTGGTAGTGTTCTAGTAATCGGCGCGAACAAATTTTAGGCCCCATATACTAGTAATTCCTAGGAGAAATGGATACCCTGATGGATAAATCTGGGTGCTACGAATTGTGTAAAGAATATCATGATATATCTATTATTAAGTGTCGATATAGGAAACTTTAAGTTAACAGGGTCTTCATCTGGCCCGCGTCCTCGCTCATTATTGAGATCGAGATTTCAACAAGTAGCAGTAACAATTTGGCCTGGAACTTGGATGGAATCTAGCCCTTTCCCAACCGCCATAGGAATCAAAGCTCAGGATATTCCCATGGGGGGGGGGAACTCACTGTATTGATCTGGCTGGCTGGCTGCCCCCCTCCGAGATGCATGTACATTTGCGAAATGTGCATATCTATGGAGGGGGGGATTGTAAGGTTTCTTGCATTGACGGCGAGCGAAAATGTACGGACAGAAGACGGGAGGGGATTTAGATGATGAATCACTTTGGTGTGCGCATCGTTATTATTGTCAGTATCAACAGCCTGGGGGATAGGCCAGGTGAGGAGAGAAGATTTAATTTTATTTTCCCCTCTCCTGCCTTCCATGGTATCTACGTATGTACCTAGTTGTACTCGGTACTTGTGCTTGGTTTGGTGTCTTCTAATTAGGTTTTGATTGAAATATGTAGAACTATAATTCAGGCCGTTTGATATTTTTTCTTGTTGAATAATGTTGTGAAAAGGGGATTTAACCAGTGTTAAGAATGAGGGATCATACAAGTTCTAAGTTTATTTGAAGCATTTGATTCTTCTACATTATTTACATATATAATAAATAATAATTGGTTTTTGACTCTTAATTTCTGACTTTACAGTTTCTTCTTCCCGGATCAAGAAAGAGCCTTAAATTCCGCTGTCTTGAATGGCTTAATTGGGATAATTACAACTATACTTTCTGGCAGAATGCTTTATTATTTGTTGATGAAGTTTGTTCATGAAAAAAGTAAGTTCGATAATCATCAAACGGATGATGTGAAGAAGGGAGGGATAAAAAGTACACAGGACCAAAAGGAAAAGGAAAAGGGAACGATGTCGAGGGACGAAATTAAGTGTGGCCAACTCACCTCATCTCCGCTTGCTGGGAAGGATTTTTTGAATGTATTTTTTTTTTTTCGCTCGAGGCACCGAAAAAAAAAAAAAGAAAACGAGGAGGAGTCGTCCTTCGTAGTTCGAATGAAGGAAGGCGCAGGTGCAGAAACGTCCAGCATATTCCTGGAAATTTCGTTCCTGGTGAGAAGATGGTAGGGTACATAACCCGGGGATCTTAGTGTTTGGTCCTGTTGGAGGCAAGAGAGCCCGAAATGGTAGGGCCCTTGAGAAAAAAATAAATAAAAGAGGCTAGGGATGAGTTTCAGCCCGTCAGCCATGACTCGTTCAAGAAGATCAAAAGTAAGGCATACTCGAATGAGAACGAGATAAGGATAATCTACGACCTTGAACCTTGGGGTTTGATCCACATTAGTTAGGGATAATATAGTTGCCTCTTGGGGAAGTTTGGTGCTTGAGGTGAGCTGGCAAGCTGGAGATACTGGATAGCAATAGGTCAATCAAATGATTTACTTTGATGGATTCAGGCGAGTAGGCACGCCCTCGGAACCTAGGAGGACTTAAGGGGGCGTTCGAATGATGGTTATACTGGCTACAGATATTTCCGTGGTACTCGGAGCTGAGGGGAATATTGATATTGACAACTATGGGATAATGGTTCAGGTTCTCTCAACCATGGAAACTCCACCACTAGGGCTCAGCAAGGTAGCTTAGGTATGAAAGGTTGATAAATTTACAGTGGACTCCAGTCCCATTCCCCTTCACGCGCTGGGAATAAGAACAAAAGAACATGCAAAACAATAAGTAATACCAAGGAGAATTCCAACACAAGATAACGTGAGATAGTAAAACAAGTTGGTTTATTTTTTTATTTTATTTTTTTTTTTTTAAAAAAAGGCCAAAAAAAAGGCTCTTGCATCCCCAAGGCTGATTTTATGGCGTTCATGGCGTGGCAGGTTAATTGCTGTTTTTGTACTTTTTGAACATTTCTTTTCTTTTTTCCTCTGTTAGTTGCAGGAGTGGTCCCGATAGGTTTCCCACAGCCAGCCCAGTCAGAAGTTTATTCCACTGCGAATAAGATCGCTCTCGGGGTTTTGATGATGGCATTTTTGTGTGGAAAAAAAAGAAAAGGAAAAGAACAAGTGAAGAGAAGGACACAGCGGAGGAAAACCGTAGTTTGTTCTTTATTACTTCGAGTCTCTTCGAGAGGCGAAATAGATTTCCTTTTGATGGGTTTCATATTATTATCAGGTTTGTGGAAAGTATTCGCTGCCTATTTGAAATGAAAACATCATTGATATGATAGATAAACAGATGACAGATGACAGATGCCTTGCTTTGGTTTGCGTGGAGTAAATAGGAGCTTAGTGGATGCCTCAGGTTTCCCAATTTCTTTTTCTTTATGCTCCGTAAATAGTCCCATTCCTTGTTTCCCTCTCTCTTGAGCTAAGCGGATCCGTGGAAACCGCACGGGCAGGGGATGAGTAAATATAGACAAAATCTGGTGGTAATTGTGGCATGGGTGTCCAAAGTGGGTGTGAGTTAAGGACTCGTAAAGGAAGAATAAAGGGCGAATAAATAAAAATAAAAAGAAATAAATAAACACACAAGGTGCAAGTTCTACTCAGTCGGTCTTACAAAGTTGAAGGCTGATGATGACAATGGGGATGAGTGACAAATTTCGCGTTCTGGCCCTCGCAATGCAATGTCCTAAGAGGGAGGCTGGATCTATTCAGATGATGAGTGCTAGCTGGGATCGCCTCAATGCCCTTTGCTGAACCGGAAGATTTTAGGAGCAGAGTGAGGAGGTTCTTAATTGGAAATCGGGGGAAGGAGGGACATACTGAGGAGAAGAAGAGCAGGGAAATCCAAGCTTTGGACAAGGTGTGGATTTGCGGAGGAAACTTCCATCAAACCACAGGTGATTATAAGAACGCCATGAATTGAGGAAATCTGAAACATCGCACGAGCTGGAGCCAGGTTTGTATCATATTCATCGTTGCATAGGATATAAACTGCTTGGGTCCCGACTTCGTGCTCGTATGTTGCAGCAAGGTGAAACGCCGCGGGTGGCAAAGAAGGAGGATCCAGAGCGGAAGCCAAGGAACAAGCGGAGAAGAGGAGAGAGGGAGAAAATAAATAAATAAAATCAAAAATAAACAGAGAAAGGAGCAAGGGAAGAAAGGGAAACGGGCGAAGAAAGTCGAGGGTGGTAACGAGAATGAAAACTGATACATAGGACGTGATCTTGCATAATGTGGCGTTTTTTTGCACGCAGGGCATCCCTGGTTTGCTTCCATGCAAGTATACCAACTAGTATTAGCATGGACACTAGCCTCTGTGAGGGCGGATTGGGGATGGAGGTTGAACGGGTCCGTTATATGTACGGTTGGGAAAGCCGGTAGACAGGTAGACAGGTAGACAGGCGGGCGCGTGGGGACGGATGGACAACGCATAGGGCCCAAGGGTCAAGGCATGGCAGTAATCAGTGCTTTTTCAGGTGTTTCTTTCTTTTTCTGACCCATCACCCGGATTATTCTTTGTCGCGACACTGTTTGTTTTGGGAATAGTCGGCCCTGTCCGGTGGTGATAGGTTGTGTAGCGCGCGGTTCTTTTCTTGGTTCCTGGAAAGTATAACGGAATTTGTTCAGTATTTGTCGCTTCCCCTTTCAGGAGACCCTTCTCTTGTCCTGGGCCTGGAGTCGGAGAAGCGACCTCCTGGTTCATTGAAAGAGTAGTGTTGGGTTAGTCAGATATGACTGTTTTGACTATTATGATTTATTATTTTCTTTTCCAGTTTATCAGGTCCACTTCCCTATCTGGTTGGTCGTTGGACCCGTTATTCTGTATGTACGTCTGCTTGTGTGGATGCATGTAAAGGAGGTCGTACAACCTGCTGTGTAACATATATCCCCAATCTAAAAGCAGAAACAATAATTCTCTCGTTTTGCTCCTTGTCCCCCTCCTCTATGTGGGCGTGCAGGTCTTCTCTCCTCTGGTTTGTTGTGAGGGAAACCTCCCCCAAACCACTGACTTTTCATTGTTGAAATCAATGGAGCTAAACCCAGATAGCGAAATGGTCTTTGTTTGGTGTGGATGAGATCCGGAAGGGAAACCTTGCTCAATCCTTCAGTAAGGTTTTTGTCTACCCCTCCCCACATTCGTGGCTCTTCATGACTAAGTTAAGTATGGGTCATTGCAGAGGTCCAATAGATTGCTGCTTATGGGTGATTCGAGACCACGATATATCGGAAAATAAGTGAAAACCGTCGAGTCAGGATCGAGTCGGATATTTTCTGAAGTCGTTTTGGTGGTGAATGTCTTCTCCCCCGCGTGACTTTCCAAGAAAATGGCTCGGAGCACGCCATCTTCGCTCAATTGAGCACCATGTTGGAACCAGATGAGAGAGGAGGGAGGGTTCTGTCCTTGTACTTTACCTACGGAGGCAAAGCGTCTTGGCTTGAGTTTACGAAAGAGTTCGTGCCTGGAATTGCTACGTGCCTGCTTCCTGTGGCCAAACAGGGGTTCGACTGCTTGAAATACTGTGGCTTGTTTCATCGAAGACTTCATGATCGATGATATGGATGGGTGGGTAAATGTTGGGCTGCCAACTCAGTGCTTGAGACAGAAGTCAGTGCGAGAAGAGCTGGAGCCTCTCCACTCCGGTGCCACCGTTTGGCACAAGGACACAGGCAGCGCCGTGGAAGACAAGAAGCAGTGAGATTACCCAGAAGGGGGCATGAAAGCAACTAAACCAGACTAGGAGGAGCAAACTCCACCTACAAAAGCCAGGAAAAACCAGGAAGAGTCAATGGCGATGACGATTATGATGATGATTATTATCCACATGTTACTCAAGGGATGACCAAGAAGAAAACGTGGGGCTGCCTGAGAAGACCCAGGGGGAAGCACTGGACCAAATCCCCTCCCTTTGCAGTTAGATCCGGGGACAAGAATATGACAGATCGTATCCTGCCTGCCATGCGACCCGCCACCCCATCCCATGCCATACGCAAGAAAAAAGAAAAAGAATTAATTAAATTATAACAAAAAGGAAGAGAAAAAGGGCCAAGTACGTACCATGTACTTATGCACGGCGAGAATTTTCTCGTGAACCAGTTGTTTGGTCTGTTTGGCTGCTACATTCTGGATAGAGGACCCCTGCAATATGACTCGCGAAGTTGGGGAGAGAAAAAAACGAAGGGATTTGCCAATTAAATGCGACAAAAGGCCATGGAAACCTTGGGGAATGATGTACCACCACTCAATTTCCTTATCATTCATTGTTTGATCCTTAGACCACCACATTACCACAGTGGTTTGTCGCCACAACTTCTCGCCTCCTACCTAGAGTGGTCACCAATTGACTCTTCTACTCCACATGGGCTTGTCTCATCGTTTCGGTAGTCCTCCGAATCGACGCCAATGTCTTCTGTCCGTTGGAGATGTCTAACGTGAATTCCAAATACTTTCCCCGCTCTAGTTATGACGAAAGTATCAAAATCGATTATTTGACAGCTTGTACCAAGAAAAGAAAACGCCCAGAACCGGATGGTAACTGGGGCTGACAGGGGTCAACCCTGGTCGCTGGGATCTCCTGGTGACCCAGGTGTATGGACCCTCCTCGGGATGGTGGCGATCAGAACTTTCCTCGAGTTTTGACCTCTTCTGTCTGATGGTTCTGATGGTTCTGGGCTCGGTTCGAATCGGCCAGGGATCGAAAAACATGGCCGGACTGAACATGATAGGTGATTCGGGCTTCGGTGTTGATGTCATGCTCCCCGATCAGGACTCCTGATAAGTCTTTCTCGTCGTAATAGTTCATGAAACATATGTGTCGGTCGAAAGGCTGGGTAAATATCCTACTGGGCTAAAGCCGAGGTGGTTTGGTTGCTCTCTTCGCAGGGTCCGTCTTGGGTACTTTTGGTTCCTGGTCCGGTATTGCTGCTGATGTTGTGAGAGAGTCCTTGCTTCGTGCTATTAAGTTCTGGATCACCTCCTGCGGAAAGGATGATCTACCCTCGGGGATCCTGTGCCTGCCTGTGCATCGGATGTTTACGTATAATTCGTTGGTATGGTGTTTTCGCAAGACCCTTGATTAGTACTTTTGCTTTATGGGGGGGTGGGCTGTATCATTGATGCAGTCGAGCATGGAGAACTGCGATGGCCTCTCACATTCTAGACGCTGCAAAGGGCATCCTATACTTAGCAATTCAATTGGGTTCGATTTTTTTGGATTATCACGGTGATCCTGCCCACATACTCTCCATCTTGGGGGGTTGCCGTTGTTCGAAACTATTTAAGTTTCTGTGCTAATTTCATGATATGCATGTTTTGATGAATACATTTGAGCACTTAATATATCCTGGGTGAATATATTCTCTCCCGGCCTATTCCCTTTGAAAAAGACTATTCGCTTGTTGACCCTTCCGGATAAGCGCCGAAATGGATGTATGGATTTGTAAGTTCCACAGATTCGCGCTTGTCTTGACGATAAGAACGTTTGTCTGTTCGACATGTTATGGAAGCTAATGATGCATTCCCCGACGGAGGCCTGGGGGAAGGTGGGCTCACCTAGACAGATAATGGTCATTGGCTCTACGAACTATTGATGGCTGCCATGCAAGGAGAATCGATACCTTTGCCCCGTGTAGATCGAAAACCGCTGCAGCGGTGACAAATCAAGGGTCTGCGATCCTCTATCCAACCTGGTCGCCCACAAAATTATTGCACGTTGATTCGTTGATCTAATTCTGCCTCGCATCTGTGCCCTTTTGTGATAGAGATTTTCAGCCCCAGAAGCTCTGAAAAGGACTAGCCATGATTGTCGAACTCTGTCGGAATCTTCTTGGTCCTTCCCCGTGTCCTTCCTCATGGGGAGAAAGGGGGATCGGAAAGGGAAGGGGCAAAGGAAAGAGAGGAAGAATGGTGATGGAGAGGGTGAGAGGGGGAGTAATGTGCAGTATCCTATAGATAGATAAATATTAAATAAGGAGGCGATGTTGAGTTGCTAGGGCAAAAGATGGGGGGAAAGAAAACAAGAAAACAAGAAAAAGAAAAAAGGAAAAAAGGAAAAAAGGAAAAAAGAAAAAAAGAAGAAAAGATAGAGAAAAAAAAAAGAAAACAAAAACGATTGATCTGTATGTCATTGCTGATGTGCACAAACTCAACTAACTTATTGAAGAAACTTAACTCCAGTTTCCTTGTTCAGGATGTCGCAGAGGCACTCGCCACTAGTTAGGTTGTACCTTAGTTAATCATAAGATAGCATATGCTGGGGCGATACATGTCCACTGATGCTATTTTCCATACTTCTACCATCTCTAATGCGCGTCTGAGCGCCACCCAGGCATCTTTCCTCTCTTCTCCCCCCTTCCCTTTCCTCGTTCAGCTGTTGCATTTCACATATAAAACATGCAGCGGCATCTCACCCCCTGGAGAAGAAGTATTGTGTTCTTCATCTCTTCCGTACCTCGTGGATTCCCTTGAAAGCCTTTGTTATTGTCTTTGTCCTTTGTCGCTGTTCATAGCAACCCTACCCCCTTGTTCTGTATAATTTGACACTAGTCTTCTGCTTTATCATTACTTCCCCCCTTGAACTCTATACATACTATACTGTCTCTTCTGGTGGTTAATACTGGTGCTGCACATACACATAATTGCGCCCTCCGTACATACCAACACCATCCCCAGTATATACAACAGCTAGACATACATCCTGCCTGTCTAGACTAGCCGCAGCTTGATCCTCCTCCCTCACCGTACAATTACTAAACTACCTTCGCCACTATGATATTTGAGGAAATGAGTCCAATGGCAGACGAAGTATCCCAGCGCTGCCCTCTCCCGTGAGTCATTGTTGACTCTCCGCCTCCCTTCCTCTCAATGCAAGACTGACCTTTGATAGCGGTGTCCGGTCAATTTCTTCCAGTGCTTCCAGCACAGCAGATGTCAGCGAGGACCGGCGACTGCCTCCACTTCCGCGCGTGGAGCCTTTACCCCGGGGCCCATTCAACCCATTCACACCCAAGACTTTCGCACCTAGTCCGCCGAGTTCGCAGGATGCATTTCCTGTCAAGTCACCATGGCCGTCAGCAGAACACATTGTGGCCCCCCCGTCCCCTGCAAACTCTGCAGACTCTTGGCCGGAGCCACTACCATCACAGAAGGTTTTTGAATGGCCCCAGGAACTTTCTGCGAATGATCTTCTGAAATTAATCGCCCCCAAACACATCAGTCGTAAGCCGCCACTCCAACAATTGTGTGGGCGAAAGCGCAAGGGTAGTATGATCTCTGCGGATTCTGATGACCAGAGGGAAAAGCATCGCATTGCCGAAGGCAACAGAAGGAAAAACCTTAGTCAACTGCACCGGGAGTTGGACAGCCGGATTCATGACTTCTTCCTCGAACGAGCAGGGTGGAACCCCTCCAAGAGCTTACCTGAATCCAAGGAACATATTGTGCAGGGCGCGATTTTCCTTATTGATTTTATGTTACTTGTCATCGTTCATTTAATTCGCCAAGAGAATGAGATGCCCCGTCAGCTTTCTGAGAAGCTGCAGCCACAAATTCGCTGCATGCAACTTCAGCAATTGGTTTCCAGCCTCCAGCAACAAAACCAAATGGCACAACAGCAGATGAAGGCCCTGAAGCACGAGAACCAGATGCTAGAGGAGCGCAATCAAGCCCTTGAGTATCAGTTGAAGTCGTACGAGCACATGTTTCGTTCTCCAAAAAGTGAACAACCTAGCCCTCAGCATCTTGTTCCACTCCCAGAGGCTAAGCAAAAGAACATACTACCGGGCCTACGTGTATTCTGCGATGAGATTGCGGCCGGTAGCCCTGAATCCTCCCGTTTGGATACCTTGTCCACTCAATCCTTTGGACAAGCATACCTCAGCCAGACTCCTCCGATGACAGGCCCATCGTCACCAGCTTTTCCTCAAACGACATATTCGGTGACTACTTCCAGACCCCAATCTTTGATTCCATCGCCATAAAAATAAGATGGAATCTCTGTTTTTTTTTTTAATGACCGCATCAGGGGCTTCTTTGCCCCAATTGTGATGAGTTTCCTTGAGTCGAATATTAGAGCGGTGGGCGGTTATTTGAAGCCTATTTCTTTTCTTTTCTTTTTTTCCGACAAATTCCTTTTTCTGGGCATAGCGTGTGCGTGATCTTGTTTTCGATCCTTTCCTTCCGGATATGACTCTTCGTCGAGTCTCCCCGAGTCGCCATCCAAAGCTTTCATTTTCGTGCTTTGTGAGGCTGTTACAAGGGGTGGAGCCCTGAAAGCAAAAAACTTGCATTTATTGGGTGGTACATTTTAGTCGCTCTTTTATTTGATGCTAAATAATTACAATTCGTTGTCTATATCGGACACCGCTGAACTTTCTTGATCAAAGACCTCGATTTCGAGTGATATCTCTAACTACTTCTTTACGCCCACAATCGAATCCGGGCAGATTTCGGCATCTATTTGTTATTCTTTGTTCTTATGCTTTCCTTGCCTTTCTTGGTTCTTGTTGTGTGGTGACGTTCATTTTGTTGCCATCCACAGGAACTACTTTGTATCTAGTCTTTCAAAGCAAATAAAATGTGTTGATTATACACATATCATAGCACTGAAAATTGTACAGAAATGATTGGTGACCACTATAATGGGAATCAAAAGATAAATACTAGTACGGAGTATCATCCAAGGTAATTGCTTACTAGTACTTGTGCTCATAGTACTATTCGGGCTTGTAGGGAAATCGTAAGGAATTTGAGCACATGGTACATCAGGGTAGTACTAGTACTTACTACTAGAGTACTACAGCCTATGATATCAAATGTTGAATAGTAACAGGAACCTCAGGGAGGTGAAAGAAGGGAATAAACCCACTACTGCCCGGTATACCTTGGGAATATTTAGACCAACTCTATAGATCTGTGGTCCTGAAGAAAAGTAAGAAGTTGAACCAAGAAATAAAAATTGATATTTGAACGTAATGTTTTTCAAGCCTCAACTCCCCAAATTCCGTTAAAAAGCCCTGTATTTGGCTATTTACAGTGGCGCAACAGGTGGCCACTGTAGAATTCGGAGCCTAGAACACGAGGTTTTTACTTGTAGTATTAGAGGTTATTCTTTGCATAACTCCCAGCCAATTTCCCCCACCAATAAGAGAGAGCCTTGGACAGAGAAAAACACTGAACACGGCCAAAACAGACCCTGGATTTGTGGCCTCAGGCAGAAACCGACTAAATGCAGGACAGCGAGAGGACAGTCGATAATCATATAACATCAATTCCATGTCAGTTGGCCCAATGCCACCGATTGTAACATTTTCCTCGACTATGGCTATATTGTCTATGAGGCTTAATATTCAATCAATTTGGCCATAGCAGGTCGATCGGACGGAGTACCAGATACCTAATACCCATTGACTAGTGAAGATTTAGCTGGGCAAGATGAAATATTTCAATGAGATTTCACAAATCACGATCATGGAATTCCGACGATCCCCCTTTAGAAAAGATCATGAATATGGCAGCAAATACCCATACCCGCCAGCCATAAGGACTTTGAGATCGAGAAATTCCAATAGCAAGAGAACTATCACTAACAAGCTATTATCCTGGTAGCTTGAAAATTCTCTTTGCTTGTTTGTCCTTCAAGCTGCTTGCCTCAACTCAACTTTGGACGGAAACTAAAAAAAGTAACGGTGCTCCGGCCAATCCTAAAGCGGCCATCACACTGGCTGGACGGTGCGGCTGGTGGGATTTCCCATCTTCCTTCCAGGTGTCAAACAAACTCCTCTGTTCGATTATTATTGTGAAGACCCTTTCTTTTCTTATCATTTTCCCCCATCATCCACCCTCACCCCTTTTGGGTTGACAACGACGGTCGGACTACCATCGCCTGCGTTGTCTCGAACCTCATTTTGGTTCTTTTCATTCGTTTGGTTTCATTTTCCCATCCCTCGCGATCGGTACCGCAGCATCCCGTACCGCAACCTTTTTTTCCCTTTTCACCTTCACCCCGATAGATCGCTGATTCCCCCCTCCCTCCGGATTGCTTCATCGGCTGTTACCTTATTTCACGACTCCATTCCAGTTGATGGTTGTGTATTTGCTCTGAATCCTCTTGATTCTCTCGTCGCCACTGGATGACATCCCGTCTCTGTCCCTTATCCTTCTTTCGTGGTGTTAGGGGACAACGACTCCCTACGGCTCCTGTGCCTGCGAAACGAGATTTCTTCAGGGTTTATCGCCTTTTCAGGCGTCAGCGGGGTCTGGCCTTCGAAATACACCTTCATATAATATATTTTGCTTGCCGTTTCCTACCTCATTTTCACCACAAAGATGCTACTCCCAAAAGGTGGTGTAACGTGGAAGTCAGCCAAAGCCAGGTTGCCCCCGTGGCGTGCTATCTTGGTTCTGGTTACGCGAACACGGTTTTTGGTGTCACTAGCCATTACTGGTCTGATTGTCTTGCTGTGGCGTGGAATCAGCAGTTCTGCATCTGAGATGCAAAAGTGAGTGGATTATTACTCTCTACATCGATACTACCCATTTCCAACTCCCTAGGACCCGCCGGAGGACTAATTGGATCTTACTATTAGCTTTTATTGCTATGGCCCCTCGACGTCGCCAATGGATATGAGCTTGAACGAGATGGTCGAGTGGAACTCTCACGCCCAAACCCCTGTCTTTTTTAATCATCATGAACCTTATGAAGTGAACTCTAGTACCATCTCTAGTGTTGACTTAAACCCTATCAAATCCACCTCTCAGGCTGCTAAGAACTATGAAAGAGTTCTTATTCTTACCCCTTTGAGGGATGCCGCCTTCTATTTGAGCCGGTATTTCGATCTGATTTACAAAATCACCTATCCCCACGAATTAATTGATTTGGCTTTCCTCGTTGGCGACTGTAAGGATGACACGTTGGCCGTTCTAACTGCCGAGTTGCAACGGATTCAAGAACAGGTGGATGAGAAGATCGCTTTTCGCAGTGCGACAATCGTACAGAAGGATTTCGGATCAGCGTTTGAGATGGATGTGCAGGACAGACATTCCTTTGCCGCCCAGGGTCCACGACGTAAAGCTATTGGCAGGGCCCGCAACTACCTACTTTATTCCGCTCTGAAACCGGATCATTCCTGGGTGTATTGGCGCGATGTCGATATTCAGGATAGCCCAGACACTATCCTGGAGGATTTCATGGCTCACGATAGGGATATTCTTGTACCGAGTATGTCTTTCGACAATAACTGAGAGCCGGAGTATAACTTGCTGACCATCTCTTAGATATCTGGTTCCACCGTTATAGAGAAGGTGTCGATGTTGAGGGTCGCTGTACGTGAATAAACATTCTGAAAATATTGATACCGGTTGGCTAACTCTGGCAGTTGACTATAATTCTTGGATAGAGTCCGATAAGGGACGAAGGCTACGACAGACTTTGGATCCGGATACCGTCCTAGCGGAGGGATACAAGGAGTATGACACCGGCCGGAAATACCTTGTAGGAATGGGCGATTGGAGAAACAATAAGGACGAGGAGGTTGAGCTTGACGGTATTGGTGGCGTCAACATTCTTGTCAAGGCTGATGTTCACCGCTCAGGTATGTCTTTGCTACCGGATTTATTCATTTATGCGTACTCTAACCTGCAAGTAGGGATCAATTTTCCCGCTTATGCCTTCGAGAACCAAGCTGAAACCGAAGGATTTGCCCGGATGGCTAAGCGTGCTGGATATCAGGTGTACGGGTTGCCAAATTACATCGTTTGGCACATTGATACCGACGAGAAGCCTGGAAATCTTGGGGATCGCAAGGCGTACTAGTTTGTACCTTTGAATTGGTCCCATTCCCACTTCCTGATTCAAAGGTCCTATTTTCCCTATCTTCTCTTGCTTTAAACATGAAATACCCCCTTTTCCCGTGTATATCCGACGCATCGTGGCCCGGTTCATCGCAAGGGATTTTTCTTTTTTTAACGTTTTGTTTTCCTCCCTTTTATTATTAATTCTCATCTTTGTTGGAGGCAGAAAACCCCTGGCTCCGGTAATTAGCTTTCTTCGTTTTGCGTTCTAGGGTTTATGTCTGGTTTTTGTTTGTTGGCGCTATGGGGAAAGTGTTTTAAGCGGTCTTGGAGGCTCATAGAGTTGATTGAGCTTTATATTAGAGCTCATACTGGTCGTCTTGCTCGTCAGCGAGGAGCACCGCTTGAGTTTCTGGATTGCGTTGCAGCGCTTCATCAGTTTCTCTCGGTGTCTTGTTCTCTGTTGCTGCTGCCTACAACATACTCTTTTGTAAGCTGAGCATTCTACGGATACAACCCGGAGTCGTATATCAACATGGGGGAAATGTCTGGCAGACGAGAGAGAAGGCTTAGGGTGCTTTGTATTCATGTACATACATATATAGGCTATGTGTAAGTCGGCTGACGGTCAAGCTTTAAACCATATTTAAATATCGCACGTATGAATGATTTATCAACCTCAAACCCTGTAAGCTGGTATAATCTTTATTATGTAGTGCACTGATGACTGATACCCTAATTATTCTGCTAATTTCCCCTTTCGTTTTCAACAGTATCCGGATAAGGGTCGATATTATTTCCACCATTCTCCTGGAAAGCCCCAGAAACCCCCCACATCACCCCGCTTCATCAAACATCTTCCCTGAGAATTCCAAACCACCAAACCACCGAAAAGATTCCCCTGCCATTCAAGTTCAGGTCAAAAAAATGTCGAAGGAATTCCTTTGTATCCTGCCGGATAAGCCAGGAACTCTGGCCCAGAGACTGGAAGTTCGGCCGTAAGCTTTCCCACCAGTTGCAATTTTCGGGCTCTCCTGATCTGCCTGTTCCTTCCTTTTGGTCCGGCCCTTAAGATGGACGAAAAGATTTCTCCCTTATCGGTGGCACCGAGTGAAAATATGAATATATAATAATTAAGATTTGATTAATAGGGCTCATTTAGAAGGCGTGAAGCCCCTCGTTGCAGCAGGAAAGGTCGTTGTTGGTGGTGAGTGTTTCCTTCGTCCCTGCTTTTCTCCGCCCTTTCCCCCCTCTTATATGCATTCTCCGTGGGCTTATATTTGGGGTATTGTTGTGGGTTTACAAATTTTTGACATGATTCTGTTTGCGCAGGTGCTATGCTCGAGTCTCATCCCGGCGAAGGTGAAAGCCCCGCGTTCAAGGGAAGCATGCTTATCTGCATTGCGGAAACGATGGAGGAAGTGTGGGAGGTGATTCGGGGGGATATTTATGCTAGGACTGGAGTTTGGGACTTGGACGCGGCGCAGGTGGTTCCGGTAATGTTCTTCTCTCTCCTCTTTAATCCACTGCTCTCTTTTGTATTTGCTGGGTCCATGGTTTGCTTTCGTGACGGGCAGAGATATGCTGACTTCTTTTTACTTTTTCAATACAATCAGTTCAAATCTGCTGTGAGAATTGGAGCATAAATTTGATACACTTGTGTTATATATATGTGTACCGATGTTATTCCTTGGGTGAGGAATGAAAGCGATGATTAACCTGTTGTTAGACACTTCTTCATTCTCTGTGTACTTTTGCATCGTAGGTAGGCCGAGTTGGAGGGTGGAATAGAGAAGCACATATTTACAACTTAGGTTTCGGTGTCAGCAGGGCTTCGGCCACTTTACGTCGCTGGATCTTGCCCGTTGCGGTTTTCGGGATTTGAGGGACGATCCAAACCTAGGTGGGAGAAAAAAATGTGGTAAGTTGAGTTTCTATGCTGGCGACCGGGAATGATACTTTCGTTGCCTTACCTGTTTGGGGGTCTTGAATTTGATGAGTTTGCTTTCTACCCAAGACTTCAAGTCGTTAACTGAGGCTGTTTGCCCGGTTTTCAGGACCACCGCAGCCCCGATGTCTTCTCCGTAATGGCCTTCGTCGGGAATTGAGAAGCATACAGCCTCCGCTACATTCGGGTGACCAAGGAGCGTGTTATCAACCTCGATCGGGCTGATTTTCTCCCCGCCCTTGTTGATAAGTTCCTTGATTCGTCCCGTGATGATCACGTAACCGTCCGGATCCTTTTTGCCCTGGTCACCGGTGCGGAAGAACCCCTCGTGGGTGAACGACGACGTATTGGCAGACGGGTTGTTTAGGTATCCTTTGGTTACGTTTGCTCCCCGGACACAGATCTCTGCTTCCATCCCCTGGGGAACTTCGTTTCCTTGCTGGTCGAGAATCTTCACCTCGACTCCCTGTCCAATCCCTACGCTACCGGGTTGTCGTTTTCCTGGGGGAAGAGGGTTGCTCGTCATCTGGTGGGCTGCCTCCGTCATTGCATATGCCTCCAGGACCGGAGCGTTAAATGTTTTCTCTAGGTCCTGGAAGGTCTTTGGTGAGAGAGGGGAAGAGCAAGAGCGAATGAATCGGATTGGAGGAATGGGGTTGGGAAGCGGGGTTTTGAGTAAGATCTGGTGGATTGTAGGCACAGCCGAGTACCAACTCGCCTTGAAGTTGATAAAGTCGGACCAGAACTCCGAGGCGGAGAATTTACTAGGCACAATAACAGAACCCCCGGAGTAAAGAGGTGCCAAGAACGCAGCTAGGAGACCGTGAACATGGAACAACGGCATCACCAACAGCGTTCGGTCCTCCGGAGTAAGTTTGTACGTTGCTTTGATGTTTTCTAAGATTGATTAGGACTATAAACACCGACGGTCCGAGTCGAGCTTACTCATAGTTGTTGTAAGATTCATGTGTGTGAGAGGAACCTGTTCTGCTATTAGGACTCTGAATTGAGATTGGTGGCCCGAGGAAAGCATACAGCCTTGGGTCTGCCCGTCGTCCCGCTAGTATGCAAAACAAGTGCGACGTCATTGGGCCGGGCTTCCTGAATCCCTATGCTTCCCTTCCCAGCTAGCTTGCCGAGCTCCTTAATATCTAAGGCAACCTCGGTTCCGTTCCAGTAGCACTCAGCAATGGCTGCCTGGTACTTCCTACCTGCGCGAACAACAGGTCCATTCTGAGCATACAAGCCCTGGGGTATCAGGACCAAAGTTGAGCTAAGGTCATCGATGTAGAATTCAAACTCATCCTGCTTGTAACCAGGGTTGAGCGGAGCAGCGATGGCTCGTTGCCAAGAGGCGGCCAGGAATGACACGATAAATTCATACGAGTTCACAAGGGCTATAGACACGGCATCCCCATGTCCTACCCCCAGGCTAGCCAGCTTGGCCTGGAAATCAGCAACGTGGGACTGCAGCTGCTTGTAAGATATCGACAACGGGGTTGGCTTCTGGGGAACCAGGATGGCAACACCTGCGCCGTCGGATGAGAAAGACCGAGCCAATGTAGTCATTTTGTTTATGGGTAGGATTGGCTCATAAAATATTCTGCAAGATTCAGCGCCTTGGCTCCAGGGATTAGCAGACGTGGAATGAACTCCGAGTGAACGAAGCGTTGGTTTGTCAGTGGATGTAGGAGTGTTGGAAAGTTTACAGAATAAAGCAAGAGAAGCCTAATAATACTCCGCTCCGGTCGTCTCCGCGTGAGGTCACTGATCTCGGGAATTCTCCTCTGCCAGCAGTTGTTGACTGTACCTTGTTGAACTCAACACGCTATGCAGTTACGTAATTCAAACCACTGCAAACCACACATACGGACCAAACAGAGCAAACAGCTTCCTCAGGGCTATCGGGCTCCATGCTCGAGAGTGGACCGGGGTCGTTTTTTGTCCTCTTGAGACTGCTTCACATCGCATATCACGTTTCCAGAATGGCATCCTCCACCCCATCAAAAGGCGGGGGTATGCTGTCTCTCTACGCCAATCTCCTGGATTCGGCTTCGGATAACTTACCTGGAACTATCTCTCGTGCACCTGTTGTCTTCAAACAGGCGTCAGAAGGCGAAGCTCAGCCAGACGAATCCTCAGCCAAGAAACAGCTCAGTAATGGTATAATTAATGTTTTCCCCTTTCTGTGACCGAAAGATCTTTACCTACTCCTGTGTTATTTGATTGCTCACTTGTCGACCGGGTTGTACCGGTATTTGGCACCCAGCTTCTCTCCGATTCCAGCCTGCAAAACGACCGCAATTAGCGGCGCAGAAGCCAAAACCGAAGACAAACTTGCCTAAAGCGGTACCTACGGCGGCACCGATTACAGCCCCTGTCAAGACCACGCTCGCGGATTGGGCAGCCACTGAGGATGATGATGTCAACGGATTCTATGCGGGTCCAAAGCGGCAGCGAGGCGGCCGAAAGAAGCGCAAGAAGAACCGGGAGGCACAGGAGATTGTACAGAACTGGGATGATATTTACGATCCTTCAAGGCCGAATATTTATGAGGAATACAAACATAGCGACGAGCAAATATCTGAGGTCCGAGAGTGGAAAGACCGTCTCTATGCGCATCGGATGGTAAGGTCACCAAGCAGGGATTCGGACAGTGATGGTGATTACGCACATGCGATGAATCGTAAGTTAGAGCTTGCCGTTTTCGATAAATGCTGTACAGTCCCTAAATCTACCCTCAAGGACAATTTGCCCCTCCCAGCAGCTTTGCGCCGCCTCCGAATCTCAACGATATTCCCCCGGCGTCATCTGATCCAGCTAAAAACGGTGCCTCTGGGGAGGATTCATTTGCGTGCCGGGTTAGGATGTCAGAAAATGCAGGTGACACGGCAATGCTAGACTATTCGCCTCCACCTTCTCTTCGGGAACTGTCTGCTCCGGTCCCCGACGATCCAACCGGTGAACAAGCGTTCCTGCGCCGCCTTCAAATGTCAGCCCCATCTCAAACTCTAGCAGGATCGATCCCCCCTCCCCATCCTCCTCTCCCTCCCCCGCCACGATCACTTGAAACTTTCCAACCACCCTCTGCGACCGTATCTCGCGCACCCGTTCGATATACTCTCCCCGCACCGCCAGAAGACATCCCCGCCTCAGAAGCAGAACTCGAAGAAGTCTTTGCCAGAGAGCAACCTGCAGAGGATGAAGCTGAAGATGTTGGCCAACGTTCACTCCGACCTGGGCAAAAAGGGTTCGCTGAGCGATTGCTTTCCAAGTACGGTTGGACGAAGGGATCTGGTTTAGGTGCAACCGGGTCGGGCATCGTAAAGCCATTACAAGTGAAAGTTGAGAAGCAGAAAAAGAAACCAGACTCAGAAGGCGGCGGCTTTGCCACGCCCGCCGGTAGAGGTAAGATTATTGGAGGCGCCAGGAAACAAGAGGAAGAGGGTAGGTTCGGTCCCATGAGCGAGGTAATTATATTAAAAGGCATGCTAGATGGCATGGACTTGGACGCAGAGTTGGCAGGAAATGAAGATGGAGGTTTAATCCAAGAAATCGGGGAAGAGTGCTCTGAAAAGGTAATATGTCATTCCGTTATTACTAACTTATATCTAATTTCTAACCTGGGATAGTATGGCCGCGTCGAGCGAATATATGTCTCTCGTAATTCGGGGCCTCCAGTTCCCGTATTCGTCAAGTTCACCAATCAATTATCTGCTCTTCGGGTATGTTTGTTTGTTTGGGGCTTTGGGATTTTCCATTCTGCACTGACTGACGATGTGCAGGCCGTCAATGCTCTTGAGGGACGAATATTCAATGGAAATAAGATAAGGGCAAAGTTTTTTGACGTCCATAATTTCGAACATGGAATATATGAGGAACAATGAGAATCGCCATTCAATAATCCTGGCGATATAATCATACGGTGTCTGTTGATGTCGTAAAAGTTCGATAAGCATCATTGCAATTGAGTTGCCGAATGTTGAACTTAAGCGTCCCCTCTTTGTAACGAACGAGTTAAGTCCATAGAAGGCTTTTCCTACATGTTCAAAAGGTGACCAAATCAAAGAGATCCATTTCATCGATTGAGTTCTCACTATTCGTGTCAGAAAAATAGGATTCGTCATTTGTAGTCGAGAAGTTCTTGTCTTCCAACTCTTCTACTATGGCGGAAATAGCGAATGATTGGATGTCCAGCTCCGGCCCGGTTGTAGAGCATGTCCCCGATATGCATAAGGAACATGCTCCGACCATAGGAAGAGTCCAAGACTCCATCATAAAACAGTCATATCCAGACTTGAGGGCGGTCTTGCATGTGATTCTGACAGAGGATGACGGATTAGGTGGATGGAGACAAAGGGCGTGGTACCAAGTGATTCGGTGGCACATGATGGTTTATTGTACCTTACTTGCTTCTCTTTCCAGATTTTGAGGCTAAGAGGTTTGATTGCTGCGATATGGTGGGGTTGAGTCGTCTTGCGAAGAGAAAGTAAACGGAATGCGGAATCGAAAGTCTTAACCTCTAGAGAGTACTGGTCTTTATATGCTTCTGGACATTGTGATATAGAAGACGAAAATTAGTGAAAATTCCGCTAAGGTTCGGGATTGCTGCCCATATCTAACAAAGCCTGCGCTCAGGACGTGGATACACATTTTCAACTGGGATCAGGGGTCTTTGGGTTCTTTGAGTGAGTTGTCCAGCCTCTGCAGCCAAGTGGTTCGTGCTTGTCTCATTTCGGACCTATACCAGGGATCTGCCACCACCTGAAACACGTAAAGAAAAAAATATTCTCTGGTGGAAGGATGTATGATAATGACCTTCTCATCGTTATACAAAGAAAAAAAAAAGACAGGACAAGAATCGCGACCTTGGCTTGATTCAGTCAATGAGATTGAATCTCGAATGTAGTCATGTGATCTGTATATAAGGTGAGAGGTGTGCAATGATTGGCTGCGGGGATAATGGAACAGATGAACTCTTCCAGATGAAGTTCCAGTCAGTCCTGCAGTGACATTCACCTTTATAGTACTTTGTCTCTTCCACTCTAATATTAGGGGTAACACTACACCTATATTATCCCTTTATTAAGGAAATTTCATTCTAACGCCCTCTTCCTTGCATTGCATCCATTTAGACCTCTGCATTCACACCACTACTACCTAGGTACCTAGGCACCTTGGTTCAGCCTCAGGAACTCTTCACAAGCGCGCGAGCCATTCGGCTTCTAGCTACGCCTTGCCACTCAGCTCTTCAACAGCTCAAGTAGTCAACATGTCACTTTGCCAAAATCGCCTGACAGAAGAGAGGTATGTTGAGCATAATTTATCTGATCTCGCTCGCATTCTTCCCCCCCCTGGTTGTCGTCCGCGCAAGGCTAATCGCGAGGCTGAACCCCCGCGCAGGAAGCAATGGAGACGAGATCACCCTTTTGGATTCTATGCCAAACCCCACCGAACTCCTGCAGGTGTACTTGACTTGAAGAAATGGGAGTGTGGTATCCCTGGGAAAGCGCAAACGCTGTGGGAAGGTGGGTTGTTCAAGCTGGATGTCATTTTCCCGGATGGTAAGTGGCGATTCTCTTCCCACCCCTCTATCACCCTTGGGTCTGGATGATAGCAAGGACCTACCAACTGACTTTTTCAATTTCCTTATAGAGTACCCGACTAAACCTCCAAAATGTACGTTTTCCCACCTAACGATTAGAGTTGGTGGGAAGGATCTCGCCTTGAGTACCGCCCTGCCAAACTCCTCCGCCTCGCCTGTGATCTTACATTTTCTCCTTGCTAGCTTTATTAGCTCTGCACACTGATCTGACCTTGTGAATTCCCGAGAATAGGCAAATTTGTCCCTCCTCTGTTCCATCCGAATGTCTACCCCTCTGGTACCGTTTGCCTGTCAATTTTAAACGAAGATGAAGCATGGAAACCCGCCATCACGATCAAACAGATTCTTTTGGGGATCCAAGACCTACTGAATGACCCGAATCCGGAATCGCCTGCTCAGGCAGAAGCTTACAACTTGTTTAAGAGGGACCGGCCTGCTTATGAGAAGCGCGTTAGACAGGTAGTGAAGGAGAACCCGGCTATGTAGAGCCTCGTCAGACATAGGCAACCCGCCCACGGCTTAACCCTTATTGTCTTATAGCTCCCGTGTTTCTTTATTTTGGCCCTCCATTATCCCTTTTACTTCACCGATGTTCTTTCGGGTTTCATGGCGGATATGGCGGATCTACAAACATATTCCACGTGGGGTGCGAAGGGGGAGAACAAGGCCCTCGATATCCCATTCCTCTGCGGTTTCCCTCGGCTGAAAATGGAGTAGAATGGTCACGGGTGTCTTTTCTACTCCCGATTGATGATGATTGGCTATTTAGCATTGCGACTGTTCTACTGTCTGGTCTTTCTTTCTTTTTTCTTAGCGAGCGTGGCGTCTTAGAATCAACAACAAAGCCAAGAGGTTATGGACGGCGTTTTTTTTTTCACATTGTTTTTTTTTCCCCCTGGGGCTAAGTCTTCGCTGCTTCCGCATATACCGCGTGCAATCTCCCTTGTTTTCGTCTTCTGTTCCGACTCACATAGAAGATCCTTAACTGGTAGGGTTCCGGTGAAGACAATGGGCGTATGGGTGGGATGACCCGGAGAAGGTTTTCGATATGGGGCGAATGCCGAGACCAGTGAGGAAGATCGCCTTACCCCATATCCTGTAGATCTTCATAGTAAAATTTTTTTTTCCTTTGTGTCAAACCACGCGGCACTTTTTTTCAATTTGTGCAGCCGATATTACTAGGTACTCATAGATAGCAGCTGCATTGAGTTCAAAAGCAAGCATGCTCGGGCCAATGGGCGCCCACACAATGCCAGGTTCTGGAGCGGTTATCTTATCGGCTGAGTGAGTCAGTGATTTTGTGGCCGAAATCGCCCCTCGATTCCGCCCCGCCGGGACTGGGGACTTGACATTTAAAAATTTCCCTGTTCCCTTCTACCTCATCGCCCTTTCCACTTGGTCAATTCGCCTTTTTTTTTCTTCCTACCGTCCTACGGCTGCCTAATTCCTCGAGTCTCGTCTCAATTGGTCGTGGTCAGCATGTGTGGTATCTTCGCGTGTCACCAGTATGTTCCTATCTTTTTTTTTTGCCATTTGTCTTTTTTTTTTTGCCTTTCTTTGTCAATTCCCCGCTATAACCATAAAAAACCACCGCATTGAAGCAACGCTAACCATTGCACTACAGTCACCCTGATGTGCAGGCTTTTAAGCCTACGGCTTTGCGCATGGCGAAGGCGTAAGTACCCTGAACACCATACTCTGTTTGGAGATTTGAAACTGATTGTGGCCAGTGTGCGCCATCGCGGACCCGATTGGAGTGAGTCACTTGGCGATTGACTATCGACGTGACAACACCGTTTTCTAACATAACCACAGGTGGAAACTTCGTTGCTGATAGTACCAGTTAGTTTAATATTTTGAGTGGTGGATTTGAATTGGACGCTGACAGAATGGCAGTTCTCGCCCACGAGCGTTTGTGTATTGTCGGTGTCGGTATGCTTCCCGCCACTGTTCCCGCTTTCGGACCTCCCTGCTAAATTTGATTTTTCTTAAGACTCGGGTGCGCAGCCCCTAGTTAATGATGATGGCTCCCTCGCCTTGGCCGTCAACGGCGAGATTTACAACCACCGCATCGTGCGAAAGGCCTCGAAGGTGGACTATAACTACAAGACACATTCGGACTGCGAAGTCATTATCCCCTTGGTACGTGTGATGGAGTTTTGCGCGGTGGTTTTCGGCCTGCTGAACGGGGTTGCAGTATATGGAGCATGGACTTGACGCCCCCAAATACCTCGATGGTATGTTCTCGTGGGTTCTATTCGACAAGAAGCAAGACAAGGTTGTGGCTGCACGTGACCCCATTGGTATTACCAGCTTTTACATTGGCTGGTCTTCCCAAACACCTGGGGCCGTCTATTTCGCATCCGAGCTGAAGAGCTTGCATCCAGTTTGCGACAAGATCGAAGCCTTCCCTCCCGGTCATGTCTTCGATTCCAAGACCGGTCAGATGACCCGGTACTTCGAGCCCAAGTGGTGGGATCCAACCAACGTCCCATCGACTCCCGTTGACTACACAGCTATTCGTGAGTCCCTCACGAAGGCCGTCCGCAAGCGCCTGATGGCCGAGGTCCCCTATGGCGTTTTGCTGTCTGGTGGTCTTGATTCCAGCTTGGTTGCGTCCATTGCGCAAAGAGAAACCCAGCGCATGCAGCAGGCCAACCCCGACGGAATTCCCAGCCAGGCTAACGGGCAGTTGGTCGGTATTGATGATGAGAACCAACTATCCACCGTCAACTCCTTCCAGCAACTGCAGTCCTTCTCTATCGGTCTTCCTGGTGCCCCTGATACTATCGCCGCCGAGGAGGTTGCCAAGTTTTTGGGAACCAAGCACCACTCGCTCACTTTCACCATCGAAGATGGCCTTAACGCACTTTCTGAGGTTATTTACCACCTGGAAACTTATGATGTGACCACAATTCGTGCGTCTACCCCTATGTATCTGCTTAGTCGTAAGATCAAGGCTCTAGGTGTCAAAATGGTTCTTAGTGGAGAGGGAAGCGACGAGATCTTCGGTGGTTACCTCTACTTCCATGCTGCTCCTAACAAGGAGGAGTTCCACAAGGAGACTGTACGACGAGTGAAGAACTTGCACCTGGCCGACTGTCTTAGAGCCAACAAATCGACAGCTGCTTGGGGCTTGGAAGCCCGTGTTCCCTTCCTCGACAAGGCATTCCTTGAGACATGCATGGGAATTGATCCTCAGGAAAAGATGATCACCAAGGATCGTATCGAGAAGTACATTCTGCGGAAGGCATTCGACACCAGCGATGAGCCCGACGTCGCCCCGTACCTCCCCGACAAGATCCTTTGGCGCCAGAAGGAGCAGTTCAGCGATGGTGTTGGGTACAGCTGGATTGATGGCCTGAAGGACCAAGCTGAGGTCCACGTTACAGACGAGATGATGAAGAACCCTAAGCCCGAGTGGGGTGACGACATCCCCGATACCAAGGAAGCGTATGTCTTCCTCTTCTATATACCCAGTACAAACTTTTTGGGGTGGGGGGCTTCAATTTTGCAAAGATCAAGATGGCTAACTCGGATTAGTTACTGGTACCGTACGATGTTCGATGAACTTTTCCCAACATATTGTGCTTCCACCGTCTCACGCTGGGTACCTACATGGTCGAAGCAGAGCGATCCTAGCGGAAGGTACGTTTGCAAGAAAGCAATGCATAAAATAGACGAATTCGCATGCTGACGGATATGGTTCTTTTTAGAGCTATTTCGACCCACCAAGCCAAATACGACGATGCTGAGTAAATGATTTTGGTTGTCCGGTTTCTGCGAAATCTTTTTTTGGAATTTTTAAGATATAGAAGCTTCCATAGATGATTTACCAGAGATGTTTGTTTGAGGCGCAAAAGAGTATTTTTCGTCCAACTCATGTGTGGGATCCTTCGGCGTCACCAATGTCTGCTTTTTCTTCTTCAAGTCCTCCGTACCCTTTAAGCTCCGTACCCTCTAAGAAAACAATTGCAGAAAGTATTGAAGCTGTGGCGTCATTATTTTCCCTTTATTTTCATGTTTCCTAAGTTTGTGTGTCATTTAAAGTTTTAAGCTAGCTTGAGATCATCTGCTCATTTGTAACCCCCATGGGGTTGGCGATGCTCGAGATTATGGTTCTGCACCTCGTTGCTAATAAATACAAAGAATCCAAGGGGGCAATCAAAGAGTTGATCAATTAGACCAGCAACCACAAAATGTAGCACTTCGCATGAACGATGGCCAAAGAAAAGAGGGTTTTACCATTTGAGCTGTAGCCGTTCTATGAACCAATGTTGACGAAAGAGCTAGGCAAGGAAAATCCACCACCCAAGGCATCACGTCACGGGACTTAGCGGCTTTTACCGGCAGCCGGTCTGCGTCCAATCACAAAAGGAGAACTTTCCCGTGGGTTCCCCATTGTTTGGCGACTCAGCAACTCAACCACCTACCTCTCATCGCTCCCCGTTCCCTTCTTCACCTCCTCCCCTCTTCGTCATTATTCTTTCCCCCATAACCCCTTCTCACTCCTCCAACCCTCCTCTCCGACGCCACCGTCGTACTTTCCTCTCCCAATTCACAAAATGTCTGCTCCTGCTGCTTTCTCCGATATCGCCAAGGCGGCCAACGATGTATGTGGTGTTGTCATCATTCATTCCCTCCACTGTGCAAGGGGAAAATGAAAAATATCGCCGTGCCTTTTTGTTTTATCATGCTAATAAAGCGTGCTTATAGCTCCTTAACAAGGATTTCTACCACACCAGCGCTGGTAAGAAGTTTTTCCTGTTTCCGACGTCCCTGACTTGAATTTTCCTGTTATAATAAAGCTAACTTTGAATTTTCCTCCTAGCCAGCCTTGAGGTAAAGTCCAAGGCTCCCAATGGCGTCACCTTTAACGTGAAGGGCAAGTCCGCCCACGAGGGCCCCATCGCTGGTAACGTACGTTTTCCGATTCGCAATTCGCAATTCCGAGTACAAAGTGGTTAATGGTTGAAATAGCTCGAGGCCAAATACGTCGACAAGCCTACTGGTAAACAACCCCATCAGCGCAATCGCCCCTTCCGAAAACCACCCGAAACCCCTCAAATACCTGGGGCAAGTTCCTTGGCTATCATTTCATGTGTCCAGGCCTTGTCAAAGATCACCAAAATTCTTCTTGTGTCTCGAATCAACGAACATAAAGTAATGCTAATAATTTATCCTCGTTCAGGCCTCACCCTCACTCAGGCATGGACCACCGCCAACGCCCTCGACACCAAGCTCGAGCTCGACAACAACATTGCCAAAGGTCTCAAGGCCGAGATCCTGACCCAGTATCTTCCCGCTAAGCAGTCCAAGGGTGCTAAGCTCAACCTCTATTTCAAGCAGCCCAACCTGCACGCCCGTGCCTTCTTCGACCTCCTCAACGGCCCCTCTGCCAACTTCGATGCTGTTCTTGGCCATGAGGGCTTCCTCGTTGGTGCTGAGGGTGGGTATGATGTCCAGAAGGCTGCTATCACCAAGTACTCTGCTGCCGTTGGCTACAGCGTGCCCCAGTACACGGCTGCCATCACTGCTGGCAACAACCTGACCGTCTTCTCGGCCAGCTACTACCACCGCGTCAACGCTCAGGTTGAGGCTGGTGCTAAGGCTACCTGGGACTCCAAGGCCGGCAACTCCGTTGGCCTTGAGGTTGCCAGCAAGTACAGGCTCGACCCTTCTTCCTTCGCCAAGGTCAGTGATGAAAACAAAGAACTCGAAACATGAACACATTTAATATTTTTCTACTTTTCAGGCCAAGATCAACGACCGTGGTATTGCCGCCCTGGCTTACAACGTTCTCCTCCGTCCTGGTGTCACCCTCGGCCTCGGTGCTTCCTTTGATACCCAGAACCTCAACCAGGCTGCCCACAAGGTTGGCGCTAGCTTCACCTTTGAGGCTTAAGTGACTTTCCGCACTTTTGTGTGCTGTTAACGTCCACTTGCACCAAATTGTCCTCTTTCCGTTATACATAGTAACCGCAATTTGAAAGCCCCCGAACCTTTTTTTGGGAACATTTTCTTGTTGGATTACTGGCATTGTGCTTCCTGGTGTAGAGCTCGGAGACCCACAAATTCAGGCAGTTGATGTATATAGCGGGAAGGGGAATGGGTTTGGGTGGGTGGTCATCATTTAGATATCAAGTTATTAATCATGTATCGTAGCCGACAACGGTAACTGTATATCAACCAAGAATAAATTTCCTTTGTTTGATATTACGCCTGGGCCTGCTCAGGTCTATTTTTTCCTATAGACTCAGACAAAAGCCAACCCCAGAAACAGAACAGGAAACAAGAGTGAAAAACCAAGCATCGCCTCTACCGATGGACAAATCCAAAATATATCTATACAATGAAGCCTTGGTTTCCTCTATGACCTAGTCCAAAGGGTCTAGTCGCTTTTTGGCCGTGAACCGGCTGTTGGCCAACGTAAAAAGCCCGACAATGTTCCAGCACCCATCAGGATGGCACAAACGACGATAAAGCGTAGCGCAAAATCGCCCTTCCCACCAATATATTGATCATTGATGGCAGCACCCATTTCACGAGACCTCCGCTCCGCTCTGCGGGCATCCTCCGCGGACTGCGTCTTGTAATGGCCCTTCGCGTTGAAATGGGAGACGGGATTCCGATCAATAAACGAGGTAGGGTCCTCTTCCCCGCTGACGCCACCAGCTGAGGAAGGTTTCGACATGCCACCACCCCCCTGAGGTGTCTTTCTCGTGGTATTCCCATAGCCGCCATGCGCGTAGAAACTAGGCGGGGGCCCCCGGAATGCGCCTCGGCGCTTACTTAGCCCGCTGGCGGGTCGCGAACCGAAATAAGAGGGTCCGCCCCTTTGCGAATGGCTACTGTAACTACCCATGGGGTTTTGGCCTGGGTTTGCGGAGCTGTGGGTGGATGAGTAAGGATGGTGGCTTGCGGAGGCCTGGATTCCATGATCGCGATCGTAGGTGGTGCGTTTTGCGGCGTTGCTGAGTACGTGGTAGGCGGAGGAGATTCGGGCGAAGCGGGTAGAGGCAGTGGGGTCGTCTTGATTGCGGTCTGGGTGGTGGCGGAGGGAGAGAGAGTAGAATTGTCTGGATTTTATGGGGGTATATGTTAGAATGGTCTTGAAGTTTCTCTTAGGGGTTGGGGATTACTTCTTGATTTCGGTGGCCGTGGCCGTTACGGGAACATCAAGGATTTCATAATATGTTGGTTCACGGCTTGAGATGAAGGGGGATGATGTTGAGAAGGTGGCTCTGGCGTTGTAAATGTACGTTCCTGTGCTGAGGATGTACTCCACTCTGGGGCAAGACAGTTGCTGGCGGTGTCGGCGGCTGAGACGGAATTGGGAGAGACAAATTCGTAGTCGACCAGGGAAAGGCATGCCTTTATGCATATAGGCGAAAAAGAAGAGGGTTACATTTAGCTCTAAACCGAGGAAGTTCCAATTGAGGCGGTGATGGTAGCGGGTAAGTGGAGCTTTCTTGGGGGGGAATTTCCCTGGATGATGAGGTTTGGGGAGAAATTCCGCCTCCCATTGCAGGTGCGTCATCGGTCACTTGTGCTCTCAGCATCTCATAGTGTTATTGTCCGACTGCCAACAGCACACCGACACTATACTTCTCTCCCTCGCCATTTCTTGCTTCACGTATATATACATCTCTTCGATGCATATCGCCCTAGGATAGGAGAATTGAATGTGTGGCTTTTCACTCACCCCTATGGTTTCATCATATTCCCCGTGGTGTAAAAGCTACCAAGGCTCCGGCCATGGTGCAGGTCCTTGGAGCCGGCAGCCCGATTGCTCGTAGTGCATTCCCTAACAAGTAGTGTTGTAGATAGTAGCTGCATGTACCTATTCGAATTCCCAAGCCCTCATATTCATCAGGCAAAATTCCACAGCGAGGGGAATCAAGTCTTTGGTTGTTTCCAGGCTTGGCACTCAAGCATCCATTGAAATCCCCCTCATTTTTTTCCCTTCCATTCAAACACCCACCCTGCCTGGTTTTTCTAAACCGCCACCCGAGAAACAAGCTTCATATTTTCATTATGGCTGCTCAGGCTAGTGAGAATTTGCAGAAGCTTGACCGTGAGTTCTCCCTTATATTTTTTTCACCTTCGTCGATCGTTCTTTTCCTATGGCTGATAAGGTACGTTCCTTTATCCGGCAGTGAATGGTCAGAGCGGCGACCCCAAGGTTGAGGCAGCCACTACGGGCCAAGCAGAAACCGGAGAGGCGGAGGACGATTCAGACGATGATGATGTAGGAGATGCCAATGCTGCTACTGAGGGTGCAGCCAGCGGAGGTGCGCATGGACAAAGCCTGCATACACACACCCTCTTCTCTCTGCTCCCTTCCCCACACTGACTGAGAGGATCGGAAATACAGCTATTAAGAAAAAGAAGAAGCGCAAGCCCAAAAAAAAGAAGAAGGGAAGTGCGAAGGTGCAGGGTTCCCCTCCAAGGGTTGCGGTTTCCTCGCTATTCCCCAACAACCAGTACCCCGAGGGCGAGATCGTCGAATACAAGAACGAGAATTCATACCGCACAACAAACGAAGAGAAGCGCTACCTGGACCGTATGAACAATGATTTCCTGCAGGAGTATCGCCAGGGCGCTGAAGTACACCGACAGGTTCGCCAGTATGCACAGAAGAACATCAAACCTGGCCAGACCCTGACCGAAATCGCCGAGGGAATTGAAGACTCCGTCCGTGCGTTGACTGGACACCAGGGCCTTGAGGAAGGCGATAACATAAAGGGCGGTATGGGTTTCCCCTGCGGCCTGAGCATCAATCATTGTGCGGCCCATTACACGCCGAATGCTGGCAACAAGATGGTGCTGCAGCAAGGAGACGTGATGAAGGTTGACTTTGGAGCACACATCAATGGCCGTATTGTCGATAGTGCTTTTACTGTGGCATTCGATCCGGTCTATGATCCCCTACTCACAGCCGTGAAGGATGCCACTAATACCGGAATTCGCGTATGTTTCGCTCTTTCATATACAACCCTGGTGTCTAACGTCTTGGATATAGGAAGCGGGCATTGACGTTCGCATGAGCGATATCGGTGCCGCTATTCAAGAGACTATGGAAAGCTACGAAGTTGAGCTGAACGGGACGATGCACCAAGTGAAATGTATCCGCAACCTGAACGGCCATAACATTGACCAGCACGTCATTCACGGCGGCAAGAGTGTCCCCATCGTGAAGGGTGGGGACCAGACCAAGATGGAGGAGGGTGAAGTGTTTGCCATCGAAACCTTTGGTAGTACCGGAAAGGGCTATGTGAGAGACGATGTAAGTTTGGCAACATTGGCACGATGAAACACCTACCGATGGAGCTAACATCGGCCTGGCAGATGGAAACCTCGCATTATGCGCTTGTTCCCAATGCAAGCCCTGTCCCTCTCCGGCTGTCGTCTGCGAAGAATCTGTTGAGTGTGATCAACAAAAACTTTGGCACTCTCCCTTTCTGCCGTCGTTACCTTGATCGACTCGGCCAAGAGAAATATCTTCTCGGGGTAAGCGTCCCTACCTCCCACAATCATTACATTCGGATAGCTGGGCTAATACAGACGCTTTTTTTTTTGCAGCTGAACAACCTGGTGTCCTCCGGTATTGTTCAGGACTACCCACCTCTGTGTGATATCAAGGGCTCGTATACAGCCCAGTACGAACATGTATGTTCCCTAGACTGTTTCATGAGCATGACCTGGGAGTTGAGGCTAACTACAGACCTAGACAATTGTTCTCCGACCTACTGTAAAAGAGGTGATTAGTCGTGGAGACGACTACTAAAGCAAGGAAAAAAGAACTCTAGGATTTTTTTTGTTCTTAACATCTTTAACGAGACATATTCCGCATGAACTAAGTAAATAACAATGAATTATCGAGGAAATCAAAGAAATGAGTAACTATCTAGAGATGATTCGCAGTGCCTTTTGGGGGTAAATCGGACCACCCAAGCCGCGGGTGAGCCCCACGTGGAAAACGAAGGTTCCGGTTCAGATTGTTTCATTTTTCACCACTTCTTGTCTTGACATCGATTGTTACCTCCTCTCACCCCTTTTATTATCTCTCATCTTGTTTCATGGCGTAGGGTTTGAGAATATTCCCTCTTCTACCAAGCTTCTTCCAATCCCAGCATGTCCTCCACCGTCGCAGCATCCGCTACCCCACAACTCCGTGTGTCGGCCGCGAAGAGCCAAGCGGCATCTGATGATGATCAACAGGTGTCAAGCAGAGCTCCTCCTCTAGGGACGCTCTCTGTTGAGGACCAGTTTTTTTGGACGTATACAGAAGAGCCTCATCGCTCAAGACGACAAGCCATCATCAAGGCCCATCCAGAGGTATCTCCAAAGCAGGCACCTCAAACCAAACCTTCTCGCTCACGTATTTCTGATTGTAGGTAACCAAGCTTTGCGGCCCTGAACCATTGACCAAATATGTTGCCCTTGGCGTCGTCTCCCTTCAAATATGCTGCGCCTATCTCCTCCGCGATACTTCTATGCTGAACTGGCGGTTTCTCCTTACTGCATACGTGATCGGAGCCACCTCAAACCAGAACCTCTTCCTCGCTATCCACGAGATATCTCACAACCTGGCCTTCAGATCCCCCCTGGCTAACCGTTTGTTGGCGATTTTTGCCAATTTACCCATTGGACTGCCATATAGCGCCGCATTTAGGGTATGTACAAACCTCCAGCGTAACAAGGAGCCATGCCGAACCTGACCAACCTTTTGTTGCATATAGCCCTACCATCTCACTCACCACAAATCTCTTGGAGTGAACGGGCTGGATACCGACCTCCCCACCGCATTCGAAGCCGTCTTCCTTGATTCCTTACTCGGCAAGGCCTTCTTCTGCACATTCCAGATTTTCTTCTACGCCGTCCGTCCCATGTTCGTCTACAGCCCTCCCTTCACCTCCATTCACCTCTTGAACCTCATCACCCAACTCTCCTTCGACTACGCCCTGACCAAAGCCTGCAACGGCTCCCTCCAACCTGTCTTGTACTTGCTCCTGAGCTCCTTCCTAGCCGGGTCCCTCCACCCCTGTGCCGGCCACTTCATTGCAGAACACTATTTCTTCTCCCAGGTTCAGCACGGTACTGAATCCCTCCAGGAGCTGAAAACCCAGAAGAGCGACAATAAGCAGCCGCATCCTCTTGATTCCCTACCCCCACCAGAAACCTACTCTTACTACGGACCCCTCAACTTCTTCACCTACAACGTCGGTTTGCATAACGAGCACCACGATTTCCCCGCAATCCCTTGGACAAGACTGCATACTCTCCATCGCATCGCAAGCGAGTTCTACGAACCTCTACCCAGCCACCGAAGCTGGGTGTGGGTCATCTGGACTTTCATTTTCGATAAGAATGTCGGTATGTGGTGTCGTGTCAAACGGGCCCAGGGTGGCCGACTCGTGGGTGGTGGTGGCCGTGCTGGTGAGGGGATCTCGGCTAGTGCTGATGAATCGGGAGAAGGGTGGAAAGAGAGCGAGATCCAGAACTAGAGAGCTTAAAATTCTGCTCTTGGTTGGGATTTTCGAATTGCACTCCCCTTTTTTTTCTTTTGATTTTTTGGGCTTATAATATAACTTTCTTTGTTTTGTTCCGGTTTATGGACATGTTCAGTATATTAGAGATGATATCCCCTGCCAGATTAATTTCTTACTGCTTCTTTCTCGTGTACTTAGGCGGGCACTGAGTGAAACTTTCTCTACATATCATCAAAGTGAATATCTTGTGATATACTAAGTTAGAAAATATAATGATTCCACCAAATTTACTCGAATCGAGCTGATCAGCGTTTCCAGTTTTTAGGTAACTATGGGTACATTTTTCTTGGTCTTGGTTTAACGAACAAATGCAAAGCAACAGGAATCTGAACATTCAGTGACATCATCGTAATTAACTTAGAACTGCCTGGCTATGGACGCGTACGTTCGTCTAAAAACGATACTCGCTTTAAAATTCAAGGGAGGATAAGAGGAAGAAATAAAGAAAAGCATCGAGTCAAGCGAAGGGAACAAGGGAGAAGAGGAGAAAAGAAAAGAAGTGGGTGAAGCAACTAGAATTAGCTGGCGAAGAGTCGAGCGGTAGGAAAATTGCAAGTTGCTTAGGAAACGGAATCAGGGTCAAGTAATTTCGTATCCCTTGAGACGGAGAGATGGAGGATAAAATTGCTTTTTGCACTCGCATCTCTCTACCTTTCTTTGCATCATATCATGAGGATTCAGAAAAGAAAAGAAAAAGTAAAGGGAGATCATGCCGAAACATGGAGGTGGGATGCAAAGAGCCGTGGAGAACATAATCAAAATAAGAAAGGAAGAGGCATAACAAGATGCTGTTGTTAACAAAGAAAATAGTGGGGAAACAGACAGTTCAGAAAGAAAAGAGTACAGCTAGTCTGTGGGAGTATAGAGGTCACTGAGGGGGAAAATAGTAAACACAAAGGACTAGAAGAAGAAGTAGGCGATCAAGAAACTTATCAGACACAAACTAGCCACAATTTTGACAGGAACACCTGCCTCAGCTGACTGAGTCTGTTGTACAAGGGATGCTGGAGTCTTTTCGATCTCACCCGGAATTTTTCTCTGTCTTAAGCCCTGATCTGCTATTTTCTCTTTCAGCCTCTGGATCTGAGCAGTGGCCTCCGACAATCGGGCTTCGTATTCTTCACTCGAGCTTGATGCGCCTGCGATAGGGGTCTTCAGAGAGGATATTTTGGTTTCATTTACTTGCGGAGTAGTAAATTCTCGTTTCGAAGTTTCGCTGAAATCCGGAGGGGCAATAGGTGAGGTTTCATCTGTCGCTTTGGCGCTAATTATTGGGGCAGGCGTCTCGAAGTTGGCTTTGGGAGAGGTATATGCAGGAGGTTCTTCCTCGGGGTACTAAACATGAGAGAATGTGAGCGATGCACTGAACTTCAAACTCCAAGGAACCGAGGTAACGTAACATACTGCGCCGTTCGCATCTCCTTCCTGTTTATCGCCAAGGTCATCCGCAGCCAACCAGTTCACCCGGATTTTGCGCTCTTGAATGGCAGATTTGGTGGCTTTTTCAAACTGTTGATTGGTTAGAGCTATCATCGACTGATCATCATAGGAACAGGTTTACAATAGATGTAACGTTTGAGAACTCCATGTCCCGGGTTACTTGAACAGTCTGGACGAGGAACTTATCCTTGCACTTCGCATCGGGTGCTGGCTCTTCCTTCATAGCCTGCAGCAATACTATAATGATTATCAGCCACGCGGCCCAGTCCGGTCCACCGAGAAAACGGCGGGCGTCCTACCCTGAACCTCCACATGTTTCCCAGGCTCTATCCGTCCCGAGTTGGGTCGAACACAATAACTGATCCGGGTTTAGTAACCATCGCAAGAAACCCATGCATTCAATAGTAGAGGCCACCTACTGTTTGGGAGCGGTCGTTTTAACCTAATACACAAAGAGTAGCCGTTAGGGTGCGATTGAGGGCTCACAAGTGGTAGGAAAGAGCGCATACCTTGAAAACAACAGGGTCTATGTTGCTATTATTCAGATGTAGGATCTCGCACACTTCGCGGTTGAAGGGGCCTAGCATCCTGGTCAGTTCGCCTTGTTCCAACCCATACATCGCCTGAGTTCAAGTACAAACGTTTAAACCCGAGCTCGGGAGGGTCGAGAATAATAGACATCGCGGATTCGGACTATATGGGGGAATGGGAGAGTGGAAGGAGGCAGCCACGGGGACTATGTAGTTGTTCGACAGGGCGAGCGAGCCCAAAAGATGATGAGCTGTGTTAGGCAAGAGATAACCCAGCAACGAGGCCCACGGAGAAGATTGATACCTGATGGCCTGAGGAAACAAGAGGACCGTGGGGTGGGAATTGCGTATATTCAGCAACAAAATGAAGGCTAGTACGATATGATGAGCGAAGCAGATGGCCGTGGTTATGATTCTGGATTATTTAGGCACTGGCAAATTATTGGGGGAAGAGCGCCGCGGCTCCTGGTTGGCTCGGGCTGCTGACTCATCATAGCACAGGCCAAAGTCAGGTGAAGTCATCAAACACAGTCTCGCTCTTGTGATCAGAGAATCACTGTTCCTGAGATCATTCACGCATCACGCATCAAGATGCGTGAATGATCAATCCTTATCTTGACTACCAGCGACTAATATGTAGAGCGCTATTGGGCCCGTTCTACAGTCGATGTGTTGGCTCTCCCCTGATCATCGACACCATCTTTCTCGAATCCTCGGATCCACTCATCAACATCCTCGGACACTCTAAAAATCATGACCCATTAATTGTCCCTGGCACATGTGAACCATAGTCCATCCCTGCATCCCATTCTTTTTTCTCCATGTCGAAGGAAATCCCCGCCTTACAATTTCCGAACTATCCGAAGAAACATATTATTAGTTAAGGCGATGGCGAAATTTATTATTTCAGTTGATTGCTCCACCAACCGACAGCTTCTTACCCTGGATGGTCACCGGTTTGTGATATCTACCCAGGTACCTAGGTACAACTGCTTCCTGCAAGCCGCCTAAGCTCAAGCTGGTACTGCTTTGGGATTTTTAGCATGATAACTTTGTGATTGGTGTGACTGGATGGATAATATGACAGACATCCGCATTAACTAAATAATAAAAACTATTCACTTCCCATCGTATCCAGCCCTCGCAAAAGCTGCAAATCCGCAGCTCTACAGGGCTGTAATCTCCAATCAGTTGATTGCACACTGCTCGAGTCCGTCATTGAGGCTGGGAGCATCATGGGGTATCCGCTTGCTTATATCGAGTTCGATTGTCGTGGTAAGGAAGGAACGCTTTCATCGGAAGAATAAGGACTTGCGGGCAAGATTGACAATTTCGCTCGTAGATTTTATCCACAAATCTATTGCATAGCTGTCCAGCCTTTTTTTAATGGACAAAAGGACAAATGCTTTTGCAGGGTAGGGGTTCAGCCTCATCCAGGTTAATGTTAGTAGGAGCATCAGTCTGAATTTTATATTCTCGAAAGTCATAATTCAATTAAAAAAAAAAAAGCAAAGGGTGGATAGAAGGGCAAATTGCATCGCGTTACTTACAAACTACCAGGGATCCCAGGCCAACACCAGGAACCTTGTGGGAATCAGTGGGGGTAAACAGTCATTGTCTAGAATTATCCTAAGGAACGTCTCTCATCATCATACATACTGCAAGGCAGCTTAGCAAATTTCAGAGTCCAGAACTTGGATTGAAGTGTCTTAGCTGAGTTCACTTGTTGTTTGCAGCTCCAGAAATCGGTGCGGGACGTCCCGCATGATTCCACTTCGACTCATGGGACACTCCTGGGACGGTACGTCACCTGTATTCAACACCTGTCCAAAGCGAGCCTCCTCTCTTCTACGTTCTTGTAAAATACCTCATTCTTCACGTTCTTTTCGAAGGATCCGAATTTTATCGTATTCTCTCTTGAGGGTGCCTTCCTCTTGTCTTCCTAAAGCCCAGAATCTTTCGAGCTACCCCACTTCCCCAGCTCCCCTGCACTCCCCCGGCCGCCTTTATAACTTCATTCCACAACACATTCAAAAATGACTGCTTCCGATTTAGATCAGCTCATTGAGATGGGCTTCGATAAGGAAAGAGCTCAGATTGCTGTGAACAAGAGTGGCGATCGTAGGTCTACGCTACACTTACTTCTCATCACTGGTGTGGTTCACTAATAATACAATTCTGAACCGGATAGTTCAAGGAGCTCTAGAATGGCTCGAAAAAAACCAAGACAAGTCACTTGAGGATATTAAGGCTGCACAACAAGGTGACGAGGACGAGGAAGGCCCCGCACTCAAGCCGGGTGAAGAAGCCCGAAGCCTCGTTTGTAACGAATGCGGTAAAAAGTTCCGAAGTCATGCGCAGGCCGAATTCCATGCTTCGAAGACTCAACACGTTGATTTTGCAGAATCCACAGATGAGGTTGCCCCATTGACAGAGGACGAGAAGAAGACCCGGCTTCAAGAGCTTCGAGAGAAGCTAGCAGCGAAGCGAGCCGTACAGTCGGAGCAGGACAAGGTTGACAAAAAGCGGAATGAGGTATAATGCTTCTCATCCATAAACGTATGGACTTCTCCTAATCGGTCACTTTATTATAGGAAATCCGAAGGAAGAGCACCAAGGAATCCCAGGATGCCAAGGAAGAGCTCCAAAGGAAACAGATGCTTAAAGAAGCTGCCCAAAAGAAAAAGGAGAAGCAAGACGAAATCGAGGCTAAGCGTCGTGTCAAGGCTAAGATTGAAGCCGACAGAGAAGAACGACAGCTAAAGGCCGAGCGTGAGAAGGCAGAACGCGCTGGTGTTGCACCACCTATCCAGCCCTCTGCCCCATTAGCAACGGCTTCCGGCCCAGTTTCTTCAAAACCAGCCTCTGCGTACACTGAAGCTCGTCTGAGGTTCCAGACGCCGAAGGGAAACATCATGAAGACTGTACCAGTCACTACTACCCTATTCGAGGTCGCAGCTGCTTTAAGCCAGGATGATGGAATCGAGGTCAAGAGCTTTCAGCAAAACTTCCCAAAGAAGATCTTCGATTCCGAATATTTTGGCGAGTCGTTGAAAGACCTCGGCCTTGTCCCCAGCGCAAGCTTGGTCGTCAATATTTAAATTTACATCATCGATATGACACCGCTCACGAATCAAGATGGAACACCTTATGCAAAAAGATGATATAAATACGAAAGCATCCAACTCTTGAGAAAGAGAAATTTGGCAGTAACGAGGCCCGTGCCGATCAAAGTCCAAATAAACTGGCACTCCATTAAACAACAGACCTCAATTCGTAATTAAATTTTAATATTAATTAGCTACCACTTTCAAGATGGTCAAGGTACCTCCATGCTTTAATATCTAGTTGTTTCTCTTCTCAGACAGCGAGTTGGCTGTATAGATTAAAGTCACGTGATATCGCGATTGCCCGCACGCCAACGCGCGACCATCAATCACGTCTTGAGGTCTTGCGGACATCAACACCCTGAGTGCTTCTCCCTCACTCCTATCAGCATAAGCCAATGATACTCCCCTATAGCATTGTATATGTACCACCGCAATGCCTGCGTGAGTCTGATTTTCTCTTCCACTGAGGACACACTTTTTCCCCAGCCAAAACTAATCACGTTCACGCGTTTTCAGCGTCGGCGACCAACATCGAAGTAACCCAGCAGCTGTCGTAATGCCTAACGGGGAAACGATCTCTGGAAACCCATTCGAAGAGCGCGTGCCACGTCTCAGCGAATATACTGCCCGGGAAATCGCTGCACTGCAAGCACGCCTGGATAAGAAGTTAGGTCCCGAGTACATCTCCGCTCGCCCAGGAGCTGCTGGAAGCAAAGTACACTACGTAGCCGCGGACAAATGCATCAATTTAGCAAATGAAGTGTTTGGATTTAATGGTTGGTCGAGCTCAATCAAGTCAACGGCAATTGACTATGTATGTCATTACCACCAGTGACGCAACCCCATTTTCAACGTAGTGCGCGCGAACTATGTGGATACGAGGCTAATGACCGTCTGTGAAAAGGTGGATGAGCACCCACAAACCGGGAAAATTAATCTAGGGCTCGCAGTGGTGGTTAGGGTAACTTTGAGGGATGGAACTTATCACGAAGTAAGTGAAGGACACATTAGCCATTTGTACGCGACTTCCCAACTAATTCGCTAAATTATGCTAGGATGTAGGCTACGGACATATCGAAAACTGCAAGGGCAAAGCTGCGGCATTCGAAAAAGCTAGAAAAGAAGGGACTACCGACGGCCTTAAACGTGCTCTGCGAGCTTTTGGCAATGTACTCGGGAACTGTATCTACGATAAAGAGTACATTAACAAAGTCTCTAAGATAAAGGTCACACCGGTATGAGACTGGATACGCTGGGACGGGCTTTTACCGCTGCTGACTTTCCTACTAGACGAAGTTCGATGTTGATAATCTACACCGCCATCCAGATTATGCTCCTCCCCAGAAGCAACCTTTCCAACATAAGCCTACCCCCGAGGACGACGATTTACCTCCTCGTCCCGAAGTTTCCAGGAACAGGCACGTCCCTGCTCCAAATGCGGCAGCGGATCACGATGGGGAGTTTGGAAGTAGGTAATATAGGGATACAATTGCTCGGTTTACGATTTCTAACTTTGATAGGCGATCTCTTTGACGAGGCGGACTTCAATGTCGGCACCGACGGTAACCCGGATGAAGTAGTATTGGAATCGGATATACAGCGAATACAGCCACCAACACCACGTGGAGGACAAACCTTTGCCCAAAGATCCGTGGATAACAACCCCCGCCCACTAGCAAGACCTCATCCACCCGTTGTCACCCCGTCTAAACCAGAGAGGCCCATGAATCAGGGCCCAGCTCCTCGACAATTCCAGGCCCCCCCCGCTCCCACTAGTCGACAGATTGTCCCCCCAGCCCAATGCCAGTATGGAAATCAAAGGAGCTCCGTTATCCCGCATCCTGCCCAGAGAAACGTCCAAAGAGGGACATCACTGCCCCCTGGGCAACAAGCGGCTTGTAAGGATCTAGAAACATCAGACGTCAACCCTCAAATCTCAGTGAAACAGGTTGTTAGCGCCAATCACCCTAATATAAAATCTCAAGATATGGCCCCTCCAGGCACCCCTTCTGCAGGTTTTTTTTCGGCTCGTGCAGTCGATATGTTGCGAGAAAATCCGCACAATGCCTCTGCTCTGGCTCCTGCATTTGACCCTCATGCTGAAAGCCCTTCAATACGTAAGACGGCCGGTGTCGACCATACCAAAAGTGTTCCCATCAAGAAACCAATGCTAGATGGTGCATCACCGGCTGCGAACTACACACGGGATTTCGTCAACCCCTCTTCAGATATGCATCGAAAACTCGGTGCTCCTGGTCCTATTGGAATTGGTAACCCTATTAATAGGGGCCCGTCAACATCATCTTATCGTCCATTAACTCGGCCAAACTCCGACCCCAAACATGCCGCAAATAGTGCGGGTACAGGGCGGGGAGGCTTTGGGCCACCAAATATTAATGGCAAGCGGCCTCCTTTGAATGATGTAACAAATGCATCCGCATCTAGTGGCAGCGGGTCTGCCCCCACAGCCGCTGCTAATGGTCCAAAACGGCCGAGGATGGATGGGAGTGTGACCCAACAGCAACAACCACCGCCACCCCATCAACCGCAACAGTAAAAGCATCAGTCGTGCTAATAGATTGCTATGAAACTAGCAACCTATGGTTTATATTCTCTTACAACGTGGCGTAAATGCATCAATTGCTGGGGAACATTATTTTCAGGGCGGTAGCCGGCGTTCAGGAAACAAGGATAAGGATTGACGGGCACATATATTTCAATGATGCTTCTTAATTGTTTGCATTGGCGCCTGACCTACCAGGTAACATCGTTATGTAGAACATTGCTTGTTTTTATTCCCCGCCTCTTATGTCAGCATGCGCAAATAGAGATCCTGTTCTCTTTTCTAGCAGTTAGATCCGGAGAGCAGAGCTAATAGTTGAGGTAACCTCAATTTAGACCTCATAATTCCCATTAAATCTAGGTCAGATATACATCAAGAATTCCTACCACTTCACTGATAGCTAAAATAGTTAACTTGACTTGTCGAGCCCCAACACGCACCTCACTCTATTATTACATGCAGAATACGCCTTGAGAGAAAGCGATTGTGCCAGTTGAACAAAAGAGAAAAAGGAAAACAGAGGTGTCAAGAAATAAAGCTAAGGCAGCGGTGTGATCAACAACAAGCACAAGAACAGGGAATCTGCAGAAAGAGTACTGTCGAGGCTGATTCTCACCCAATAACTGTAGCAACGGCAACAATCATCTGCGCAGCTAGGATTTTTTTATAGGAACTCCGGTACTGCATATCTAGAGCTCATGAGGTCGTTTGAGAAAGACCGTTTAAAGCGAGATGCTGTGTTTGAGGGCTCTTCGGTTTTCGGGGCATGAATAGATTGTTGTATTTCCTTGGAAGTTACTTTTTTCTGCATAGGCTTCACAGGTGCTGTAGAGGAGCTCATTCGGTTCGTGAGTTGTTGTCCAAGTACTTCCCTAGTCAACCCGAGTTGAGTCACGTTCTGTACCACCGGGGGGTGGGTGTTGGGTGCATTTACTTTCTCTAGAAAGCCTAAGGCGTTATTCCTATATAATCAAGTAGAGAAGCAAGAAACATACCACTCAAGGAAGGAGGTTTGGAAGGAGGTTTGCTCAGCGCTTCATTAGCTTTAGTTTCTGACGTTTTAGCTCCTCTTCCTGGCAGTAAATGGTCGCCGAATATATGGGATTCAATCAATGTGGACTTCGTACGAGCCTTGCTGCCCGGTAGGAGATGGTCTCCGAATATATGAGTGTCTTCCGTGGCTGTTCTCGTTTTCGGTGTGGAGGGAGCCAACTGAGCAATGGTTGAATCGCTCGAAGTACTATTCGAAGGATTACGATATTCCGTGAAAGCTCCCTTCGGAATAAAATGAGGTGCCGTGGCCTTTAAGCGAGTTCGAGGGCTCGGGCTATCAACTTCCATACTCGACACGCGACTGTGACTGGGCAAAGGAATTTTTGGGGTAGATGGTTGGGCTAAAATCATCTGTGTAGACTCCTCTACCGCAGGTTTCTGAGCGACAATACCCATCTGAACATGTTCGGAGATCGTGGATGGCTGACCAGAGCGGTTTCGTGCCAGACTAAGCCTTGCCTCAAGCTCCTCTTTGCATTCTTTCAGCCTTGTGAGATACGTGTCCGAGAGGGTTGTTGAAGCCATAAGTTCGCAAAGCAGGTCAATATCACGTTGATATACATCAACAACTGAGATATTTTTTGGATGGACCTTGGTAATTAGCACAACCTTGGTAGGATCAACCTCCTTTTCTCTCTCCACTGGCTCTTCAAAACCGGGCTTTCTAGTGGGATATGCATTATCCAAAGAGGGGTTGTCTTGCTTGCTAATTTTCGAGAAATCTAGGCCCTTCAATTCTTCAAACGCGGGGCTCATTAATACCCCAACCCCATTGAGGCTCTTAGAGGGTGGCGTAAAACTTAAGTCAACGAGTACTTTATCAGCATTTTCAAAGTCGGGCTTCGGGTTTTCCTTGACTTGTTCAATAACAACATTTTCGTGTGGCTCCCGACATGTATCCCGAACTAAATCGTCCTTCTGTGCACTTTTTTCAGTCTGGTTTTCGTTCTCTGAAGGGTTGGAAGAACCTTCTTCTTTTGAAGTGCCAAAGACTTTTGACTTAGAGGTTGGAGTTTTTGGATCCTGTTCAGGATGCACAGGGTATGCGGGTCTCTCGTTCATTTGCTGCTCATTTGTATGGGTACCCTCTTTTATGGAGGCAACGTTGCCATGAGTAGATTTCAAGCTAGCCCAACTGGGAACGGATCTGTGGTCGTTAGATACATGTTCACCTAAAGGTGGTGCAGCTCCTAAGCCCCTTGTGTTGACCAGGCTACGAGCTACAGCTAGGAAGCTTTCAGGAGGGCTAAGGACCCGTGAAAAGTCACCCCTGCAGGGAAAGTCAGATTAGGGCAGGGTCAAACAAAATTGTTACTTACGCAGGCCGTCTTTTTTTGACAGTGGGCAGGGGAGCTGCTTTTCGTTTGTCTGCTTTGGAGTATAGTGGTCAGTCACTGTTCAGATATCATCTTTGAATCGAAGTCTTACTTCTGCCCTGGGAAGCATTCTTTTGTGGGTTTCCATTTTCAAGAACCTTGTTAATATTATCAAGAAGTGGATTCAGGCGACCTTGTGCCGGGGGTGGGCGAGACGCCAGATTTCGTAGAGATGGCTTTTCGACGCGGCTCCTACCATTATTTGCTAGCCCCAAAGAAACCGCGGGTGAACTTTGGAAAGGGGGTATTTTTACCCGAATCTGCTTGTTGTTTTGGGGGTTAGCTTTCGAGTATGTTTGGCCTCCACTCTGTTGTATGATTGAATTCAGCTGAGCACGATGGCTCTGGCCATTCAAGAGATTGTCGAGATTCTCAAGGTCTTCCGTGTCGCCTATTTTTTGATACACGTCTTGTTTCCCAGATTAGCATCATCAAAGTGTTTAAGCCTCACAGTTCATGTACTTACTGGCCCAATTTGCAAGTACTGACTTGTTAGCCTCAGCTGCACGCTGTGCTTCCGTGCCTGGGACGTTGGATTCCCGACAAGCTTCCAAGGACTCAATCCGTGTTTTAAGACCTCTTCTGTAATCGGCAGTCGATATTTGTTCTCGCCTAGCTGTGCCTAAGTCGGCCTTTGGTCATTCGAGCCAGTGTCAGCTACAGGCCTTATGGCACGTACTTAGGAATTCGACTCACCATCTGCAGCTGATTCAAACGTCCTACTCTTTCGTCCATACTTTTTGATGTCAAGGAATATTGTAAACTTTATTCTGGTGAGAAATGGAATATATAAGAGAAAAATGGCTCTTACCTTGTGGGGTATTCGAGGTCAAAGTAATGATGGGCGGATGATCCCTAGATTGAACCCAGTGAACGTGGCTATACGTCAAAGATATGGAGATGGGAATCAAAACATGCACCGAGGCATCGAGAAAATAAATTTTAGGACTCGTACTTCTTATAGTCGAAGCAAAATCAGTGAAAAGAAATAGCCTGCCGATTTTTGAGAGTCAATATATTAGGAAATGTTTTTATGACAGCCTAATTAATTGGTCACCTCGGGCATATATGAAGGTATGTCTGAGTTGAGAGGGCAAGTAAAAATCAATGAGAAGATGTTGTGTTTATGGGAGAGTCCATGAGAAAGTGGGGAGGGAGAGGTTGAGAGGTTGAGAGGTTGAGAGATAGAAAAGGTCCTGTGATGCTGGATGCAAACGAAATGTACAAGGGCAAAAACAACCAAAATAGAATATCACAAGTCATCATGTCTTTCAACTCTTAGAAATCGAAAACCCCATACAGATAAAGCCAATTATAAAGTGTACATTGGCTATCAGTCTTCCACTTCTGTTTAGTTCAAAGGCAGATTCCGCCGGCCCACCAGAGCCCTTTGCATAGTTGCCTAGGAACTTATTCCTGGCAGCTCCGATATCAGGTGCTTCAAATAGGTAAACTGATTTCTTCTCCTTCAAATATTTCCATCATCGCTTATCCGGTCAAGTCACCGGCCAACCCAGTCACCCCTAATTTTAAAAAAAAATGGATAGAATGCACTAACCACAAGTCCAACAAGTCTTGATCATGGATTATTCCATAGACCTTGGATGCAAAAGCTTTAATCTCCCCGATTCCTGTCTCAATCTCTGTCTACGCGCTTCGGTGCTATTGCTCCTCCCATTGGATATCTTGGATTCAAGCAATGAATGTTTTATCAAGGAGGCGGTACATTCTAGTGATCTATGGGTATTACAAGCACCTGAGGTGAAGTTCAGCATTTATATCGCTGCTAAAACAGATCTTGAGTACCAACTTTCGTGTTTTGTGTCCCACTTGGGAGATATTTTCTGCAATTCTAAGGTAAGCCACAGTGCGAATATGAAATTCGAACACTTTACTGAAAACCATCTTGTGTGCTTTGACAGGTGTGGTTTGATCGAGGTCTTACTGCAATATTCAGAAGCTGTAGCCATCAAGAAGGTCCCAACGGGTTAAATGAATTTCAGCTCTCTTTCGGAATACGAAGGCAGCTTAGTCTATCGAGAAATTCAAAACTGTGGAAAGTTCCGAAAATACTGAGAAATCTCAATGATTTCTCTCCACCTCCCGATATTCCGTCCGCTACCTTAACTGCCATCAGCGTGTCTCTGACCTATGATTATATCCCCAGTCAATCTATTCTTCACTCGGCTTCCACGTTCACCGTGTCAAATATCTGGCCGGAAGCATTACTAGAAGAGTCTCGTGTTGAAAAGTCTCTTGTACGAGATGATTTCGTGCCAGTTAGCGGGAACCTTGGATTGAGAGCTTCTACGGTTGAGCAACATGGGGAATCAATGTTACTTGAAGAGATGTGTACATCAGACAAGAAACAGGAGTCCAAGTCATATTATACAAGTCACCGTGTTTCTCAATTCCAGGAGCTGAGTACACTCTTCGAAATAGGATTCAATACGCTCATTACAGAGAACCGCCGACATGATGATCAGAAGTCCCAGCATAAGGACAATACTTTCCAAAGCTTGTGCTATATTGTTCCTTCAGTATTCAGAGCTAATTATCACGATGTGAGCATTAAAATTTAATCGAAAATTCTATGGAAATGCAGAAGCAGCTAACCAACATTTTCTTCTTTCTCAGGCCATGAACCAACGGTCACAATTAATTCCATCAGTCGCTAAATCGATCGTCGCAATGGTTAACATGACCAGCAGCCCAATGATCCAAAACAAGCTCACCACACTAAAAGCATCACATAACCTACAATTTAAACCCTCACAAATATTCAAAAAATCTGAAACGAGAGCTATCCTAAAAATAGCTCTCTGGTTCGTTGCTCAGAAGCAGCTCCTCAAGGTATCAACGCCACAAAAAGAATCGTATATATTACACCCATTCTTCGCCTCACATACAAAAAATCAGACGCCAAATGATACTCTGTTTTCGGAAACGCTCGCGGAGGGAAGACCATGCCTTCATGACGATTGTGATATCACCGGGGGTGATTCAGACTACTACCTAGGCAGCGAAGATGATATTATGGATTATTGTGAAACAGAAAAAACCAACTCTCTTTTGCTTCTCAGGGATTATCCCGTCGACCTGGCGGAGCTCAATCGAGGAAAGTATTTCAGAACTACGTCGGGGAAATTTGGCCAGGAATCACACGGCGACTTGAGCATGAGTGATTTGGAGAATCCAGAGAGCTCACAGAATGACCTTGAATTGCTTTCATGTGCATATTTTGCAGAAAACATCCCAAGTCAAACATCTCCTTCACAGGGTACATCATTGACTAACCAGGGAAACTATTATACTAATGAATCTGATGATATGCTGTGTGATCAATAATCAACTAAGAATGTAAATTAACAACGCTAGGATCTTTATATAGGGGATTTGAATATATAGTGCATTGTTTTTTACTTGTCCTGAATTAAACAGTGGTTATTTTGAAGCGGTAGTAGCAGCTCTAAAACTGGCACAACAAATATTTGTAATCCTTTTGGCATTGTCTCTTCCACAGTATATTCTGAAGATTTTCGTACAGAACTGAGGGGAAATCAAATTCCTTGAATACCCCAGGACAGAATTACAGTATTCATCCCCAGATACATAAACCACTCACATAACCTTAAACAGCCCGTAGCTGCATTACCCAAAGTTCCGGCTGTTCTGAATATGGGCAAAAAAAATGAAGAAAAAAAACCCTACAAAGAGATCACCACAAAACAACAACCGTTCACATGCTCCACGGGTAAAATATCACTTGTATTCCACCACTTCTATTCCATGTGTATTCGAGTATGTCCTTCGGGGCGGCGAGTCGTAATCAAGGCACCGGCATCGCAGGGTAGAAAACTTCTTTGATAAAGTTGATAGTGAGCCGGCGAGAGTATTAAGATACCCGAATTCCATTGCGGCGTACCTGAATAGGATGTTTAGGGGACTGCTGGTCAAAGTCGTTCCGAGCTTTAGTGCTTCCAGAGGACCCCCATGATTTTGCTCCAGAGCTTTGGGTTAAGTTGGAGAGTTTCGTGTGGTCAAATGAATCGATGAAACTTTCGTCCAATGGCCTAGATTTCGGGAAAGAATACTTGATATATTCAGAAATGATATCTCGCATTTCCCATCCTTGGAGCTTGCGAAAACAACCGGTCACGCAGCCAGTCCGATGCTTTTTATCACAATGTTAGCCATAGTCTTGCCAGACGATTTTCATATACTCACCTTTCCCTTATTGCAATGGATAAGAATCGGGTGGGCAGATTTATCAAGTAAGATTTCCAAGACACGGCCTATGATGTGGTCCGGAGTTTTGATAGTGGAATCCTTATTTGCCTGGATAACAATTCGATGATGCACAATCCCATTTTCTCTCAAGAAATTTGCATGGCTCATGGTGTAGGGTTCTTCGACAAGAGTACTGCAATGTATGATTAGGGAGTTTGTCTAAAGGGCAAGTGATGCAGGAACCACTTACATTATAGTTCTGAGCCCTAAGGTCTGGAGTGTAGGGAAATTGCACGGCTGGGGGAATGAGCTGCGATATATCCCTTTCACAACTTCTCCAAAATTCGCGGGGAGCCCCGAGTTGTGAATGTCCGATTCTGCTAGCAAGTCTTTGCAGTAGTGCTTCTCTTCTCCTTCATATTAAGCGTTAGTCAATGCTGTCATGGATAATACCAAGCCTGATCAATCACAAAATATTTAGGTAATACTCACCAGTTTGGTCGTCCAAAGCACCATTGCTGTTCTTCTGTGCTAAGGGGTAGGTCATGGTGACGGGTGTATCGGGAGAGCTCAAGTACTATGACGGTATACCCGGCTCGGTACCAATCGTAAAACAGTAATATCCAGGTAATATCGATGTTTCTCAAGATAAAAGGCTCGAGTTCGAGTCAAAGGCCAGCTAGAGAGAAAATGAAAGAAAATGTAGTTGAGCCCTATGATAGACCCAGCAGTCCTAACCGTTGATCTGAAAGGTCAACATTTTGAAAAGACAGGCGTAAGCAGGATAGAAGTCCCAAGAGCAATTGATTGAAGAAGCTGTTAGATATTTTCAAGTTAGCTGCCAGAGAAGAGAGGAGAATAATGAGAATATTATCTCAAAGTAGAAGAATATAGGGCGGTGAGATATATCTGGTGTGAATAGAGGTAAACATAAACAGTGACACATGCAGTGAAGTGCATACCACTAATATATAACTGTGAATGTGCTAACTCAATAGAATAATGAAATAAAATGACCTTACTTACCACAAAGCAGCAAAGAATAGGGACAAGGAAAGCTGCTTACTCCTAGTAAAATCAAATCAGGAAGCTGCCTCCTTTCATGATAAATGATGTTCTTAGGCTCTCTGTTGTTTTTAAATCAAAGAAAACAATAAAATGCCTCAAGGGTAGTGAGTTGAAGAGGGAAGGGAAGAAATAAGCAGCAGCCATTATAATGCTATGAGTGTTGACTCACACTGAGGTATAAGTTGTATAAACCCTTGGACGGCCAGCAGCATATCCAAATTTAGCACAGTATAACTCAAGTCTAAAACTCTATGCTCCCAGATTCCCCTTCTCCATAGCTAAATAGAAAATTAACTCCTCCCCAGAACACTCAACCCAAAAATCCTAGCGCCACCGAGGCCATCAGGGAGTCACCAATATAACAAAAGAGACCTTGGTGTATGTCTAAAATCTTATGGAATTCCTTCCCCCAAGCCAAACATTTTGATTGAGTTATTCCAGGCACTAATTGCCGGTGAGTTAGCAATTGAGGTAAAAATCCCATCATCAGATAACTTACAATTCGCAAACCTTCTCAAGCGATATCCCTTTCACCTTAGCAATAACATGAGCGACATGGATAATCGCAACAGGCTCGTTTCTACCTTTAATCATGCATCCTTTTTGCCATTTTTCCTTCTTGACAGCCTTTGGCAGCAAGGGAGCTCCTTCCAAAAACTTTGAGGATGCATGGGAGGGACGAATCTCGCACTATGAGGTCACTATTAGCAACTTAAAAGGCTACTATAAATCAATTTGGAGGTTTAAAGGGCTACTTACCCAGGGACCATCTGTCTCGATTTGGAGCCTATCCAAAGGAATAGCTTTTACTACTTCCAGATTTTCCTCTGTCTTCAAACTGCAACCGTTAACCCCAATATCCAAACCGAGGGCAACCATTCGGTTCATCTCTTCCAGGGTTCCAGTAAAACTATGGACGAGGCCCCTCTTGGGGAGTTTTTCCAGTCGCGGTGCCAGCAGCTTCTCGAAGTCCTCGCTGGCGGCTCGAGAATGGAGGAATAGCGGAAGCTGAATCTCCACGGCAAGGTCGAGTTGAGCCTCAAAGTATTTTAGTTGAGGTTCTTTGGCGCTTAAAAATAATCTGTCGTAGTCTAAACCAATCTCCCCAAATGCAACAGTCTGACCCGCTTTTTTCGATTCTAATGCTAATGATCTCAGCTCTTCCAGCATTTTCTCTGCACCGCCCGGAAACCCATCGAAGAGCTTAGCCTGGCAAGGGTGAACGCCGACAGTTGCAAAGCAAACACCCGCTATGGTATATTAGCCAGAAATTAATACAAAAGGAGACACAGAGAGTAGAGAGGGACCTTTAAACGTTCCATTAACATACGGTAATTTTGAGCAATTTGGATCGCTTGCCGCGATTCCCCAAGATCCGAGCCTGTGACCATGAATTTCTGGCAGCCTGCGTCCCGAGCGCGCTGGATAATATCATGTAAATCATCATCATGGACCTGCCTCCCATGATAGCTTCCTTTAAAAACTGGGTCGCTGAGATTGATTCCGATCTACATATTTTGGGACATGGGTCCTCTGTCAGTTGTTCGGATCACAAAGGCAAGCATTAATACAACACCTACATCGACATATCGTAGGGGCTTGTTAATATCAGACATTTTTGTTGATAATGAGGCAGATTGGTAGGAATAGAAACCTTTCCGGTTGGTCACTGCGGGCGAGAGCAAAGAAAATCGGGGTGACAAGAAACTACTGGAGAATACTGTCTAAATGTGAGTGTTGATACCCAACTAAGACTCACGCAAAATGTAAATGAAAAAAGGCCTTCGAGCCTGGAAATATTAGCTATTCATACCTCGCCAATGCCGCCAGAAAGGAATGAGAGATGCAGGGAGTTGGGTACTTCCTCTCCCAATGTGAAGGAAGGGAAAAGTCTTATTGGTATTGCTAAGTTCCCTGAAGATATCGCCTACAACGAGAGATGGCTTCATGAGCAAAGGTTCAAGAAGCGAGTGGGATATCCTTGTCATATCACTCTTTCCCCGTTCTATTTTTCTTTTGCCCTGCAGTGTTGCAGTTCCTCACCTTTCCCGTCTTGGACAAGAAAACTTTCGTGCCTCCGACTATCTATCACAGCCACAGTGGCTGTGGTATGTGGCGAGTACAACCACAAAATCAAAACAAAGGGGATCGCATTATAACTCTGTCAGCCAAAAAATGATGGAAAGGAAGATGACTTCAGGTGTGTCATGGGGGTGGTGTTCATTGATCTCGGACGGAGATGGTATGGTATGTGTAACACACACATATCTCTATTTCAACGCGTGGGGTTTACGAAGTATAGATAATCGTATCCTGGCTATGAAAGCCGGTTTGGATAGAGCCCTGTTAAGTAACTGGAAGGAAACAGCCTTGATAGAAATTCTTCCTTACATAACACCAATTTCCAGTGATATTGAACACCCGATTCCTCGTCACTGATGACATTCATACACCCGGAAATTTATTAATAAATACCAGGCTACTCTCCAGGCCTTAGTCCGGAGAGTGACCAACGAGAACGCATGAGGATCAACGACTCAAGTTTCAAAACAAACACTGAGGAGTCAAAGATATGACAAACTAGCTTTTGCCTTCTACAAATACTGACGCGTATCAAGATATTTGGTCGAGCATGGTGAAAAGGCAGCGTTTAATCTTTATACTCACTGTGGTTAAATATTAAATCGAACTAGCAAGCCCAAATAACCAATAAAAACTAGGGAATATGGGTGTAGACAACAAAATCACTGTATGATGATATGCAATCCGATCAGAGGGTGATAGGTACTATTACTCCGTACCTGTATCTATCAAGACCCTGTCCAAAAGATGATGAGGTGTTTTATAATGGAGCAAAAAGGAAAGAAAAAAGAAGACCAAAAGAGGCAGAATTCGGGACTCAAAACAAGGGGGAAATTCCAAAGGACTCCGAGGGTCCGGGTGACTTCCACAAGTTCCACTGGGTTGACTTTCGGCCATGAACTTCAAATTTGTTTCCCTCAACATAAACCTCCTGGAAGACCAATCTAACTCCAAAAAAGTGCTCACGTGCCCTTATCCTCCGCGCTCACCGCCTCTCAACAATCAAAGCTTGACATATGAGTGGTCAGCTCAACCAAAGCCCAGGCAGCTTGGATGAATGACATTTTTGAGACTATTCCAATAATCCGGGCCACTTTTCATCAATAAAGTAATAATCATCAGCGAATGATCGGCGAATTAATCCTCGCCATTCGCCAGAAGGCCCAGGACCAGATTCTACTGAGTAGTTGATATACTACTCCTGGTATCACTTAGTGCTCCTACTCAGTAGTAGTACTAGTAGCACAAGCATACCGTACGTAATATTACAGTTAGTGTGCCTATGTATATTCCTTTTTTCTTGGGTTTTACTAGAAATCGAGATCGTACTAGTAGTACTTACTCCTCCTCAGTACCTACTTATACCCAAGAACAGCTAGGAAGGCGTTCATGTACTCCGTATGTAAGAACGGAAATAATTAAAAGAGTCTACTTTTGGAACAATAATGGGTCTGGGAAAGTACTAAGTATAGTACTTATACTATAGTAGGAGGACTGGTAGGTATGGGTCTTTCATCGGGAAGCAAGAATTTGCACTTTCCGTCCTCACCTGTATTCCACTAGACCTGCCTGGGCAATTTCCCCTCCGACAGGAAGATCATCCACGTCATGACCAAAGAGAGCTCGCAGGACAACGACCAACAACCAAGACAGTGGTTTACTGAAAGTGGAACGAGATTAAAACAAAGATCAAATACCTCTACAAGGAGGAATATGCCATCAACCAAGATAAATTAATCATAATAAGAGAGGGAAGGATGCCCCGCATGAATTCTCCCTGTCCGTTTTTACCACATCATCTCGGAAGTTATGAAATAAGTCATTCATGAACATCACTGCAGAAAGAGGGGGTGAGCCCAGTGAGGAGGGGAATATCGAGCCACCCCTGCAACACAGACGCCTGCGTTGCAGATTGAAATATGGACCATGCAAAATGGTTATGAAGTATCAAATGATTATAATCCCGGTGAACCAAGGCGTTGATGAGGTATGTTTGTATTGCATGGTCTGTTTTTATTGGCTCTTGTGAGCCATTTCCACTGAGAGATATGATGCACACTTATGCTTCCGAGGTCAGAAGCGCGAATGAGATGGGATGATGAGACAGGAATATGCAACTTTACCCCTCCCAAAATTCATTAACTGGCCATCTAATTTTTTTTAGCTGATAATATCAATGATTGGCTTCTAGTAACATGGGAAACAAAAGAAGAAGAAAAAAGGAGTGAGAGAAAAAATAAAAATTAATAAGAAGGGGCGGAGGGAAATAATACAATATTAAATTCAGTGTTCACTTCCAACAGAATATAGACAATAGACAAAACTGATCGATCTTTTTTGAGGGGGTCGTTAGTGGTCCCAAGTATTATTAACAATTTAGCATCCGGCAGACTTGGCCAGACCGCCGCCCCATTCCACCCGCAGAAAAGTGGATAGCTCAACCCCCCCCAACGGTTCCTGCAAGTATCGGGTCACCTTCAAGTACTGGGAGCTTCCCATCCATCCAGGCTATCACTTTTTCCCTCCCCCTCCCCATTTATTCCACCCTCTTTCCAACCCTTTCTTCTTTTATCTATCCTCCTACATTTCTCTCTGTCTGTTTCTACAGAATCTAGCCTCCTTGTTCTTGGCGCTGGACCAATACATTGTACATACATTCCGAAGCTCAACCCTTGATTGACTATAAATTCGTCACATCGACAATCTTGAAAGATCCTTGGAGGGCCTTTTCATTCCAGTATTGGCCATAATGGCTGCCTCTCGCTCAAGCTCTTTGCGTGCCCTTCGCCTGCTTTCGCAACAACACAAAGCTTCCCCGGCCATCCGCCGCGGTTTACATATCACTGGTGCCAACTCTGCACAACCTGCCAGAGTCTCGGATAAAGCGACCCTGTACACTACTCGCAGTTTGACGGACCTAAAAAATGAGTGCCAGAAGCGGTCACTGGGAGCAAACGGTAGTCACTCAGAGGTATGTATTCGCAATAGCAGTCCCGACTGAAAGAACCCCTGGGATCCGAAAATAACTAACCTAGTTCGATTCAATACACAGCTCGTGGAGCGCCTTTCCAACCATGATTTTCTTCAATCTCGCGCTTTCAGCATTGCGATGAAAAGGATCAATAGCAGTGCTATGCCAGAGTACGTCCTTGATGCCACTCCCCGCGCTTCCCTCTCATTCGTAACCCCCAACGCTAACTTTTCCTCTTTTTAAACCCGGTTAGAACTCCCGGCCGTGAATTCAATACCTCTCGTTCTCAGAAGGCAGTGAATGACACATCCACTGTTGATTTTGCCTACATGCCATCTATTGCGGACGGCAGTGCTCCAGCCGATATACCTGTTCCGATCCTTCCCGACATCTATACCCACCATGACACAACCAATCCGTCAAGCCCACCCATGAAGCCTCAGGTTTATACCGTGGCCGGAGATGGAGTCGATGTTTCCGCCAGCCCTATGACAGAAGTGGTTGATAACCACTCAGTGGATATTGACCCTTTCTCCTTAACCGAAGCCGTTGGGAAGTCAAGATTCGCCGAGCAGCAGATGAAACAACACCAGAAAACTGAGCCTGGCGTTGTGCATGAACTATGGACCGGTTTCCTGGATGACCTCATGGGCCCCAAACAGCAGGCTCTTGGGAAGAAATGACTCTCAAGACACTGACTTATAAATTTGTCGTATTCTAGCGATGTATGCTAACATGAAAGTGAATCCGCGTTGCTCTTTCCTTCTTAATATGCCGCCCATCGACATGAAGTATCCATGACCTATTTTTGGTTAACAAGTGAATTCAATCTTCCTGTTTATTTTTATTTACTTTAGATTGAGCTCATTTCTCATTATCTCTGTTTCGTACAACCCCCCTCTGATAGTATTCTGCCAATTTGTTGACATGGATTAAAGTTCATGGTAAATGACATGTTACTTGTTAATTAAAAGTCTCCATGGCATGTTCTAGAAGCAGACAACCTTGTGATCAAAATAGCCAAAGATACAGGTAGGGCCAGGGAGATTCAATGGTTTCCTGAACAGGATAGTTAGGAGCCCATTCAACAACACTTGCTACCATGAATTATTATTCTACTGAAATCAACAACTGAATAGTCACATTAACCAAGGCAAATTCTCGGTGATCAGATGATTAAACAGAAAAAAAAAATACTGCTCGGAGCAGGCTAATTACTATGATGTAAGTTTTTGGTATCAACTGCTGGGTAGCGGCTCCGGTATACTCCGACGGGTTTAGCTTCTTCCACCACACGTGAATTGGGAAGCAATGCTCTGTCCGGGTTAAGTGTTTGCCTCGCTTCCGGGTAAATTGAGTAGGTGAGAGTACCTGGGTACTAAAGCCCACCAATATTTGGTGGATATTAATCTATGCATGATACCGTAGTGAGGTTTATGAACCTGGTTCTACGCAATATATATATTTGCCACAAACGTGTTTGGCACATGTAACACGTGACCTCACTTACTCTTTCTATCCTCATCTGCTCGCCCTTTGTGCATGTAGGCATCCATCTTTATTACGTCTATTATCGATATGTCCTTTTCCCTCTGGCTCCGCGGCTCTGTAGCGCAGACAGCCTGAGCGCCTTGCTCCACTTGGTTGGTTTGAAGGTTGGAGGAGAGCACTTAGCAATTGTGGAAGATACTCCTCGGGATGAACACCACGAAAGAATTGAATTAGAGACTACCTTGCTAATAACTTTGCTATCCTTAAATACAACACTTTGAGAAGTGGCAAAATATTTGTCTGTCTTTCTCCAAGGAACAGGGATAATAGCTGATATAATTAGTTACATATTTCTTATTTCGTCAAACCAACAGCGATTTCGATGTTCTATCCACAGGTTTTCGGAGTCAACAATGATTCCTCGAGTTTAGTCCAGTAGCACGTTTTGTGATGGACCGGAGAAAATAATAAACAACCGTGGTGTGGTATCGCTAAGCTTCTAGGAGATTTTCATTGTCAATGCTGAACATCCGACTTCGTGGACCCTGACTCCACAGTCTTTGCTCTAGGTTTCAAAGGTAGAATAAGCATAAAATTAATATATAGTTAAAGAGCGCGGAGGAGTAGCCAAAGGTCCGATGTTTCAGACACCATCGAATAATCGTTGCTGGAATGTATCCGAAGCATTCGTCAAATAACCAATGATAAAGCTGTGGGGCATCCGGGCACTGAAAGAGACCATAGTTTCAACTTCAGTCTGAAATAGTAAGTGGTCTTTGCGCGAATAGTTCCGCAAAGCCAGGGACTCGTAGTAGTTAATAACTCGGGGATGGTGGTAGCGCAAATTCTGCAGATTTGGATTTTAATACTTCATTGTTGTGAACCCACTGGTTATTGCGGACATGTGCGCCTGGACTCGGCACGGTCGCACCAAACTGCCAACACCAAAGATGAATCAAACCAGGATTATTGGTCCTTCCCACAATAATGGCGTGCCAGCCCGCTCTGTGTCTGCCCTCTGGCAGCTCAGGGCACCAATAATGCAGCTGACCACGTCTGATGCTTCTTACCTTTTTGGGGGGTGGTTGGCCGCCAACACTGTTATCTGCTTGGCTCAGATTGCAACTCTGCGTTCAGGGGTTCTGCCCCAACCCCACCTGGTTTGCTGAATGAAGACCGATTGACCGCGGATCCAGGCCGGTTCACGAACTAGCTTGCCAGCAGCCAGTAGCCTTCCAGTTTTCCAGTCTTTCACAAGGAACGAACCCCAGGAATTATGGAGCCTTTCCTGCCCTGTTCCCTGATTCTTCCCACGAGCAGAGGATGTCAATCTTCCATGCAACTCCTTCAAAGGCAACCCCCGTGCAATGGAGTTTGACATTCAGGGACTCCTCATCGACAAACTTGCCTCTCCTCTCTTCGATTTCTGTCGCTTTTGATCCCTTTTGTTTTGTTCATCCTCTTGCTTATTTCTGGTGCATTGTCTCCTTAGGTCTTTCTTTTCTGTAAAGCACCATCTCCTTTCTCGGTTTGCTGTTCGTCTTTGGCTGCTTATTCTCCCACTGTGTCCTTCACTCATCTTTATGTTTTCCTGATTGCTATTTTTATTGGTTTCCCATTTTGATACCCTTCTTCTTTCTCCTTATTTTCATTTATTTATAATTCTAATTTTCTTGCCCGATTGCCTCTTCATCCCACATTAAAGCTTCGAGTCTGCCTGTCCTCATGCACAACAGCCTGGAAACAGAAATTAACTAGCGACCTCTCATCAAATGAGCCTGCTTTCTCTGTCTTTCAAGTAGATCCTTGGCTGGATCATGCGTCTCTCACGATGTCTCCTCACTGCGGCGTACCTTTGCTCTGGCGTCACAGCCTTTATTCCTTACAGTTTTAAAGTCAAGACCTTACCTTTTGATTCCTCCCTGAGCCGGCGATTTCTTCCCTGGAAGGTTCTATATGGCGATAGATTAGAAGATGAGCAAGCATCTCCCAGCGATACCATTTGGACACTGGATATCAAGAAGCTTCCCGCGCGCCGCGATAACAGGTACCAGGTTGTCCTGGCTGACACCCCCACGGCACCTAATACTGTGGCTCTCAACCAAGATGGCTACGACTTCTCCTACTTTGCAACCGTGGGGATTGGCTCTGATGGGGAGGAAATGTGGATGCTATTGGATACAGGAGGTGCGAATACATGGCTATTCGCGTCAGATTGCACGTCCAATGCCTGCTTATTGCATAATACCCTCGACGAAAATTCATCCTCGAGTCTTGAACTGACATCTGAAGAGTTTGACGTTGGATATGGAGCCGGACATGTTAGTGGCGTGCTCGCTACTGATAATATTTCTATCGCCAATATCAGTGTGCAAATGACTTTTGGACTGGTCTCTGAAGCATCAAAGGATTTCCAGTCGTATCCCATCGATGGAATTTTGGGTCTTGGTCGTTCAAATGACACATCTCTTGGTCGGCCAACATTTATGGAACTTGTCGCAGAGCAAGCTGACCTAGAATCAAACATTGTCGGCTTCAGCTTATCTCGCAGGTCCGATGGGGGAAAGGATGGAACAGTCACCTTTGGGGGCGTGGATACGTCAAAGTTCACTGGAGATATCACCTACACTTATGTTTATGAGTCGAGTATCCATTGGTGCATTCCTTTGGATGACGCGAATGTCAACGGCGAAGCCTGTGGGTTTTCCAATAAACTCGCCGTTCTCGACACAGGAACCTCATATGCCATGATCCCCCCGAAAGATGCGAAAACTTTACATGCGCTTATACCGGGCTCCCAGTCTGCTGATGGAGAAAACTTTATTATTCCATGTAACTCAACTGCCATCGTGCAGGTAACCTTTTCAGGAGTGAGCTACACAATTTCTCCCAAGGATTACATTGGATTTCGTACCGAGTCCGGCTGCGTCTCGACCCTGGTTGGCCGTTCAGTGTTCGGGGATGATGTGTGGATCTTGGGGGATACATTCCTGAAAAATGTCTACTCTATTTTTGACTTCGATGAGGACCGCATCGGCCTTGCTCAGCGCCCTCCGTCACCTGCTTCATCATCCGCGGTACCAATTGCCTCGCCTACCGACACATTCGCTCCTGATACGTCAAGCCCCGATTCGGTCGACTCAGCTCCCGTTACTAGTGCTATCCCAACCAACACTCTACCCCCAGAGGGAAGTGCCCCCTCCCTCCGGGCTCCTCAATACTACTCACTCGCTCTAATGAGCATTCTATGTATTTTTTGGCTTTAAGCTCACCCCTAACTCGGGACCAACCCATTCTATTTCCCCTCCTATTTTCTGAACCTATTGAACTACTTGCCCCTGGGCACTGGATTCCATATATAGCTATTTAATTGGGATACCTCATGTTGACTCATGATATTGCGCTATAACTATAACTACATCAAAGTGTCATAAATTTGATAAAAGAATGCCCTGCATTTAGCGTGAATTTTGGCACTTCTTACAGCCTTATTGAATTGTAGAACTCAACTGCTATCACCCCAAAATTGTTTGATTAGCTTAACTAGAAGCCTGCGCCCTTGATACTGTGTATGATTTTGGATCACGGCCCCTTCCAGCACTACTGGCGTCATCTGTGTTCACCACGACCTGAGCGCAAGATGACGCCACAGATATATATTTCTAGAACGGGGAGTGGGTTTAGGTTTGGCAACGTAAGAATGCTTCTTCAACAATAGTTCATATGTGCTAAATATGGATTATCCAATGCACCCTGAAGAATGCAATAGGTATAGTTAACGTATTTCACCACCGAGCGGTCCTGGGCCAAATTCCATATAAAATAGGGCTTTTTACAACATCATTATCTCAACATCTACATACTAAGAGGGCCTGGGAGAAAGAATATAGTTTATAATATTAGTATTCTATAATATAGAGAATTTTTAGTAGGAAAAAAGAAGTATTTCCCCATGTATTATATATTACGCGTGTATTTTTTGTATTTTTGAATATCTTAAGCTTATAATCTATTATAAATTTTTTAAAAATTTTTAACATGATAAAAATGATTTCTTGATATTATTATACTCGTATAATATATTCAATAATTTTTAATATTTATTTGCATAGAGATAATGAGGTTATAAAAAGCCCTATTTTATATGGAATACGGCCATGGACCGCTCGGTAGTGAAAAACGTTAATACTCAATGACGTCATGTACTAGCATTTTATAACAAGAGCAAAAGGTCACGGTTTTTGAAAAAAAAAGAGAGACGTGGATGTCTACCCCAGGGAATCATTAAAATGATTCACCACCTGGAAAAGTAGTCTGTAGTTTATTCAAGCTTTCCCAGGGGTCGGAAGGATATATCCTTAGTCGTGTTCCCGACTTGTTCCGGAAGAGATGCCGAAACGGAAAATCCATCGGGAGCGAAGCCGAGCTAGTGGTGACCGACGAGTCACGACCATCATCATTCATAGAGCAGATCGACCATGACTACTGATCAACACATCACTAATATTCAGTATTCTCCAGTTATCGATTTGATTGATCCATAAACTAGATTCCTGGTTAAGAAAACCATAATGTTTGGACTCAGAACAAGGGGGTCCGCTATAACGCGCTCCAAATATCCCATGTCAGGTTGCCGCAATACGATTCTACAAGCCAGGACAGAAAGCCCATCACAGCCGCATCTATCACGCAGAGAGTTTCATCCTAGTCAATCAAATGCTGCTTTCCGACCAACCTGGATGCCCATGAGGGTGAAAACCCCATGGATTGAGGCTTTGACCAAGAGCCGAGAGAACTTGCAGGCTAGCCAAGTCGTTGCCGCTCCTCGGCCTAAGCCGGATCTGACGCCCAAGAAGATGTCCGATAGTTACTATAGTGCGGTGGGCTACAATTTCTCTCTTTCTATACCGTCTGAATGGCCTCATTGAAGCTGATTTGGAAAAAAAAAATAGGTTCTTCCCCTGGCCCAGGATAAATGGCTTCTCGACACTTATTTGAATGCCTCGGGCCATATCAGGTATGGATGTCTTCCTGAAACTGCACGTTGAGGATATTTTGTCGTGTCCTACAAACCTTAAGAGAGTTGATTGGCTAATTGGCATAGACTGGGGTCCTTGCTCATGGACCTCGATGCCCTCGCTGGTGTCATTGCTTACAGGCACACTGGGGATTCTGTAGCAACTGTGACCGCGGCAGTGGATCGAATCACAATCGAGCATCCACTGACTGAGATCTGTGATCTTGAACTCAGTGGCCAAGTGACGTATGCTACAGGTAGATCGAGTATGGAAATCTCCATCCAAGCGGCTAAGGTCCCTGCTCCCGGCGAGCAGCCGAAGCCAGAGGATGTCCTTGTTACTTGTGCGTTTACAATGGTATCGCTCGATCCGGCCACGAAAAAGTGAGTTACGAGTCCACTTTGTGGTTTCAGATGTGCCGTGTTTCTCATGAATCGCTAGACCGGCACCCGTCGCACCGATTTTGGTGGAAACCGAAGAGGAGCGTCTTTTGTTTAAGAAAGGGGAGGAGAATTACCAAGCGAAGAAGGCTCTCCGAACAAGGAGTCTTCTGGAGAAGGCCCCCGATGCTGAAGAAAGTAACCTGATTCACTCCATGTGGACTAAGGAGATGTCGTATTTGAGTATGTTCTGGGGAACTTCAGCCCCCATATTTTTTGCGAAACTTCTCCAACTAATATGCTTTCAGACCCCGCATCTCCGGATCAGAAACCCTCCAATGCAGTCTACATGAGTGATACTGTGCTGAAATCCGCCATGATCATGCAGCCACAGGACCGAAATCGCCATAACTTCATGATCTTCGGTGGTTTCCTCCTCAAACAGACCTTTGAGCTTGCCTTCTGCTGCGCTGCATCCTTCTCCCATACCCGCCCTAACTTTATATCTCTTGACCCCAGCACCTTTGAGAATCCGGTTCCCGTGGGAAGCGTCTTATATGTGCGGGCCACGATTGCCTATACCGAGCCCTTGGAAATCGAGGGACGCAAATATACCAAGGTTCAGGTCCGCGTGGACTCCAAAGTCCGGGATGTTGAACACGGCACGAAGAAGTCGACTGGAATGTTTAACTATACCTTCCTGGTTGAGAAAGATATCCAAGTCATGCCTAAAAGTTATGGCGAGTATATGCTTTGGACTGATTCCCGAAGACGTGCAGAAAATGCCCTCCTTATGACCCCGGGCTCGAAGGAGCCGAGTGCACTTCGCGGCCTTAAGGATAGTGTGACTGAGTAAAGCTGGAGTTTGTGGATATCTCGGATGGGGGTAATTGTAGTTTTCTGTACATTGCCAAGAACCGTGGTCAGTATTCAAAATTTGTTTCAACTTTAGTAGAATCATATTTGATTTTCTATATCCCAGTTCCATGCCACACTTGTCATTATCATTATCATTAGAACAAATCTACATCTTAGTGAATCGAGGCAGTTGATTCTGGGTTTATTGTTCATAATCACGTGACGTCCCATTTCTCCGCACCAAGAGAAACGCTTCGACCATTTTACATCACGCCTACTCCTCGATTTTCCAGCACGATTCAGATCAAAGTTCTTTTAGACAGATAGACTTGTTATTTTTTTTCATATTGAGTGGTTTTGTTTCTACAAGCTCGCAGTGATGTCTCTTCCGAATATTTGGCATTTGCGCCGAGTCGCAGATACAGCGGCCAGGGCTTGCCTCATTTGCCATAAACCTTCAAATAGTGTTTTAATCACACCAAACAACAAGGTATAGCCTCCCTACAATAAGAAATCTGTTTCCATCCAAACGGTATTTACTGGATCCATAGAGAGTAATCGATACTGACCAGACAGGACTTCTTTTACGTTTGCCCCGTGCATTTGAAAGATCGCCATTTCTGCTCTCCCATCGTTGATGCAGAAGAGGAAGAAGCAAAGAGGAAGAAAGAAGCCATGGCGGCCGAAATCGAAAAAGTGAAAAAGGAATATGAGGAAAAGAAGCAACGGAAAAAGGACAAGGAGAAGAAGAGCGCGGACGACGACCCCAAGGAGCAAACCGAGGACAAGAGTAAGAAATCAGATGCTGATGACAAGGTGGAGGAAAAAGAAAGAGATGATCAGGTTTGTCAAACCCTGGTCAAATAAGACTTCAAAGTTCATCCCCATTTGTTTCTTTTTCTTTTTCTTCTTATTTTCTTCCCCTTTTCATTATTCGGGCTAGCCTTTCCATTTCACTGACAACTTTTGAGATTGATGTTATCAAGAAATCTCAAAGTACGTCCACGTCGGATGCCTCGCCTCGTATTTTTGAGCTGCATAAGTATGTTTCCAACCCGGTTACCAGTGGGATGAATTCCGCTTGATTTTTCTTTTGTTTTTTTACCCCCCTTCCAGACCCTGTAACAACATCAACCTGATTTGCATTGGTCTAGAAACTTTTACCAAATGCGCATTGACCGGCTGCGTAATATCGAGGCTGCCAAGAGGAATCGCCAACGGCTCCAGGATCCTTCTTTCTTCCCCTCTGCTCCGTCTGGGGATATTTAAGGACATCTGGATGCTCTGGAAGGCCTGAAAAGCCTGAAAAGATCCTTCCTAAGGGGAAGCTCCCTCTAAGAGTCTCCGTGTTATCGAGGTGGTGGTGCTTAGAAGCTGTTTTAATAACCGCTCTCTCGAAGTTGACTGTATTCGGCGATGTGTGTTCATCAAGTATCTGTCATCATCCAGGGCAAAATCTTTTTTAAGACTTGCCGGAGACGTTTGTGTAACATGCTGGTTTCCGGAAACTCCCACATATTGCCCAGGATGCCTCGCGTCCTCCCCTACCTCTGGATACTCAACGTCACAGCGGTTCTTCCGCGGGATCTCCTGAAGGACGAAGATGTTGTGTGGGCGTGGGTGATGTTCCGTCAGCACCAACAATTCATCTTGCGGTCAGATACCTTTTTTTTTTTTTTTTTTTTTTTTTTTTTTTTTTTTACAATTTTTAACAAAAATAAAAAAAAAAAAAAAAAAAACCACAAGGAAACGGCCCGCAAAAGTAACGGTAATTTAGATTCATTTAGTTTCGGTCAGGCGACCGCAGAACCAACAGCGGAAAACACGTTACCAAATTAACACAAACCGTGCGAGAATA